>CP092880.1:56774671-56881587 GCA_030710605.1 Cordylochernes scorpioides
TAATGGAATCTTGACAATCTGCCAAAGAGATAGAAGGCGTCTGGTTTTGACGTCTATTTTGACAGAAGAGGCAAACTTTGTCTATTTAGATCAATATTCTCCCGGCAACAACATTGTCACCATCATCAGACAAAAGAATAAATGAGAAAAAATATCACAGCAAGTTCTTAAATAGTACTGTTATCAAGTGTTTAAACAAGATAACAGATAAGGAAAAATAGTTTTTAAAGACAACTTGAAATATTCTTCTTAGAATTAAAAGTGGATTTTTAAAAAATATATATAATTAAAGGCATATCTGATGATGGTAACAATGTTGTTGCCGAAATGTCACACACTAATAAATTATTTGGGTAGGTCTTTTTTATTTTATTTATAATCTATAATCCAAACTGTGCTTTATCATTATCTATTATATAAGAAAAAATAATTTATATATCTGAACTTTAAATGGTTAATATATTAATGTACAAATGGCGATATGTCGATCTCCGATATGTAAACCAAAGCTTTTTAAAAAAAGCTCGTTATTTTGCTAAAATGATTCAAAGCTTCCACTATTTCTTTTAAAAGTTTATAAAGCAAAACAACATTAAAAATGGAAACATAACTGAAGATTTAATGTGAAAAATATAACTGAGCAATTCAAGGATTATTCACTCATGAAAATTTTAATCTGGATGAATGTGTCCATTGTATAATGTAGTGTTCAAAAAGTTTATTGAAAAAAATGGATCCTTCAGTTGGTGGTAAAAGTTACACAAAAATTAACTTTTTGATTTTTAACTAAACTTTTAGGAAGTAAATAACAATTATTCCTTGTTGGTCATTAGTTGGGTATTACAAAGTACAGTAGAACCTTCCTTACATCTCTTTACAAAGGACAGTTTTCATTTGCAAAATTACCATTTTTACTATTTAGCAACTCTCCGGTAAGAGGACACCTCTCTTAAAGGACACTTTGACTCTGCAATTAGGTGTCCTTTATAGGGAGGTTCTACTGTATGTGATAAAGTTTTTTTAAAATGGTTTTCAAATAATAAAAAAAAAAGAGATTGAATGAATTCAGATATTATGAACGAGTCTATTCATATACAATGATAAAATAGGAAATTTATGTTGGGGCAATGTGTGTATCAAGGCACATAGAGTTGAAAAATATCAAATTTCTATATTTCCCACCCAATACTACAAGAAGCTATTTGAGAATCCTTCAAAATTTTAAGTTAAAATAGATGAAAAATATCATTTATATCTCTTTAGCTGATTCACTTTTTGTGATTTTGAGAGCCTTGTAAAGTTGAATCAAAATTTTTTTATTGTTTACAACCAATAGGTTGAGTGATAAAGCACTATTTGGATTATAGCTACAAGGAAATAAGACCTAATTCTAATAATTTAATAGTGGGTGACGTTTAAGTAAACAATGTTGTTACCATCATTAGACAAAAGAATAGATGATTTATTGATAATTGATTTATTCTTTTGAATGATGATGGTAACAATGGTGTTACTGAAACGTCACACACTATAAATTTATTTGGATTATGTCTTGTTTTCTTGTAGCTATAATCTATAATAAAAATTGTGCTTTATCATGTACTAAGTTTCTTAAATGTTTTTCCATACTTAGATAATTAGAAACTATTATAGACGCGTAGGTTCTTTTAAAAATTAAATAATATCCACTGCCCTTACTGCAGTGGAAAAATCCATAGTAAGAACAGTAGATATTGTTTAATTTTTTAAAGAATCATACACATCTATAATAGTTTCGAATTTTCATAACAGATGGCACGCTGATGTATCATAATAGTTAAATAATGTTTGACGAAGGCTTTAGAGAGTTTTAGAGTTAATCAATTCTAACTGCCATGCGGGTGAGCAGGTTGTACGACCAAGGCAACGAGGTGATTGGAGTGGAATACTGCCAACAACCTGTGGAACAGTTCTTCCAGGAACATGGGCTGGAGTGTGAGAAAGTGGCCGTATCAGAGCAGGTCACTCGCTATCAGGTAAGTCAGTTACTCTGTGTTGTAACCTTTCTTGATGATAACTGTCGGTGATAGAGGCCCACAGTAAGGGGACACATTTGCTGCAATAACACTTGGTGATAAGATATCTAAGTAGAATGAAGAGATAAATATATACAATGGCGCAAACCGTTAGCAATTTTTAGTTGCACAATCAGGAGATGCCTTTTTTTAAAATGTATCCAACTGATCCCAGTACAATTCCATTTTTGTACTTTTTTTTCACATTGTTTGGTGTTTTCGCACATTCTGTTCTTAACTACCTGTTTCATGATTTTTCAGGATGCCTTAATGACCAGTTTTTTGGTCGTTGAGGTACAGCTTGCACCACGCTGATGAGGGCCATCAGCTGTAACACATATGTGATTAGCTTTTCTTGATTAATCAAGAATGGGTATTTGGCCAATTCTCAAATAATTAAAAATCAACAGAATAGTTGATATTTATTCCGACAGATGATGCAAGTCATCCGCAAATTTTAGTTGCACGATCAGATGTCTTTTTCTTAATTTATCCACCTGATCCCGGTACAATTTCACTTTTGTGCTATTTTTTCACTTATTATAAAAGCCTCTTTCATAACAGCAACTTGGTTCTAACATTTAATTCTATGATATCCCAAGTTATATAAGAACAAATTATTACAACCATGGTTATAACAACATAAATCCCCCAAGTTCTAACTCAAATTTAGAAACATAAGGTAACAAGACCAAATCCAAATAAATAAATAATACAATTCTAATCTATAATCCAAATTGTACCTAATCATTGGTGAAGAGATCTCTAAATAATATTTTGATGTCATTAAAGTCATTTGATCATTGGAAATGTTTTTCTTTATAGATTGTTTCCACTTATTATCTGGCTTTTTTTTTTCTTGTGGGATAAAATTCTATGGTAATTGTAATACTTCAGCATTCACATGTCTATATTCACTTCAGAATTCTTATTTGTATTTATTTTTTCAGCATTCACATATGTCTGTGTTCTGTTTATAATTTCTGCATTCATATGCCTATGTTTTGTATTGATTTTGGCATCCTTGTATGTAATTCACTTCAGTATTCACTTATCTATATTGCAATATTTTGAAAGAACAAAAAGGAGCTTCTTGTGTAGATCATTCCGCTAGCTTTCAAACGACATTGTTCTTTAACGGGCGTGAAGATAAAGCATAATGTATGATAATATATAGAAGTACAATGAGAGACAAGTGATATGCAAATTTGTAACTAACATGTTGGCAGATAGAATTAATATTATAAGTTACAAATTTGCGCGCATATCACTTGTCTCTCATTGTACTTCTATATATTGTCATGTATTATGCTTCACGCCTGTTGAAGAACAATGTCGTTTGAAAGCTAGCGGAATGTTCTACACCAGAAGCTCCTTTTAGTTCTTTTATATTATTGTAAAATAATAATAATAATCAAAAATTTGTTATCTACATTACTTATCTGTATTCACTTCAGCATTGACATGTCTATTTATTTTTTCAGGATTCACATATGTCTGTGTGTTCTGTTTATAACTTCAATATTCACATGCTTATGTTTTATATTGATTTTGGCATTCTTGTCTGTATTTACTTCAGAGCATTCTCATGTCTGTATGTCTTGAGTTGTCCAGACCACTGGAAACAAACAAATAACCAGTAGTCTGTGTTCTGTTTATAACTTCAATATTCACATGTTTTATATTGATTTTGGCATTCTTGTCTGTATTTACTCCAGAGTATTCCCATGTCTGTATGTCTTGAGTTGTCCAGACCACTGGAAACAAACAAATAACCAGTAGTATGGTGACATCAGACCCCAGATCGTCGGTTGACCATCTACAAATGTGACTTCTACAACACTCCCAAGTAAGTCTGTTCCACTCCACCAACAGCCACCATCACTGACATGTTCCAACAGAGATGCTCTGAGAGGTGTTGATGTGGTCTGGGACAGAGGAGCCTTCTCTGCTATTGAGAAGGAAGATCGTAAGAAGTGAGTGAGCACAGTCAGATCTTAGAGTTTGTTTGACAATGTTGCCATGTTGACAGGTATGTGGAATACATGAAGAGTATCCTGGCACCCAATGCCCGGTATCTACTGGATGTTTGTGTCTATGAAGATTGGTTCTTTTCAGGTAATTCACAAGGCTCTCATATTCAAAGTTATAAACTATTCTATATACAGTTACGAGCGTCATGCGTTCTTAATCAATTCTTCAGTTTTCATCTCTGTCACCGTTTGCTTTTTTTTTTTTTGGAATGGCGCTCTCCTATTGGTTGCTATTGGTTGGCTACGATCACGCCACCTTTGCCCCCCCCCCCCCCCCACTCGCCATTTAACTATTGTGTTGGAGCAGGTCGTTCCTTAAATAAATGCATATATTAGTTAATAACTAAATGGAATCCTCTCTTTCTTTTTCCCAGTAAGAGACGCCTACGGAAGCCAACAGTACATAGACAGATAAAGCACATAGGCTATAGTTATTAACTAATATATGCAATTATTTAAGGGGCCAATTTATAATTGTAACAAATAGTATTTGAATCAAAACATTCAATCGGGTAAAACACGGGCGTTGCCCGGGTCATTCAGCTAGTTTAAGAAGAAAAGCCGCTTTTTTAAAAATAAAATTTTTTCTATACAGTTGTATTTCACTTTCTATAGGACAACACCTAATTACAGAGCCAAAGTGTCCTTTAGGAAGAGAGAGGTGTCCTCTTGCCGAGGAGTTGCAAAATACTAAAAATGGTAATTTTGCCAATGAAAACTGTCCTTTGTAGAGAGGTGTCCTCTCATGGAGGTTGGCCCCCTTTCTGCAATGATCTTTTTTCTTGTCTTCACTCAATCATATTAGGGTATCAAGCCTGTAGAGTGTGACAACCATCATGACTGGGTGAAGTAGAATGCGTCTGCCTTTGTCATTAAAACTGGGAACACTAATCAGTAGCAGGTTACTGACTTAGCTCCAATATGAAATAGCCACCTCTGACTTGATAAGGCACAATTTGTACTGAAGTCTGAAGTACTTTTGTCTGAAGATGGTAACAACGCTGTTACCGAAACGTCACACACTATTTATTTATTTGGATTTGATCTTATTACCTTGTAGCCACCTCTGACATGAGGAACAGACACCATGTACAGCCACTTCTAACATGGAGTACAGACTCATCCAGTATCCCTAGATCAGGAGCCCTTATTTCTATACTTATTTCTGCTGAGATAAAAATATTGGGAGGACCATCAGTGTTGAACCTTTCATGAAGATTCACCAGTTATTTTACCATGGTATGCAAATTATTTATAATTTTTAAGTAGAAACATTTGCTCTTAATTAGTTTAGAATACAGGTGGCAATTGCAATGTAACAATATTTCTATATTTCATTGATTTCTCTCTCTTATGTTAGCTTTTTATAAATACAAAAAATATCTACTGAACAACTGAATGAATGAACCAATTAAGTAACCCCTAAGAATTTCTATCCTGACCATAGATAATCCTCTACCCTTGATCTATTTATATATAAAACTGTATAGAATTCTGATAATTATGTATAATATATTGTTATATATTCATTTTTCTCTTGTACTAATCTAAATTTCTGTCAATACTATTAATTATTGTTTTTTAAGAAAAGGAACTTCTTGTTCTCGTTTGATTGTATATAAGTTTATACCAAACCCTTTATTTCTTCTTTCCCCTTATTTGATACATTGTAAATAACATTGCTGATTATTGTTACTACAGTAGAACCTCCCTTTAGAGGACACCTATCCACAAAGGACAGTTTTCATTTGCAAAATTACTATTTTTACAATTTTGCAACTCTCCGGTAAGAGGATACCTCTCCCTAAAGAACACTTTGGATCTGCAATTAGATGTCCTTTACAGGGAGGTAGTTCTACTGTATTGCTGTTATTTCTGTATATACCCTCTTCTATTAGGAGAATCTGTATAAGGCCAAAAGGTCTTAATAAAGCTTTTTGTTGCTATATACCCTATGCTCCAATGGCCATGATTCTTGAAAAAGTTCAACCCCACCAGCGAGTGCAAGTAACCAAACAGGCCTCTGGCATATTTATAAATGCAAAAGTCAAACTGCTTTTCACATGTGTAGACTTGTGGTGCACTTATAGTAAAAGTAGTCGCTAACTACCCACCATGATTATCATGGCCTGTACCACGTGTACTAGGGATAATGAAAAAAAAAAGTTTACCTCTGAAACAACAATGCTTAATAAAATGTTAAATATGTGACCAATTAATATCTAAGTCTAATTTCACGTTTACTTGGGTTAAATAAAAAATATTTATATCCCAATGATAAGGCACAATTTGGATTATAGATTATAAACACAAGGTAATAAGACCAAATCCAAATAAATAAATAGTGAGTGACGTTTCAGTAACAGTGTTGTTTCCATCTTCAGACAAAAGTACTGAATGAGAAATTTTACCACAGCATGGTTTAAATAGTTACTGTTATCAAGTGTGTAAATCTGCTATCTTGTTTACACACTTGATAACAGTAACTATTTAAACCAGGCTGTGGTAAAATTTCTCATTCAGTACTTTTATCTGAAGATGGTAACACACTGTTACCGAAACATAACACACTATTTATTTATTTGGATTTGTTCTTATTACCTTGTGTTTATATCCCTAAATGTATATTCAGTATAACTTCCCATTTAAAGTGGTAACTAAGGGCTAACCGCCAACAATGGACCTGGTTATGTCATTGGTTGTTAGACCAGAGTTCTCAAGAAGTACACTCTTCTTTATTCAATCTTAAATCCTCAAAAAGGATCACAATTTTCAGTTGATTTATAGTCAGTTCTATTGAAGTAAATAGCCTTATTGTGGGAATTGAAATTTTGTCTTGTTATCTTGTCATTCTTATATTTAATCCAAATTGGGTGTTACTAAAATTTCAATTCAAGGTAATAAGACCAAATCCAAATAAATAGTGTGGAACGTTTCGGTAACAGAAGTTACCAAATATCACACACTATTTATTTATTTGGATTTGGTCTTATTACCTTGTGTTTCTAATCTGTAATCCAATTGTACCTAATCATAAAATTTCCATTATTTTCACTTCTCCCAACAAATTGTTGTTGTTTCTTAACCCCTTGTGCAAAGATTATAAGAATTCCATGAGTTCATGCTCCTCGAGCTGTTTGATGATGAGCAGCTGCCTCTCCCAAAGGTCCTGTTTAGTACATCTAATACAAGCCAAAATGTGTTCTGGAGCTGCAGGTCTCAAGCTACATTTTGGGCAAGTGGGGTAGATTTTGTTGTTATTTTCTATCTTCAATGGCTTGAGATGGCCTGTTCTAAATCTTGTTAGTGTTGTTCGGTGCTGTCTGAGGTTCAGAGCTCTTCCTGGGTTCACTCCACTGCACCAGCTGTGCTTAGGTGGGATCCTCCAGTTCTTGTTTATTTTTGTTTTGGCCACTGTCAGTATATTTCTTTAAAAGTAAGTTTATTATTCCATGGCAAGAGTTCTCCAAACAAGTATACATCATACAACCAGAGACAAGGTAATAAAGACCAAATCCAAATAAATAGTGTGTGACGTTTCGGTAACAGCATTGTTACCATCATCAGACAAAAGTACTGATGAGAAATTTTACCACGGCATGCTGTGGTAAAATTTCTCATTCAGTACTTTTTTGTCTGAAAATGGTAACAATGCTGTTACCAAAACGTCACACACTATTTATTTAGATTTGGTCTTATTACCTTGTGTTTATAATCTATAATTCGAATTGTGCCTTATCATTTTACAATTAGAAGTGTCCTATAACCTTGTATGTTTTTTTTTTTTGTATTCTCTAGTGGGGTTGGACTATTACATTCTTCAGATAAAAAAGTGTCCAATGTGGGGTTTGATCCTGATTGTGAATGTGCAAACTGGTGAAAATTGAGAGTGTAGGCCACTTCACAACCAACCTCAATTCACTTGTTGTTGTTATGAGAGAGAGGTTGTTCCAATAACTTTGTATTGTTGCTAACCACTTGTATTAACATCATGTCAACTTGTGCTTAGGTGCTCCACATAACTTTCCTGATGCCTTAATCAAATTTCTCTTTGGTGAGTGTTGTCTTTTTGTTCTAACTTTGATGTTTTGTTTGAGAAAGTAACAATACACATTAATCCTCTGACTTATAATTTAATAATATCAATAAGCCACAAGGTAATAAGACCAAATCCAAATAAATTAATAGTGTGTGACATTTTAGCAACAGCATTGTTACCATCATCAAACAAAAGAATAAAATGAAATGAAAATTATTTTGTCTGATGATGGTAAACAACACTGTTTCCAAAATGTCACACATTATTTATTTGGATTAGGTCTTATTACCTTGTATTTAAAAATGGTGAAAGAAACTTGACCCTGGATTGCATGTTGATATTATTAAAAGGTAACAATGGGGGGGGTCGGTGGAAGGCTTGTTAAACCATTTGGTTTTCGACCGCTACGACCCGGGTTCGATTCCCGCATTGGACACTTTTTATGTTTAAAAAAAATGCTCCAATGGCCCCCGATTCTTGCAAAAGTCCAACCCCACCAGCGAGTGCAAGTAACCAAATGGGGCTCTGGCACATTTGTAAGTGCAAAGTCGAATTGCTTTTCACATGTGTAGACATGTGGTGCGCTTTCAGTAAAAGCAGTCGCTAACTACCCGCCATGATTATCATGGCCTGTACCACGTGTACTAGGAATAAGCAAAAAAAAAAAAAAAAGGTAACAATGCTTGCAGCTGGAGGGGGGATAATTAGTTCTGCTCTGATATCTAAAAACTATATACAGTAGAACCTCCCTTTAGAGGACACCTCTCTACAAAGGACAGTTTTCATTTGCAAAATTACCATTAGCAACTGGGGGACAGTGGAGGGATGGTCTAAACCGTTAGTTTTCGACCACTACGACCCGGGTTCGATTCCCGCATTGGGCACTTTTTTCTGATTAAAAAAAAAAATTCTCCAATGGCCCCTGATTCTTGTAAAAGTCCAACCACACCAGCGAGTGCAAGTAACCAAACGGGGCTTTGGCACATTTGTAAGTGCAAAGTCGAACTGCTTTTCACATGTGTACACATGTGGTGCATTTACAGTAAAAGCAGTTGCCTACTTCTACCCACCATGTTTATCATGACCTGTACCACGTACCATTAGCAACTCTTTGGTAAGAGGACACCTCTTCCTAAAGGAAAGTTTGGCTCTGCAATTAGGTGTCCTTTACAGGGAGGTAGTTCTACTGTATTTAGAATTCAAAAGAACTCTCTTATTTTCTCCACTGAGGAAGGTGAAACATTGGGGAATAAACAACACAAGAGAAGGGTTGGTACATCAAAACATATTTCCAAACACCATATGATTTCTATCCCAATGTCTGATAAGACACAATTTGGATTATAGATTATAAACACATGGTAATAAGACCAAATCCAAATAAATAAATAGTGTGTGACGTTTCGGTAACAACGCTGTTACTGAAACGTCACACACTATTTATTTATTTGGATTTGGTCTTATTACCTTGTGTTTCTATCCCAATGTCTATATTCAATATAATCACTGTAATATTATCTGTTTTAAATAATTAACAATAACATTAATTTTAAAAGTATTTATTATGTGTTACATTTATAATTGTGTGTTGTTATTAAGTTTAATTATAATTTTTTTACATTCTTTTATTTATTTTGTTGCCAAATATATTCTATTTTGTAAAAAAAAAATATTGAAAATAGTAAAAAAGCCTGGTGTTGATATTAAAAATAAAAAAACAAACAAATCCTGACCTCTCACATGAGCATCTTAGATGGCAGAGTGCTGTAGAGGTACTGCCTGCACCATGCTGACAAGGTCAACATTCTGAAATGTGTACGTGGTTGGCCTTTCTTGATTTATCAAGAAAATGGGTTGGCTAAATATCATGGAACAAGTTAAATAAACATTTAGTTTATTTTTATTCCAATAGATGGAGCTCTATCATCTACAATGCCCATGTGAGTGGTCAGCATATGTCTTTTTTGTTTTTAATATTCAATTCTATGAATTGAACATGAATGGAACAAGTTAAATAAACGTTCAGTTTATTTTTGTTCCACTAGATGGCGCTCTGCCATAGATATTCACATATCAACCTGTGTTACGTGGGATTAAGTTTTCATTCTTTCAATGAATTCTAATTATTGTAAGTTCTACATGGTTTGATTTGCATAGAAAATGTAGGATGTTTTTAGGTTAGTTTTAAAATTGAAACGCACACACACCAAATGTTGCTTGGTGTTAAATACAAGGTAATAAGACCAAAATCCAAATAAATAAATACAGTAAAACCTTGCTAAAAAGAACCTGGGATATAGCAAACCTTCCCTTATAACGAACTTGAAATAATTCCCATTTGTTTATTTTCTAATACAGTAAACTATGGCTATAAAAAAACATGTTCATAGTGAACAACAGGTTCCATCCCATTGGGGTTTGTTATAGCGGGGTTTTACTGTAGTGTGTGACATTTCAGAGATTTGGTCTTATTACCTTGTCTTCTTCTTCTTTCTTATCTCCACTCAATCACACTAAGGTATCAAGCTTGTAAAGCTTGAGACTTCTGATGATGTCTACCGGGGAAGTGTAGAGATCTTAGTATTACCTTGTATATATAATCTATAATCCTAATTGTGATTTATCATTGTAATTGGTGGGTGTTGTATCAGAGCCTTTGGGGAAGTTGGAACTTCTTGAGTCCATTGTCCGTCCGGTGGAAGAATGGCTGCACTCCAAGGTGCAGGTTGACAAGATAGAAGAGAAACTATGGCTGGTGTCCCTGGGGAAATAACTTCCATTGTTTATTCAAGGCACGATCATTAATTTCCAGGACTGTTCCAAATAATACAAAATAAAAACTACTTAATATTTTAAACACAAAGTAATAAGACCAAATTCAAATAAATAAATAGTGTGTGACATTTCGGTAACAGCGTGGTTACCATCTTCAGACAAAAGTACTGAATGAGAAATTTTACCACAGCATGTTTTAAATAGTTACTGTTATCAAGTGTGTAAACAAGATAACAGATAAGAAGCAGATTAAAATTTCTCATACAGTACTTTTGTCTGTAGATGGTAACAACGCTGTTACCGAAACGTCACACACTATTTATTTATTTAAATTGGCTCTTATTTACCTTGTGGTTATAATCTATAATCCAAATTGTACCGTATCATATTTAATATTTTTTCAAAATATGCTCTTTCTGCCTCAATACACTTGTGGCATCTTTTTTTCCAATTGTCAAAGCAGGAGATAAAATCATCATTTGAGAGACTCAAGGTTGTCTTTGATTCAGCTTGTATCATATCAACGTTGTCAAATTTCCTTCCTTTTAACTTTATTTTCAATATAGGATAGAGGAAAAAGTCATTGGGAGCTAAGTCGGGGGAATAGGGTGGATGAGGGAGCTGTGTGGTTGAATGCTTGGCCAAGAACTGCAAAACATAATGGGCTGTGTGCGGTCACGTATTATCAATGTGAAATATCCTGTCATTGGTTTGCCATCTTTAAGGTCTTTTAAAGCACACTGCCTCCCTTAAACGCTTCATTATCCCCAAATAAACCTCTTGATTAATTGTACGTCCAAAAGGAATAAATCCATGATGAACCAAACCGTTAATATAGAAAAATGTAACAAGCAATGTCTTGACTTTGGATTTTTCAAACCTTGCCTATTTGGGCTTCGGTTTTCTTCTTTCAATCCATTGGCTGGATTGACGTTTGGTTTCAAGGTATTACTGATACACCTATGTCTCATCCCTGGTAATGATTTTTTGACTCCACTCTGGATCAATCCGAGTCATTTCGATCATGTTTTGGTAAACTTCCATTCTGACCTCCTTTTGTTCCTTCGTTAGTATCTGGGGAACAAATTTTGGAGACATCAGGATTATGTCTTTTGTTACTATTTGATGTCCTACAGATAGCCCAGTCTGTGAAGATAAGTCTTTATAGAAATTATTTTGTTAACTTTGATTAATTCCTTTATTTTGAGCTTGTTTTTCTGGCAACGTAATGTTCTTGGACGCCCAGTATGTTGATCATCGTTTATCTCTTTCCAACCTTTATGGAAGCCTGAAAACCATTCAAAAGTTCTTGAACGGGTTAAAGCAGCATTGGCAAAAGCTTTTATAATCAATTCATTCGTTTCTCAGTAGCACTTTTTTTCAATTTAAAACAAAACTTAACATAGATTCTCTGCTCTTGAAAAATGGCCATTTTTAAGGATAGAAATATGAACCATTTTAGGATTTTTTTTTTTTTATTAAATCGGCATGTATGCCACAAGACTTGTGCTTTCAGTCAGGTGTGATCAAATGTCCAGTATTTAACTATGTATACAATCTTTAGCTTTTAACCAGTCCCGGATATTAATGAACACCCCTTGTATGAGAGAGACTCTCAATGGTTCACTAAAAATGAATGTTGCCATAATAAATATTATTTTCTTATACACCTTCTACTTTCCTATCTAGAAAATGTTTCTCCAGATTGTTGAATTGAAAGTTGAAATCTGTTGAAACCAATTATTTTTCAAATTAAAGTACACATAAAGCAGTCTATGATAACACTGATAGACAAAACTTAAAGAAGTTGTACCTTATAGCATATATATATCGGGATTCAGAAAATAACTCTGAGAGATATTTTCTGAATCCCGATATATATATATGCTATAAGGTACAACTTCCTTAAGTTTTGTTTATCAGTGTTATCATTGTGGATAGTAGCAACTGCATTTACTGTAAGTGAACCACATGTCTACACAGGTAGAAAGAAGAATGACTTTGGAACTTACAAGTGTCCCAGAGTTTTGTTTCTTACATTCACTGGAAGGTTGGACTTGTGTAAGGATTGGGAGACATCGAAGCAATATATTTGTATTAAAGTGAAAACATCAGGTTTCAAGAAATGAAAAGAAACTTACCCTGGAATTAACTAAAAGGCATCTCCTGATCGTGCAACTAAAAGTTTCTTGATGGCTTGTGCCATCTGTCAGAATAAATATCAACTTGATAAAGTACAATTTGGATTATAGATAATAGCTACAAGAAAATAACACCTAATAAATTAATAGTGTGTGATGTTTCGGTAACAATGTTGTTACTGAAACATCGCACTATAAATTTATTTGGATTTGGTGTTATTTTCTTGTAGCAAATACAAGTATCAATTTGATTGCTTGAGGAGCATGAACTCATGGAATTCGTGTAATCTTTACACAAGGGGATAAGAAACAACAACAACATCAATTTGATTAATCAAAGAAAAGGTAATAAGACCAATTCTGGAATAATTGACGATTATTTGATATTTATTTATTCTGACAGTTGGTGCAAGCCATCAGTAACTTCTAGTTGCACAATAAGGAGATGCCTTTTTCTTAATTAATTCACCTGATCTCGGTACAATTTCACTGTTGTACTATTTTCACATTATCCCTGGAAGCCTGATGTTTTCACATTAATATTGATACAAGGGCAAGGTAATAAGACCAAATCCAAATAAATAAATAGTGTACGTTTCAGTAACAGCGTTGTTACCATCTTCAGATAAAAGTACTGAATGAAAAATTTTACCCATGTTGCCATGATAAGTAACTATTTAAAACATGCTGTGGTAAAATTTCTCATTCAGTACTTTTGTCTGATGATGGTAACAACGCTGTTACCGAAATGTCATACACTATTTATTTATTTGGATTTGGTTTTATTACCTTGTGTTTATAATCTATAATCCAAATTGTGTCTTATTATTGATACAAAAGATTATTGTATTGAATTGTTTTCCCAAAATGTAGCCAATGTGGGATTTGACCCGAGTTGTAAAAAATCAATGGCTAATACCACTCCTGTATCAATCCCCTAGAATTTTAATAGGTTCCTAGTTTTTTTTTTATTATTAATCCCTAGTACATGTGGTACAGGCCATGATAATCATGCCGGGTAGAAGTTGACGACTGCTTTTACTGTAAGTGCACCACATGTCTACACATGTGAAAAACGGGGTTCTAGTAATAAATGGTATTTACTCTGTGAGAGGTACACAATGCCCTCAAGGAAATTGTCTTATAAACGAAGGTTTAGTTGCCAGAAATTAGTTATGTTGAAATTATGCCTCAATGGACTTTTGTTTAAATATTTGCAGAAGAGCTATGCTCAATGCAAATACTGTAGAACTACCTCTCTGTAATGGACAACACCTATTTTCAGAGCTAAAGTGTCCTTTAGAAAGAAGTGTCCTCTTATTGGAGTCGCTAATTAGTTTTTCTTTTCTTATCCCTAGTACGCGTAGTACAGGCCATGATAATCATGGTGGGTAGAAGTAGGCGACTGCTTTTACTGTAAGTGCACCACATGTCTACACATATGAAAAGCAGTTCAACTTTGCACTTACAAGTATGCCAAAGCCCCATTTGGTTACTTGCACTCGCTGGTGGAGTTGGACTTTTGCAAGAATCTCGGGGGCCATTGGGGAGCATTTTTTTTTTTTAATCAGAAAAAAAGTGCCCAATTCAAGAATTGAACCCTACACTAATTAGTAAAATGGTAATGTTGGTGATATGAAAACTGTGCTTTGTATATAGAGATATCTTCTAGAACAGAAGTATCCTCTCATGGAGATATAAACAGTGTGCTATACAAAGGAGGGGCAAACAAACTTTTAAAAATATTTTATTACAAATAATAACAATATATCTGGTTTTACACACAGAGATAGAGGTGAATAAATACACAGTTTTGTCACATGGGAGCATCATTAGATGGAGTACTATACAGCATCAGCTACTACTGGGTACACACAGATGGGATTGGTGGGTGGAACATTTACTATAATGCCATCTACAGTTGAACCTCCCTATAACAACATTACATGGGGACCAAGAATCTTAGGTTGATGTTATAACCATAGTCTTCTTCTTCTTTCTTATCTCCACTCAATCATATTAAGGTATCAAGCTTGTAAAGCTTGTTGATGGTGTTTGTACTGGGGAAGAGTAGAGCTCATCAATAGATGAGTCAATACAGTCAATAATATGTATATAAAATAAAAGGATTTAAAAGCGCGAATGTTTTTATAGTTTGCTGAAGAGCATTGCTCGAAGCAAATATTTGAATATAATTCTACTGTCCTATAAGCTTATGTCTATAGTTTACTTGAAAACCATTTCTAAGATTCCATCCTTCAGTGTAGCATATAAAAGCAGAATGATCCAATACAGTATTAGAGCTCTGAGAAGCGGTCCGCTGGGAGGGTTCACCACTGATGAGCCAAGCCCTCCCAATATATTTTTTCATCGCAGTAAGGACAGTAGAAGTTCGTTTTATGTATAAAAGAAACATTCGCGCTTTTAAATCCTTTTATTTTATATGTATAGATGGCGCGTTATTGCTTTGTGTTAATAATATGTATATTAACACATTATTAACCACAGTTGAATGTTATGGTTGTTGTTAGAAGAGAAGCCGGTATAACATTGAAGTTCAACTGTAGGTAAGACTCAAGGATCTCACTCACTACATACTCTAGAATGAAATCAAAAACACTGAGATATATTTTAGTTAGAGTGAATAAGGAGGAACTAAAATGTTTAGTAAAATGAAATAAGTTATAGGGAGGGTTTCATTATAAACTGTTTTCTAAAACGACATTTAAAAATTATCCTGCATGTATTTCTTTTGAACGAAAAATTGAAATTTATTTTAAGGAGAAATAAAGATTATTTCTAACCTTAAATACAAAGTATTGAAAGGATGAATTGTGAAGAGTAATGATAAACGGAAAAATAAAAGTGTCCAGGGATGGGAATTCATTCAAAGAAACACATGCGGGATAATTGTTAAATGTCGTTTTACAATCATAAGCTACATTATATTGTATTATAAACTGTTTTGTTATAGTTTTTACTGTACTAGGGATGTATGTTTATATAAAGTTTTCCTTTAAGTATAACATTTTTGGGTAAAACTCTAATGGGGAAACTAAAGGTTTAACTTGTTTGATTTATTATTAATGCATTTACCATGTATTAAACATTCAATATGTTTATTTATTTTATATTTTACTTCACACACACATAAATCTTTTTTTTTTTACCTTCTTGAAATGATGAAGCACAATTTGGATTATAGATACAAGGTAATAAGACCTAATCCAAATAAATTAATAGTGTGTGATGTTTGAGTAACAGCGTTGTTACCGAAACATCACACACTATTAATTTATTTGGATTAGGTCTTATTTCTTTGTTACCTTCTTGAAATTCTTTTATATTTTGAGTTTCTCTCTATATATCTGGTCAAATATAATTTTACAAAATTATTTCCGAATATATTTTTTTCTATTGAAAGACATTCTCAAAAGGGGTTTTCTTTAAATAACATTTTATAAAACTTTTTTGTTTTGTCAAATATGGAATATATATTAGGTATTCAAATGTAAAAAAAGAAATAATCTTTTATGAAGTGTGTATAACTTTAAAGAAGTGAAGATATATATATTGTCATTATTTAAAAAAACTACACTCATGGACAAAACTTAAGGAAGTTGTGCTTTTTAGCATGTATATCGGGATTGAGACAATAACTGAAAGATATTACAGTGACCTTTATTGAAGACACACGAGATAACAAAGAGTGAACAAAATTATCTCTGTCTCCTTCAAAAAAATATAGATGACAGGGGACATCAAAGACTTTCCTTAAGTTTTGTCCATGAGTGTATATTATTATGTTAGTAATAAGTACATATTGTTATAATGAAATGTCCTCTCTAAATGTCATGCTGCCCCATTGGGATAGCCTGGAAAGTCAATATTTCTTATATCAAATTTTCTCATATTCAAATTTTGAGATTGAGAGAGTGTTTTAAATACATATTTGTTAATTGGGACTAAGTTTTATTTTTTCCCTAACAAGGTTCCTCATTAATAGAAAATTTTATTTATTAAAGGTTAATATTATTCATATACAGTTAAACCTGTCTATAGCGCCCCCTCTTGGGACTCACCAAAATAGGGTGATATAGAGAGAGGGGGTGCTATAGACAGGTCACTTTTAATGTAAATCACATTGTACTACGTACTTTAAAATCAGGCGCTATAGAGAGGGAGACGCTATTTAGAGGGGGCGCTATAGACAGGTTTAACTGTATATATAACAGTAAAACTTATAAAGAACCCAGAAGTTCCACTATAGAACAATTGTCAAAGCTGGGGAGAGGATAGAGAAGATAAAAGTGCTTTATATGTAAATTGGGTGTTATGTAAAGGCAGGCTCCTGTATGCAAATTTTCCCATATATAACATCAAAGATATATTAACATCTCTGAATTAAGAGTTTCTATAAATTATCATATTTGAGATAGAACAGTGCTTTGTTGCTAAAATATTTCTATATGAAACTAAATATGTGTTTAATAATGTATATTATAATGCCCTTTAATTCTTTAAACAAATTTCTATATTTGGCCATTAATAATGTAAAATTATATTCTAAATTTCTTTGAAGTGAAAACTGAGATGAAAATGTTTTTTTTTTATTAACAATATTTTTTATGAATAATGTTCAAATAACAATGCCTTATATAACAAAAATGAGTCTTTTCCAAATACCTTCTCACAAATAAGCACAAAAATTGTTTTTAATGTGTAAATATGGTAGAGTTCTGAGCAGAATTGAATAGAATACAGAATTTTGAATTATTGAGTTAGATATTTGTATATTAAAAATAAAATTGGTATATACTGACAGCTCACACATGAGCATTTTTCCCCCACATATTTGTATATGTTAATTCTACTGTCCTTAAACACTCTATGTCTGTATAGTTTACTTAAATACCACAACAAAGATTCCATCCTGTAGTGTAACATATATAAACATCCAATACAGTATTAGAGCTCTAAGAAGTAGTCTGGTAGATTAAATGGTTGAAACTGCTGGGAGGGTTTACCACTGATGAACTAAAGCCCTCCCAACAATATTTTTCATTACAGTAAAGACAGTAGAAAGTTTTGTTTGAAAAGGAAAAATTCGTGCTTAAGAATTGGACACTTATTACTATATAAAAATATTTGAAAAACCTTATGCAATATGTTTCTTTATTGTCTGATGATGGTAACAATGCTGTTGCCGAATTGTCACACACTAATAAATTATTTAGATTAGGTCTTATTTTCTTGTATTATAATCTATAATCCAAATTGTGCTTTATCAGACAAATTTATAATTATAATTAGATTATAATTTTGCCTGTTGAAGAGCAAGAGCTCGAAAGCTTGTGGGGCTTTTTCAATAAAGAAACATATTGCATAAGGTTTTCGAATATTTTTATAAAGTAAATCGCAAATTTTCTTATATCTGAACTTATGACTATATTTTTGCCTTTTTTAAAGTCCAACTTCTTTAATGGAAAGAGACATTTTGGAGTTGAATTAAAGTCAACGTTTATTTATAGTAAGTTTAGAGGGTTATTATCAATTTTGTTCAACATTTACTGCTAGGGGATATTTTGTTGTCTAAGGAGGCTGTTGAATTATACACTGTTATATAGGCTGTGATTGAGATTTAGAAAAAAAATTAAATTATTGTAGGTGTTGTATTGAGGAGTTAGTGTGTCAGTTTATAAAAGTGTAGTTGTTAATCAGGTGGGTCATTTATTGGAGGTGTTTGTACTGCTGAAGAGAAAGAGTTAAAATGTTGATGAGCAAATTTATCAATTTTATTGCATTTAGAAAGTTGAAGTTGGCAATTTTATATTCCTTCAATGTTTTTGGAAGTAGATTTCTATCTCTGGCTATGATAATAAACTGAGGATTAACTTCACTTTGAACAAATAAGTTGTCTTATGGTAATTGAGATGTCACAGAAACATTACTTATTGTCAAGTAGCTCTTACAACCCTGGCCCCAAGAAGCTTCATGGGACACCTGTCAATCATCACTGGACTCCGCTATGGGAGGAAACCACAGGTGCAAGGGGTTCTTTAAATCTTATCAGCAGATAAGAAAAATGAGATGCCTCGGTAGCTAAACACGCTTGTTATTATTATTTTTACTTTAGGATAAGTTATATTATCTGACTCTCTATCTCCCTATAAATACCTCTTGTATATAATTTTATTGGAGAACTAAAAGGTATTTATAGGGAGAGTCAAATAATATAACAACTTATCCCAAGATAAAAATCCACCGATAAGATTACGAAAACCCCTCACACCTGTGGTCTCCCCCCATAACGAAGTCCAGTGATGATTGACAGGTGTCCCATGAAGCTTCCTGAGGCCAAGGTTGTAAGAGCTACTTGACAATATAGATAAGTTTACTTGAATACCATTTCTAAGATTCCATCCTTCAGTGCAGCATATAGAACCATCAATACAGTATTAGAGCACTAAAGAAAGCAGTCTTGTAGATTAAATTGGCGAAACTGATGGGAGGGTTCACCACTGATGGACCAAGCCTTCCCAATATATTTTTCATCACAGTAAGGACAGTAGAAGTTTGTTATATGTATAAAAGAAACATTCGTGCTTTAATGCCTTCATTTACATATAGAGTGATCAATTTTAAACAAATTTAAAAGAGTTCAAAATACAATTCTAGTAATATATAATTAAGTGAAAATAGGACCTATTTGGATATATAAGACAGAAAAATTTTGGTTCCCCGGCTCGTAAAGAAAAATATTTCCAAAGTTTCTATGATCAGGAAAACTGCCATCTATGAAGGTTAAGTAAGTAATTTAAGATTACAAAATATTTTCTCACAATGAGTTTCTTTTTATTACAAAGCGCTAGTTTTCAAGCGATAATCACTCTTCAACGGGCTTAATAAAATATCGACTATTTCCTACAAGAAATATTTACAACTGAAATTTTAAATTGGTATGTAATTTAATAATTTTATGGAATTGTTAAATTACAAACCAATTTAAAATTTCAGTTGTAAATATCCACGCTGCGTGCGTTTGTTTTTGTAAATATTTCTGGTAAGATATAGTCGATATTTTATTAAGCCCGTTGAAGAGCGATTATCACTTGAAAACTACCGTTTTGTAATAAAAAGAAACTCATTGTGAGAAAATATTTTGTGATTGTAAAACTTTTTTCACAATTTTATCATGAATCAAGAAAGTGATTTACAAGTTCTGAGTGGTTTTCTTCTGTGAGGAGACATTCTAGATAGAGGAATTCCTGACTGTGAGTGTGTAACAAGAGTTTTGAGGATTTCTGTGGATATTATAATGGAAGGTTTAAATGGAATAGAAATTGCATTTTTAAACTTCACCATTCCTTTCTTTGAGAACTAACATTATTTTATGGCATTTTGTGAATGTAGCTAATGTTTTATTGATGTATTTTGGTAGAAATGACATAATTCACTTTTAATTTAGTTAGATCATTGGTGCATTAACCCTAGATTATCATTTTTAATCTAAATGTTGTCATTTGAATCTTGTATTGTTCTAAGTGAAATATATAAAGCTGAAAAATAGGGGTTTCTAGTATGTATGAGTCATTTGGTCAATTTATTTTATAGTATTTGAATATACCTAATTTTTTTTATCAACTTTTTCCCAAAATTACCAATATTTTATTGTTTTAAAAAACTATTTTGTATTTATTTATCTAATCCAGGGAAAAGTGTGGCTCGAATATAATTTAGGTTACATAAGTGTATCAAATGTTCCCTTGTAAAAACAGTAAATTTTGATCTAGTTTCCTGTATAGAGACAGTTTTTATAAATTCAAATGGTCCCCATTTCAAATAAAGGAATTAATCTAATTATATAAGTTTATATAAACAGTAGAGATGTATGTAGAGGTTATATAAAAATAATAGAGACCTCTAAAATAGATATTTAGAGAGAGATATATGCAAAAAAGATCACCTTTTATAACTGCTTTTTAATTTGCACGTTTTGAAAGGGTTTGTCTTTTTTGCACACTAATAACAGCATACCCCAAAATTACAATACATATTTAAAGGTATAGGGGCTTTTAAATTTGATAAAAATATCTAATATGCTATTAAATTTTTTCAATTTTTTAAATTACACTCATGGACAAAACTTGAGAAAGTTGTATCTTTTAGTATGTATATCGGGATTCAGACAATAACTCTGAAAGATGTTTATTACACAGTGACCTTTATTGAAAACACACGAGATAACCAAGTGTGAACAAAATTGCTCCTCATGTCTTTAAAAAAAATGACAAACGGCGACATCAAAGACTTTTAACTTTCTCAAGTTTTGTCTATGAGAGTATATATATTTTAAATGTATTTAATTAATAATGTTTATTAATTTATTAAAGTTATTAAGTATATTTGAAAAATATATTATTATAGACTGCTTCAAGGGTGTCCTGGGTAGAGAATGCAAAGTCACAGCTATCAACAAAATAATAATTCAAAACTCCCATATATTATTATTGTCAATGCTGCGTCATTATTATTGAAATATTAGTTAAACAGTTTTCAGAAGAGAAGTGGAGATAGGATAGGATGTGATGGGATTGCTGCAAGAAATCTCACCCCAAGTCACATTCAACCCTCAGAATATATTATTATAATTTTACATTATATAAATTTATATGAAAAAAAAACAATAGAAAAAATAAAAGTGGGTCAGGTGTTGATATTAAAAATAAAGAAGGCATTTCCTGACCATGAGCAAATGTGCTTTTTAGATGGCAGAGCGCCATCTAGTGGAGCAAAAATAAACTAAACGTTTATTTAACTTGCTTTGTGATATTTGGCCAACCCAATTTCTTGATAAATCAAGAAAAGCCATTCACGAATGTGTTTCGCGCTGTTGGCGCTCGTCAGCGTAGAGTAAGCAAATGTGCTCGTGGTCAGGAAATGCATTCTTTATTTTTAAAAGAATTATATATATTTATAATTTTTTTAAATACAGTAAAACCCCTCATAGCGAACCCCATTGGGATTGAACCTGTGTTTACTATAGCCATTCGTTATAGCCATAGTTTACTGTATTATAAAATAAAAATGGGGATTATTTCATGTAAAATTAGCTATATCTCAGGTTCACTTTAGCAGGGTTTTACTGTATATATGCATATATAATATGTAAAACCCTTCTTCATGTGATATTTTATGCTGGGATAGAAAACTTAGTAATTTTTGTCAATATGTAAAGTTTGCAATATGTAAAGTGTCTGCAATATGTATATGTTATAAGAAATGTCCCTATATAGGTATATTTGAATAAAGTTTATATTTCATGTGTTAATAGATATCAGAGTGTTTTATCTAAATAAAAATATGCATGCGTGAACCCAATAAAAAATCTTATTACATGTATGTAAACATTTGAATGCCAAGTTACAGAGGTAGGTTATTGGTGGGAACATATAAATGTAATCTCAATGGCTCCATAGAAAGAATGTAAGAAGAGAGAGAAATTCTTAAATTAAGTGAATACATTATAACACAATTGCATATCAGCTTTGATCCTAATTTTTTTAATGGTCTATCAGTTTTACTTGCAGCTCTTTTTATGGGGTGTAGATGTGTGCGCAAGCACCCCTAGCTTCTTCCCAGGTTAAACTTCAGCTATTTTCTTAACTGATTTTAAAAATATAATGTTTATTTTGGAAAGGTTATATAAAAATGGAAACAAAAATGGTTCCTATTCCCACAAAAGTCAATGTGCCAAGACAACCAAGTTTTACCGCCAGAATATAGCCATCACCTTGGCGGATTGAGGAGGTACACCAGGACTGATAGTCACCTCAATTAATAGATGGAAATTTCAACCAAACCTACACTCATGAAGACAAAACTTAGTACCTTTTACCATGTATATCGGGATTCAGACAATAACTCTGAAAGATATTACAGTGACCTTTATTGAAGACACACAAGATAACCAAGTGTGAACAAAATTGACTCTATCTATTTCAAAAATAAATGATCGGGGACATCAAAGACTTTCCTCTTAAGTTTTGCCATGTGTGTAGATATTATAACTCTGTTACATATGTGACAAACCAATGTCTAGATTTCATGTTTTAAAGCATGTGATTGCTATTGTATCTCTCTCTAAAATACTCTTTACTTTTTAAACCTCCCGTTCTCTCTTTTGTGGAGAAATTTTTGCCTAAGATGAAGGGTCTTAATAAAGGTTATATATACATCTTTCTTATGTAAATATCCATGTTTTTATAGTTTCCCTAAGACCTATCATACAAATTCGTATAAGAGACTAATTGTCTTAATTAGATTTTCATGTATATATAAACTGAATTAATATAATTAAATGTAAAATAGATTCTACTTTTATTTGATTCCTTTGAGGAATACATAGTAAATCCCAGTGTATAGGACTATATGTCTTAATAAAGGTGTGTCTCCCACTAAACTTGGCCAGCATTGAAAAGGTGTGTTACACGCCTTAACATTCAGTCCAGTTATTGGGTTCACACGCTATGCACATTTTTATTTAGATGTGTGTTTATCAATAATATTTTATCAATACAGTAGAATCTATCAAATTAACACACAGGAAAATGTTAATAAAGGTGCTTTGTTAAAAAACACTGCACACGATTTTTATTATTTATCTAAGAGAAAAAAAGGTTTGGAATATTGCCTGAATTTATACAGTGATTTTTAAAACCAGAGAAGACCAGAATAAAAGATACTCATCTCCATAAACGTTTTACTTAGATATCAAATAATAGAATTTATCATGAACAACAAAAATGGATATTTCTGGAGATTGTTTTATCACTGGAGAATTAAGACAAATTCTCTATTGACTATAGTAGAAGAAATACAGGTTGGGAAGAAGAACTTCTTTTATAAAAGGAAACAATGGTACAAGCTTTTGGACAAGATGTCCTTCTATGGGTACTGAATTCAGTACTTGTAGAAGGACATCTTGCCTAAAAGATTGTATGGTCGTTTTCTTATATTAAGAAACTTTTAATTGCTCTTTTTACAAAAGTCCAACCCCACCAGCAAGTGCAAGTAACCAAATGGGGCTATGGCACATTTGTAAATGCAAAGTCAAACTGATTTTCACATGTGTAGACATGTGGTGCACTTACAGTAAAAGCAGTCGCTTACTTCTACCCACCATGGTTATCATGGCCTGTTCCATGTGTACTAGGGATAAGCAAAAAAAGAAGCTCTTCTCTCCAACCTGTGTTTCTTATTCTAGAATGTTGAAATATGAAGACTGATGGGGAGGTGTTTCTATTATTTAGCTGTCATCACAAGCTGTTGGACATGTCTATAACAGGTGTATAGTACACACAGGTACTAGAATTCTAAAGTCTCATCTTGTAGCTTTAATTCTATGTACCTGTTGAAGGAGAGGCATGTCCGAAAGCTTGTGGTATCTGATAACTAAATAGAAAGAAACATTTCTACTCAGTCTACTAAATTTAGTCTCAAATGTCATCAGGGTATTATTATCTGCTATCTAGAGAGTGAGAAGTTTAAAAAAAATAATAATAATAAAAAAGGTCAGGTGTTGGTATTAAAATCAAAAAAAGCATATCCTGACCACATTCACATCAACTTTTTAGATGGTAGAGCGCCATCTAGTGGAACAGAAATCAACTAAATGTTAATTTTTCCTGTTCCCAATTCATTGATAAATCAAGAAAAGCCAACCACGAATGCATTAGGGAGAGAAGTTTGTCTTTAATAAAATAATGCTTCCAGAGCTAAGTTTCTTGTATAACTTTTTATTTTCAAAGTTTCACGGAATTATCAGCTTTTCAACAGAAACTTAGCCCTTGGAAGCATTATTTATTGTATTAAATTATAGATCAGAGGGAAGAGCATTTATTTTTGAGTTTAGTGTTTGTTGATTAAGGGGGGTAGTTGTGCTGATGGGTAGGTCATGGGGGAGTTTTGTGTATATTTGTGGGTAACAAATGTTGCTGAAGGGATGAGGTAAACAATGGGTAGATAACACACACACACATAACAACAAGAAAGAATTTCTAGAGGTAAAGTCTCTTTGTTGAGTACCCTTTAATGGGGTTTATAGAACATCTTCTCACCAACATCACATAGAACAGATGTGTGATCTTCCTCGATTGAATCTTCTTTGTTAAATATGAACTGCCAATCAACACTTTCTTAACCCTTTAACTGCCAAACACATGTGTTTACATGATATTAAGCTTTTACTCAGTGCCTATCACATGCTCACACATATCTAAGCTTATTATTTAGTCTACCAGTTCAATTTGTGTTGTATTTTAACTGTATTTCAATGGTATTAGGGATTAAAAATGTTATTACCTAGTTGTTGAATTTAGGTTTTGACTATACAGTCAATTTTTTTTTATATATAGTCTTTTATTTTTATTAGATATACAATAGAACCTCCCTGTAAAGGACACCTAATTGCAGAGACAAAATGTCCTTTAGGGAGAGGTGTCTTTATACTGGAGAGTTGCTAAATAGTAAAAATGGTAATTTTGCCTACGAAAAAACTGTCCTTTATAGAGAGTGTCCTCTAGCGTGAGTGTCCTCTCATGGAGGTTTTACTGTACTATGATTAAAAAATAATTATAATTTCGGCAGCTGGGGCAAGTCTACTTCTATGGTAGAAACACTGGTTAACACTAATGTGTCTGACAGTGAAAGGGTTAAAAACAAGTTCTATATACTCTCTATCAACATCCCCACATTGTGTTATACGGAGTGAACCCCATCTGTGAGGTTGTGTTCAAAGAGACTGTTACCTCTGGAAATGTCAGAACAGGGGGGAGGGACCACACAGTTGAGGGACAACTAGGTAGGGGAGGTGTGGTGTTGCCGGGAACAGTTGCAGAAGGTGCGGACAAACTCCACCACACTCTCCACAAGCCGCACGTACCACGGGTCCCCATCCAAGCCAAACATAGAGAAGGAGCTTGTATCTGTAAACCACAACAATAGTTACCTGGCAATCTATATGTGGAGATTAAAGTACATTAAGTAGGATAATTAAAAAAAAAAATACTGTCACTGTATAATATTTGCATATATTTTTTTCAATTCATCATGTAAATTTTCATATAATAATTATAATGTAAATAGTAGCCAAAATTGTCTATATAAAAGAAGTTTGTTTTGGCATGTGAGTAGAATAAACTTTCAATAGAAAACTACCATTCACGTGATTGCTAGTACTTATTTTACATCTGTGACAATACATATGATAGAACTTCAGTTAAAATTATAAAGGTTTTTTCACAATAAGTTTCTTTAAAAAAATATATTTTTTATTAGACGTTCTAGCTAGAGAATAGCTCTCTTTGCCAGGCTTAAAAAGAAACACCGAGGCAAGAAAAATAGTCGATGTTTCTCTTTAAGCCTGTCGAAGAGCTGTTTTTGCCTGAGAGCTAGCCCTTCTCTCTAAAAAAAGAAACTTTATTGTTTTAATTATATTTCACAAATCAACTTAAATCATTAGGGGGTCGGTGGAAGGATGGTCTAAACCGTTGGTTTTCGTCCGCTATGACCCGGGTTCGATTCCCGCATTGGGCACCTTTTTTCGGATAAAAATTTTTTAAAAATGCTCCAATTGGCCCCCGATTCTTGCAAAAGTCCAACCCCACCAGCAAGTGCAAGTAACCAAACGGAGATCTGGCTCACTTGTAAGTGCAAAAGTCAAACTTAAATCATTAATATAACTTCTATTAGCCTTAATTACTATTATGTAAATCAACTTTTATATAGAAAGATAAACAAGGGCAAAATTTAAGTTTCAATTAACATATTATTATTTTAAAAATCTATTTTACTCTTCAGTTTCTCCCTTAAACAAAAATCTTTTTGAGAGTCCATCAATGACGCAGCATATATAGCTTGCCAAAAGACTAGAAAAAGAATAATGTCAAGTACCTATTCACAATTATTTTTTCCCTTAATTAACAAAAATTATTGTAAAAACTCTATAATTTTAAAAAATAGAATTCAAACATTGAAAAAAAAAAATACACATATACCTTACAGTTATAACATTCAAAGTTCGATACAACTCTATATATAACTTGGAAAAATCGGTTTCAAATGACATTCACAAATAAGTATAATCCATTTTTAATAAAATCTCTGATCAATATATTATGGAACAATATCGTTTTTGACCAGGTACTTCCTGGAGGAAATTGGAGATCGACCAAGAATCAATGATGATAATATCATAAAATCGATAACAAATCTTTCTCGACTTGAAAACCTATTTTAAAAACCATTTCGTTTTTTATTTTTAGTCCATATCTTTTGTTCTGTATGGAAACCACGATGTGTGGAAATACCACAAAAACAACTTCTGTGATTGTAAGAATTGTTAATTATCATCATCGTTGTTTTATATTTACTTTTTGCTTGGTTAGTTTCAGTATTGTTATCGATGTTATCGATACCTTACTGATATAATGATTTACTAAATAAATACACTCGTGTATGTGTGTGGACAAAACTTAACCAAAGGTTGTACCATTTAACATGTACAGTAGAACTACATCCCTGTAAAGGACATCTAATTGCAGAGCCAAAGTGTCCTTTAGAGAGAGGTGTCCTCTTACCGGAGAGTTTCTAAATAGTAAAAATGGTAAATTTTGCAAATGAAAACTGTCCTTTGTAGAGAGGTGTCCTCTTACCTGAGAGTTTCTAAATAGTAAAAATGGTAAATTTTGCAAATGAAAACTGTCCTTTGTAGAGAGGTGTCCTCTTACCGGAGAGTTGCTAAATAGTAAAAATGGTAATTTTGCAAATGAAAGCTGTCCTTTGTAGAGAGGTGTCCGCTAAAGGGAGGTTCTACTGTATATCGGGATTGAGATAATAACTATGAAATTTATTATATACACAGTATAATTTATTGAAGACACACGAGATAACCAAGTGTGAACAAAATTACCTCTGTTGCCTTACAAAAAAAAAAAAAAAAACAGACGACCGGCGACATTAAATACTTCCTACTTCCTTAGGTTTTATCTATGAGTGTATAACGGGAGGACTCGGGACAAGCTCTCAGGTTTACCATCCCTAGTATATCTAGCGTAAAGTGTTAACAAAACTTTACGAGGTTTAGGTACAGTTAGGTTAGGTTTAGTAAACCAGGGAGCTTGTAGCGAGACTCCCAAGTATAACTTTAGAACAATAAAGTTTTAATAGCAATGTTACGTTTTATTATTTAGATATGTAAACCCACAATTTCGCGTCATACAGGGATGTTAAGTAATGTATTGATTCGATGACGTACAAACGTTACTTCCTCCATTCTAACATTTATATTTATTTAGAACTTTGTTGCACAGTTCCTCTAAAGAGCGGAATTGAAATACTCTTAGAGATCAATAGATGTGTTAACCTATAGTTTGTGGTGCCTCCTATATATTGGTTTTCAATTAACACAGCTGTGGTACTGAACAGCTCAACGCTCTGTATATACTGAGTTATACTAAGGAAGATAATAGGAGGCTATGTACAATGCAGACATTTCGGGAGGAATTAATGTACCAAAAGGTGCACTCCCCTCGCCCACCTTCCTTTTTTAAATTCCTAAATAACATTCACCCGCAATTTTGCCATGTTTTCTGGCCTGAAAATAGGTTCTACGATTTTACCAGTTTAAAAAACGTTTTGGTTATTGTTTTGTTTTTAGAAAAAAGAAAAAAAAAATCTGCCTATATAGTTTTAAAAAAAATTAATAATAATAAACTCCCCTTTTTTACTTAAAAAATCTTGGTGTGTTAAAAATTCACTCGGGCAAAACCCAGGCTAAACAGGGTAATTTATCTAGTCTTACATATATAAAATAAAGTTGAGGGAAGATGATATTCATGAAACAAAAGTGGCACCTCTATACAGATTGAATTTTTGTCCGAATTTTCCAAAACTGGTGTTTTGTGACTAATTCCTTGTCACCACCGTAAAGTTTTTACTGGGGTGATAAACAATGCATTGTTCTATCGATAATTATAGGGAGAGGTGCCTCTTTTGGTACATATATATGTATTTTTTAAAGGTCAGATGTTTATTTTTGTTTTAAATAAAAATGACATATCCCGACAGCTCACATGAACATTTTAGATGGCAGAGCGCCAACTAGTGGAACAAAAATCACGAGCATAGGTCAGAGTTTGGAAGAGGTCGTGCCATTGGAGTGAAAGAGGCTGGTTGGTCAAATTGACTAATCGCGTCGGGACGGCAGCGGTCGACCAAGAGACACAACAGAACGGGAGGACAGAGTGATTGTCAGAACAGCTGTCGCAGCACCGTATTCGATATTATCTACCATCCAACATGTGACCGACATACAAGTGTCCAAAATGACCATCAACAGACGACTGAGAGAGCGGAATCTAATAAATCTCGCCGACAGTTACGATGTCTATCCTCACACCCGTACACCGACAAGTCCGACTACAGTGGTGTCGGGGGCGATCAACTTTGAACTGCGCTGACTGGGGCCATAGTCTTTTGTGACGAGTCCCGTTTCTTACTGTGTCCTGACGACCGTCGCAAAAATATCTGGAGACATCCTGAGCAGCGTGTGGATCCTGGCCTCACTGTCAAACACCACACAGGTCCACAACAGGGCGTCTGGGGTGCCATTTTATTTTATAGGACCCCATTGGTAGTCATTCCTGGCACCCGGACAGCACAACGGCCTGTCATGTTGCCGTTCCTCTCGCATCACCCCGGGCTTACATTTCAACAAGATAATTCCCGGTCACACAAGGGACGTGTTACTATGGATTGTCTTCAATCTTGCCTAACTCTCACTCATAGAGCACATCTGGGACGTGATGGGAAGGCGATTGCAACCATCCCGGGATGTTGACTATTTAGTCCGACAGTTGGAGACAATTTGGCTAGAAAATTCCCTCAGCACACCTTCCGGAATCTTTATCAGTTCATGACACGCCGGGTGACAGCCTGCATACAGGCCAGTGGGGGTCCAACGACATATTGACCTTCTCAATTTGTGACGATCAAACGTTTTCCCCTTATACATGTTTTTCACATACACTCAAAAATATGAAACTTTTGTTTTTAATGATATGTGTTTTAAAATATACAACGCTAAAAGCTAAAAAGTATTTTAATTAGGTATTTTAAGTCGTAGAATTTATTTATCGCAACCATTCGATTCGGTAAAATTGAAAATATGCAAATTTTTGCTTGTCTTTATAAGTGTGCTATTTGGCGTGTCGTTTACCCCATCTAAGATTTGTCCAATTATAATTTTATTTAATCCTTAGTTGATTATGAGTTTACGAAAAAATTTAGCAGATGATTTAAAATGGAGAGCTGTTGGAAGAATGGAGGCAGGGAAATCACAAGTTGAAGTAGCAAAATGACTAAATGTGAATAAATCTGTGGTCAGCAAAATATGGAAACAGTTCATTGAGACAGGAACCATCAAAAGAAAAGAAGGTTCTGGTAGAAAAAGAAAAACAGCTACCTCTGAAGACCGTTATCTGGTCGTAACTGCCAAGCGCCATAGGGAGATGACAGCTATTCAACTCTCTAATGAACTCTCAATTCCTACTGGAACGAGAATTTCAAGACAAACTGTTTACCGAAGGCTTCACGAAGGTGCTCTTTATGCAAGACGACCAATGGTCTGTATCCCTTTAACCTCTGCTCACAGGAGAGCCCGCTTGAATTGGTGCTTGGAACATCACGCCTGGACTCATGATCAGTGGGCCAATTTTCTCTTCAGTGACGAGTCAAGATTTAGATTAAACACAGATTCTCGATGAGTTTTCATCTGGAGGGAGCCTGGAACCCGCTATCATCCCAGTAACATCAGGGAAATAGACAGTTTTAGAAGGGGCAGTCTCTTAGTCTGGGCTGGCATCAGTTCTAGCAGACGCACACCCCTCCACATTTTTTCTGGGGGCACTTTAACTGCCCAAAGGTACAGGGACAAGATCCTTGAGCCCTATCTAAGACCTTATAGAGATCAAATTGGTCACAATTTAATTTTTATGGACGATAATGCTCGTCCGCATAGGGTTAGGCTAGTCAATGAATATCTCCAGAGTGAGAATATTCGAAGGATGGATTGGCCAGCCGGATTTCCGGACCTGAATCCAATAGAGCATGTATGGGATGCTCTAGGGAGGCGTATTGGAGCTCGTCACCCCTCTCCCAGAACCCTCGTTGAGCTAAGAACTGCTCTATTGGAGGAGTGGGGTTTACTACCCCTGGACCTCCTCCAAAGCCTGGTAAACAGTATGAGGGCTCGCTGTGAGACCTTGATAGCTGTTAGAGGTGATCATACTCCCTATCGATATCTTATTTCTTTAAGATCTGGAACCTTAGCTTTGGGTATGTTGGTAAAAATTTGCATATTTCATAATTTCAAATATTTTTTTTATTTTCATATAGCTAGTCAAATTCTCCATAGTTTAAACTATTTGTATACTAAATTTTACATTTGTTAATAAATTAGCTTTTGAGAAATTTCAAAATTAGTTAAGTTTCTTATTTTTTGGACACCAGTGTATTTCATGGTGCATCGATTTTTTTTAGAGTGTAGTTTGTGATAATCGAGTCTTTACAGTACACGTCTTGCGCGTTCTTCGTTAAAACGGATAAACTTGAATATCGTGCAGTTATTAAATTCTTCATTTTGGATGAATCAACTCTGAGGAAATCCATCCGAAGTTGACAAAAGTTTACGGGAACTCTGCTCCTTCAATTTCAACCGTTAAAAAGCTGAAGTTAAACGTGGGGTCGCACGTCGCTCGAAGATGACCCACGTGAAGGACGGCCACAAACTGACACCACGCTGGAAAACATCGATAAGGTGACAATATCGTGTTGGACGATAGGCGAGTGTGTGAGATAGCTGAGTACGTGGGGATATCGAAAGAAAGGGTGCGGAACATCTTGGCACGAAGAATTAGGGATGCGAAAGTTCTGCGCAAGGTCGGTGCCGCATTTGCTGAATGCATATCAAAAGAAATTGCGCAAACGACCTTCGCAGCAATGTTTGGACCGTTTCAAGAGGGATCCGGCCGATTTTGTGCCACGATTTGTCACCATGGATGAGCCATGGGTCCACCACTACATGCCAGAAACCAAACAGCAGTCGAAGCAGTGGGTAGAAGCTGGTGGTTCAGCGCCAAAGAAAACGAAGTCGATCGCATCTGCCGGAAGATCATGACCAGTGAGTTTTGGGATACCAAAGGAATCCTATTAATTGATTACCTTGAAAAAGGCAGAACTATTACAGGTGAATATTATTCCAATCTTTTTGATCAGCTTGATGTCAAAATTCGCGAGAAGAGGCCTGGCTTGAGGAAGAAAAAATCATATTTTACCAGGACAATGCCCCTGCTCATAAAAGTGTGTTGGCAATGGGAAAACTGCAGGATTTGAGGTAACGATTTGCTCGACCATCCCCCCTATTTTCCTGATTTAGCACCCTCAGACTTCCATCTCTTCCCACGCCTAAAGAAATTTGTTTCTGGAAAGTACTTCACGTCCAATGAAGAAGTAGAGAGGGCTGTAGATGGATATTCTAACAGACTTCCAGACATTTCCGGGAAAGAATACTGATATTGGAGAAACGCTGGACCAAGTGTGTTGAAGTAAAGGAAGATTATGTAGAAGAAAAAAAATAAACTGAGAATCAGAGTTGTTCATTGTCAAGCCGAGAACTTTTCACCTTACCCTCATATACATGGATACACTTTAAGTAAAGTATCTAGGTAGATTACAGTGCTGGTAAAATGTACCTCCATGTGCGAGACAGGCCTCAATCAACGACTGTATTGATTGACCGACCATTGGAAATCTTTAGGAGGACAACAGAATGGAAGGAAGGACACCTAGTTGTATTGGACACAACAGAGTTCAGTCATTACTGAAGTCATTGAAGAATAGATATGGGAATTTAAACGTTCCTCTCCGATATATATATCTTGTTAAATATAAATCACACTTTACAAACTTTCTCTTTATGGGATAAAAGGGAAATGTATGGGATCAAATAGTAAAATTAAGAAAAAAATCTGAATGTGCAACTGAATATTGCTGAAAGTTGTCTAATCAACGTTGGTTTCTAGTTAATCCGATAGATGGCGCAAGCCATCATCAACTTTCATTTTCACGATCAGAATATACTTTTTTATTTCTTAAATTGTACTTTTTGTTACTTATATTAAGGAAAAAAAATCATCCATTGATCGAGCGACTAAACCTTGCTGATGGCTTGCGCCATCTTTCGGAATAAATAGCAACTATAAATGTTAATGTATTCCAAAATATTGTTCAAAAACACTCTTCCTAATAAAATCAAGTAATGATAACCACAGGTACATATTTCGGGCCGTCGGCCTTCGTCAGCGTGGTGAAGGTGTACCTCAACGACCAAATATGATGGGTTTCTTCAGAGGGACTTCGTGATCAATGGAAACGTTACGTTAGACCAAAAGTGAAGGAATAAGATGAAAATCGTTTAAAAGAAGTACAAAACGAAAGAAAAATTACCGAATCAGAGAAAATCATTTGACGATCAGATATACACTCATGGACAAAACTTAAGAAGTGTAAGTCTTTGAAGTCATCGGTCGGTTTTATTTTTTAAGAAAACAGACAATTTTGTTCATCTTGTGTGTCTTCAATAAAGGTCACTGTATTATCTTTCAGAGTTATTGTCCCGATATACATGCTAAAAGGTACAACTTCCTTAAGTTGTGTCCATGAGTGGATATAGTTTCCTGGGTGTCACCCAGCTCCAACAATCTGTCAGTTTAGACCAATCGTGTACCATTGTTTTAGATTACGTTCACAATAAAAACCTCATCAAGATTCCCATGAGCTGACTTACTTCACAAACACAGCAATGCATTGATATTTACCGCCAGCTTCTTGAGAACCCACGGGGCGATCATTCCACCCACGGGTGGAAACGTATCGTGACGATGGACGAGAAATAGGCCTACCTTGTGAACCACAAACGTCACAAACGATGGGTTGTACGAGGGCCCTAGCCGAGCTAACACCATCGAATTGTAACTGATTGAATGAGCTATCAAAAAAGCCAGGTTTCGGTGTAATAGGTCTACATCAGTAGAATGTAGGTACATGGTAGATGTCGCCAGACCTACCAGGCTCCTGCAGGGAGAAGGCTGCGGAGACATGCGCCGCCTGTCTCACCCGCTCCTGCGCCTGTCCCAGGATGTCCTCCACCAGGGCCTTGGCGAACTCCCGCACCAGCTCCTCCTCCTCGGCTTTCTTCTTCTTCTTGGACTTTCTCTGAAACACCGTCGTTCTTTACTGTTTATATATGTCTACATTGATTTAAATCTCCTGGATGTTAATTAAACAATTTAAAAGTTTTCCGGAGTTTCTTTTTATTTTATTAAAACCGTCTCAAGAGAGAGAGAGAGAGATTGAGATTGAAACTGATTTATTACAATGACCATATAAGATTATATAGGGTTAATTACAAAATTGAATAAATACGAATAAATAAAATTATATAATGATAAATATAGGAATAAATAGAATATATATAGATAAAAATAATTGATAAAAATATACATATACACCAATACCTCGCTTTGCGTCGTTTCGTTTTGCGTTTTTTTCGAAGTTGCGTCGCTGCTTAATTTTTACTGATTTTCACTCTGCGTCGTTAGATTTTCGAAGTTGCGTTGTTTTGGATTCGAGTCTTTAATTTTTTTTCCCTAAAATATGGCAACACCTTTGTTTTTGATTGCGCCTTCACATATTTTCACTTTGCGTCGTTTCAATTTGCGTCGTGTTTTTTTGGAACGTAACCCCGACGCAAAGCGAGGTATGGGTGTATATAAAAATATATACAGTCTTCATTGGTGACGCCCACCACGGGAAAGACTCCGCCACCGGTGGACTGTGAGAGTTCTTTCCCACAGAGTGGGCAGGTCGATGTGTTGGCTGGCGTTGCCCACTTAAAGACCAAGAGAGAACCTTTGGACATCTCTGTCCTTCTACAGGGGAACATATATAATGAATAAAACGCCGCCTGATTTCATCATATGTTCTCCTGTAGAATGGGAAAGATGCTTGAAAGCTTGAGATGGTTTTAAAATAGAAAGAAGCTCATCTCCGGAAGCCTTTTAAATTGTTTAATGTTTATATGTCTAACTAGCCGAATGACCCGGGCAACGCCCGTGTTTTAATTTAGACACGTGGACCTGTTGGATCATTAACGCCCGTGTTTTACCCGATTGAATGTTTTTATTCAAATACTATTTGTTACAATTATAAATTGGCGCCTTAAATAAATGCATATATTAGTTAATAACTATAGCCTATGTGCTTTATCTGTCTATGTACTGTTGGCTTCCGTAGGCGTCTCTTACTGGGAAAAAGAAAGAGAGGATTCCATTTAGTTATTAACTAATATATGCATTTATTTAAGGAGCGACCCGCTCCAACACAATAGTTACAAAAACCAAAAAGCGAGTGGGGGGGGGGGGCAAAGTCAAAAACAAAGTGTCTCGCGCAGTGGCGGCGCCATCGTAGCGAACCAATAGGCGAGCGCCATTACCAAAAAAAAAAAAAAAGCAAACGGTGACAGAGATGAAGAACGCATGACGCTCGTAACTGTATATAGAATGATTGGATCGGTGTGTGCAAAGTGATTCATTAGATGTTTAACAGATTCATTTGTTTAGAAAAATATATAAACTGCATCAACTAATTTTTTTTTATTTAGTTAACGATGTTTCAGTGACTCACTGTCACTCTTCTCCTCAGAAAATGATTATTTCTCAATCTTATCTTTTATACTTATATACATATGTACACCATTTTCTAAAGTACATGTAAAGCGTCACGTATTCAAGTATATATCGAAAAATAAATACGAGATAAAAATAATAAAAAAGATTTTATCCAAATTGAAAAATTAAAAATATGAAAAATATGTTTTTTTTTTGTGTGTAAATATTTCTTTTATTTTTAGCTCTTATTTATGAGGTTGAAGAAAGAGTTTTTATCACCTGCGAAATATGGAAAGCGGATGCGCTATTTAATGTGTCTACTTTGCATATGTACTAATAGTAGGAGCCAGTCTACAAACAAAACACGTTGTACTGGAAAGATACCACTGGACAAACGGGAACTCCGGGTCCTAATACGCTACTGTTGGAGGCGACACCTCTCAACATGTCGTAATAGAAATTTGTGAAGGCGAGGGAACAGTGACCCATGTTACCGTATCAAATTGGTACAAACGCCGTATAATCTTCCGCACAGGACGGCCAACGACGTTGAAAGCTGAAGATCTCCGTTAGCGAACAAGCCTGCATCGTGAAACCGGGAACTAGCAGCCTCGCTTAATGTCAGCCAAAGAACCATCATGAACCATCGTTTGGATCACGTTCTCAAAAAACCTCGTCAACACCCCCATGAGATGACTACAGCACAGGCACAGCAACGACATTTGCCGCCAGCTGCTTGAAACCCCACGGGACAATGGACGAGAAATAGATCTACCTTCTGAACCACAACCGTCATAAACGATGGATTGCACAAGGCCAAGAGTCGCCATCCGTCGCCCGCCAAGATCGCTTTGTCAAGAAGTTGATGATACCGGTATGGTGGAATTTCGATGGTATTCTATATATCGAGATTGTCCCGAATGGAGATCTGTATACGCCGATCTGTTCTGTGAGCAGCTGGAATGGGTCTACACCAAGTTGACGGAGAAATATCCATCGCAGATTCGCCGTAAAGACGTATGACTTCAGGCAGATAATGCCAAGCCACATAGGCAAGGAAGACGTGGGAGAAGTTTGCAGCGCTTGATGGCGTTGAAATACTGCCACACCCTGCGTACAGCCCCGAGGCCGTCAGTCTACGGTCTTTCCCTTCCGATGAAACATACATTTCGGGGACGTGAACACTGTAGATGGGGCTGCCTGTCGTGACTTCTTCGCCTCCAAGCCCGAGTCTTGGACAAATCCGGTTGCTTGCAGTTAGGTGGTAAACCATCATAGACAATGATGGCCTGTTTTTTGAAGAATAATTTTTATCAGCTTCCTAATAAATAATTTCAGTGATATCGTATTTGTCTTCCGTTGCCTTTTTTTTTCCTTCGGGTGTTAAGGAACTTTTCGTTCAACCTAGTATATGTCATAATTTGTATATAATTGTATGCACCCCCGACCCACTATGCATGTACAATGTATGATTTTCAAAGATTTAATAAAGAATAATGCCCAAAAAAGTGTCCGTACACCGACACAGCTCACCCACTTACCACACAAAATCCATACATGACCATACATCGCCACGCCATAATCATGCAAATGTACCTCACAACATACACGCACCCATACGTCACCACGCAACAAACACGCACAACCCGCACAACAAACGCAACACGCGCGCCAAAAGACAACAACAACCAACAAGCGCATGCACAACCGTTAAGAATAATACAATCATCCCGTCTACACAAAACATAGAAAAAATTCACGCCACCAAACAACCACACAATCGAAAAACATTGCGATCTTTCCTAAAAGCTGTGAACGCCTATAAAGAGTTCATTCCGGACCACGCCCGCTTGCGGACGCCACTTGTCAACCTTCTAAAAAAGGATGTCATGTGGGTCTGGAGTGACGAATGCCAGAAAGCGTTCACTAACCTGAAAGAAAGCCTTACCACACACCCCACATTATACCTTTACCAAGAAGGTCTGCCATGCCAGGTGTACTGTAACACCTCAACATTCGGCATTGCAGGCATTCTTAAACAAGTCTACCCTGATGGGAAGACATACCCAGTTCAACATTTCAGCCGCTCTCTGCGTGGTCACGAGCGAAATTATTCAGACTTGGAACTACAATGCCTAGCCATTGTGGAAAGTGTGGATAACTTCCGCGCCTGTCTAATGGGCAGAAAGTTTACAATACTTTCTGACCATCCTGCATTGCAGTGGTTGAAAGAGATCAAAGCCCCGTCAGGCAGATTGTTTCGATGGAGGTTAAGATTGTCAAGATACGAATATGAGGTCCGTAGCATAAATGGAGTACAACAATATGAAACGGGCGTTGTAACTCGTATCCCATTTTGTGGCTTTCTAGATGCGCCACTCATAAAAGCCAACAGTCTTCTCCACCGGGAAAATCTCGCGTGACTATGGATCACAATAAACTGCGCACCGTCTCCCGAAAAGGAGTACTTAAAACTATAGTCCCAAGTTCACTTACAGCCAGACTTCTTAAGTCCGTACACACACAACACCACCATCCAAACATCTCCAAGATGACGAGACTCATCTCGTCACAATATTATTGGCAGAACATGACACAAGACATCGCAAAACAGGTAAAAACCTGCCCCACATGCCGATTCGCTAGAAGAATCGATGAATCCAACCAACCTTCACGTAAAAATACCGACACAGGCCCCAAAGCAAAACAAAATTCGTACATAAAGCACAGCGTACACACAACACAAACAATGCCAAAATTACACCACCCACGTCAGAGAAACGATCACGATCACATATCTCCACTTAAACCAATTACCGCCGACATATCTCTAATAAAACCATTGACGATCAAACAGGAGAACTGCGAACCTACCAATCATTTAAATTCTACAATTAATAAGGTTCAAGCAAATATTTCAGAGTCCCCATTTACAATAATATGGAAGAACCTGGGGCAATACCCTATCTTTCATCTGATTTTTATCCTTTGTTTGTTAGTTCTACCATACAAATGTATCCCAATTTTATTCATTAATTATTTGTTTATCTATACCATGCCCTCTCATAAGATTTTCGAACTACAAGAGGCAGTTTTTCATTGTGGACAAGCATTTATAAAACTTCTCATAATTTTAGGAACCATTTTTGCAGGAAATCTAAATAAACTCCGAAGAGATAGAAGTAACTGAAAGATGACCAACCAATGTCGGAGAAGTCACACTCCAAAAACAAGATCCGAGCCGCACCCAAAAATAAATAAGCGGAAGGAAGTGAGAATTTTGAGACGCCGCGACAGGAAGCGTAGTTCCGCGGCGATAAATTCGGCCTATGCAAACAGAAAGGAGCGCCTCGTTTCCGATCTCCAATTACCACCCCTCGTTTCTGCCAACACGTAAAATTAGGTCACCGCTTTTCCCCTCCACGGACTCCTCCCTATCGCCAGTCTTGGATCCCAATTCGAACTACATATCGATTTTTTACAATCCAATTCCACACCCACAAGACGACACACAAACATTCTAAATGAGTTCACATCCCTATTATAAGTAATCAATTACTTTACAGACTTCTAACATTTTTCACAACACACACAAAGACAAAAATTTATAGGGCATAATTGAGCAATTAAAACATTTATAGGGCATGTAGATACAAAAGGGTTCAAACCAATACATCTTATTTTTCATATTAATCATTTTCATTATTTTCTCTCAATTAAAAATATAAATATTTAATCAATTTATCAATTTATTCAACTTATTATCACTTTTAATCATTAATTATCATTTTATTTACCAATTAGTTTATATTATCATAGTTTCAAATCAACGAAAACTCACTGGTTTTCTTTTAAAATTAGATATTATATTTTATTTTTATTTACAAAAAACATTCTCTCTTTTCCTTTTTTTTCCCACCATGCAACAAAACATTTTTTTTCTCACCATGCAACAAAACATTTTTTTCCCCACCATGCAACCAAGCATTTACTTTGATTTCTTCCAACCTTTTATTTTTATTTTTTGATTTCTCAAAAGACCTAATAAAAATCCCTCGATTTCCATTCCCAATTTCGAGCAAGAATATGGTTAGGCATTTTTCCTTTTTTTTTTCACCATGCATCAAGCATTCACTTTGATTTCTTCCAACTTTTTATTTTTATTTTTATTTTTTGATTTCTCAAAAGACCTAACAAAATTCCCTCGATTTCCATTTCCAATTTCGAGTAGAATATGGTTAGGCATTTTTCCTTTTTTTTTCACCATGCATCAAGCATTCACTTTGATTTCTTCCAACTTTTTTTTATTTTTTATTTTTTGATTTCTCAAAAGACCTAATAAAAATCCCTCGATTTCCATTCCCAATTTCGAGCAAAAATATAGTTAGGCATTTCTTTTTTACCATGCAACAAGCACTTTTCTTTTTTCACCATGCAACAAAGCATTTTTTTTTCCTCACCATGCAACCAAGCATTTACTTTGATTTCGTCCAACTTTTTATTTTTATATTATTTTTGATTTCTCAAAAGCCCTAATAGAACTCCCTCGATTTTTTTCCAATTTCGAGTAGAAATTAGTTAGGCGCATTTTCTTTTTTTTAAATCCACTATGTACCATAGCATTCATTTTGATTTCTTACAATTAAAATTTTTTTTTTTGATTTCTATTAATTATACTCAACCTATATCATCAACACCATTCTATTTTACTTCTTATATCGCCACCAATGCTTGTATATAGACTCTCAATACCCACAACTAATTTTCCCACAAAATTATTTTTTACTTTACAGAATTCTCTCAGGCTAACCCCTTCTTGAATTCTTCACATGTAGGGGGCGCATCTGTCATAATTTGTATATAATTGTATGCACCCCCGACCCACTATGCATGAACAATGTATGATTTTCAAAGATTTAATAAAGAATAAGGTAACTGGAGGAAAGAAAGTAGCAACAAGACATAGGAAGTAGGCTTAAAGCGGGCACAAATTATTAATAACTTGTACAGTCAATACTTCCTGACAAGGCCGGACGTATCTGGTGACCGCAGAAGTTATATTAGTTGAGAGACGCCCAAATTTCCGGAGCAGGACCGGACGTATTTGATAACCGCGGAAGTAAATAGAGTCGAACTAACACCCAATACTTCCTGACCAGGCCGGGCGTATCTTCCACCAAAGAAAGCCGCCGGTCCAATTAGGAAGCAATAACTAAGTAGGTCAACCAATAGAAAAACGGGCACGTTCCATCCTTCGACCAATGGGAAGGAAGACAACTCGTGGTGTTAAATCGAGAAGCAAGAATTGTCAGTAATGCTTTCGCTCACATAGGAGCAACACCTATAGTTGCTCCTTCGCTCCCAACGAGGTGACATCGGCTCTGGACCTCTCTCCCTCTGCTCATCCCGTAGCTAAGTACAATCACCACCATGTGATCAGATAATTAACAATCAAAACCCGCTCCGCCTTCTCAAGCTTTCTTTCCTCCAACCCAGTTGCCTTTTATTTTCAAACCCCATCACGTGTCCTGATTATTCCTAACTGTATGCTTCAACTTCCACTCAAACGACTGCGTTTCAACCAAATCTTATCATTCTCATCGAACAACAAGAAAATCCGCAACGATATTGTCACAGAACGGTTAAGTCGACAGGATATATTACCACATATATATATATGATATAGAATATGGGAAGATGGTATACCAAACGAGGCATCCCTCCCTTGAGGTGACATTAATAAAAGAAACTCACTCTAGAAACCTGTTGTATTATTCTAATATCATAAAGTTGCGGAGAAGGATGACTTTCATGTACCCAAATAGGCACCTAATTATACATTGTTCTAATGCATATTTTAAAGGGAGAGGTGCCTCTTTGGGTACAGTTGTAGTTATATATAACTAGCCGAATGACCCGGGCAACGCCCGTGTTTTACCCGACTGTAGATGTTACAACGGTGATCCTTAGGTCGCTGGTTCAAATCCGGCTCGAGGGAGCCGGCGAGCACGTGACCTCCCTGTGCGCGCGCATCCGTGACAGAGGCCGACGAGGAAAGACGGTCGTGACTATATATATATATATGGTGGAACAAAACTTAAAAGGAAGTTGTACTTTTTTCATGTACAAGTTAACTTGTATATCGGGATTGAGACAATAACTCTAAAAGATATTACAGTGACGTTTATTGAAGACACGTGAAGTGAACAAAATTGTCTCTGTCGCCTTAAAAAAAAGACGACCGGTGACATCAAAGATTTAAGTTTTGTCCATGAGTGTGTATAGTTGTGTATATACATTTAAAACGTTAGACACACAAAGTTTGTTTACTATAAAATTCCTTATTACATATGCAGTCGTGTGCATGTTAGGCAACATTTAAAATATCTTATTGACTTAGCGCTATCTCTCTCTCGTTGAGAATTATAAACATTTTCAACTTTTCTATATATAAAATACATATAGTTATAAAAGTAATTTCTGCTATTATCCTTCAATGAATTAAAAATTGAAAGAGGGAGGGTATGGTTTATAAGTGGGGAACTCTACCAGCAGTTTCGTCATTTTAATCTCCTGACCGCTTCACTATTGTATTGGATAGAATTTCTTATACATCCTGCATTTGCTATTGAATACAGTAAATTGGTGTTTTGAACGAACTATGGACATAATGCTTCTCTAGGGGACACTAGAAATGCATACCTACACCCATGGACAAAACTTAAGGAAGTTGTACCTTTTAGCATGTATATCGGGACAATAACTCTGAAAGATATTACAGTGACCTTTATTGAAGATATACGAGATAACCAAGTGTGAACAGAATTGCCAAAAAAAAAAAAAAAAACAGACGACCAGCGACACCAAAGACTTTTCACTTCCCTTTGTTTTGTCCATGAGTGTAAATTAAAGATATAATGCTTATAACTATTGATGATCCATACCCTTCCTCTTTCAATTTTTATTCATTGGAGGATAAATGCTGTAGAAATTAATCATATATGTATTTAGACGAAAAAAAAGTAGCGTTTAAAAAATGTTTTATAATTTTGTAACAATTGGAAATCATAAGAGAGAAGAAGTTTTCTTTATAGTGATAACGTTAAAACACCTAGACAATTGGTACAGTAAAGTGAAGTAGTGTAAGTGCGAGCAGTACTGAGTGTGTTCGACCAGAGGAAATGAGATCCCAAGGACAATTAGACGGGCAATGTTGCCAGACTGGACTACTGCTCTACCCTACGTGATATTCCCACACGTGTACCAGGAGATATACCCCCGGGTCAACCTCCCCCAAACACTGAAACCTCTTAAACCTTCAATAAAATAAACCCTTATAGCAATATTAAGGTGAGAATAACAGGTGTCCAGGGTAAAGTTTCTTTTTTAAATGTTTTTATATTTACATATCTCTAGCTTTCGGACACGAAAGTTCTTCTACAGGAGAAAATTCGATATGCAAATTTTATGTAGAAATTTACCCTACAGGTCTGGTATTTTCACCTTAATAACTCGCCTATCTTATGTAGTACGTTTTTACTGGACGACATTTCGGAGACCCTCTGACAACTGTTATACATGTCTAATATGTAAATATTCATAGATAGAATTAAAGGAATACTCTGTGGAGTAAGAAGATGGACCAATGACCAACAATAGGAACATGTCTAACTGACCTTGTCTTTATTGTTTGCGGAAGAGTATTGCTCGATGCAAATATTTGAATGTAATTCTACTGTCCTATAAGCTTATGTCCATAGTTTTCTTGAAAACCATTTCTGAGATTCCATCCTTCAGTGCTGCGTATATAAGTAGAATCGTCCAATACAGTATTAGAGCTCTGAGAAGGTCTGGTGGATTAAATTGGCGAAACCGCTGGGAGGGTTCACCACTGATGAGCCAAGCCCTCCCAATATATTTTTTCATTGAAATAAGGGCAGTAGAAATTTGTATTATGTATAAAAGAAACATTCATGCTTTTAATTCCTTTCATTTTATATGAACAGGAAGTTTGTTTAACTTTTCGAATGATAAAGTATTTAATCCTAAACTTGTTGTTAAGGATCATTAACATATAAAACATCAACATTCTCAAGGTAAAACCAATCAAAACTAGGTAGAGATTCTATCATCAAATCTGAAACAATATATGTAAAATTGTAATATAAATTAAAGCTATAGACTCAAATTTAATTTACCTCAAATTCCAGTAAATGGTCTTTATTTTAATATTCATCGTGGTTTTTACTATTTTGCATACTATTTTTCTGGTGTGGCTTTAAATCGACAAAATATCGACCTTGCTGACTTTAGTAGGTTTCACCTTAAAAATGGTTAAAAGGGGTCATCGAAACGTTAGTCGGTTACTATACAAGGTTGATGGGTAATACACTCATGGACAAAACTTAAGGAAGTTGTACCTTATAGCATGTATATCGGGGTTCAGACAATAACTCTGAAAGATATTACAGTGACCTTTATTGAAGACACATGAGATAACCAAATACACTCATGGACAAAATCTAAGGAAGTTATACCTTTTAGCATGTATATCGGGGTTCAGACAATAACTCTGAAAGATATTACAGTGACCTTTATTGAAGACACACGAGATAACCAAATACACTCATGGACAAAATCTAAGGAAGTTATACCTTTTAGCATGTATATCGGGGTTCAGACAATAACTCTGAAAGATATCACAGTGACCTTTATTGAAGACACACGAGATAACCAAATACACTCATGGACAAAATCTAAGGAAGTTATACCTTTTTGCATGTATATCGGGGTTCAGACAATAACTCTGAAAGATATTACAGTGACCTTTATTGAAGACACACGATATAACCAAATACACTCATGGACAAAACTTGAGGAAGTTGCACCTTTTAGCATGTATATCGGGATTGAGACAATAACTCTGAAAGATATTACAGTGACCTTTATTGAAGACACACGAGATAACCAAATACACTCATGGACAAAACTTAAGGAAGTTGTACCTTTTAGCATGTATATCGGGATTCAGACAATAACTCTGAAAGATATTGCAGTGATCTTTATTGAAGACCCACGAGATAACCAAATACACTCATGGACAAAACTTAAGGAAGTTGTACCTTTTAGTATGTATATAGGGACAATAACTTTGAAAGATACTACAATCACCTTTATTGAAGACACACGAGATAACCAAATACACTCTTGGACAAAACTTAAGGAAGTTGTACCTTTTAGCATGTATATAGGGACAATAACTTTGAAAGATATTACAGTGACCTTTATTGAAGACACACGAGATAACCAAATGTTAACAAAATTGCCTCTGTATCCATAAAAAAAAAAACAAAAAAAAAAAAAACAGACGACCGGTGACATTAAAAACTTTCCACTTCCTTTAGTTTTGTCCATGAGTGTATATTTACCAATACCTCAAATTACAACCGGCAAACTAGGATTTTTACTACATCTCTAGAATGGGTATCTACTGAATTACTACAATCAAGGTTGTGTAACCTAACAAAACATGTGAGGATGAACTATGGTCGAAAGCTTACGCTATATGTGTTTGATGATAAAAAAAAAACTATTTGTTAAAAAGAGAGATATTGACCTTTATTTAATTTAGGATTGAAGAAGGTTTTAAAGTAATGCTTCAATATATATATATATATATTTATAGATTGCATATGAAGGTTTATTCTTCTTAAATAAAAAATTAAAAGATGCTCCTGTGATATTGTAGAAATTTCAGTAGGAAATGTTAAGAGGTCAATTCAATCTATCCAAACAGAAAACCTTCACAACATATGGTAGATTAGTTGAAGTTTTAAGTTTCAAGGAATGATCAAAACCCTATTATATATGAAAGTATTATTTAACTTTTTTTTTGTATTTTCGTAAAAATAGAGGTTGCCTAGCTAGCATTCATATTTATATAAAAAATAGACACTTCGGCCAGTTGGAAGATTTTTGTCGAAACGTTGAGAAAATAAAAAACTCCAACTGGCCGAAGTGTCTATTTTTTTGTATTGTTGAATAAATAACTTATCGGGAAAACACAATGCTTCAAAATAGCCGCGTCGATTCTCACCTATGTCCACCAGTGAGTGCAAGTATGTAACTTTGTAAGTGTAACAAGTGTATTCCAGGGTTTCCTACCCTTTATACATTCACGTCGATCTCAAAATCACACTTAGATAATACTTGAAATATAGCAATTCAAAACTACTAAATAAATAGGTTTCCTGAAATTTAAACCATTTTGGACGCGTATGATTCCTTTTCAAATAAAACCATTTTTAACTGTCCTTATTAGAATGATAAATAAAGGGGTGAACCCTCTTAGCGGTTTTAAATTAACCTGACGAAACCGCTGGGAGGGTTTTCCACTGATGAGCCAGGCCCTCCCCTTTATTTATTATTGCAGTAAAGAGAGTATAGAAAATTGTTTTATATAAAAACTACGCGTCAAAAATGGTTTAAATTTCTGATAACAGATATCGCGCATCATGTTAATATAGATAGGTTTATTAATTAACTAGCGGATGTGCCCGGCTTCGCCCGGGTTTTACCCGAGTGAATGTTTGTCTAACGAACATTTGTTAAAACAATTCTCTATAAACTTATAAAACGTACTCGGCTTCGCCCGGGGTTTTACCCGAGTAAAGGTTTGTCTAGCGAACATTTGTTAAAACAATTCTCTAAAAACTTATTAAAAAAAAAAAAAGATATATTTTGATAATTTGAAACTCGTAAATTTGAATCTCTCGATAAAGTGAACATTTTTTCCCGGTCCCTGTGTGCCGTGTCATCCTGAATTTTGTCTTTCCTAATTTTCTACATTAGAAAATCATAGTTTTATCTAGTGAACATTTTTTCCCGTGTCACATTGCCGTGCCATCCTGAGATAATCTTACCTTTGATAAATAATATTTAAGATAACAAACTTAGTGATAAGAAAACTTGCTATCATCGTCACAATGGGGGCGCTGCTTGCGAGTTAAATCTACAAATCTGCAAATAACTCTAAGGATATTCAAGATATTCAGGAAATTATTTTTCAAAAACCTTCCCGGTGATATACCTAATAATATCCCAAAATTTCACGGCGATTGGATGTATGGTTTTTGAATCTATAGAGTACAGACAAACAGACAGACAGACAGACATTCAATTTTATATGTGAAAAAATAGTACAAATGTAACATTGTACAGGGATAAGGTGCATAAATTAAGAAAAAGGCATCTCCTTATCGTGCAACTGAAAGTTGCTGATGGCTGGCGCCATCTATCGGAATAAATATCAACTATTCTCGTTGATTTTTAATTATTCCAGAATTGGCCAAATACCCATTCTTGATTAATCAAGAAAAGCTAACCACGGACGCGTTTCGGGCTGTTGGCCCTCATCAGCGTGGTGCAAGCTGTACCTCAACGACCAAAAAAATTGGTCTTTAAGGCATCCTGAAAAATCATGAAACGGGTAGTTAAGGCCAGAATTGCGTGAGGACGCTACATAATGTGAAAAAATAGTACAAATGTAACATTGTACAGGGATAAGGTGCATAAATTAAGAAAAAGGCATCTCCTTATCGTGCAACTGAAAGTTGCTGATGGCTGGCGCCATCTATCGGAATAAATATCAACTATTCTCGTTGATTTTTAATTATTCCAGAATTGGCCAAATACCCATTCTTGGCGCCAGCCATCAGCAACTTTCAGTTGCACGATAAGGAGATGCCTTTTTCTCAATTTTATATATATAGATTTTATTGGTATATATATATAACGTGAAGTTGCGGGAGGATGGTATTCATATACCAAAAGGTGCACCTCTCCCTTTAATTTAATATATATATATGTAATTTGGTTTATTAATAATATCATTTTATTCGCGATCGAACACAGCGACCAACTGTACGTATTACATCCCAAACACGATGCGACACCAGCCATCTCTGTCTTGAGCTCGATGTACCATCTCGACGACCGTTAAGTCAGTGAGTTCCTTTAATTGGTCCACAAAGCGTATCGGCGGGCGTTCAGGTATACGTCGCCCAGACGTCTTTCCGGTCAGTATGGTGTACTCCATTCCTCTGTGTCGCGTGATATGACCGAAGAATCTCAAACAATTCCGTTGTACAGAAGTCGGTCATCTTCCGAAATCGATAGTTGTGGTAGTGTCGATGTCGCGGTCTAAAGTATATTGGTTTATTACCACGTTATAAACTCCGCCTTTGCCGGTCCCAAGCCCGGATGGAAAAGGAGGAGGAGGAGGAGCAGTAACAAGCTCACTAAAAAACCTGGGCTCAGCTGGCCCGGCTGATAGTACCCTGTAAGGGCTCCTAATCCAGGGATACAGGATGAGTCTGTACTCCATGTTAGGAGCGGCTGCACAAGGTGTCTGTTCCTCATGTCAGAGGTGGCCATTTCTTTTGGAGCTAAGTCGGCCTGCCACTGAAAAGTGCTCCCAGTCTTAATGACAAAAGCAGACGCATTCTACTTCACCTAGTCCTGATGGTTGTCAAGTCACAAGCTTTACAAGCTTGATACCGTTATATGATTGAGTGGAGATAAGAAAGAAGACCACATTATAAAGCGTAGTGTTAATTGTAAACAATATGCCAAAACACCAGTTTTGACAAATTCAGACATCTCTATATCAAGGTGTTTCGGGCAACTATGCCAATTATACAGAAGATTTTTGTCGAGAGAAACGTTAAAGAAAAAAATACTTATTTGACCCAAATGTCATTTATTCTAAATAACTAGATTCCATGTTAGTTAGGTGGCACAACTACTGAAACTGAAACTATACAGAGAAGAATCAGTATGGGACAAGAATGACACGCAAAATCGTGAAGTGCTCTAAAGAACTAGACATGCCGGCGAGGCAGCTTCCTACCTCTGTGAACTTATTTTTCAGTCATTTCAAGCATCAGGTTTATGTTATGTTATAAGGGGATAACCTGCCATCTATATAGAAGAAATAGAAACGTCAACGCATGAATGCTTCTTTTAAATATAAAACAAACTTCTACTTTCCTTACTGCGATGAAAAATTGTATAATGTGTAGGGTAGGTTATGGAAGAGAGAGGGTTGAAGGTTCAATGTCTTACCACGACAAGAGGGGGGAGCTGGTAGGGTTCCTCCTCTGGACTGGGGGTCCGGGGACCGGCCAGGTCGATCTTGATGGAAGGTGGCTCCGCCTGGAATACCGGGGGATCGTCAACTCCAGTACACATATACACCATCGGCAACCACGATCGAATCCCATATTGGACACTTTTTTCTATCTTTGCTTCAATGGCCCAATCATCTTGTAACACGTCCAACCACACCAGTATACGCCAGTAACCAAAAGTGCTTTCTTACATGTGTATATATGTGGTCCACCATTCAGTGTAAAAATCAGTTTCTAATTACGTACAATGATTATCATTATCTATACCACTTTGGATATCTAAAAAAAAAAATAAAAAACATTACGCTACATAAATGTTCTTTACTAAAGAACAAATAATCTACGACGGTGTTGAACGGTGTGTTCAAAAAGTATCGCGACTTTTGAATTTTCGCGGGTTACGTATATTCGAATTTCGATCTTTTTGTGGCTTTATGTTGGTACTCATGTCTCTCACTTATGCCGACAAGCTCGGCCATTTTGAATGTTCACTTAATTGTTGACAGCTGCTTTGCTTGCAGGTGTTTTGGATCGTCTTCGATTTTTACCTATTAAAAAAATGGATCAAAGAACCTGTATCAAATTTTGTGTGAAAAACGAAATAAAGTGCGCGGATGCATTCCGAATGTTGACTGTGGCATACGGAGAAGCTACCTTGGACCGAAGCAACGTTTATCGGTGGTACAAAATGTTCTCAGAAGGCCGAGAAGATGTGAACGACGAAGAGCGTGCCGGACGCCTGAGCACTTCAACAACAGACGAAAAAATTAATGAAGTGGAGAAAATGATATTGGCCAATCGTCGAATCACCGTTAAAGAAGTTACTGAGGACCTAAACATGTCGATTGGCTCGTGCCATTCGAATTTTATCAATGATTTGGGCATGAGACGGGTCGTCGCGAAATTCGTACCAAAATTGCTCAAATGCGACCAAAAACAGCATCGCATGAACATTGCTAATGAGATGTTGGACTCTGTCCGCGACGACCCAAATTTGCTCCAAAGGGTCATAACTGGTGACGAAGCGTGGGTTTATGGTTATGACGTGGAAACCAAAGCTCAATCATCTCAATGGAAGCTGCCGCACGAACCAAGACCGAAAAAAGCGCGCCAAGTTCGGTCGAATGTGAAAGTTTTGCTGACAGTTTTCTTCGATTGCAGGGGCATGGTGCATCATGAGTTTTTGCCACAGGGTAGAACGGTCAATAAGGAATATTACCTGCAAGTTATGCGCAATTTGCGCGAAGCAATCCGCCAGAAACGCCCGGATTTGTGGAAGAACAAAAATTGGCTTTTGCACCACGATAACGCCCCTGCTCACACATCGTTGCTTGTGCGCGACTTTTTGGCCAAAAACAACACACTAATGATGCCGCAGCCACCGTATTCCCCAGATCTGGCCCCCTGTGACTTTTTCTTGTTCCCTAAACTGAAGAGGCCCATGAAAGGACGACGTTACACTACGCTTGACGAGATAAAGACGGCATCGAAGGAGGAGCTGAAAAGATTTTTTTAAAAATGATTTTTTGAAGTGCTTCGAAGATCGGAAAAACCGTTGGCACAAGTGTATAATATCTCATGGGAATTACTTTGAAGGGCACAAAATAGGTATTCATGAATAAATAAATAATTTTTGAAAAAACACAAAAGTCGCGATACCTTTTGATCACACCTCGTATATCCTGGGCGTTGTAGAAGACACAATTTTCTTTATTTTAGTCTCTCCCGCTATGGAGCGTAATGGAGCTTCCGAGCTATATCTTCATATCCCGACAACCGATATCCTAACTGGCTAAAACCTCGACAGAAAAATTCCGACAGGATCAAAATCCAACGAATATAAAAATTCATGATGAAATTGTGAAAAACTTTTAAAATTACAAAATATTTCCTCACAATCTTTTTATTTTAAATTGCTAACTTTCAAGCGATAATCGCTCTTCAACGGGCTTAATAAAAAACATCGACTATATCTAACAAGAAATATTTACAAATACATACAGCGTGGATATTTACAATTCAGCATTTAAGTAAGTCATGAGAGAATGTTTATACAATATTATAGTTCACAAAAGCGAAATATTTTTCTCTAATTTCTCGGGATTTTGGTCTGTCGGCAATTCGACCCTGTCAGGATTTGTTGGGATTTCGACTGTTGGAATTTTGACCCAGACCCCCCCCCCCCCCCCCGAAAGCTTACCGGTTTTGGCTATTTAATACAAAAAGCCAACAACCTGTATACCATGGTTTCAGTCCTTGGTCCTCATCAGTACAGGGACGGCTTCTATTTCGTAGCATTCTACAAGAGGTTTTATGAAATCGGTCAAATTTACCAAAAAGTTGTTTAAACTGGTGAAGTGGCAAGGACCTATTTATCAGATTAACATACATTATAAAGTGACGAGAGGATGATATTCATGTACAAAAAGAAGCACCTATCTTTTTTAATTTCAAAATGGTGTTGAAAATGTGTATAGAAAAGGTGTCATAGGGGAGCGAGCAGCACAAAAAATGGTTTGCAAAGTTCAAAAACGGCGACTTGAACCTTGAAGACACGCCTTGAAGCGGACGACCATCAGAATTCAATGAGGAACATCTAAAGGCCCTGTTGAAGGAAGATGGTTGTCAAACAACCCGTGAGTTGGCCGAAAAAATGAAATGTATTGCTGTAACCATCTCCAACCATCTTCAATCAATAGGTTTTTCTCAAAACCTCGGAGCTTGGGTGCTAAATGGTGTTGAAGCTCATCCTTTAAAGTTTTTATACTGGGGTGATGAGCACAAGGCATTGTTTTAATGTATATTTAAAGGGAGAGGTTCCACATTTGTCACATGGATAGCATCCTCCCGGAACTGTGTAGGTAAGGATGAAGAGGACGCACACATTGTATGGAGAGGGAACGGGAGTGAAGCTTGAGCGAAGCCTGGGATAACACCTGGTCCACCACTGAGCTGGCGGTGAGGCGGACATCGTCTTCACTCTGGAACACCACAGATTTAAGGTAGGATATATTTACATAGTTGGTCTTTTAGGTAGTAAAGTAAACGTCTAAGGATGAGTATCTTTTATTAACAACAACAAAAAGGCTTTTATTAGGGCCCATTGCCCTGTATGGATTCGCCATACAACAACAAAATAATACAGTGATTTTTTCTCCCTTTCCCCATGTGCACGTGAGCCTTTGTTTGAAAAGGGATTTCTTTACACATTCAAGTGGGCATACCATTACTGAACAAAACTGCAGAGTGCATGAGAGAGCAAAAGATGAAGGAAATGCTAACAGAATTTTTTCCTGATGATGATGTGCGGTTGGACAATGAAGAACACACTTTAATTAGAAATCACATCCCAAGTTTTACCAACAGGGAAATCATTTCTATTACCGAAAAGGAAATAAAGGATTTGTGCTCGAATCTTAATGTCAGAAAGGCTCCTAGTCCTGATAACGTGAGTAATAATATGATTTTTTAAGCACTCATTATTATCAATCCTACCCAGTTTAGTCAAACTCTTTAATAGATGATTAGTGCTAAGTTACTATCCTGAAAGCTGGAAACATTCGGTATTAAAAATTATTGCGAAACCGCAAAAAGCTGACTACAAAGCAATTAATAGCTATCGCCCGATTTCACTAACATCAAATTTCTCAAAAATATTTGAAACGATCATTAAAAATAAAAAAAAACTCGATTATTATAATCATAATAACTTACTGAGCCATAGACAACATGGATTTACGAAAAGAAAATCTACAATAACGGCAATGGACAAAATAACCGAGACCATACTGAAACACAAACAAAACGAATTGGTTGCATTGATTACTATTGATATAAATGGTGCGTTTGATAATGCGTGGTGGCCTGCCTTAATAAAAAGAATAGACGAAGACCATGTCCCGGGAGTTCTTATAAAAATCATCCAATCATTTTTAAATCGGAGAAGAAAAACAAGTCTCACCTTCTCGAATACAACAATTTCAAAATATTTATCAAAGGGATGTCTTCAAGGTGGACCATTATCACCTTTATTGTGGAATATACTGCTGAATGATTTGCTGATCAACTTCGTATCCCCAAATTCTGAAGTAATCTGTTATGCGGATGATGTTTCCATTGTTTGCTGGCACAAGACCATAGAAGGGTTAAAAAATGAAACAGAAAATACTTTAAATTATGTAATACAATGGTGTACAAGAAATAAGCTAAAGCTAAGCCCGGAGAAAACCGGCTTAATACATATGCACGGCAAACAAAAGATTCCAATGGGAACTCCAAACCTCATAATAAAACCGATGGAATAAGTAAAAATTTTAGGTATAAAATTTTCTAATCACAGAATTAAGTCAAAAATTAACTTCACACCCCACATTAATGATATTCTTTGTAAAACCAACCGTATGAAAAATCTGTTATTTTCACTCTGTGGGAAAATGTGGGGATTGGATGCTAAAAAAAGATTAATTTTATATAAAACTCTTTTCAGACCAATACTAGCCTATGGATCTGAAATATGGTATAAATTTATTAATAAAAGAAGTAAGAAAAGATTAAACTCTCAGCAATATCAGATTCTTCTTTGGGTAGTGAGAGCCTATAAAACGACCTCATCAAATAGTATTCATAGTTTGGCAAAAATACCTATTCTCACAGATCACATAGAATCATTGATAATAAAATACGAATTGGCCAATTTATCAAAAGAAGAAATTAATTTAGACCGCATGCCCCAACTATAATTCATAACTTCATAGAATCAAGAATGGCGGAAACAATAGCTAACACTAATGAAACATTCCTAAAATTTTTCCCATTTGGAATTCCTTTTTATTTTCGTCCGAATTTTTATAACTCACAGTTCATCACAAATCATGATAATTTTGGAGAATTTCTGTCGAAAATCGGGGCAACGGATGATCCTAGCTGCTTCTGTGGAAAAGAAAACCAAGACTCAATACATTTATTGATAGAATGTCCGATATTTCACAGCTACAGAAGTAATCATTTTTATCCCATCGAAGAAATTTGCGAATTTGTATATAACAAATACACTTATGTAAAATTCAATAATTTTTGTAAATTCATTTTAGATTTTCTCTTCTGTTTTAGAATACCAACGTTTGAGTTTCAATTATGTTTTTAGTCCGGTTATTAAATTGTATAAAATGAATTGTATATAATCTACTAAAATGTATTTAGGCGCAAGTATCCCGAGCTGGGATATCGCGTCCGATATGTCAAATAAAAAAAATACACATATGTTCTAAAACTTTCCTCACTACCTCTTTTGTGTATGAATCTATTTACAATTGATCTGTAGAAATTATAGAGTTCTATTGCTATATTTTTCTTTTCTGAAATAGTTGTCAGCGTCTTCAGTGGGTTGCTAAATCTCCAGAAGGTGTTTTTAAGAGTGAGTATCTTTTATTAAACGTATATTGCATAATAGCAAATTGCTAGCAAAGGATTATATTCTAAATACATAGTTGGTCTTCTTTCTGGGTGGTCTAAACCGTTGGTTTTCGACCGCTACGGGATCGAATCCCGCGCATTAGACACTTTTTTATATTAAAAATAAAAAGGCATCTCCTGACCACGAGCATATGTGCTTTTTAGATGGCAGAGCGCCATCTAGTGAAGAAAAAATAAACTAAACGTTTATTTAGCTTGCTCCGTGATATTTGGCCAACCCAATTTATTGATTTATCAAGAAAAGCCATTCACGAACGCGTTTCGCGCTGTTGGCGCTCGTCAGCGTGGAGATGTTCCAATGGCCCCCCGATTCTTACAAAAGTTCAATCCCACCAGCGTGTGCAAGTAACCAAACAGGACTCTCTGGCATATTTGTAAGTGAAAAAGTCAAACTGCGATTTTCACATGTGTAGATATGTTGTGCACTTACAGTAAAAGCAGCCGCCAACTTCTACCCACCATTATTATCATGCACTGTACCACGTGTACTAGGAATAATAATAATAATAAAACAATTCTCCCTTGGTAGATATGGAAATACCTCTAGATATAGATAAGAGTTTAAGAAAGTGAAACTATTTTGAACGCGTATGATTCTTTTTAAAATTAAACAAGTTTCTACTGCCCTTACTGTAACGATAAATTATGATAACAATAAAAATTGTTTAAAAACTACAAAAATATTTTCTCATCTTTTCCACAATTATATCTTGAATCATGAATAAAATTTTTGTTTATTTTCAAAAAGAATCACACGCGTAAAAACTAGTTTCAATTTATTATAGCAGATGGATCGCTAATGCATCATAAGAATTTGTAATAATATTCTTTTTGTGAATATGTTTCTTTTGATATTTCTTAGTAAATTCTATCTCTACAGACTTTACTGAAATGATAAAAATTGTTAGATGAGAGGATAAAGTCTGTAGAGATAAGATTTGAAAATATTGTAAAGTAATCTTCTTCTTTCTTATCTTCACTCAATTATATTAGGGTATTCTTGGTGAAGTAGAATGCGTCTGCCTTTGCCATTAAGACTGGGAGCACCATTGTAAAGTAATTAATTAGGCAAGTAAAAGTAAAATATTTATGAAAGAGTCTATAAAGATAGAGACTATAAAGATAATCAAATTAATTTACAAAACAACAAAGAGGCGACTCTAGATGTTTCTGTATCATCATACAGAACAACAGATTATTAAAAAAATAAATAAATAATTCAGTGATAAATGTTAAAATATGTTCTAGGAACATGGGTTATATAAATATCTCTTTATATTACAATATCAACATATATAGTCACGACCGTCTTTCCTCAATTCCTCATGTCACGGATGCGCGCGCATCATCATTATGATCATTATCATTATCTAATGATAATAATAATAATTATTATTATTATATTATTATTATTATTTTATTATTTTATTATTAATATATATAGTCACGACCGTCTTTCCTCAATTCCTCAATTCCTCATGTCACGGATGCGCGCGCATCATCATTATGATCATTATCTTCTATAGAAGCTTCTATCTTTATAATTATGTATATTTACAAAAAGTCAATTCGCTCGCGCCTCTAGCGGTGAAAATGAGGGGTAATACCAGCTGACCTAATGTACATGTAAAGTTTGGAGCGGGACGTTTCACAAGAGTGACATCCACGGCTCCAATTTATAATTGTAACAAATAGTATTGGAATAAAAACATTCAATCGGGTAAAACACGGGCGTTGCCCGGGTCATTCGTCTAGTTTATATATATAAGAAACCCATTGCCAAATATATTATTATTACAAATTTCATCGATAGATGGCAATATCAAATTATAATAGACCTGAGTTTAATTAAAAACACGAGAATTCTACCTAAAAACATTCGTTTCTTTATTACGATAAAATTGGCCGAAGCTTTCAAACCAAAAAGGATTTTTTTTTCTTCACGGTCCTAACTATAAAATACACTCATGGACAAAACTTAAGAAAATTGTACCCCTTAGCATGGATTCAGACAATAACTCGGAAAGATATTACAGTGACCTTTATTGAAGGCACACGGGATAACCAAATGTGAAAAAATTTGCCTCGGTCTCCTTAAAAAAAAAAAAAAAACAGACGATCAGGGACATATTAAAGACTTAACACTTCCTTAAGTTTTTGTCTATTAGTGTAAATATATTTTTATTTGAATGTTTTAAGGTTGTGAAGAAAATCCTTTTTTGGTTTGTTAAAGCTCGCCCCTTTTTTTTCAATATAAAGAAGCGAATGGTGTCAGTTTTAATTATCGTGTTTTAAATAGAATCAACTATTTATGTTCATTTTAAGAGTGTAATGAATTGCTTTTATTAAGTATTTGGTAAATTTATAACATATATATAAATAATCATGTGCGCAAACGAAGTATTAAAACTTACATATAGCTTTTAAAAATTATAACTAAAATAAAGCGTATCAATATATTATCATTCTAAATCAAATGTTAATCTTTTGCGCTTTAAATATATTACATCCTCATTGTTTAAAATGGATAAACGTTACAAAAAATGAAATATTACAAATTAAAATTACATGTGAAAAAAAGTTCCAATTAAAAAAAAAATTGTACCGATTTTAAAATATGTAAAAATATTCTCAAAAAGTTTGAATGTGATGAATATTATAATGACAATTTATGCTAAAATAAATAAAATAAAATAAAATAAAAAAGTTGGCATTTTAAAATAATCCCAAAATAATTATTTGAGTTATAATTTATACAGTTTGAAAAAGCCACCCAAAATTTTTCTACTCTCTTTTGTTCATTAAAAAACATAAAAAATTAAAATATGCAACACAACACTGATTAAAAATATATTAAAGTACCGAAAGATAATTTCTGGCAATTTTTTTTCTCAAATTCTCCTTTAATTATTCTTAAAATAGTTGATCACGTAAATTTAGCCTTTCAAATTTTAATCTAAAATTCATATTACCATAATGAAGTATCTCCTTTTAGAAACCTTCTTTTTTTCAAGATTAGAAAATATTTTAGATAAAACTCTTGAAATACACTTTTTTCAAAATTATTTTTGTCGTTACAAGTACTTTTTTTTTTTGTGTTAGAGAATATTAAAATAAATTTTAAAAATAATTTATAAAAGAAAATTCCTTTAAGCCTCTTACAAGCCGTAAATTCACTTAACACTCTCAACCCCTAAGATACTTATCGTCTGTAATTAAAAAAAAAATAAAGCCAGCAATTTGTTTATCTCCAGTGTTATTAAATATTTTACTTTAAAGTTTAATTTTATATATAAATATAGAGGTTTTACACTTTAATAACAAAATATTTTCATTTTAACAACAAAATTTTACACTTTAAAACATTTTCATTTTTAAGATCGATATTTTAGATTTTATTTGAAACTTCACCAGTAATATGTTTTTTTTTTCAAATTTTTAATTGAAATACATTTATTTTTAATAAAATTAGTTGATTTAATACTATTTATTTTTTGTTAAGGCTATTTTTAATTTTAAAAAGCATACTTTTGATTTCATGAGTATATTTTTTATTTCAATAAACATATTTTCTATTCTTATAAGGACATATTTTACTTTTGTGCCTATATTAAATGTCTTGAACTCTTAAGAATCACACATTTAAAAAAGCTTAATATCAAGAATTTCTTTTATCGGATAGTTGTGTTGACTTTGCTTAAAATTTTAATGAACTGATTCCAAGAAATTATTAATTAAACATTATATTTATTGATTTAAAAGAGAGAGAACAAAATATAATGTTTAATTAATATTCTTGGAATCAGTTCATTAAAAATTCTAAGCAAAGTCAACACAACTATCCGATTCTTGATATTAAGCTATTTTTAATGTGAGAGAGAGAGAGATTCTTAAGAATTCAAGACCTTTAATATAGGCACAAAAGTAAAATATGTCCTTATAAGAATAGAAAATATGTTAAAAGAAAATAAAAGTTCCTTCAGTTAGCGCCTATTTACCTGTGAGCTTACACACACTCTGTGGTAACAATAAATTAATATATTTTTAATTAAAAAGGCATATATTGGATCAAAATATCATTTATTTTACCAATATTTCAGTTGGCTGAACGCCAACCTTTATCAAGGTATTATAACATATTTAATGTGTGTCAACAACAAACTCAGCGCCACATAATTATAACACCTTGATAAAGGTTGGCGTTCAGCCAACTGAAATATTGGTAAAATAAATGATTTTTTGATCCAATATATGCCTTTTTAATTAAAGATTTATTTATGGATTGCTCTATTTTCAAAATAATTAAAATATATACAACAAGTTGTTCCTCAATAAATAGTTATATGATCATCTATCTCAATATAGTTGGCTGGGGAGTTATATTAACTAAATAATTCACTCTTTCTTTTATTGATTCAAACATATTTTGTAATTAATTTTCTTCTTCTTTATTTTCAAAAGCAGATTCATCTAATGATGGGATCCTTCCGCTGCAAAAGAATTTGTAATAGTGGACTTTTTAACTTGTCTCTAGGAATAGTTAAGTCAGTTAATTGATTTTAATAAATTTATATTTTCTTCACTATTAAAAAGAATAGTTTCAATCTAACTTGTTGTATAGTTATTTAATTTATTAATTAAACATTACTCACCAGATGAAATTATTTTATTTCAATTATATATATTTAAAAGGTTACATTTATTTTATTTTTACTATTTATTTATACCTTTAAATCCAATGTTTACGCTTCATGCTTTCTATGATAATGATATCTATCTATCTTTAAACACACAGAATACTACATACCTGATTGTATATTTAGCTTTAATTTTTTTATTATTCTAGCACCAACAAGGTTAAAATAAACTGGTGCTATTTGGAGGCAAAAAAAAAGTTGAATAGTATCTAATACCAGAGTTGAGTGGCAATTTGCATTATCTAATATTGAAGCCATTTTTCTATTTTCTCGTTTTTTCGATGGAAACATTCCGTTATTTTAGAATTGGTACCACTAAACCGATGCCCACTTTTCGGAAGTTGGCTATATATATATTAAATTGTATATAGATTTTTTTGTGTATATATAAATAAATTATCTATACACGAGTTTAAGGCATTTATAACTTCAATAATGATATTCAATTGTATGGTATCAAAATTTCAAAGTTTGATAAAGAATATGTTAAGACTTGTTAATAAAAAAAAATAAAAAATATTATATATAACAACGACATTAACAAAACTTAATTTAGACGTTTAAAGTTGAAAACCAAATTGAATGTAAAATAACATTTCATAGTTTAAAATAATATGTGAAATGAATTATAACAATATTTTTAAAATTTAAATAAAAATATTTTTGATATAAATTTAGTTACTTTTATATATTTTTCATTTTCCAAAAAAAAAAAAAAAACTCGTTAAAACCTACGTAATTATATAGTATGACATTTAAATAATTGTACTCTAAGTCTAAAAGAGGGTTATGAAATAAAATAGAATAAAAAGTTGCTAAACAAAAAGTTTGAATAAAATAATTTCAACTTAAATCGAAAATAGTATTATATAATTTCAAAATATTATTATTTAATTTCATGATGTTATTTTACACTTCAAAATGTTATTATTTTATATTAAACTAGCAGAGTGACCCGGGGTATGCCCGGGATTTACCCGAGTGCTTATCTGCCCTAGTGAATATATATTTGGTTAAATCATTCCTAGCTAAGTAGAATAATTTGAATATATAGTTTTAATATTTAATTTATATATAATTTAAAATAGCCTATCGTTTTCCTCGTATTTTTTTACCTATGTATGGAAATTTTGGTACTGTAAAAAAAAACTTTGCTTCAATAATATAAAAAAAAACACTCGGGCTAAGTTTCGAACCAAGGTTGTGGAAATACGAAGCCGTACACCTAACCATTAAGCTACGCTTGGCATCATAAATATTCGCATGTAAAGCTATTATAGGCCTTACATATTTCTAACGACCTTTTTGAAATAGGTTTTTGAAACATGGAAATTATAATACTTTAAATAAATAGAAATAGAGTAAACACAAATAAAACATACCAAATATTTCGAATTAGAGCAGTTATTTTAAACGGCGAATTAGATCAGTTATATCTAAAAATGAAAATATATAAATCTTCAAATCGAGGGAGCGTCTATAAATATTTCGATTTAGATCAAGTATTCTAAACGTATGTGTTATTAAGCGAACTATTATTAATAAAATATTGAGAAGATTTAGATTTTAAACGTATTTATAACCTTTTAGTACTTGATAGGGGGCGCTGTTCGTGAGCTAAGTAGAATAATTTGAATATATAGTTTTAATAATTAATTTATATATTTTTAAAAATAGCCTATCGTCTTTCCCGTATTTTTATACCTATGTATGGAAATTTTGGTTTGAATTAGTGAACTACTGCGAATTTGTATACGGACATACAAACAAACAAACATACAAACATTGATTTTTATATATAGATAGATGTGGTTTTAAAATATCGATATTTGTGTTGTTGTTGCTAAACTTCAAAATTATTCTAATAAATCTTAAAATATTCGTTACTAAATTTAAGATGATGATATGCATAAAAAGTGTGGTTATTATATATAGGTTTTAAACTTTTAATTAGACAATTTTAATTTATATTTAGACATTTTTCATATTTTAATTTAGACACTTTCATTTTCATAGAAAAGTCTATGTGTCTAAATTAAAATGAAAAATGTCTTAAATAAAATTAAAAATGTCGAAATTAAAATTGAAAATGTCTAAATAAAAATGAAAGTGTCTAAATTAAAATGAAAAATATCTAAATATAAATTAAAATTGTCTAATTAAAAGTTAAAAACCTATATTAAAATGTTGTCTTAAAAATGTAAAACGTATATTGCATGACGAAGATGAATAAAACTGAAAAGAGATTTATAGTTTTCATTGAAGCGAGAAGGAGAGAGTCATTTATATTTTACAATTTAAGAAAAAAAAGTTTTGCTGAAAATTTGAATCGATATTGATTAAACTTTTCTGCCAACTAAAACTTTGAAACTTCTTTTTAAACTTCAACGGTGACCAAAAGGTGGCGTATATCGAATTATTTATCGATCTAACAAATTTAAAGACTCAATTACTCTGTATGTGCAAATTTTATAAATTATTTCAGAGAATAGGAGAAGATCAATAAAAATGAGTTCCCATTTTACTGCTTATTTAAAATAAAATTTGAAATTCAATGAGTTCTTATTTCCTATTCAAAATTGTAGATTTATATCTTTCAAACTTTAAATTAAACCGGAGAAGAAGCTTATAAATTTTGGAATATTTTAATGGATTTAAACTTTTAAGTGAATTATATTTAGCCAAATTGTTAAGTCAGCCAAAAATTGTTTTAAAGTTTGAATTGATAAAATATCGTTCAAACGAAAAAATGATAGCATATCTAAAATAATTTTCGATTTTAATAATATATATAATTTTTAGAAAGAAACAAAAGAATAATTATTATTTGATGCTTAAAATTATAATTAAAACATTTAGAATAATTTAAAATTTTCACAACATATAAAGGAACATTTCATATATAGATTTTGCACTTTCAAAAGACAAATTTTTACACTTTAACTACAAGAATATTTATTTTAATAACAAGATACAAAATTTTAATAACCATCTTTCACTTTAATAACAACTATATATTTCCAATCACTATTTTTCGATTTGATTTGAAATTTTATCATTTATAATTTAGATTATTTTGTTTTAATATAGGAGTTCTTTTATTTTAATTGAAATTAGTGTATTTTAATCATTTTTATATTGGTTTTGACCAAACAATAGAGAACTAGTGTATTTGATATTTCTCTTAAATAAGGTTAATCACTGTTTAGCATCTGGTGTTGATTTCTTCCTATATTCTCGCTAAAAGATGCTATCCATTTTAACATTTAGCCATTTTTATAACTGTTTTTTAAAATATTGATACGAAAAAAAAATATATATATATATATATGCTGTAAACATCTCAAAATTATTATTCTCATTTTTAATTTTTCAAAGAACTTTATTCCAACAATCATCATCACTTAGCATTGTTTACATGAGGACCAGGTAAAAAATGAGACGTTGGTTAAAAAATAAAAACTAACGAGACATACATTCTTGATTTTTTTATTTCCTTTACATTAAAATTAGCTATAAAAGAAAAACTTACATACATCCGCTACATCAAGCATGTCAAACTCGCGGCCCGCGAGCCTCATGCGGCCCACAACGAATAAATTTGCGGCCCACTAGATAATAGATTTTAATAAAAAAATTCATAAATAAAAAAAAAATTAATAAAAATTTGTAGCCTAATTTTTAAAATTTGTAATTATACATAATTTATTTATTAATAACAAACTACTGGTCGCCATACATAAGTCGTAAGTTTTGATAATATTATACCTACATACATAACGTATGTACATCGCCATAAGTATTGTGTGCCTTAAAGTTTAAAGAAAATATTCTTTCGGAGTACTAGAATTTTTTTTTTTAAGTTACGTTCAATAATTTGTGCAGTTATTCTGTGTCTGGTAAGTTAAAAAATATTAATTTTTAAAATTTTCAAAAATATTAATTAAAACGAGCAGTTATTTTCACTTATGAAAGGAAATAAGTCTCCAATCAGATCGAGAATTACTGACGTTCACCTTGGGTCAGTTTTAAAATTAATCACTGCGAACAAGATTTCCCTCGAAGTAGGAAAGATGGTAGCAGAAAAGAGATGCCAAATATAAGGGAGAAAATATTAACTTTACTTTCTTTTTTCTTATTAGTATTTTTCAAAATAAACCTACATAAATGTTACTATAAAAATTTAATTACTTGTTTTCTTTTTTTGCGGCCCACATAATCTTATTACTTTTTTTATTTGGCCCGTGTTAGGATTTGAATTTGATATGTTTGCGCTACATACTTGGCGCAGTCGACAGGATACGAAAGAAAATTAAAAAGGTAATTTTTTAATCAAAATATTATATATTTCAAATTTAAATAACTCATTTAGAAACATCTTTATTTTTATAATGGCAAATATACATAGATTTGAAAAATATTCTGGCAGTAAGAATAATATAAAAATTGAAAGTTGTATTAAGCTGTATGAAGTAGAAAATTTAAAAGCAAACGATGAAGAAAAAATACACAATCTTATCTACTATTTAGCAGATGAAGTCTTAGAATTTTTTGCTGATGAAATTCTTACAAATGCAAATATAAAAAAATGGGAAACTGTAAAAGATAAACTCAATGCCAGATTTAAGCCTTGCACATATAGTCCCATTGTATTAGCATCTAGCAGAAAGCTCCTTGCAAGTGAAACTGTGGAGACTTATTTTAAATAAAAAATGGACTTACTGAATCAAACATCCTTGAAAAGGGAAGAGAAAATACAGCTACTAACAGATGGGCTACCTTTGAGTTGGAGGGATGTGTTTGCAGCAGCACAACCTGCAGATCCAACCAAATGGATACAAGTTGCACTTTCTGTTGAGCATAACAGGCAACAAAGTAAGCTAAGAAATTTGTTTAAACCCAAAGTATGCACTCTATCTCAACAGGAAAGATCAGCTTCAAATTGCCCATTTTTCTGCCCAATTTGCATGAAGAAAATAATTAAAGTGAAACATTGGTTGAATGAATGTCCTGATTATGACCCAAATTATAAAACAGAGAGATCATCTAAAAATACACAACCAAAACAATTCATTACAACAGTCACCGAATCAACCACAAGTAATGAAACAAACAAAGTAGCTTGCTTATCAACTAACAATCCTCCTTATAAATTGATAGACTTTAAAATTTGTGTCAACAAACATCCTTTACAAGCCTTCATGGACACAGGTGCTACCATATCTTTAATAAGTCAAAATTTAATAAAAAGTTTGAATTTACATCCTTTAATAGATTCTCCCATGCAAATTCAACAAGCTAACTCATTAACCAAAACTTTGGGATATGTTCATGTAAATTTGCAAATTCATAATAAAACTAGAAAGGTCAAACTTCATGTAATACCTAATTTAAAATTCCAGCTACTCATTGGCTTGGATATTGCAGAAGACTTTGAACTTATTGTTGACACTAAAGATAAAACAGTGTACACTAAGCAATCAGCAGAAATGGCACTTGTTTGTACAACCTTTAATCATTTGCAAAAACCTAACCAGGATGAGTTGAATAAATTATTACAGGAAAATGAGCAAATTTTCAGTCAACATCAAACAGATATAGGAAGAATCTCCATTCAGCACAATATAGTCACCAAAGAACATTTGCCTATAAGTTTAAGACCATATAGAAGACCCATCTCTGAATATGAGAAAATTTCCGAACAACATCAAAGACAGGCAGATCTCAGCTTCATTGAAGACCCTCAAGATCATCAAAACACAGTGATGGTCAAGAAGAGAGGACTACTCAGGGCTGTGGTGCCTGCTTCTTTTAAAGAACATATTCTGAAGGAATATCATCATAACATGAGTCACCCATCCATGAACAAGACAGTCAAATTAATAGTTCCTTTATTTTGGTGGTCAGACATGGTACAGGAAATTAAATCTTATGTGAGATCATGCAAGACATGTCAACTGACCAAATCATCTAACCAACCAACTCTAAGACAACTAATAATTCCAGACACAGAATTACAACCAGCTCAAGTAATAAGTGCAGATACAATAGTTATGGGAACATCATCTGAAAAGACAAAGCACAAGTACATCCAAGTGTTCATTGATCATCTTACAAGATATGTTTGGGCATTTCCCACTATCAAAAACACAGCTCAAGCAACGCTACAATGTTTCAACAGAATCCTTCAAGTCTCGCTACCCATAAAACATATTATCACTGACAACGGAAAGAACTTTAATTCCAAGGAATTCAAAAGGTGTTTGAAAGTTCATAACATCAAACAAACTTTCACCACACCATACCACCCCCAGAGTAATGGAATGTGCGAAAAGGTTAACGGAACAATCATGGCCAAGAGCGGCCTTGCTTGATAAACCGAAAGTGAAATGGAGCACACTTTTGCCCAAGGTCATTACTGACTACAACAACACCCCTCATGACGTAACAGGTTTTCCGCCATCTTTTCTACTTTTTGGTTACAATGTGCAGCCACAATTTGCTGATAACCCCTCAACCTCGGTAGAAGATGCTAGAAAACTGGCTATAAAAAGAACTCAACATCATCGTGATATTTCTAAGGGAAGACATGATTCAAGGCATCCCGACATTGAATTTAAAGTTGGAGATCTCGTTCTTAAAAGAATTCCCTACAATGATCCGAGGCTAATTAAAACAGCTCCCAAATACGAAGGACCATTCCAAGTTTTGAGAAGATTGTCTAAAGTGACTTACGAACTCTCTACAACGGATCAAGACAACCCACCAAGAAATCCCACAGGAGATCCTATAAAGGCTCACATCTCTCAATTAAAGTCATTTATTCTCCGTGAATAAATGCATCAAAGCGGGGGTAAATGATACGAAAATAATAATAATAATAATAATATATATGCTGTAAACATCTCAAAATTATTATTCTCATATTTAATTTTTCATAGAACTTTATTCCAACAATCATCATCACTTAGCATTGTTTACATGAGGACCAGGTAAAAAATGAGACGTTGGTTAAAAAATAAAAACTAACGAGACATACATTCTTGATTTTTTATTTCCTTTACATTAAAAATAGCTATAAAAGAAAAACTTACATACATCCGCTACAATATTTTTTATGGGTTCATTGGAAATATCACATAAGTTAGCACTTCCATCGAGAAGTTCCATATTACTTCGATATTCATTCAGGAACTCTAGTATTACCCCCTTTAAAAATGAAAATATATTATTAATATTTTCAAATTTAAATGATTTTATATTTTCTATAGAGATCATCAGCTCGTAACACATACAACTGAGAATTTCTAGGATATCTAAGTCAAAATGATAGTTTGCGTGATGTTTTCACTCAACTTAAAAAGGCTAATTTAAATAATAGTTATGAAAGTTGTTGTTGTTGTCGTGTCCAATGAAGAGCCTCAGATGTCTCCGTACATCTCTATCACAGCAATGTTCTCTATCTTGGGTGTGTAAAGCTGCTGCTCTGGGTCCATGTCAATTTTCTGCAAGGCTGCGGCCATTCCTGGGCATGAGAATATATGGGTTGGTGAGTTATGAAAGTGGCTGACTTTTAAGCTCGGAAGCATCTTTTAGCAGTAATATAGAGAAAATTCAACGCTATATTAAACAATGATTAACATTATTTTAAAGAAATCTCAAATGCACTAGTTCTATTGTTTTATTAAAACTATATTAAAATGCTTAAAATAGACCGATTTCAATTAGAATAAAAGTATTTCTTCAAAAATTAATTAAAATATTTTTTATATTACAACAAAAAAATTATATAAATAGAAATTGATAAAATTTTAAATAAAATCGAAAAAAAAGGTGATTAAAAATCAAAATATATTTTTAACGTGTGAAAAGATTTTATTCATAATAATAAAAAAAAAAAGCCGTTATTAAAATGAAATATGTTGCCATTTTAAATTGAAAAATATTGTCATTGAAGTGCATGAAATGTTATTTTAAAAGTGCAAAATATATACTACTCTGATCAGAAAGTTTCGACACTTTGCTCATAAGTTAAAAAAACTTTATTATTCTACCAAATTCAAATTGTCCCCTTCAAAGTAGTCCCCGTTAGCCGCGATGCACTTCAGCCACCTTTTTTTCCAGTCGGCAAAACACCTCTGGTAGTCTGTTTTCGGGATCGCCTTCATGGCCTTCTTCGATTCCACTTTGATCTCTTCTATGCTCTGAAATTTCCGACCCTTTAACTTTTTTTTTTTGAGCTTTACAAAAAGAAAGAAGTCGCAGGGGGCCAAATCGGGACTGTAGGGGGGTTGGGGGAACACAGAGGTTGAGTGGTCCTGCAGGAACTTCGAGATTTTGAGGGCTGTGTGCGCCGGCGTGTTATCGTGGTGGAGGATCCACGACTTGCTCCTCCACAGCTCCGGCCGTTTCTGCCTGATCGCTTCCCTAAATCGCCTCAAAACAAAGGTAGGAGTCAGCAGTTATTGTAGAGCCTTGTTGTTGAAATTCATGATGAACGATGCCCTGGTAGTCGAAGAACACCGTCAACATAACCTTGACTTTGCTGGGAGCCTTCCTCGCTTTCTTTGGTCTCGGCTCATTTTTGAAGCGCCACTCCGATGCCTGTTGGGTAGTTTCCGAATCAAAGCCGTAAATCCATGTTTCGTCTCCAGTAATGACCCTCTTCAGCAATTCGGGGTCGTCGGTTGTCGCTTCGAGATTGAGACTGGCCGTTTCTTTCCGGGCGTTCTTTTGATCAAAAGTCAAATCTTTGGAAACGAGAACGGCGTTGAGTCTTCTCACTCCCAAAGTGTCCTTTATTATCGATTGAGTCGACCCGAATGATATCCCTGCTTCTTCGGCGACCTCCCTGACAGTTATTCGTCGGTCTTCACGCACCAGTTCCAACACCTTGTCCACTTTTTCAGGCGTGGTTGATGTGGACGGTCTCTTCCCGACCCTCCTTGAAGCGCTTGTACCACTCGAAAACTCGTCTTCGGCTCATAACGGCATCCCCGTAGGCTGTTTGCAACATCCAAAAAATTTCGGCACCCTTGAATCCGTTTTTCACACAGAACTTGTTGCAAATTCGTTGATCCTCCATTTCGGTGACTAACGAAATCGAAGCACGGGCAAAATGGCTTCACTTCGAACAGCCGCTGCTCGCGCTGTTGTGGCGCGTGATTTTTGAAAATTGGCAGGTCTCCAAGCCAAGGGCGACGCTTGCGTTTGCTACAAACCGGGAGAAAATATATTGAGTTTTCAGGATTTTATAAGCAAAGTGTCGAAACTTTTTGATCAGAGTAGTATAACGTATATATTTTATAAAATTAATATATTTACTATATATTGTGAAATAAATATGGTTAATGTATTTTATATAATTCCCCAATTTTGCTCATACACAATATATAGGTTTTTAACTTTTAATTAGACAATTTTAATTTATATTTAGACATTTTTCATTTTAATTTAGACACTTTCATTTTTATTTAGACATTTTCATTTCAAGTTAGACAATTTTCTTTTTTATTTAGACATTTTTCATTTTAATTTAGACACATGGAATTTTCTATAAAAAGTCCATGTATCTAAATTAAAATTAAAAATGTCTAAATATAAATTAAAATTGTCTAATTGAAAGTTACAAACATATATATAAAGATATGATTTAATAAAGTATATAATATTTTTTAATGTACCAATTTATTTATTTATTTATTGTTACAAAAGCACGAAGTCCAAAGGACTATTGTGCTGTGCTAGTATTATTTACATATATATGATTAATTATTTACACCATGGATTAGTATTGTTTTGTAAATTATTGTACAAATAGTTCTAAACTTAACAAAGTTCTCATAAGATAGAGTATATACACAAAGAGAATTTGGTAATGTTTCAAAGTATCTACATACAATTTGATTAGTCAGAGGGCAAGTTAAAAGAAGATGCTCTGGTGATTCAACATCTAAGTGGCATTCGCATGTTGGATCATTGATAGCATTCAGTTTGAATAGGAAACTTAAGAAGGGTCCTTTGCCAGTTAAGAATAAAGTAGTGAATTTATCAGAAGAAATGAAATTTGGAACAGCAATTGGAAAGAATTTCTTGAACAATTCATTAGATTGAGAAAGATAAAACTTAAATTTTAGATCCAGATATAGTTTGTTTAATTCTTTTTGAAGGGGTTTTTTTGAGTGTTCGATCTGTGAGAGAATTTGTCATATTATACTTTGTTTGTAATAATTCAAGATAATCGGACAGTAAAGGAGTTTTCGCTAATGTGAACTGGAGGGACGATATTAAAAAAAAAAATAACCTTTCAGATTCTGTGATGTAAAATATAAAAATCTCGTCATATATGTGAATGAAGTAGTAAATTCTGCAAAACTGAAAGCATATCACTACATCTCTGAATGCACTATTGTTAACTAGGAACAGAATAAGATCTTAAAGAACATTATCCAAGTCTACGTGAACCCAGTTCAGCTAATCAGAATAATGTCCGAGAAAAAATATATAGCGATAGAATTGTTTAATTTTCATAAAGCGTTAGAGAACAAGGTCATCTCTAAGAACTAAAATTACAGAACAATTTCCTTCCATAGTTAATTTGTATAGTTATGTTGAATACTTTGATTTATTTTTCCCTTCTCTCCTTTGTTTATGTTTCTTTTTTCCCTTTTCTCCATGAAAATGATGTATGGCGAGTCCTTACAGCACGGAAATGTCCTAATAAAGCTGTTGTTGTTGTATGAAGTAAAAAAGGATTCTGCATGAGATAAAATAAAACAAAAATAACAACAGTGTTTATAGATGAATATTAGTTTAGATTGAAATATATTCGTCTGTGTGTGTTATATAAATAAAATTGTGATCATGCAAATAAATAGCTTTAGTTTGCTATGCAAATTTCAATGTGACCATATCTTACCTGCTCTTCATCCGTCTCGATGACGTTAAAGAGAGTTCTTCTCTGAAAATCTTGTTCGCCTGCGAAAAAAACATATCCAATGTTATCAATTCTATTCTTATTTTATCATTGAAAAAAAATATATTTTTTGTAATAAAAAATAAACTCATATATTACAGCGGTCTTATATTCTATCCTTCATTCTAAAAAACTATATATAGAAAATCAAATTGGATTAATTTAGTATTTTAATATGTAAATATTAATTTGATTTATAATCAGACATGTTAGCCGCTGAAATACATTTACTTGTTCATTTCTTGTATGCTTATCGTCTGCATCTAGTATGATTTTTGGCTATTTCATATATATATACTTCTTTTTGAAGATAGAGCAATCTATAAATAAATAAATTATAAATTAAATATATATACAACAACAAAAGCCTTTATTGAGGACCTCTCGTCCTATAGAGGATTCGCCAGTTTACAGCGTAATTGAAGAGAAGAGAACTAAGAATACAGAGAGAAACCTATATGTAGTAGGTATAGTATAGTATTTTCTACACTGTGACTATATACAACAGCAGCAACAAGCCTTTTACTGGAATCAAAGTCCCATACAGGATTCGTCATTCTAGTCCTGACAAATATTATTTACATATAATTATTTACATCAATTAGATTATGTGTATAGCTTTTCCCTTTCTCTTCAGCCGTCTTCCAAAATTTGAACAACGCAAACGCTCCAGCTCTGTTTCTCACCACCCCATTCAACAGGAGCTCCAAAGAGAGTCCCTCAAGGTAAAAAGGCATATATTGGATCAAAATATCATTTATTTTACCAATATTTCAGTTAGCTGAACGCCAACCTTTATCAAGGTGTTATAGTTGTTTACACCGATTAAAATGTTATTATACCTTGATAAAGGTTGGCGTTCAGCCAACTGAAATATTGGTAAAATAAATGATCTTTTGATCCAATATATGCCTTTTTAATTGATATTTCTTTTTGTCACATGACACATAGTTTTTCATTAGATATTATTTTAGAGTTGGGGATAGAAAAATGTCGTGAGACATGTGTTATTCTAAAGTTCTCCATAAATCACCTAAAACATGCTTATTCGAGAGTACACCGTTTCTTCATTTCTTTCCCTAAATATTATCATTTCAATTGAAAAAATGGAGTTATTTTTACACCTAATCTGTTTTCCAAGAACTTTCCATTGTGATTGATTATTAAATCAATACTCTATCATCAATCAATCGCTTATATAACACTCTATATAAATATGCAATTGAAGTGGATTTTTACCTCTCTAATTGTAAATTCTTCAGAGACGCGTTTTTAAGATTTAAGTACAGAGTATCTTACCCGAAAAAAAAAGTTTATTATACTAATATAAAATAAACAATAAAATTTGAACCGGGAAAGTAAGAAGTATATATATATTATATAATCTAAAATGCAAATATTTTATTTTTTTTAAAACATGAATTTTATTTTAATCATTGACTATTATTTTATTTTTGACCATAGATTTAGAATACTTTTTGAATATTGTTGTAAAATGTATAGTTGAACTACCTTTTTTTTTAATTCACGAATATAGAATTAATTTTATAAATTCTATATTACTGTGCAAAAATAATCAATGTGTAATTTGCTTCAAGTAATTCAAAATAAAAACTACTTGATGGGTAAATAATTATCTTTTCTATTTTCATGACTGCACCTTCAATTCTCTCTCTTTTTCAACAACACAAACAAAATATTCATAACATATATATACCAGAGAGATTTTGCTCTGCCATCTAAAAAGCTCATGTGAGAGCGGTCAGGAAATGCATTTTTTGTTTTTAATAGAATTGAAGGTGCAGTCGTGAAAATAGGAAAGATATTTGTAAAGTAGATAAGTAAAGTATAGATTTAAATTTTTCTGGGAGGATATTGAGCTAAAAGAGACAAAGGTCGCCTCTCCCGTCAAAATAGACGTTAAAACTAGACGCCATCTATTGACCGTCGCCGCAAACTAGCGGCCTCGGGTCGGTGACAAAGCCACAACACCAGCTTTGGCAAACTGAAAAGCGTCCACCTAGAGACCATGGTTTCGGGCTAATGGCCCTCGTCAGTCTAGGGCGGACTTTATTCCATGAGATCCACACGGGATCTAATGGAATCTTGACAATCTGCCAAAGAGGTGTTTAGTTGGCAAAGTGGCTGGGCCATATCTATGGCTAAAATATAGATGGAAATTTTGCCGGGAGGATATTGATCTAAAAGAGACAAAGGCCGCCTCTCCCGTCAAAATAGACGTCAAAACTAGACGCCATCATTTTCAATTTCAATTACTTGAAAAGAGAATTATACATTAAATATTTATCACAGTAATATAGAATTTATAAAATGAATCCTGTATTCGTAAATAAAAAAAAAATAGGTAGGTTAACCATACACATCTACAACAATATTTAAAAATAAAATATTTGCATTTTAGATTATATAATATATATAAATCAGGGAAATTCGAATTATAATTGATGGGCACTGTCAACTACAAAACCCTAATTTACTTGGCGTGTGTATATATGCATATATGTTTCCTAGAACTGGACACTTAGAAATGTATTTATAGCAAAAGATAGGATTTCCAGATATGATCTTCTTCTTTCTTATCTCCACTCTCAATCATATTAAGGTATCAAGATTGTATAAAGCTTGAGTCTTTTGATGGTGTCTGCCGGGGAAGAGTAGAGCTCATCAATGGATGAGTTTGACAACCATCATTATTGGGTAAAGTAAAATGCGTCTGCCTTTGTCATTACAACTGGGAGCACTACTCAGTGGCAGGCCACAGACTTAGCTCCAAAAGAAATGGCCGCCTCTGACATGAGGAACAGATACCATGTGTAGCCGCTCCTAACATGGAGTACAAACGCTGCTCATCCTGTATCCCTGGATTAGGAGCCCTTACAGGGTACTATCAGCCGGGCCAGCTGAGCCCAGGTTTTTTAGTGAGCTTGTTACTGCTCCCCCTCCTCCCTTTTCATCTGGGCTTGGGACCGGCAAAGGCGGATTTCCAGATATGATGCTGGCATCAAATGACAAGAATACCACACGGAATGACAGACTGAGTAATGAAGATGTCCTAAAATGATCAAATAGGGATATGGTCTACTGGAAATGTTATAGAAGAGACCCAGCATGTTTGAACATCTTGTCGCACAATCTTAATGGCTAATAGTATATTGAATTTACATTTTTTTCCACACTAGCCTGTTCAGTGATACGCTAACCATGACGTATGCACAAAGGAACGTGCGGCCATTGGACATGTGTCGGACCTGGAGGCTGTTGTTGGGTGCTGCGCTGTCTGGAGTATAGTAGCTCCATCTATTATTTCTTCCTGTGGTGAATCTGTATAAGACCGCTGGTCTTAATAAAGTTGTGTGTGTGTGAATTTACATTTTTAAGAAATTAAAGCACGAATATCTCTTTTACAAATAAAACAACGGGCAGATATGCCTGAAAGCTTGAGATAAACTCAAGAAACTGTTGTATTATTTTATTTCCAGGAGATTTTTTTTTATAATGTTTGAAACTATTATAGACGCGTATGATTCTTTTTAAAAATAAGCAATTTATACTGCACTTACTGCAATGGAAAATTTAATGGTAGAGCCTGGCTCATCAGTGGTGAACCCTCCTAGCGGTTTCTCCAGTTTAATCTACCATACCGTTGTTATATTGCATTTTTTCGATGATGAGCCAGGCCCTCCCATTAATTTTTTCATTGAAGTAAGGACAGTAGAAATTGTTTATTTTTAAAAATAATCTTAAGCGTCTATAATAGTTTAGAATTTTGATAACAGATGGCGCGCTAATGCATCTTAATAAATTATAATATAAATATCTGTTTCTTTAAGTCATTAGTATTCAATGTAGGGTAATGGACTTCAATAAAGACTTTTGATGGATAAAGGTGAAGCTGGACTAGATGATAGTGAAAAGAAGTAGTTAATTATCTTCCTATATCATCTGATTGAAATGGATAGAGTTGAAAGCACGCGGATGAAAGCACGCTGATGAGGGACAACAGCCCGAAACGCGTCCGTGGTTAGCTTTTCTTGATTAATCAAGAATGGGTATTTGGCCAATTCTGGAATAATTAAAAATCAACGAGAATCGTTGATATTTATTCCAATAGATGGCGCAAGCCATCAGCAACCTTCAGTTGCACGATAAGGAGATGCCTTTTTCATAATATTCAACATGTCTTCAACTTTGTTGACTCATCTCCAAGGAGATTTAATATAAACATATACACTTTCGGAATGAAACCTTCATAAAGTTTCCCTCCAGAAGACAAATCCCGACAGGAATTGAAATCTCATCACACCAAACACCGTATTTACTAAATGGTGGTGTCTTGTCCATGGAACAGATAAGATCAGTCCGTGTACCCTGATCACAATACCGGCCAACTGAGGTGCCTTGTCTGTATTTACCTCAATAAAATACATAAATAGAATATAATTATAATGCACAATTTGGATTATAGATTACAAGCACAAGGTAATAAGACCAAATCCAAATAAATAAATAGTGTGTGACGTTTCGGTAACAGCGTTGTTACCATCTTCAGAAAAAAGTACTGAATGATTCAGTATTACATTCACTACATTTGTCTGAAAATGGTAACAACGCTGTTACCGAAAGGTCACACACTATTTATTTGTTCTTATTACCTTGTGTTTATAAAGAGAATATATTTCTATTGCGGCTTTTTAGTATTGTAAATATACCCGTTAAAATAACCTTGGGATGCTCGAAAGCTGGCTTTTTGAAAAATGCATAATAAAAGATACATTTTACGAATACATTTTTACAAACTTGATGTACACTGCTTGACATTGAAAATGGAACACCAAGAAATAGTGGCCAGAAAGTGATGAAACTCGGCAGACAGAGAGAGACAGGGACGAACAATAAGTGATCTTCATTTCAAAATGATAGTCATAATACAGAGCGAGAACGGCGTCGGCTTAGTAGCAAGTAGGACCACCGCGGACGGCGATGCACGCAGCAACACGTCTAGGTAGAGAGTCAATCAGAGTACGGATGGCGTCCTGAGGGATGGCTCTCCATTCCCTCTCAACCATTTGCCACAGTTCGTCTTCTGAACGCGGCTGTGGCAAGGCATGCAAACGGCGTCCAATGATGTCCCAGACGTGCTCGATTGGTGAGAGATCAGGAGAGTACGGTGGCCAGGGAAGCATCTGTGCATCTTGCAGAGCTTGTTGGCTAATGCGAGCAGTGTGCGGTCGAGCGTTATCCTGCTGATAAAGGGCATTGGGTACCCCTTGAAGGTAGGGGAGTGTCACCGGTCGCAGCACATCATCAACGTATCGTTGGGCCGTCATAGTGCCCTGAATACGAAGTAAAGGTGACCTGGAATCATACGCGATTGCGCCCCAAACCATGATTCCACGTTGTCGCCCGGTGGGGCGTTCCACAATTGCTGCCGGATTAGACCTTTCTCCACGTCGACGCCACACGCGTACACGGCGACTATCACTGGACAAGCAGAAACGCGACTCATCTGAGAACACGACCCTGTGCCATTCCGTCATCCACGTCGATCTAGCCCGGCACCATTCCAAACGTTGGCGCCTATTCGGTGGGGTCAATGGCAGTCTTCTTAGCGGACGGCATGAGTGCAAGCCATTAGCAACCAATCGACGGGAAATGGTTCTGGTCGAGATGGAATGATCTAGGGTGTCTTGCACATGTTGCAAAATGGCGGTACAAGTGGCTTGTGGGGCCGCCACTGCTTGTCGAAGGATACGCCGATCCACACGTGCTGACGTCACTCTGGTTGCACCGACATTCCTATAAATTGCCACATTTCCTTGTTCCAACCATCTTCTCCACAGTCGGTGCACCGTGGACGCACCAAGGTGTGTATCAGCTGTGATTTGACGTATGGACCAACCTGCCCTTTTCAGTCCGATCACCATGCCCCTCGTAAAAGCGTCTGTCTGCTTGAACTGCCTCCGTTTACGATGACCTGGCATTCTCTGTTATTACACGTGTCTTTTGACACAAGAACAAAATTTCTACAATGATTTTCCTTGAAGAAATAACGACACGAATACTGTCCTTTCTGCAAGTTCCTTCCCTTATATCTTACTCCATGTGCGCACGAGAGCTGCGCATTTTACATCATTTGCAGAACTAGGTTAGGCGCGTCTACCCTGAAATTTGCATAATTTTCTGGCCACTATTTCTTGGTGTTCCATTTTCAATGTCACGCAGTGTATTATATAACAGTCGGGTGGCCGACGGTATAAACCGTTGGTTTCCAACAGCCATGAACCGGGATCGAATCCCGCATTGTACACTTTTTTTCTTATATAAAAAAGCTCTAATCGCCCCGCATTCTTGCAAAAATTCAACCCCACAAGCGTGTGCAAGTAACCAAACGGGATTTTGGCATTTTTGTAAGTGCAAAAGTCGAAATGCTTTTCACGTTTGTAGATATGTGGTGCACTTACAGTGAGGGTAGTCGCCTTCTTCTTCCTACCATGATTATCATGGCCTGTACCATGTGTAGACATGTGGTGTACTTACAGTAAAAGGAGTCGCTAACTACCCACCATGATTATCATGTCCTGTACCATGTGTAGACAGAAATATGGTGTTCTTACAGTAAAAGGAGTCGCTAACTATCCACCATGATTATCATGGCCTGTACCATGTGTAGACATGTGACAATTGACAATTAAACAATATTTATTGTCATCTTAGACAATCGGCAAACTCCTAAGAGTTAAGTAGGAAGAGTTACAATTTTTCAAAGGCGGTGTCCTCACCGAGGGTCGTCTGGACTCAATCAGGCAATAACTTCCTGAGTTCGGACATACTCTCAAGCATAGAGGGATCGGAGTCCCGAGCGCGCCAGATGGCGGTGCTGATGAATCCACCGAGGATGTACCTATCCCGAGTGGGTAGGCGCTTGATGAAGGGCTCCCTATCCCCGGGGTACAGACTGCTCTCACGATGTCATCCATGTCGACTTGCGATTGGAACGTGTGCTCCAAGTCGATTTCACGACTCAATTCGTGAATTAAGTCTCCTGCCATCTTCCAGCGCCTGTCCATAGACAGTGGAGGCGGAGGTGTCATCATGGCCGGTGTCGTCGTGTCCCCACGGGGGACGGGTGGTATTGGCCCAGCGAGCCGAGGCGCAGGCGGTGGGGGTGCACAGCGCTCCTCCTCCGTTATTGGAACGCCCTCCTCCATCTCCGTCGGGGCGGGCAGCGGGGGTGTTCTGGAAGCAGGTGACAGTTGTTTCCCATGGGAAGTGAGCGGCGCCGGCTCAGATGGTCGAGGCGCAGGCAGTGGAGGTGTAGGCACTGCGGCTGGTGTTGTCCTCAGTTCAGCCTTGACCTGTCCGAGGACTTTGTATAAGTTGCTGCCTGCTCCGGGCCTCAGATCCAATATTTGTTTGATTATGCCGGCGAGAGCGTCGCCCTGCGGAGGTGACAGGAGGGGTCCATTCCTCTGGGCCTTGGTCCTCGAGGAGAGGAGGTCCAGGACCTCCTCCCGCCCAAGACCAAGGGCGTCCGTCCAAGCAAAGGACACGCTGGGGTGGGTCTCGATGAACGCATCGAGGTCGATTCTCGTTGCGTTCTGTGTGGTCCTGCTTGATGATGTTGAGGAAGCGGAGGACTCCTCTATGGCAGTCATCTCGATGTCCTGTGCAGAGGGCTGCGACTTCGCCGATTGAGGGCTCACGGAACCTCCAGGTGCCCGCAAGGACGGAGCAGGTGTCACAGGTGGAGGGGCAGGAGGCGCGTCCTCCACGGGTAAGGCCGAAGGCGCTGGTGGTGATGGCCAGAGTGCAGCAGGTGGAAGGGGCGCAGCTCGGCTCGCGGGAGGCACGTCGGAGACCTCCATGGTTGGACTGGGGGACGCCGGAGGTGGAGGCTGGGCAGATGGCTGCTGAGGCAGCCTGGGCGCAGTCGCGGGTGGGACGCTGGTGGGAGAGGTGGGTGTGGCCGGTCCAGGTTCGGTGGTTCGCCCTGCGAGCAGGGGGCAGTTGGCCCTGCGATGTCCTTGGCCACGGCACCTGGAGCACCTGGTCCCAGAGGACAGGTACGCCGGCCAGGCCTCGCCCTTGATCAAAATGTCGAGGCGGGTGGGCAGCCTCTCGATGGTCATTCCTTCGCGGAGGATGATGAACGCCTCTCGGCGGCCGTCGTTATAGATGTACGGGCCAGCTTTCATCAGCTTGGGGGCGATAGATGTTACTCGCCCGAAAGGTGAAAGGGCGCTGATGACGGCTGCATCCCCCACGAAGAAGGGGAGGTTGCCCACCGTAATTCTCTCCGCCCTCTTGCGGAACGGGAAGGCCCTGTGGAGAGTTCCCTCCATCTCGAGGCCCTCGTTGATGAGGCGCTCGGCCAGGCCTCTGTTGGCCAGTCCCACCAGGAAGTGACCGTTCATCTTGGTCATCTGGAAAACCTCCCTGGTCCCTCCGAGCATTCTATCAAGGGCCCTCATGTAGTGGTAGGGCTCCAGTTCAGGGCTGCGCTCTAGTGGTCTTCTGTTGAGGACGCCTGCCGCGCCCTGGCCTCCGCGATATGCGCCCTAGTGGTCCTGACCTCCTCCGCCCGCGGTGCCCAACCCGTGGACAATCGCGGCCGGCGAGTGGCCCCTGCGCCTCTGGTGCCAGAGGAAGGTGCAGCCGCTGCAGGAGAACCCGGCGAGTCGCGGCGCCTTTTCTTACTCTTGATGACGGTGAAATCGTCGTCCTCTCCAGGGCCTTGGTCCTCGATGGAGTCCGCCCAACTTCCCAGGACACGGGCAGCGCCATTAGATGACGTAGCTGCTGCCGAGCCGGTCGTGACGTCACCGTGCGCGGCTGCCAGATTTGCATTTCTGACGCCTGTCGGTGGATTTGCATGAACTCGATTTTCTGAGTTTTCTTTTGAGATTATTTTCTCATTTCCGTTTTCGCTTGAAATCCTCCCACCAGTAGGAGATGGGATGCTGGGCCTTCCAGGCTCTTGTCCAGCAGATCCCGAGCTCCCTGGCGATGCCGAACTCGGCATGTTTGAATACATTTTTCCGCTCACTGGAGGCGAAAATCACGGAGCTCGCGCGACGCGTGGCCGCACGGTCAATGTAGACATGTGGTGTACTTACAGTAAAAGGAGTCGCTAACTACCCACCATGATTATCATGGCCTGTACCATGTGTAGACATGTGGTGTACTTACAGTAAAAGGAGTCGCTAACTACCCACCATGATTATCATGTCCTGTACCATGTGTAGACAGAAATAAGGTGTTCTTACAGTAAAAGGAGTCGCTAACTATCCACCATGATTATCATGGCCTGTACCATGTGTAGACATGTGGTGTACTTACAGTAAAAGGAGTCGCTAAAACTATCCACCATGATAATCATGGCCTGTACCATGTGTAGACAGACCTATGGTGTCCTTACAGTAAAATGAGTCGCTAACTACCCACCATGATTATCATGGCCTGTACCATGTATAGACATGTGGTGTACTTATAGTAAAATGAGTCGCTAACTATCCACCATGATTATCATGTCCTGTGCCATGTGTAGACAGAAATATGGTGTTCTTACAGTAAAATGAGTAGCTAACTATCCACCATGATTATCATGGCCTGTACCATGTATAGACATGTGGTGTACCTATAGTAAAAGGCAGTCGCTAACTATAAATAATATGATAATAATAAAAAAATATAAATAGAATAACAAAAGAGAAGACCAATGGGGGAATGTAATAGCTAATCCATCCACAGAAGAAGAAGAAAACCGACAAGCTAAAGAAGGAATGGAAGAGAGAGAGCGTAATATAATTAAATTTCTGCCGGAATTTTCCAGGACTTTACAAAAGCGATCAATATACACGCCCACACATAGCCACGGTTGTGACATTGCCCTTGTACTTTGACATTCTACCACTCTACGTGGGTGTTCTTACATCTATTTGCATATACAGATAAACTTTTCTATTCAGGATTTAAGGTTGTGAATATGCAAATACATGCGTACACCTACTGCGGTGGTAACATTGCCCTTGTACTTTGACATTCTCCCACTCTACGTGGGTGGTTTCTTACTTCTATTTGCATATGCAGTTAAACTTTCATCTCTATTCAGGATTTAAGCTTGTAAATATGCAAATACATGCGTACACCTACTGCGGTGGTGACATTGCCCTTGTACTTTGACATTCTCCCACTCTACGTGAGTGGTATTCTTACCTCTATTTGCATATACAGATAAATTTTCTTTTCTATTCAGGATTTAAGGTTGTAAATATGCAAATACATGCGTACACCTACTGCGGTGGTGACATTGCCCTTGTACCTTGACATTCTCCCAATCTACGTGGGTGTTGTTTTTACCTCTATTTGCATATACAGCTAAACTTTCATCTCTATTCAGGATTTGAGGTTGTAAATATGCAAATACATGCGTACAACTACTGCGGTGGTGACATTGCCCTTGTACTTTGACATTCTCCCACTCTACGTGAGTGGTATTCTTACCTCTATTTGCATATACAGATAAATTTTCTTTTCTATTCAGGATTTAAGGTTGTAAATATGCAAATACATGCGTACACCTACTGCGGTGGTGACATTGCCCTTGTACTTTGACATTCTCCCACTCTACGTGGTTGTTCTTATCTCTATTTGCATATACAGCTAAACTTTCTTTTCTATTCAGGACTTAAGGTTGTAAATATGCAAATACGCGCGTACACCTACTGCGGTGGTGAGATTGCCCTTGTACTTTGACATTCTCCCACTCTACGTGGTTGTTCTTATCTCTATTTGAATATACAGCTAAACTTTCTTTTCTATACAGGATTTAAGGTTGTAAATATGCAAATACGCGCGTACACCTACTGCGGTGGTGACATTGCCCTTTTACTTTGACATTCTCCCACTCTACGTGGTTGTTCTTATCTCTATTTGAATATACAACTAAACTTTCTTTTCTATTCAGGATTTAAGGTTGTAAATATGCAAATACGCGCGTACACCTACTGCGGTGGTGACATTGCCCTTGTACTTTGACATTCTCCCACTCTACGTGGTTGTTCTTATCTCTATTTGCATATACAGATAAACTCTATTCTCTATTCAGGATTTAAGGTTGTAAATATGCAAATACGCGCGTAAAGCTGAAAATAGTTCAATAAGGAAATAGTCGATGTTTCGATAACTTACATTTTAGAGAATAAAAGATGCAGCAGAGAAGTGTGGGACGATTCAAATAAAATACTAAGATTTTAAAAAGATGAAAACACCAGGCCTTTCCAGGAATAAGTTTCTTAAAATATTTTTTAATTTACAAATCTCAAGCTTTCGGACATGAGAGCACCTCTACAGAAGAAGGCGTGATACAATCATTTCCTCTGTAGAAGGTGTCCCGTGCCCGCAAGCTAGAAATCTGTAAATTAAAAATATTTTAAGAAACACATATCCCTGGAGGTACCAACATTTCACCCTACGTATTGCTTTTAAAAATATCAGCAAACAAATCTGAGGCAATAGCTTACTATAAATATTTTAGATCATCATTATGTAAGGACCAGTCAACAATTGAATAACTTTGAGATGAAGAGTAAAGCCAGTTCAATTTCTATGTAAATAACACAATATTACCTTACCCAATTGGGAGAATCTGTATGGGGCAAGTCCCTAATAAAGGCTTGTTGTGTATCCTTGCGTTAGATTGTTAGACAATGATATGGGAATAAATATAAGATACAAAATTTGGCCATATATATGTTATGCCGAATGAAGACATTAAGACACGAATGTTTCTTTTCACAAATAAATCAAACTTCTACTGTCCTACTGCGATGAAAAAGTATTGGGAGGGCTTGGCTTATCAGTGGTGAACTCTTTCCAGCGATTTCGTCAATTTAATCCACCAGACTGCTTCAACCGCTGAGAGGGTTCACCACTGATGAGCCAAGCCCTCTCAATATTTTTTTCATCGCAGTAAGGATAGTAGAAGTTTGATTTATTTGTGAAAAGAAACATTGGCGTCTTAATGTTTTCATTCGTTATATATAGATGGCGTGTTATTGGTTTGTATTAAAATATGTGAAAAAACAATAAAAAATAAAAATATATATAAAAGGAGTCAGGTGTTGATATTAAAAACAAAAAAGGCATATCCTGACCAGGCTCACATGATATTTTCTAGATTTCTTAATTTCTCGGGAATTCTCTGGGACCAAATTTTGGTCGTAGAGGTACAGTCTGCACCACGCTGACGAGGGCCAACAACCCGAAACGCGTTCGTGGTTGACTTTTCTTGATTTATCAAGAAATTGAGTTGGCCAAATATCACGGAACAAGTTAAATAAACGTTTAGTTTATTTTTGTTCCACTAGATGGCGCTCTGCCATCTAGAAAAGCTCATGTCAGCCTGGTTAAGATATGTCTTTTTTGTTATTAATATATATGTTATATAAAAATATTTTATTTTTAAAATTATAATTCCTAGAACAAACGACTCTGTAAAGTTGACCGCCAGATGTCGCGGTTTTCCCTTTATAAAATCCCATTGTTGTTTCACCTTTAACAAGGTGACTCGTGAGCTGTAACACCTGTAAATAGGGAGACGAAATAAATAAATTTAAACCCATAAAGCTATTATAAAAAATGAAAAAACAATAATCAAATAAATTTGATTAATTAATTAATAAATTAAACCATAAGTTAAGCAGACGTGAAATTCTTCGGCTCCTGATAAGTAAGTATTTAAAACTTATTTAACTTTTTTATGCTCTCTCTCTCTCTCTCTCTCTCTCTCTCTCTCTCTCTCTCTCTCTCTGATACTTGGATTGTCTTCTTGTGAGAAAAAAGTATCCTACTGTTGATCTATAACTTGTATATTCTCTATGAAGATTATGAAGCTAATTTTATGTATTTCTATAATTAATATCTTTGCAAGAGAAGCTGTTGTGATTACTAGATATGTAAATTTTCGCGCTAAAACTTTGTTATGCAAATAACTTCAAGGTTATCTCTTCATGCTGGATAGGGAACCCGTCGTTGTGTGTGTGTGTGTTTTTTTTTTGCTTATCCGTAGTACACGAGGTACAGGTTATGATAATCATGGTGGGTAGAAGTAGGCGACTGCGTTTACTGTAAGTGAATCACATGTCTACACATGTGAAAATCAGTTCGACTTTACACTTACAAATGTGTCAAAGTCCTGTTTGGTTACTTGCACTCGCTGGTGGGATTGGACCTTTACAAGAATCGGGGGCCATTGGAGCATTTTCTTTTTCAATTAGAAAAAAAAGTGCCCAATACGGGATTCGATCCCAGGTCGTAGTTTTATTTATTCTTCACGCCTTTTTTTTAAAAGTATTTCTGCCTTATTTATTTTGATCAGCACAATTGAAACAAATTGTGATTATAAAACTGTTCTATTGTATTTTCCACGACTGCATACTATTGCCAAAATACTTATCCATACAAAAAGAAATCCAATAATATCTCTCTGCAAATATTTAATATAACATACACAAGTACTTATATATATACAGTTAAACCTCTCTATAACGCCCTCTCTAAATAGCACCTCCCTCTTTATAGCGCCCGATTTTAAATATGTAGTACGATGCGATTTTTACATTAAAAGTGACCTGTCTATAGCACCCCCTCTCTATAGCACCCTATTTTGGTGAGTCCCAAGAGGGGGCGCTATAGACAGGTTTAACTTTATTTGAATAATTTCCACTTTGCATATGTTACCCGTGTTATTCAATGTCAAACATTTGTTGGAATGTCCACTTTTCTATAGCGTTAGACAACAGACAGTCACTAATGTTGTAGATCTGTAAGAATTTGTAATTAGCAGAGAGAAATGTCTGAGAGTAAACCATTTTGTAAATACAGTTAAACCTGTCTATAGCGCCCCTCTAGGGACTCACCAAAATAGGGTGCTATAGAGAGAGGGTGCTATAGACAGGTCACTTTTAATGTAAATCGTATCGTACTACATATTCAAAATCGGGCGCTATAGACAGGTTTAACTGTATATATATAATTGTCTTTCTAACCTGAAAGGTTCAGGTTTCTAATCTTATCGTTTTTTAAAATTATTATTTTTATTAATATTTGTAACTATATAATACGGTTTATAACTGTTTATGTTTAAAAATGTAAATAGACGCAATTATACCTAGCCAGGATATCGCGTTTTGTGTGTGTAGAAATATAAAAATAATCAATATATTAAGAAAAAAGGCATCTCCTGATCATGCAAATAAAACCTTCTGATGGCTTGCGCCATTTGTCGAAATAAATATCAACTAATCATTGATTTTTAATTATTCCAGAATTGGCCAAATACCATTTCTTGATTAATCAAGAAAATCTAACCACGTACACATTTCAGGCTGTTGGCTCTCATGAACGTATTGATGTATTTGGCCAATTCTGGAATAATTAAAAATCAACTATTAGTTGATATTTATTCCGATAGATTGCGCAAGCCATCAGTAACTTTTGTTTGTACGATCTGGAGATGCCGTTTTTATTTTTAATTTATCCACCTGATCTTGGTTCCAAAATCACTTTATTAGGTCCCGCTCAAAAAGAACAACCTAGTTTATGATATTTACAACAATGAATGTGAAGGTTATTCACATATTAAAACAAAGGGTCCAACGCGGGATTCAATCCTGGTTCATGGATGTCAGGAATCGAGGGTTTTACCCACTCGTTCCCTTCCACCTGATCCCAGTACCATTTCTCTTCGGTACTGAGAGTCGGTGGAAGAATGGTCAAACCTTTGGTTTTCGAACGCTACGACCCGGGTTCGATTCCCGCAAAATGCTCCAATGGCCCCCGATTCTTGCAAAAGTCTAACCCCGCCAGCGAGTGCAAGTAACCAAACGATGCTCTGGTACATTTGTATGTGTAAAATCGAACTGCTTTTCACATGCGTAGACTATGTGTACTTACAGTAAAAGCAGTCGCCTACTTCTACCCACTACGATCATCTTGGTCTGTATCACACGTACTAGGGAAAGGCAAAAAAAAAAAAAAAAAACTTTGGTAATATTTTTTCAGATTAGGAAATTTTTACTTTAAAAAGTGGGTCGCTGAAACGTTAGAAATAAAGTATTACGATAAAGACATGGGATAGGACATAGATGGATAACCTGGGATCCTGGAGCTATGCACGCCAATTACCATGGTTGTCCAACACACTAGAACAAACTACAGAAAACACTATTTTGAAGTTTGTCGTTATAATTGAGTTATACATATTTAATACAAGCTTAATAATTCACAATCTGGGCTATAAGTACACTTATGGACAAAACTTAAGAAAGTGGAAAGTCTTTGACTGTTGTCGCCGGTCGTCGAGTTTTTTTTTTTTTCTTTTCTTTTTTTTTAAGGAGACAGAGGCAATTTTGTTCACACTTGGTTATCTCGTGTGTCTTCAATAAAGGTCACTGTGATATCTTTCAGAGTTATTGTCTGGATCCCGATATACATGCTAAAAGGTACAACTTCCTTAAGTTTTGTCCATGAGTGTGTTTGGTTATCTCGTGTGTCTTCAATAAAGGTCACTGTAATATATTTCAGAGGTATTGTCTGAATCCCGATATACATGCTAAAAGGTACAACTTCCTTATGTTTTGTCCATGAGTGTATTTGGTTATCTCGTGTGTCTTCAATAAAGGTCACTGTAATATCTTTCAGAGTTATTGTCTGAATCCCGATATACATGGTAAAAGGTACAACTTCCTTAAGTTTTGTCCATGAGTGCATTTGGTTATCTCGTGTGTCTTCAATAAAGGTCACTGTAATATCTTTCAGAGCTATTGTCTCAATCCCGATATACATGCTAAAAGATACAACTTCCTTAAGTTTTTCCATGAGTGCGTTTGGTTATCTCGTGTGTCTTCAATAAAGGTCACTGTAATATCTTTCAGAGTTATTGTCTGAATCCCGATATACATGGTAAAAGGTACAACTTCCTTAAGTTTTGTCCATGAGTGCATTTGGTTATCTCGTGTGTCTTCAATAAAGGTCACTGTAATATCTTTCAGAGTTATTGTCTGGATCCCGATATACATGCTAAAAGGTACAACTTCCTTAAGTTTTGTCCATGAGTGTGTTTGGTTATCTCGTGTGTCTTCAATAAAGGTCACTGTAATATCTTTCAGAGTTATTGTCTGGATCCCGATATACATGGTAAAAGGTACAACTTCATTAAGTTTTGTCCATGAGTGTGTTTGGTTATCTCGTGTGTCTTCAATAAAGGTCACTGTAATATCTTTCAGAGTTATTGTCTGGATCCCGATATACATGGTAAAAGGTACAACTTCCTTAAGTTTTGTCCATGAGTGTGTTTGGTTATCTCGTGTGTCTTCAATAAAGGTCACTGTAATATCTTACAGAGTTATTGTCTGGATCCCGATATACATGGTAAAAGGTACAAATTCCTTAAGTTTTGTCCATGAGTGTGTTTGGTTATCTCGTGTGTCTTCAATAAAGGTCACTGTAATATCTTTCAGAGTTATTGTCTGAATCCCGATATACATGGTAAAAGGTACAACTTCCTTAAGTTTTGTCCATGAGTGCATTTGGTTATCTCGTGTGTCTTCAATAAAGGTCACTGTAATATCTTTCAGAGCTATTGTCTCAATCCCGATATACATGCTAAAAGGTACAACTTCCTTAAGTTTTTTCCATGAGTGTGTTTGGTTATCTCGTGTGTCTTCAATAAAGGTCACTGTAATATCTTTCAGAGTTATTGTCTGGATCCCGATATACATGGTAAAAGGTACAACTTCCTTAAGTTTTGTCCATGAGTGTGTTTGGTTATCTCGTGTGTCTTCAATAAAGGTCACTGTAATATCTTTCAGAGTTATTGTCTGGATCCCGATATACATGCTAAAAGGTACAACTTCCTTAAGTTTTGCCCATGAGTGTATTTGGTTATCTCGTGTGTCTTCAATAAAGGTCACTGTGATATCTTTCATAGTTATTGTCTGGATCCCGATATACATTGTAAAATGTACAACTTCATTAAGTTTTGTCCATGAGTGTGTTTGGTTATCTCGTGTGTCTTCAATAAAGGTCACTGTAATATCTTTCAGAGTTATTGTCTGGATCCCGATATACATGGTAAAAGGTACAACTTCATTAAGTTTTGTCCATGAGTGTGTTTGGTTATCTCGTGTGTCTTCAATAAAGGTCACTGTAATATCTTTCAGAGTTATTGTCTGGATCCCGATATACATGGTAAAAGGTACAACTTCATTAAGTTTTGTCCATGAGTGTGTTTGGTTATCTCGTGTGTCTTCAATAAAGGTCACTGTAATATCTTTCAGAGTTATTGTCTGGATCCCGATATACATGGTAAAAGGTACAACTTCCTTAAGTTTTGTCCATGAGTGTGTTTGGTTATCTCGTGTGTCTTCAATAAAGGTCACTGTAATATCTTTCAGAGTTATTGTCTGGATCCCGATATACATGCTAAAAGGTACAACTTCCTTAAGTTTTGTCCATGAGTGTGTATATATATAAAGAGAAAGAGAGAGAAAGTATATGTTCAAATCAATAATAAATATATAACTATGATCAAGAAATAAAGAACATATTCAATTTCCCCCCCCCCCCCCCCCCCCCCAAAATAGTTTGTTTCGACAAATTCAGAGCAGACAAAACACACAAAAACAGAAATAGAAAATAAAATAGTTGCATATATATTCAATTATATGCAAATAGGGCACCTATTCTGTTTAAAACTTAAATAAAACAATTCATTTCCTTTAAATATATTTAGATAGAATGCATAGATACAGAAGAAATACATTCATGGACAAAACTTAAGGAAGTTGTACCTTTTACCATGTATATCTGGATCCAGACAATAACTCTGAAAGATATTACAGTGACCTTTATTGAAAACACACAAAATAACCAAATACACTCATGGACAAAACTTAATGAAGTTGTACCTTTTACCATGTATATCGGGATCCAGACAATAACTCTGAAAGATATTACAGTGACCTTTATTGAAAACACACAAAATAACCAAATACACTCATGGACAAAACTTAAGGAAGTTGTACCTTTTACCATGTATATCGGGATCCAGACAATAACTCTGAAAGATATTACAGTGACCTTTATTGAAGACACACGAGATAACCAAATACACTCATGGACAAAACTTAAGGAAGTTGTACCTTTTAACATGTATATCGGGATTCAGACAACAACTCTGAAAGATATTACAGTGGCCTTTATTGAAGACACACGAGATAACCAAATACACTCATGGACAAAACTTAAGGAAGTTGTACCTTTTAACATGTATATCGGGATTCAGAGAACAACTCTGAAAGATATTACAGTGGCCTTTATTGAAGACACACGAGATAACCAAGTGTGTGAAAAAAATTAACGACCGGCGATATCAAAGACTTTCCATTTCCTTAACTTTTGTCCATGAGTGTAATTCATTGTCTAATTCTTCCAAAGCTGGTGTGAAGGTGTAGCCTGAATCTTTTGAATAGAAATGTAAAATTAATTGTTTTGAAGCATTAAAAAAAAAAAAAACAGAGAGTTGTCATATTTGCATATAATACTTCTTTCCAAAAAATAAAACGTATTAATTTATATAAAAATTATATATTAATATTATTTAATAAATACATTTTAAATGTGGGTTTCTACATGTTTTCATTTTTAAAAATTGCTATGTATTTTATGAAAGCCTAAAGGCATAAGGATTTTTTAATAATAAAAAAACATTTAAACAATCGCATTATAATTTTTTTTCTATACAATACTTATCCAATACCTTTATAACTGATATTAAAAATACATTTGTGAATGCATATATTGATAGAAAGAAACTAAGCATCAAATAATCTATAAATAAAATCTAAAATACTCGATGTGCGCATGAACACATAAAATAAATAAATATTTAAAATAGAATATATATGCATAGTGTATTATATGAATATATGTAAATACGATATTAATATATATATATGTATATTTACCCATATTCACATAGCATTATATATATAACTCTGTTATATTTTTACAATGTAATTAAAACGATATTTTTGGAACTAAATATTACTTTAATGGATTATAGTTCTGCACATGCGCAAATCTTAAGCCTAAAATAGAGGTAAAACAGACGAAAATATCACGAAATTTGCGGGTGATCACAAGGAACTCACTCCCACGCGACCTCAGCTAGCTACCACTAATGGCGGCTTGATTGATTCCGTGTTGTCAGTCGATGTTTGAATTATGAAGCAGACGATTCGGCTCGCTATTCAGGCGACAAATTTATCCCATCCATCACCCAACCTAACTCTACTAGACATCACTAATATCTTTCCAAACGACTCACCTGCCGTGTCTTTCATCGCAGACGATGGTATATCGCCATTATTCGTCGCCAGGGTAACGTCGAAATCGATAAGCGCATGCGCGAACTTTCCTTTTGAAAATTCGCCTTTTTAATTTTATTTATTTCGTTATTCTATTTACAAATTACATTAGAAAGATTCAGTTATCTGTTTATTAGGGTTGTGAGATACCTATTTACATATCTCTTGTTATTATCGTTTGGTAAATAATTAGGAAGCAGACGAAATGTTTGAAAATTCCCATTTCAGCTACCTGTTGCTATCTGCATTGACCTTTACAATATACTGCATGTTGATACGTTTGGAGAATGTGTGTATGATACTCATTATATAAATACCGAGATTTTTAAAAGCGTTTTTCAAATTTTTCAAATAAAATAACTTAATACTGTCCTTACTATGATAAGAAAATAATAATAGGAGGGCCTGGCTCATCAGGGATGGACCCTCCCAGCGGTTTCGCCAGTTTTAAAACAAATTACCATACCTCTCTAGAATTATACAATCGAACTTGAATAATTCGAAGCCCAAGGGACAAAAAAAAAAATCGAAATTTCCAAAAATTCGAATATTAAACGTTTTGAATAAAAGGCTTAAGTTTAGGGACCAAGATAAATATTGGAATTAAAGCCTTTTGAATTTTCCAAGTTCTATTGTAGATCTATAGATGGCGTCAGGTTTTGACGTCTATTTTGACGGGAGAGGCGACCTTTGTCTCTATAGATCAATATCCTTCCGGAAAAATTTCCATCTATAAGTTCTACTGTATTAGAATATTTTTCTCATATTGACAGAATTACTTTTTACGGGTTTACACACAAAGTAAAATAGTACTAGGGCTTAAAGTAAAAAAAGTAGCTTATCACATCAAAACAAGTACACACAAAAGGTACGATAACAAAAAGAAACACGATAAGTTATAACAAAACCAGTACTTATTATCACAATCCGCATTATATTGTATTATAAATTACTTTATGTATTATTTACGAACGAAAAAATATGTCCAGGGTAGCCTAGTGGACATGGCATCTGACCGGTAAACGGAACACTGTGGGTTCGGTTCCCATCCCTGGACACTTTTATTTTTCCATTTATCATTACTCTTCACAATTCATCCTTTCATACCTCGTCCCTAAGGTTTGGAAATAATCATTATTTCTCCTTAGGATAAATTTTGATTTTTCGTTGAAAAGAAATACATTCGGGATGGTTTTCAAATGTCGTTTTACTTATCTTTATTCCAGCGTTGATAAGGAGCGGAGACACAGGTATGTGAGGAGATCAGCAGACACGAACACAGAGAACACTTTAAACGTCTCCACACAATAACTCCTGGAAGAGTTCCCTTTTTTTACAGGGTCGGTGGAAGGGTGATCTAAACCATTGGTTTTCGACCTCTACGATCTGGGATCAAATCCCGCATTGGGCACTTTTTTTTCTAATAAAAAAAAAGATCCAATCACCTCGTATCTTGCAAAATTCCAACCCCCACCAGCGAATGCAAGTAACCAAACAGGGCTCTGGCACATTTGTAAGTGCAGGGTCGAACTGCTTTTCATACGTGTAGATATGTGGTTCACTTACAGTAGTTGCTCCATGATTATCATGGCCGATACCACGTGTACTAGGGATAATAGTTCCCACCTTATCTTTGTTCCTTAATCAATAGAAACAATGGATTATATCATGCTTCCCGGAATACCAAATCCAACCAATCACCAACAAACAAACGACCTTTGTTGTTGTTGTGTCCCTTCATTGGATAATCGGTGCCATGTTAGTCAACTTGAACTAGAACTTTGGTCGAAAGCTTCAAGGGTCAAGGGGGAACCACAGGGAGGTGAGGTCGGACTTCTTCCAAACCCAAAACGACATTTATAAACCCTCTATTTACATATTGATAGAACAGTTCATTCGAAGATGTATTCTTTCAGGTCATCATCCTGATATATCCTCCACTTCCCCATCTAACCTTCCTGATATCCGAAACTCTGCAATGATACTCATTGACGACATCCAACATGTATTACAACACTAAATACCACAATTATATTGTAGCAGGTTTATTTACATCATTTTAAGTTTTAGATTGTATTATATTTACATAATTCGAAACTAATTTGAAGGCGTAAGATTCTTTTTGATATTAAACAATTTCTACTGCCCTTACTGCAATGGAAAAATTAATGGGAGGGCTTGGCTAAACAGTGGTGAACCCTCTCAGCAGTTAAACTGGCGAAACCGCTGGGAGGGTTCACCACTGATGAGCAAGGCCCTCCCATTAATTTTTCCATTGCAGTAAGGGCAGTAGAAATTGTTTAATATCAAAAAGAATTTTACGCCTTTAAAATAGTTTCGAATTTTGATAACAGATGACGCGTTAGTGCATTATATTTACATAGTTTTGTTTTAATTGTGTCATAGCTATATAAAGATATACTAATAGAAGTTTGTATTATGTATAAAAGAAACATTCGTGCTTTTAAATCCTTTCATTTTATATATGTATAGATGGCGTGTTATTGATTTGTGTTAATTAATGCCTAACTGGCCTTGTCTTTATTGTTTGCGGAAGAGCATTGCTCGATGCAAATATTTGAATGTAATTCTATTGCCCTATAAGCTTATGTCCATAGTTTTCTTCAAAACCATTTCTGAGATTCCATCCTTCAGTGCTGCGTATATAAGCAGAATCGTCCAAAACAGTATTAGAGCTCTGAGAAGCGGTCTGGTGGATTAAATTGGCGAAACCGCTGGGAGGGTTCACCACTGATGAGCCAAGCCCTCCCAATATATTTTTTCATCGTAGTAAGGGCAGTAGAAGTTTGTATTGTGTATAAAAGAAACATTCGTGCTTTTAAATCCTTTCATTTTATATAAATGTGTGTAGCTACAATTTTTTGACCGTTGTTACAGAGAATAAAGTTCGTTTGTGTTTACCTCTCCTTGTGTCTAGAATATTGTTACATCATGATTAATGGCGTATTTATTATATTATTTTTAATATATTTGAAATTTAAATTATATATTTATTTATTTTTATATTCTATGATATTTATTTAAAACAGATTATTTTTAGATTATCATCATTTGTATTTAGGTACACTGTGACTTCACTGCTCTCTTTGATGTGAGAAAATAAATAAATTATTCTGGTGGCTACATAAAGTAGACTTATCTCATTATTCCCTTTTATAAATTTGTAGGATAGGATGGTTGAAACACGCTCTGGTAAGATGCAAGACCCAGCACAGGAGAGAATCAAGGCTGAAGAGTCTGCCAAGCCGCAACCTGGTGCAACAATTGGTAGAGATGCTAGTTCCGACCCAGTTGTCCTGAATCCCAACATCGACATCCCCAAGTATGATGGAACAGAAGACCCTCGCCCATGGATTGAATCTCTTGAAGAAATTGGCTTCCTGTACCATTGGGCAGACTACATTATCTCCCGTTATGCTGCCATGAATATGATTGGTAGCGCCAAAACCTGGCTGAACCTACACAAAGTAAGTTTCACCAGCTGGGAAAATTTCAAGAGCCGCCTAATTGAGGATTTTGCCTCAGACGCCAACAAAGAAGAAATGAGGAAGAGATTAAACAGGATACAACAGTGGAATGAACCTGCAATCAGGTTCGCAGAGGATATCCTTGTACTGTGCAACAAGGTCGACCCCCAAATGGAAGAAGAGACTAAAATAAACTGGGTTATTGGAGGGTTAAAGAAAGAATACTCTTTTGCCCTTCACCTAAACCCTCCTAAAAATACCAATGAACTTCTAGAAATTTGTAAAAAGCTGGATTTGTTCGAAAAGAATTACCAAGAACGTGCAGAAAAATCAAAAGCTCTTTATAATGGACCACGCTCTCCTCGTCCCCATCATCAAGAGCAATGGAAGAATGCTACGTCGTTCAGAAGACCATATCAGAACACCTCCAAGCCCCAGGCCCCCGCTCCGAGGTACTACCAGAACACCTCCAAGCCCCAGGCCCCCACTCCGAGGTATTACCAGAACAAGCCTCTGCCCCAGGTATCTGCCCCTAGACGATCTTACACTCCCAATCCTGAGCCAAAACCGGTCTACCCAAGTAAAATATACAATAAGAATCCAAATTCAAATAGGAATAGGACAGAAGACGGGAGACCAATATGTTTCAAGTGTAACAAGCCAGGACACGTAGCGCGGTATTGCAGAGTCAGGTTTGTAAGAATTGTGGAAGAGGACCCCATAGTTACACAAGACAAGGTCGAAGAAGAAATCCGAATGGATAATGGAACTCAGAAGTCGAGACCTCTGCTCTACTCTGACGTAAGTAATAGCTCGTACTCGAGTATCCCTACAAGGAATAGATATGCTGCATTAGAAGATTTAAACTAAACATCGCGCCTGAGTCCGTCAATCAAAGCAAGTCGACCATAAATGGAATTAAAAAGTTAGACCCCAAATATAAAATGAATATTAACGTGGATAGAATCGGTATCTGCGAAGCTTTGATTGATACAGGCGCCGATCTTTCAGTGGTCGACCTTAGTACAGCTCTTAACACAGGTCTTGAAATAATAAATCCTGATAAAATGTGCTCCGGACCCGATGGCAAAGAATTAGATATCGTAGGAAATATTATTTTAAATATAAAATTTGATGACAAAACAATTACACATCAATTTGTGATAATGAGAACACATTTGCGAATATTTATACTTGGACGTGATTTTCTTAAGAAAATGAACGCAAAAATTGATTGTCAGCGTGAAATAATCAAATATGACTTGACAGAAAATCGTGACGTAATCAAATATCAACAGAAGAAAATAAAAAGTGCAAAGGATGCCATTATACCAGAACTTTCTATTAAATTGATTAATGCATTTGTAGAAGCAGAGGATGGCGAATACATCATCGAGGAGAACCATAAAATGTTTCAAACAAATGGACTTCGACTAGCGAGAAGCTTAATAAATGTTGTGAATAAGGAAACATATATCTGGATAACAAACCCTTACCCTCGACCATTAAAAATATTAAAAAACCAAACATTGTGCTTTGGAAGCCAGCCAGCCGAAGTGAATCTTATGGAAGAAAGTGAACAAAAAGAGCATGAAGAACCCCAATTTCAGATAAACGAAAATTTAGCATATACGGAAAAGGAGCAATTGAAACAAGTTTTGGAAAGGTACGAGGATTTGTTTTCGTCGGGATTAGGAAGATCCAACTTAGCGAAACATCGGATCGATACAGAAGGCGCGAAACCGATCAAACTCAAGCCGTATAGGGTGAGCGCGAAAGAGCGAGAAATCATAAAAGAACAAATTGATGAAATGCTCAGAGACGGCATAATTAGACCATCCTCGAGTCCATGGTCCTTCCCTGTAATCTTGGTCAAGAAGCGAGATGGTAAGTACAGATTTTGCGTTGACTACAGAAAATTGAATGATGTAACAGTGAAGGATGTTTACCCAATTCCCAGAATTGATGAAGTATTGGATACACTTCAAGGATCCAAATACTTTTCAGCAATTGACCTTAAATCAGGATATTGGCAAGTAGAGGTTGAGGAGAAAGATAAAGAAAAGACAGCCTTCACTACAGCACATGGCCTATATGAGTTCAACGTAATGCCCTTTGGTCTATGCAATGCCCCTGCTACATTTGAGAGGAACATGGAAAATATGCTTGGTAATCTTAGATGGCAAATTTGCTTATGTTATCTAGATGACGTAATCATTTATAGCTCGGATTTTTCAACACATCTCAAAAAAATAGAAGCTGTTTTAAAATGTTTTCGCGAGGCTAATTTAAAATTGAACAACAAAAAATGCCAATTTGCTTTCGAAGAACTGGAGATTCTTGGCCATATAACTAATCAACATGGTATAAAACCAGCGGAGCATAATATCAAGGCTATTAGAGATTTTCCTCGGCCCAAAAAGATAAAAGAAGTTCAATCATTTTTAGGAATGTGCTCATATTATAGAAAATTTATCAAAGGTTTTTCAAAAATTGCCGATCCATTAACCAGTCTTATAAAAAAGAATGTACCTTTTACCTGGACAGAAAATCAAGAAAAAGCATTTCAAACCCTTAAAGTAGCATTGATAAATCCTCCAATCTTAGGGCACTTTGACCCGAATGCAATTACTTACATTCATACTGACGCATCTAACATCGGCCTGGGTGCAACATTAGTCCAAAAGTTCGGCGATAAAGAAAAAGTTATCTCATATTTAAGTCGAACACTGAGCAAACCTGAGCAAATTTATTCGACTACCGAAAAAGAATGTCTAGCTGTTGTGTGGTCAATGTCCAAGTTACGACCCTACCTATATGGAAGGCACTTCAAAATCGTAACTGATCATCACGCACTATGCTGGCTTAAGAATCTGAAAGATCCGACCGGCCGATTAGCACGATGGGCACTGAAGATTCAGGAATATAATTTCGAAATCATACATAAATCGGGTAAAAAACATCTGGACGCTGATGGTCTATCTAGAGGACCCTTACCTGAAAACGAATGGGACGAAGATTATGAAAGACTATTTCTGAATCAAATAATAGACGAAAAGGATGATTTTATTGAGAATATTAAGGAGAACCTTAGTGGAAACAAGCGTTCAATTACACAGAACTTCAAAGAAGAAAATGGGTGTCTCTACAAGAAAAATCCAAATCCTGAAGGTAGGGCATGGTTGCTGGTAGTGCCAAAGAAGAGAAGGAAGGAAGTCATGAGTGAATACCACAACCATATGCTGAATGGCCATCTGGGCGTCGCCAGAACCACTTACCGATTGAAGAATAAATACTATTGGCCTTCCATGTTGAAAGATGTTTCAGAATTTGTAAAGACGTGCCATCTTTGCCAAAGTCGGAAAGGTTCAAATCACTTGCCTTCTGGACTTCTACAACCTATTCCCCCAGCTAACTACCCTTTTGAAAGAATCGGAATTGACTTTGTTGGCCCCTTGCCATCAACGAAAAGAAGAAGGAAGTGGATAATTGTGTTGACTGATTATTATACCAAGTATGCTGAAACAAAGGCAGTATCAGAAGCAACCGTGAAAGAAGTCTCTACATTTTTAATCGAACATATTATTTTACGTCACGGGGCCCCAAGATTTCTTATTAGCGATAGAGGTTCACAATTCACTAGCAATTTGATGAAGGAGGTAATGAAAATGTGCAAAGTGAAACACTGCTTCACAACGAGCTACCACCCCCAGACTAACGGACTAACGGAACGGCTAAATAGAACTTTAATCAATATGATCAGCATGTATGTGAACACAGACCAAAAGAACTGGGATGAAATCCTCCCTTTTATCACCCACGCGTATAATACCACGATTCAAGAAACCACAGGCTACTCTCCATTTTTCCTGTTGTTTGGAAGGGAACCCATGTCCCTCTTAGACGACGAGAATATCCCAACGGACAGTAACATGGACGATTACGACGAATATATAGAAAACTACTTAGATAAAATAGCAAGGACGAGACAGGTAGTCATTAACAACACAGAGAAGACTCAGGAAAGAATGAAAAGAAACTATGACAAAAAACACAATGAGAAAATCTATGAACCAGGACATTTAGTGGCAGTTTGGACACCAGTCAGGAAAATCGGAAAATGCGAAAAACTATTGAGAAAATATTTTGGCCCATATCGAATATTAAAGAAGCTGTCTAACGTAAATTACTTAATTGAGCCGAAAGATAATCCTGGCCAAGACCCATTGATTGTCCATGTCTCAAGACTCAAACCCTATTTTAAGAGAATTGATGAGGTAACTCACGAGGACGTGACGACCTCTGGAGAGGGGGAAGTGTTACATCATGATTAATGGCGTATTTATTATATTATTTTTAATATATTTGAAATTTAAATTATATATTTATTTATTTTTATATTCTATGATATTTATTTAAAACAGATTATTTTTAGATTATCATCATTTGTATTTAGGTACACTGTGACTTCACTGCTCTCTTTGATGTGAGAAAATAAATAAATTATTCTGGTGGCTACATAAAGTAGACTTATCTCATTATTCCCTTTTATAAATTTGTAGGATGGTTGAAACACGCTCTGGTAAGATGCAAGACCCAGCACAGGAGAGAATCAAGGCTGAAGAGTCTGCCAAGCCGCAACCTGGTGCAACAATATATTCAATTGATAGGATATACTGATAGTGGATATTGGTGCTGCTTTGTTGGAGATGCATGGAGACATCTTAGACTCTTCTTTGGACACGACAACAACAACAACATAGGATATACTCAACCTCATCAACACTCACATATATATATATATATATATTCCGAATATAGAGCAATCCATAATATATGTATATTTAAAAAATAAGACTTATTTTGGATTTTAATACGATTATTTATTAATCCGATATTTCGATGGACCAATCTTCCATCTTTTACGAGGTATTTTGCCGTGAAGCACGCAGCAGGTCGCGTGCCCCAGGTAAGCCACTAGACGTCTTCCAAGCTTATTGGGTGATAAACCATTTTTAAAATAATCATATATATTAAACACAAAATTGACCACTCACATGAGCATTCTAGATGGCAGAGAGTGCCATCCAGTGGAATAAAAATAAACTAAACGTTGATATAGCTTGTTCCAAAGATATTTGGTCAACCCAATTTCTTGATAAATCAAGAAAAGCCAATCAAGTACGCGTTTCGGGCTGTTAGCCTTCGTCAGAGAGGTGCAGACTGTATCTCTATGACCTAAGATTTGGTCCCAGTGGCTTCATAAGAAATCACAAAATGGGTATTTAAGGATGATTTGCGTAAAAATCATATATATATACTCAAATACTCTGCTAAATCGACCGCCAGAGGTCACTCTTCCCCTATAAAAACTCGTTGTTGTTTTATTCCAATGGCCGGCTCAAATCTTTTGTACATTATGTAAATAATCTTTTGTTTTCCTTATTCTACTCGCCTTAAGCCTGGCATTATACTTTTATCAAATTATGTTCTTTTATATATTCCTTTAGTTCAATTAAATTACGGATCAAAATTCAAACAGAAAATCTCTTTATCTTTTTTAATTATATAACATATATATAAATAAATACAGAATAAATCATTATTCCGATAGATGACGCAAGCCATCATCAATATGACTAGGAGATACCTTTTTCTTAATTTTCTTTCTTAAAGGGAATATAAATAGTTGATATATATGATTGATAAAAAGAGTCAGTGGACGAGTGGGTAACACCCTCGATTCCCGAAAGTCATGAACCGGGATCGAATCCCGCGTTAACATTTTGTTTAATATGTGAATAACCTTCACATATATTATTCATTGTTGTAATTATCATAAACTAGGTTGTTCTTGTTGAGTGGTATCTAATAAAGTGATTTTGGAACAAGAGATGCATGATGTTTGTACATTCCAAGTGGTCAGACACATAGCGTCTATAAAGTAAAAAGTGAAAGAAGGAAACAAAGTTATAAAATAGTTTATTAGCGATTAAAATAACACTGTGAAAACAGCTAGGGAACGTTAGAAAGAGTTCTGTCGACGTTGGGCTTGGCGACGGTTGCTGAACCAATTGGTGACTTGACGCTCAGTTAGACCCAGCTGGCTTGCCAGGACCACACGTCGTGACAGCGGGGGACTGCGGTCCGTGTCAAACACCGCCTGGAGATGGTCGCGGGTGGTGGAAGACATCCAGCTGCGACGTTTTATATCTGTCAACAAACATTTATGGGATTAGCTAATCAGATTGGGAGTGGGTTTTAGCCATAGTTTTGTTGAAATTTGATGTTTTAAACATCTTCCCGCCAAATTCAACCGCTTTCATAACTCCTCTGGTAGGATGTTATGAAGCCGTCCCTGTACTGATGAGGACCATAGCCTGAAACCATGGTATACAGGTTGTTGACCTATGGCCCTCATAAGTACAGGGGTGGTTTCGATTTCATAACATCCTAAGAGTGGTGTTATGAAAGCGGTCGAATTTGACAAACAGGTGTTTAAAGTAGCACTAGAAGTGTATCTAACGAACGTATATAAGCTACAAATTAAGAAAATTTGAAATCTTTACCTCAAAATTCTCAAATGGGGGAAAACATCAAATCATATCTACCATGGGAATAAGTCTTGGACCAATCAATCACCTTAAAAGTCACCCATGGGCTGAAAGTACACAACTGAGAAAGAGATAGTCTCATAAAGGTTACGTTTATGCTTTATTCTGCCTTGTGTTCTGACCTGATGCCAATTCTCCAGCTTAAACACCTTTTTAACTAATTTGACCGAGTCCATAATTCCTATCGTAGGATGTTAACAAATTGAAGTCGCTCTTGTACTGATGAGAGCCATAGCCAGACAAAACACCTTTGACAAAAATCTAAATATGACTTACCATATAAATTACTTTTTTTGTAACAATTAAATTTACTGGCAATATGTTTCTTTTTTAATAATATCATCAAATATTATCTCTACAAACCTTTACTACGATGATAAAAATTATTGAATGAAAGGGTTTTGCTCTTCATTGGTGAACCCTCTTAGCAGTTCCGTCTGAGAGGGTTTACCCCTGATGAGCCAAGCCTTTTTATTCAATAACTTTTATCATTGTAGTAAAGGTTTGTAGAGATAATATTTGATGAAATAATCAAAAAAAAGAAACACATATTGCCAGTAAATTTTAATTGTTACAGATTTTATCAATGATGAGCAATATTGAATTTATCACAATTACTCCATCTTGGAATATATCAACTCTACAAACGAGAAGCTGTTTCGTCTACATATTCCCTCTAGTGGACATGGCATCTGCCCGTTAAGCGGAACACTGTCTGGTTCAAGCCTGGTTCAAAATTACATTAATAGGTACCGCTCACAGCAAGAGCAATCTAGTTCATGATAATTGAAACAGAGTGAATAATATATGTGAAGGTTATTTACATATTAAACAAATTTTAATGCGGGATTCAATCCCGGTTCATGACTGTCGGGAATCGAGCGTGTTACCCTCTCATCCACCGACTTACGGAACACTGTTGGGTTCGATTTCCATCTCTGGACACTTTTATTTTTACGTTCATCATTACTCTTCACACTTCATCATTTCATACTTCATCCCTAAGGATAGAAATAGTCGTTATTTCTCCTTAAAATAAATTACGATTTTTCTTTCAAAAGAAACATTTGCGGTAAAACTTGTCAAACGTCGTTTTACAATGTTATTCTATATACAGTTACGAGCGTCTTTCCTAATCAATCATCTCTCTCTGTCACCGTTTGCTTTTTTTTTGGAATGGTGCCCTTCTATTGGTTGGCTACGGTCACGCCACATTTGCCCCCCCCCCCCACTCGCCATTTAACTATTGTGTTGGAGCGGGTCGCTCCCTAAATAAATGCATATATTAGATAATAACCAAATGGAATCCTCTCTTTCTCTTTCCCAGTAAGAGACGCCTACGGAAGCCAACAGTACATAGACAGATAAAGCACATAGGCTATAGTTATTAACTAACATATGCAATTAATTAAGGCGCCAATTTATAATTGTAACAAATAGTATTTGAATCAAAACATTCAATCGGGTAAAACACGGGCGTTGCCCGGGTCATTCGGCTAGTGTATAATAAAGTACATCTTCCCCCCACTCCGGACTCCTTTGTGCTTCACTCCTGCACCGACTGCACCCACTTACCTCTACCCTTCAGTCTCCGACCTGGAGTTGTGACGGAGTAGTCGGAGAGCCTGCTGGGTCCTGGTTTGGGGGAGACACTTCTGTAATCAACAGCCACTTCCTTCGTTTTTTTAAAACAAGATTTGCAGAAAGTAGATCTCTAAAAGTTTATAAATTCAATTGCCCCACACACACATCTATTAGGGGGGGGGGAGAAGTCCGACTACACCTCCCTGCGGTCCCCCCTGGACCCTTGGAATATTCGACCAAATTCTGGTTCGTTTCCAAGGTGACTAACGTGGCAACGGCACCCATTTTCCAATGAAGAGCAAGATAGTGGATATTGCTGCTGCTGTGATGGAGATGCATGGAGACATCTGAGACTCTTCATTGGACACGACAACAACAACACATCTATCGCTAAAATTTGTAATACATTTTTTCTGGCAATGCGTTTCTACATATATCATCAAATATTATCTCTACAGACCTTTTACTGCAATGATACATGTTAATGAGTCAAGCCCCCTCTCATTCAATAACTTTTATCATTGTAATCAGTAATCATTTCATATGACTATTCTATTTACGGCCTAAAATTATTGTAAATATATATATGTATAGACAAATGGCATACATGTATGACAGCGTCCCTAGGGGGACATAGCGCTTTAAATTGAAATAAATAAATAAATTGCAGTAAGATCTGTAGAGATAATATTTGATGATATATGTGTAGAAAGAAACTCATTGAGAAAAATGTATCACAAACTCTAAAAGTACTGGAGGGGTTTGATAAATATCATTTGGTCTCAATCCCAAAGAATGGAAAACCCCTATTTGAATATCTCCCACAGTGTGAGTACAACTCCAGTAAAGGGAGAACAACATCCTAATGGGATGGCTAATACAAAAGGGGGGACTGAATGAAAGTCAGGATAAGCTTTCGACTTCATTCTTTTATAAAAGAAAGACACAATTTTGTCTTTGAAGAAGAAATAGCCCCAAAAGGTGGAAGAGCAAAATACAACGTTTGATCAATAATTTCCAGGAATGAGACTGGAACACATAAAATATTCAAAATAATGAAATAATTTTATAGGGATCTTATAGATAAAACATTTATTAACACGTAGAAAAAAACTTATCACACAGACGCACGCGCTACGTTTTTTCGAATTTATAAGCTCGAATATATCAGAACATTTTCTAACTTCAGTATGGACTGTATTGAAAAACAGCGAGTCTGCATAGAGTTTTGCTTTAAATTAGGGAAAACAGCTTCCGAATCATTTCAAATGTTGAAGCAGGCTTTTAAAGAAGATGCCCTATCACAATCGAGGACATTTAAATGGTTTGCACGATTTAAAGCTGGTCGAACAATTCAAGAAAACAAGGATGATCAAATCGAAGCCTATGTGTCTTCTTATCACTTTCTTTGATGTAAAGGGATTGGTACACTATGAATTCGTGTCCGAGGGTCAGACCATTAATCAACATTACTATCTTGATGTATTGTGACGTTTAAGGGAGGCTGTGCGTCAGAAACGACCCGAAAAATGGCATCAGAAAAATCTTGCATCATGACAACGCACGGCCACATAAGGCCGTCACTGTACAACTCTATTTGGCTAAACACAGAATTTCTTTGCTACTCCAGCCACCCTATTCTCCTTACCTTGCTCCCAACGACCTTTTCCTTTGCCCTAAAATTAAAAAAGTATTAAAAGGACGTTGATTTGACTCAATACCTAAAATAAAGGAGAATACGAAGAATATTTTGAAAAGCCTGAAAGATGAGGATTTTCAAAGGTGTTTTGATATCTGGAAAAAAATATGGAACAAGTGTATAGATAGTGACTGTCATTATTTTGAGAAATTTAAAATAAAACTTTATTATACTTTTGTATTTCTTTAAATATTTATCATTCCTGGAAATTATTGATCACACTATGTATATTTGGCTAACGACATAAACGGAAGAAGGCATTGGCAAACCACATCTGTATCAAACACTGCTGAGAACCCTATATGGAGAAAATAAAGCGAGGATTCAGTTTCTTCCCCTGCTTCTCATTTCTTTTTAGATTCATTTCTAACAGGAGAATCGTCTGTATAAGACGGAATGTCTTAATAAAGGTGTATGAAAAAGTGAAAGTTGTATAAACTTATGATTTTGCTTTGTTTTAAAAATGAATCGATGTTTGTTCCATATGCTTGAATTAAATATTACACCTTAGTTCTATATATTTTATTACTTAAAAAGGAACACAACAAAACAAAAAGAAACTACAAAATTTCAAATGATTTGATAACTAACAAAAAAAAAACAATAATAATAATAAAAATGATGATGATAAAAATTGAATATGTCTGCCAGAAAAATGCTTCTATGAATTAAAAAATAAGAATAATTACAAAATTAACATATAAACTTCAAACAAAAGGCTTGCGTGTGTGTGAAAAAAAAATAGAGAAGAGAGGAAGAACTGCAATGAGCTGGTTGAAAGCGGTCAAGATAGCTTACAGAGGGTCACTAGATGAGCTGTGATGGTCACCAACATGTCAATTTGTGGGGAATATTTGTCACCATAGTGTCACCAGAAGTCGACATGATGGACAGACACTGACAGCAACAACCACATACCTGGAGCTGTGACGTACCGATGGACCCCGTGAAGTAGATGGAACCAAGTCCAGCGATCGTCTCTTGTCACAGATTCCAAGTTCCTCACAGCGTTGGAAGTAACGTTTGAGTGCTTCGGTTTCATTGGTGAGATTGGCCAGCTTGGTGGTCAGCCGTTCTACCTCTGCGTAGCAACACAACACCAGTTATCTGGAGCATCGAGTCGTAGCTTTCAACCAAGTTGTCTGTTTATGGGAAACCAAGAATTCCACTAGTCTCTAGTTACATTACGGAATTTATAACTCCGCCTTTGCCGGTCCTAAGTCCGGATGAAAAAGGAGGAGGGGGAGCAGTAACATGCTCGCTAAAAAACCTGGGCTCAGCTGGCCCGGCTGTTAATACTCTGTGAGGGCTTCAGGGATACAGGATGTACTCCATGTTAGGAGTGGCTGTACATGGTATCTGTTCCTCATGTCAGGCCATACAGGCCGTACACACGCGTTTACATTCTTTTTCACTGCGAATGTTCGCTCGCCCTCCAGCACGTTACTACCATGTGATTGCTGCCGTGTCGAGGGATTTAGGAGTGACTGCAGCTCTACAAGCTTGATACCCTGATATGATTGAGTGGAGATAAGAAAGAAGAAGACGGAATTCATTTTATTATTATTATTATTTTAAAACATGTTTAGCGCATTTACGCGAATTTAGCCTTTAATTATTTATTTCTTGATTATCGTGAAGATAGAGGCTGCCTGGCCGGCATTCATATTTCTTGAAAAAAGAGATACTTCGGCCAGTATAAATCTTTTTATTACATCGACGTTTCGACAAAAAGCTTTTGTCCTCGTCAGGAGCAAATAAAAATTAAAACATATAGCAAGGCGCTAAAAATTAATCTAATTTTTAATCTAAAGATTAATTTTTAGCGCCTTGCTATATGTTTTAATTTTTATTTGCTCCTGACGAGGACAAAAGCTTTTTGTCGAAACGTCGATGTAATAAAAAGATTTATACTGGCCGAAGTATCTCTTTTTTCAAGAAATATTATTTCTTGATGTCTCAAGAAGCTTCCATACACGTTTCGGATTATTGGTGCTGGTCAGAATGGTGCAGGCTGTGACTCATAGATAATCCCCACCAAGTTAGTTAAAAAACCAAATTGATATAAATGATATTTCAGAATAAAAAAAGGTAATTTCACATAAACATATACAAAAGAGAATTGATTGTTGTGAATTGTATGACAAAAAAAATTCCAATTGGTTACAAATATGAGAGAAAGTGTGTGTACCAAATATATTTCAACAAGTTAAAAAAACAACAAACATTAAAACTTAATTTACATATCTTTCTTTATTTGCATAGTTGTGTGTTCTGAGTTTCGAGCCACACAACACCCAACTCATTTATTTATAATTAATTATATAAAAAACCACAAGTTAGAGAATCTCCCGTTGCTAATTATTCACCACTAATTACAGAGCAATTATTTTCTAATTAGTAGACCGCTTTATTAACAATCTATTTTAAGTGGCGTTTTTGAAATCGGTTGGAATTTCTCAATATGGTGGATTGATCAGTTGAATTCTCTTTTTTTACTTTCTTCTAGATCTTTTTTTTTAAATCTTTGTTCTATGTAATTAGGTCTGCTGATAATCTATTCAACTCCTTTTGATAGCGTTTATTTAAACAGTTTTTTTATTGTTAATCTTTTTTCTGTTCTATTTCTATCCACAGTATGGGGTCTTACATTCGAAATACATATGTGGAATATAGGAATATGTTTTGAAAATAGAGCAATCCATATTTAATTAATTAGATAATAAAAAGGCATATATTGGATTTAATAAAAGATTTATTTTGCCAATATTCCGGTTGGCTGAACGCCAAACCTTTATCAAGGCATTACATTTTTGTATAATTTTGTATATACTAAAAATGTAATGTCTTGATAAAGGTTGGTGTTCAGCCAACCGAAATATTGGCAAATAAATATTTTATTAAATCCAATATATGCCTTTTTATTATCTAAGGAATATATGTATTGAAAGAGACATCTCTTCCTTTATCACACATACAGCTTCATTAAGACCACCGGTCTTATACAGATTCACCACAGGAAGAAAGGAAGCATAGATAGAGCTCCTATACTCCAGGCAGCGCAGCACCCAACAACAGCTTCCAGGTCTGACTCATGTCCAGTGGCCACACGTTGCTTCGTGCATACGTCAAGGATCTTCCTTTATACATTAGAACAATATGTGAAAAATAGTAAAAATGTGATATTATACTGGGATAAGGTTCATAAATTGAAAAAAAAAAAAAAAAACTTCCTTGTCGGTCAACTGGAAGTTGCTGATGGCTTACGCCATCTATCGGAATAAATATAAACTATTCAGGATACCTGAATGACCAGTTTTTTGGTCGTTGAGGTACAGTTTGCACCACGTTGATGAGGGCCAACAGCCTGAAACGCGTACGTGGTTAGCTTTTCTTGATTAATCAAGAATGGGTATTTGGCCAATTCTGGAATAATTAAAAATCAACGAATGGTCTATATTTATTCCGATAGATGGCGCAATCCATCAGCAACTTCCAGTTGTCCGATAAGGAGATGTCTTTTTTATTATTTTTTAATATTTTCATTGTTAACCTTTTTTCTGTTCTATTTCTATCTACAGTATAATGCAAGGGGATTTACATTCGAAGTACATATGCCCCAGGAGGTGGCGTAATGTAAATACCCGTTGTTTATTATGTTAGTTATATGTAATGTTTAGTAGAAATGACAATAAAAGAGGAGTGTTTGAAGTCTCGCTGTCGGTTGCTGTTGCTACTCTCGCCAACACTACAGTCGCTACTCTTCTGGTAAGTCTCGTTTCCCCCCACCAGTGTTAAGGCCGAGAGATACTGCCAGAGGAAAGGAGTTCCACTTGAGCGGTGGTTCTCGGACGTACTTGGGTGCTCTGCAGGGTACAGCTGCAGAGGGAGAGCAACGGGAGCCTGGGTAGGAGATC
>CP092880.1:56881687-56930824 GCA_030710605.1 Cordylochernes scorpioides
AGTTTTACCAACAGGGAAATCATTTCTATTACCGAAAAGGAAATAAAGGATTTGTGCTCGAATCTTAATGTCAGAAAGGCTCCTAGTCCTGATAACGTGAGTAATAATATGATTTTTTAAGCACTCATTATTATCAATCCTACCCAGTTTAGTCAAACTCTTAATAGATGATTAGTGCTAAGTTACTATCCTGAAAGCTGGAAACATTCGGTATTAAAAATTATTGCGAAACCGCAAAAAGCTGACTACAAAGCAATTAATAGCTATCGCCCGATTTCACTAACATCAAATTTCTCAAAAATATTTGAAACGATCATTAAAAATAAAAAAAACTCGATTATTATAATCATAATAACTTACTGAGCCATAGACAACATGATTTACGAAAAGAAAATCTACAATAACGGCAATGGACAAAATAACCGAGGACCATACTGAAACACAAACAAAACGAATTGGTTGCATTGATTACTATTGATATAAATGGTGCGTTTGATAATGCGTGGTGGCCTGCCTTAATAAAAAGAATAGACGAAGACCATGTCCCGGGAGTTCTTATAAAAATCATCCAATCATTTTTAAATCGGAGAAGAAAAACAAGTCTCACCTTCTCGAATACAACAATTTCAAAATATTTATCAAAGGGATGTCTTCAAGGTGGACCATTATCACCTTTATTGCGGAATATACTGCTGAATGATTTGCTGATCAACTTCGTATCCCCAAATTCTGAAGTAATCTGTTATGCGGATGATGTTTCCATTGTTTGCTGGCACAAGACCATAGAAGGGTTAAAAAATGAAACAGAAAATACTTTAAATTATGTAATACAATGGTGTACAAGAAATAAGCTAAAGCTAAGCCCGGAGAAAACCGGCTTAATACATATGCACGGCAAACAAAAGATTCCAATGGGAAACTCCAAACCTCATAATAAAACCGATGGAATAAGTAAAAATTTTAGGTATAAAATTTTCTAATCACAGAATTAAGTCAAAAATTAACTTCACACCCCACATTAATGATATTCTTTGTAAAACCAACCGTATGAAAAATCTGTTATTTTCACTCTGTGGGAAAATGTGGGGATTGGATGCTAAAAAAAGATTAATTTTATATAAAACTCTTTTCAGACCAATACTAGCCTATGGATCTGAAATATGGTATAAATTTATTAATAAAAGAAGTAAGAAAAGATTAAACTCTCAGCAATATCAGATTCTTCTTTGGGTAGTGAGAGCCTATAAAACGACCTCATCAAATAGTATTCATAGTTTGGCAAAAATACCTATTCTCACAGATCACATAGAATCGTTGATAATAAAATACGAATTGGCCAATTTATCAAAAGAAGAAATTAATTTAGACCGCATGCCCCAACTATAATTCATAACTTCATAGAATCAAGAATGGCGGAAACAATAGCTAACACTAATGAAACATTCCTAAAATTTTTCCCATTTGGAATTCCTTTTTATTTTCGTCCGAATTTTTATAACTCACAGTTCATCACAAATCATGATAATTTTGGAGAATTTCTGTCGAAAATCGGGGCAACGGATGATCCTAGCTGCTTCTGTGGAAAAGAAAACCAAGACTCAATACATTTATTGATAGAATGTCCGATATTTCACAGCTACAGAAGTAATCATTTTTATCCCATCGAAGAAATTTGCGAATTTCTATATAACAAATACACTTATGTAAAATTCAATAATTTTTGTAAATTCATTTTAGATTTTCTCTTCTGTTTTAGAATACCAACGTTTGAGTTTCAATTATGTTTTTAGTCCGGTTATTAAATTGTATAAAATGAATTGTATATAATCTACTAAAATGTATTTAGGCGCAAGTATCCCGAGCTGGGATATCGCGTCCGATATGTCAAATAAAAAAAAATACACATATGTTCTAAAACTTTCCTCACTACCTCTTTTGTGTATGAATCTATTTACAATTGATCTGTAGAAATTATAGAGTTCTATTGCTATATTTTTCTTTTCTGAAATAGTTGTCAGCGTCTTCAGTGGGTTGCTAAATCTCCAGAAGGTGTTTTTAAGAGTGAGTATCTTTTATTAAACGTATATTGCATAATAGCAAATTGCTAGCAAAGGATTATATTCTAAATACATAGTTGGTCTTCTTTCTGGGTGGTCTAAACCGTTGGTTTTCGACCGCTACGGGATCGAATCCCGCGCATTAGACACTTTTTTATATTAAAAATAAAAAGGCATCTCCTGACCACGAGCATATGTGCTTTTTAGATGGCAGAGCGCCATCTAGTGAAGAAAAAATAAACTAAACGTTTATTTAGCTTGCTCCGTGATATTTGGCCAACCCAATTTATTGATTTATCAAGAAAAGCCATCCACGAACGCGTTTCGCGCTGTTGGCGCTCGTCAGCGTGGAGATGTTCCAATGGCCCCCCGATTCTTACAAAAGTTCAATCCCACCAGCGTGTGCAAGTAACCAAACAGGACTCTCTGGCATACTTGTAAGTGAAAAAGTCAAACTGCGATTTTCACATGTGTAGATATGTTGTGCACTTACAGTAAAAGCAGCCGCCAACTTCTACCCACCATTATTATCATGGACTGTACCACGTGTACTAGGAATAATAATAATAATAAAACAATTCTTCCTTGGTAGGAATGGAAATACCTCTAGATATAGATAAGAGTTTAAGAAAGTGTGTGTGTGTGTGAAACTATTTTGAATGCGTATGATTCTTTTTAAAATTAAACAAGTTTCTACTGCCCTTACTGTAAAGATAAATTATGATAACAATAAAATTTGCTTAAAAACTACAAAAATATTTTCTCATCTTTTTCACAATTATATCTCGAATCATGAATAAAATATTTGTTTATTTTCAAAAATAATCAAACACGTCAAAACTAGTTTCAATTTATTATAGCAAATGGATCGCTAATGCATCATAAGAATTTGTAATAATATTTTTTTTGTGAATATGTTTCTTTTGATATTTCTTAGTAAATTCTATCTCTACAGACTTTACTGAAATGATAAAAATTGTTAGATGAGAGGATAAAGTCTGTAGAGATAAGATTTGAAAATATTGTAAAGTAATCTTCTTCTTTCTTATCTTCACTCAATTATATTAGGGTATTCTTGGTGAAGTAGAATGCGTCTGCCTTTGTCATTAAGACTGGGAGCACCATTGTAAAGTAATTAATTAGGCAAGTAAAACCTTATCTCTCTTGATAAGATAAAATATTTATGAAAGAGTCTATAAAGATAGAGACTATAAAGATAATCAAATTAATTTACAAAACAACAAAGAGGCGACTCTAGATGTTTCTGTATCATCATACAGAACAACAGATTATTAAAAAATAAATAAATACAGTGGACCCTCGGTTTACGAGCACCTTGGAGTACGAGCTTTTAGCAGTACGAGCAAAAGTTTTTGAAAAATTTTACCTCGGATTACGAGTGAAATTTCGCATTACGAGCAACTCGTGATGGTTGCCCGTAATCGTGATGGGTGAAAATTCACTGGGATCCCTCCCTTCAGATCAGATTCGGGAAATATGTAAAATGTGGGAAACTGTGCAATTGTTCGTAGCAAGAAGAATTGCCCGAGTTTCAATTATTAAAAATAAGAAATTAGTTTCGCACTACGAGCGTTTTGGAGTACGAGCATGGCTCTGGAACGGATTATGCTCGCAAACCGAGGGCCCACTGTAATTCAGTGATAAATGTTAAAATATTCTCCAAGAACATGGGTTATATAAATATCTCTTTATGTTACAATATTTATATATATAAGAAACCCATTGCCAAATATATTATTATTACAAATTTCATCGATAGATGGCAATATCAAATTATAATAGACCTGAGTTTAATTAAAAACACGAGAATTCTACCTAAAAAACATTCGTTTCTTTATTACGATAAAATTGGCCGAAGCTTTCAAACCAAAAAGGAATTTTTTTTCTTCACGGTTCTAACTATAAAATACACTCATAGACAAAACTTAAGGAAATTGTATCCTTTAGCATGGATTCAGACAATAACTCTGAAATATATTACATTGACCTTTATTGAAGGCACACGGGATAACCAAATGTGAAAAAATTTGCCTCGGCCTCCTTAAAAAAAAAAACAGACGATCAGGGACATATTAAAGACTTAACACTTCCTTAAGTTTTTGTCTATTAGTGTAAATATATTTTTATTTGAATGTTTTAAGGTTGTGAAGAAAATCCTTTTTGGTTTGTTAAAGCTCGCCCACTTTTTTCAATATAAAGAAGCGAATGGTGTCAGTTTTAATTATCGTGTTTTAAATAGAATCAACTATTTATGTTCATTTTAAGAGTGTAATGAATTGCTTTTATTAAGTATTTGGTAAATTTATAACATATATATAAATAATCATGTGCGCAAACGAAGTATTAAAACTTACATAGCTTTTAAAAATTATAACTAAAATAAAACGATCAAAATCATTTTAATTCTAAATCAAATGTTAATCTTTTGCGCTTTAGATATATTACATTCTCATTGTTTAAAGTGGATAAACGTTACAAAAAATGGAAGATCACAATTGATATTAGTGTGTGAAAAAGTTCTAAATAAAAATAAAATTGTACCGATTTGAAAATATGTAAAAATATTCTCAAAAAGTTTGAATATGATGAATATTATAATGACAATTTATGCTAAAATAAATAATATCAAATTTAAAAAGAATGTTGGCATTTTAAAATAATCCCAAAATAATTATTTGAGTTATAATTTATACACTTTGAAAAAGCCACCTAAAATTTTTCTTCTCTCTTTTGTTCATTAAAAAAACAGAAAAAATTAAAATATGCAACACAACACTCTGATTAAAATATATTAAAGTACCGAAAGATAATTTCTGGCTTTTTTTTCTCAAATTCTCCTTTAATTATTCTTAAAATAGTTGATCACGTAAATTTAGCCTTTCAAATTTTAATCTAAAATTCATATTACCATAATGAAGTATCTCCTTTTAGAAACCTTCTTTTTTTCAAGATTAGAAAATATTTTAGATAAAACTCTTGAAATACACTTTTTTCAAAATTATTTTTGTCGTTACAAGTACTTTTTTTTTTGTGTTAGAGAATATTAAAATAAATTTTAAATAATTTATAAAAGAAAATTCCTTTAAGCCTCTTACAAGCCGTAAATTCACTTAACACTCTCGACCCCTAAGATACTTATCGTCTGTAATTAAAAAAAAAAAATAAAGCCAGCAATTTGTTTATCTCCAGTGTTATTAAATATTTTACTTTAAAGTTTAATTTTATATATAAATATAGAGGTTTTACACTTTATATATATAATAACAAAATATTTTCATTTTAACAACAAAATTTTACACTTTAAAACATTTTCATTTTTAAGATCGATATTTTAGATTTTATTTGAAACTTCAGCAGTAATATGTTTTTTTTTTTTTCAAATTTTTAATTGAAATACATTTATTTTTAATAAAATTAGTTGATTTAATACTATTTATTTTTTGTTAAGGCTATTTTAAATTTTAAAACGCATACTTTTGATTTCATGAGTATATTTTTTATTTCAATAAACATATTTTCTATTCTTATAAGGACATATTTTACTTTTGTGCCTATATTAAATGTCTTAAACTCTTAAGAATCACATTTAAAAAAGCTTAATATCAAGAATTTCTTTTATCGGATAGTTGTGTTGACTTTGCTTAGACTTTTTAATGAATTGATTCCAAGAAAATATTAATTAAACATTATATTTATTGATTTAAAAGAGAGAGAACAAAATATAATGTTTAATTAATATTCTTGGAATCAGTTCATTAAAAACTCTAAGCAAAGTCAACACAACTATCCGATTCTTGATATTAAGCTATTTTAAATGTGAGAGAGAGAGAGAGATTCTTAAGAATTCAAGACCTTTAATATAGGCACAAAAGTAAAATATGTCCTTATAAGAATAGAAAATATGTTAAAAGAAAATAAAAGTTCCTTCGGTTAGCGCCTATTTACCTGTGAGCTTACACACACTCTGTGGTAACAATAAATTAATATATTTTTAATTAAAAAGGCATATATTGGATCAAAATATCATTTATTTTACCAATATTTCAGTTGGCTGAACGCCAACCTTTATCAAGGTATTATAACATATTTAATGTGTGTCAACAACAAACTCAGCGCCACATAATTATAACACCTTGATAATGGTTGGCGTTCAGCCAACTGAAATATTGGTAAAATAAATGATTTTTTAATCCAATATATGACTTTTTAATTAAAGATTTATTTATGGATTGCTCTATTTTCAAAATAATTAAAATATATACAACAAGTTGTTCCTCAATAAATAGTTATATGATCATCTATCTCAATATAGTTGTCTGGGGAGTTATATTAACTAAATAATTCGCTCTTTCTTTTATTGATTTAAACATATTTGCAATTCTTTTTCTTCTTCTTTATTTTCAAAAGCAGATTCATCTAATGATGGGATGACAAATCCTTCCGCTGCAAAAGAATTTGTAATAGTGGACTTTTTAACTTGTCTCTAGGAATAGTTAAGCCAGTTAATTGGTTTTTAATAAATTTATATTTTCTTCACTATTAAAAAGAATAGTTTCAATCTACCTTGTTGTATAGTTATTTAATTTATTAATTAAACATTACTCACCAGATGAAATTATTTTATTTCAATTATATATATTTAAAAGGTTACACTTATTTTATTTTTACTATTTATTTATACCTTTAAATCCAATGTTTACGCTTCATGCTTTCTATGATGATGGTATCTATCTATCTTTAAACACACAGAATACTACATACCTGATTGTATATTTAGCTTTAAACATTTTTATTATTCCAGCAACCACAAGGTTGAGATAAATTGGTGCTATTTGGAGGCAAAAAAAAAAACTCCAATAGCATCTAATGCCAGAGTTGAGTGGCAAGTTACATTGTCTAATATTAAAGTCATTTTTCTATTTTCTCGTTTTTTTTTCGATGGAAACATTCTGTTATTTTGGAATTGTACCACTAAACCGATGCCCACTTATCGGAAGTTGGCTATATATATATATATATATATATTTTTTTTTTAATTGTATATACATTTTTTATTTTTGTGTATTGTTGCATCAATTTTAATGCGCCCTACATTTATTCAAAATATTCTATGATATTTAATATTTATTTAAAACATATTATTTAGATTATCATCATTCCTTTTTTATAGTTTCATTCCTTTTGTAATATTTTATTTTACATATATCTTGATTGCTTATTGGAAATCGCCGCAAGGTCTCTCAAACCGAGAAAGGAGCCTGGCCTCGACCTTCTACCAGGGAGATTCACAAAATGGCTCATTTCTTCCTTCCCCCCATTCTTTCTGAAACTCTTTAATACTTGCCTAAGCCTGGGGCACTTCCCACCTTCTGGAAACAAGGGAGGCTGGCCTTTGTTCCAAAGAATAATTCCTCGTCCGATTTTGTTTTAAAAAAAATAGGCCAATCTTCATACTTTTCGCCTTTAGTAAGATACTCGAGAGCCTTTTATGCCTCACACATTTCATGGAAACCAACTCTCTCTTAAACCCTCCGCCGAGGGATATCCACAGTCGATGCACTTTTTCTACTCAAGGGAAAAATTAAGAAAGCAATACACGACTTACAATGCTGCCTATTGATCAACTTGGACATCACCTCTGCTTTTGATCAACTTTGGATACCCGCCCTATCCCATCGCCTACATGCCCTAAACCTTCCTCCCTCCTTACTCAATATGTATGGCTCCTTCCTAGTTAACCGTTCAGCCACTCTTACCTACAGAGGTCATTCGCGATCCATCTCCCCCTCTAGAGGATGTGCACAGGGATCCAAGAGTGGTCCTATCCTCTGGAACATCCTCTTCGACCCTATTCTTTCCCTTCCATTTCCACAGGGCGTACATATCCAAGCCTTTGCTAATGATTTCAGTTGGTTATCACAGGATATCCTGACACTCTTCTCTCCACCGCACAGACATCCTTCGATCTCATCAACACTTGGTGCCTTGATCACAAACTTAAACTCTCTCCAAGCAAATCCTCCATCCTCCCAATTTTTGCCACAACCCTTCCCTCTATATCAATTTCATCCCGATCCCTTGCCTTGAAGAAATGACAATCCTCGGGGTCAAATTTGACTCTCGCCTCTCCATTTCCCCCACCTTAACCATATCTGCTCTAAAATTTCTAACCTCTTTCCTCGACTACACTCCTGCGCGAACGCATACTATGGACTGGGTTTCAAGGCCCGCCGGTTAATGTACACCACAGTTTTCGAACCTACCCTTACATAAGCGGCAACCATTTGGGGTGAGGCCGCTAAATCTAGGGCTGGTAGGAGCCTACTTCGATCAACACAGAGGAAATTTTGCGTCAACACAATCCGCGGCTTCCGCACGACACCAACCCTTACCTCCATTGCACTGATTGTACACACGCTTGTTCGGCGGTACATATACTAAAATTGGAACGATATAGAGAAGATTAGCATGGCCCCTGCGCAAGGATGACACGCAAAATCGTGAAGCGTTCCATTGCACTGATGAGGACGCTCCCCTGGATCTAAAAATACTTTCTGCCACCTTCTCTCCACCAAGACCTTTCAAAATTGAGCGCCGTCCCTACACCTATCCTCCACCTCAATCCCTACCTCGAATCTGCCATTCCCACCTGCCTCCTGATAATCCTGACGTCACATACTTTACTGATGGTTCCAAGACATCCACTGGCGTAGGCGCCGGGATATTCAGGACTTCTTCTCTTTCCCTTGTTCCCACCTTTGAAGCATCCATCCCTCTCTCAAACCATTGTTCAGTCCTACAAGCGGAGAGTTTCACACTTCTCTCAGCCTTGAAAGACATTTTTTCCCTTCCACCACATCTCTCCGTGGCAATCTTCTCGGACTGCCTCTCACTTCTTCTATCTTTGCCCGACTTACATTGTCGTCATCCCCTAATCCACAGATGCCAAACTACCCATTACAAACTTCTTGATTCACGTAGAGTCACACTCCACTGGGTCAAGGGTCATTCTGGAAACTTTGGTAACTACCGTGCGGACGCCCTTGCGAGATCTGCCTCTGCGAACACCGCCTCTCCCGCTCAATACAAACTAGCCTCACGCCGCACCCTTTTTAACCAACTTAGCAAAAATCCTTCTGGGACACATGGGAGGAGGAATTTATCACCGCCAGCCCTACAATCTACAAGAACCTGGGTATCTCTCCTCGTTCTTTATCTTCATCCCACAAACACATCATACCTGATTGTGCAATAACCACAGGTCTCGTTACTGGACACACATGGATAGGGTCCTTTGACAAAACCAAACATATACGTGCCCCAACATGCAACCACTGTCTCTCCTCCCCAGAAACAATTTCACATATTTTCTTCGAGTGTCCCAATCTTGATCTTGAACGATCACAACTGTATACAGCCTTCCTCAGGACCATTGGGTACATACCTCTAACCTTGAAGGACCTTTTTTGGAAGGACAAACTTTGAAAATTAATTCTAAGATTTGCACATGTCAGCGGTAGATTTGTCCCTTCTAATATAACAGCTTCGACCTCAACCTAACTTAGATCATTTTGCTTTGTCCACTGAAACCGCATATGTTCCTCTATCAAATCACTTTCTCCCTTTTAACATAATGATGCCTTCCATAACTGTATATAGTCTCCTTTGCTATGCTCTCCATTTTCAGCCCTTGGAAAATAAAAATAAATTGAAAAAAAAAAAAAACAAACTCTAAAGGCAATATGATCATAATTTTAACCATAAAGATATTATATTAAAAAAAAAAAAAACAAAAAAAAAAAAACAATGTAAATAAATAAATAAAAATTAATAAGTAAATAAATAAAATAATTAAATCCCTTCATCCTTCCCCTGGCTGCCCATGAACTTGTACTGTATTATAACTGTAATGTACCCTTCCAATTTATACTTTCATAACCTTTCCTTAACTATCTGCTCACTCTAGTATCTATAACCTGTACATATCCGGGACTCATCTCTTGACTTGCTCTCCTTACCAGACCCACCACTGAACCTTCTTCAGATGAGCCCGGAAAAGTCCCCAGATGGACTTGAGCGGGCGATGTAAGTGTAACCCGTCCACATTTTGGGGCGGATGTTGTTGTTGTTGCTTATTGGAGCGAGAGAGGACGGAGAGGAAGACTACGGATCACGACCTACGAGGAAGACGACGAATAAATAAACACAATAACTTTAAAAGGTAATTTATTTTTATTTACTTTTATTTATTTACTTTGAGTATGGAAACCCGCTCGGTGTATAACACCAAGAAGGAAGAAACCAAGGTCGACGACCCTGCAAAGCTGCAACTTGGTGTAACAGTATATATAAATAAATTATCTATACACGATTTTAAGGCATTTATAACTTCAATAATGATATTCAATTGTATGGTATCAAAATTTCAAAGTTTGATAGAGAATATGTTAAGACTTGTTAACAAAAGAAAATTGAAAGTTATTATAAATAACAACGACATTAACAAAACTTAATGTAGACGTTTAAAGTTGAAAACCAAATTTAATGTAAAATAACATTTCATAAGTTTAAAATAATATCGTGTGACTTGAATTATAACAATATTTTTTAAATTTAAATAAAAATATTTTTGATTCAAATTGAAAATTTCTTATTAAAACCTTCTAAATTTAGTTACTTTTATATATTTTTCATAAAAAAAACTCGTTAAAAACCTACGTAATTATATAGTATAGCATTAAAATAATTGTACTCTAAGTCTAAAAGAGTTTTATAGAATAAAATAGGATAAAAATTTGCTAAATATGAAAGTTTGAATAAAATAATTTCAACTTAAATCGAAAATAGTATTTTATAATTTCAAAATATTGTTATTTAATCTCATAATGTTATTTTACACTTCAAAATGTTATTATTTTATATTAAATGTGGTTTTAAAATATCGATATTTGTGTTGTTGTTGCTAAACTTCAAAATTATTTTAATAAATCTTAAAATATTCGTTACTAAATTTAAAATGATGATATGCCTAAAAAGTGTCGTTATTATATATAGGTTTTAAACTTTTAATTAGACAATTTTAATTTATATTTAGACACTAGCACTCATCAGTTGGAACCAGAAATCCAAAAGGGACATACACATCACCTAAGAAATAAGCGGGAGAAGCAGAAAACACACCACGATAAGACAGCTAAGACAACGCGAAGCTTCAAGGAAGGTGAAAAGATAATGCTGAAACAGCATCACCGTGAATGGATCCCTGCCAGAGTTACCCAAGAAGTAGCTCCAAGATCATATAAAGTGCAAACACCTACTGGTGAGTACCGCCGCAACAGCTCCTTCATGCGACACACGAATCTGGAGAGTCCAAAGCAACAGCGAAGGAGAATCCCTGAGATCCCCAAGTCAACTCTACCGGAAGGACCTGGCCCGAGCGGTGATAAGGAACAGGCTCAAGTTCCTGAAGAACTCAATACTTCTACAAGACCATTCTCAGGCCAGGAACCCAGGAGTGATCACCAGAACGCGGAGCACAAGAACGGCACCCTGCCCATTACAACAAGGTCCGGGCGGAACATCAAGCCACCCAAACGATTTGAAGAATGAATTTCTTCAAAGGGGGAGATGTAACGGCAGCTGGCATGCCTATATAGTAAATTATCAGTGAGCACATATTTATCATTGATGATACTCTGTGCAGTTGCCCTTTTGGACTGATTGTAATATATACCACATGTAAACTTATGTCTGTTAATTAATATGCTATATCTGATGTTGGCCTAAAAGAAATAAAGTATTTCTTTTTAAACTTCCAAGTACTTCTTGCTGATTAACGTCAACCAACAAATACGAGGACGTTACATATATTAAAATGTCTTAAAAATGTAAAACCTATATTGCATGACGAAGATGAATGAAATCGAAAAGAGATTTATATTTTTCATTGAAGCGAGAAGGAGAGAGTCATTTATATTTTACAATTTAAGAAAAAAAAAGTTTTCCTGAAAATTTGAATCGATATTGATTAAACTTTTCCGCCAACTAAAACTTGGAAACTTCTTTTTAAACTTCAACGGTGACCAAAAGGTGGCGTATATCGAATTATTTATCGATCTAACAAATTTAAAGACTCAATTACTCTGTGTGTGCAGATTTTATAAATTATTTCAGAGAATAGGAGAAGATCAATAAAAATGAGTTCCCATTTTACTGCTTATTTAAAATAAAATTTGAAATTCAATGAGTTCTTATTTCCTATTCAAAATTGTAGATTTATATCTTTCAAACTTTAAATTAAACCGGAGAAGAAGCTTATAAATTTTGGAATATTTTAATGGATTTAAACTTTTAAGTGAATTATATTTAGCCAAATTGTTAAGTCAGCCAAAAAATTGTTTTAAAGTTTGAATTGATAAAATATCGTTTACACAAAAAAATGATAGCATATCTAAAATATTTTCGATTTTAATAATATATATAATATTTTAGAATGAAACAAAAGAATAATTATTATTTGATGCTTAAAATTATAATTAAAACATTTAGAATAATTTAAAATTTTCACAACATCTAAAGGAACATTTCATATATAGATTTTGCACTTTCAAAAGACAAATTTTTACACTTTGACTACAATAATATTTATTTTAAAAACAAGATTCAAAATTTTAATAACCATCTTTCACTTTAATAACAACTATATATTTCCAATCACTATTTTTCAATTTGATTTGAAATTTTAACATTTATATAATTTAGATTTTTTTTGTTTTAATATAGGAGTTCTTTTATTTTTATTGAAATTAGTGTATTTTAATCATTTTTATATTGGTTTTGACCAAGCAATAGAGAACTAGTGCATTTGATATTTCTCTCGAATAGGGTTAATCACTGTTTAGCATGTGGGGTGTTGATTTCTTCCTATATTCTCGCTAAAAGATACTATCCATTTTAACATTTAGCCATTTTTATAACTGTTTTTAAAAGATTCTTTTATAGGTTCATTGGAAATATCACATAAGTTAGCATTTCCATCGAAGTTCCATATTACTTCGATATTCATTCAGGAACTCTAGTATTGCCCTTAGAAAAAAAAACTATTTTTTTTTTTAAATAGAGCAGTTGACACATAGAGTTGTTGACACACTTTAAAATGTTATAACACCTTGATAAAGGTTGGCGTTCAGCCAACTGAAATATTGGTGAAATAAATGATATTTTGATCCAATATATGCCTTTTTAATTAAAAATAAAATATATTATGAATATTTTTCAAATTTGACTGATTTTATATTATCTATAGAGAATATCAGCTTGTAACACATACGACTGAGAATTTCTAGGATATCTAAGCCAAAATGATAATTTGCGTGATATTTTCACTCAACTTAAAAAGGCTAATTTAAATAATAGTTATGAAAGTTGTTGTTGTTGTCGTGTCCAATGAAGAACCTCAGATGTCTCCATGCATCTCTATCACAGCAATGTTCTCTATCTTGGATGTGTAAAGCTTCTGCTCTGGGTCCATGTCAAATTTCTACAAGACTGCGGCCATTGCTGGACATGAGAATATATACAGTTACGAGCGTCATTCCTCATCTCCTAATCAACAATCAGTCATCAGTTTTCATCTCTGTCACCATTTGATTTTTTTTTTTTGGAATGGCGCCCTCCTATTGGTTGGCTACGGTCACGCCACCTTAGCCCCACCCCATCATGCCCCCCCCCCCCCCACTCGCCTTTTCGTTTATGTAATTATTGTGTTGGAGCGGGTCGCTCCTTAAATAAATGCATCTATTAGTTAATAACCAAATGGAATCCTCTCTTTCTTTTTCCTTGTAAGAGACGCCTACGGAAGCCAACAGTACATAGACAGATAAAGCACATAGGCTATAGTTATTAACTAACATATGCATTTATTTAAGGCGCCAATTTATAATTGTAACAAATAGTATTTGAATCAAAACATTCAATCGGGTAAAACACGGGCGTTGCCCGGGTCATTCGGCTAGTGAGAATATATAGGTAGGTGAGTTATGAAAGTGGCTGATTTTTAAGCTCGGAAGCATCTTTAGCAGTAATATAGAGAAATTTCAACGCTATATTAAACAATGATTAAAATTATTTTAAAGAAATCTCAAATGCACTAGTTCTATTGTTTTATTAAAACTATATAAAAATGCTTAAAATAGACCGATTTCAATTAGAATAAAAGTATTTCTTCAAAAATTAATACATTTTTTTTTATATTAAAACAAAGAAAATATATAAATTAAAATTGATAAAATTTTAAATAAAATCGAAAAAAAGGTAATAAAAATCAAAATATGTTTTTAACGTGTGAAAAGTTTTTATTTATAATAATTTTTAAAAAGCCGTTATTAAAATGAAATATGTTGGCATTTTAAATTGAAAAAATATTGTCATTGAAGTGTATGAAATGTTGTATTAAAAGTTTAAAACATATATAACGTATATATTTTATAAAATTAATATATTTACTATATAGTAGATGGAAATAAATATGGTTAAGGTATTTTATATAATTTTCCCCAATATTTATATTTATATTATATAATCTAAAAACTCAAATATTTCTATATATTTCAAAAAATATATATTTTATTTTTATTCATTGATATTTTTACTTTTGGTTATCATCGTTTTTAGAAAGACTTTCAGTTTTGTTGTAAATATGCGTAGTTAACATATCTATCCTTTTAAATCACTAATATAGGATTAACTTTGTGAATTCTATATAATGTGAAAATAACTAATGTGTAATATTTCCTCAAGTAATTGAAAATAAAAACTACTTGACGGTAAATAATTATCTTTTTCTTATCACGACTGTACCTCAACCCTTTATCTTATCGATCCTTTGTCTTATCAACTCTTTATCTAACAACAACAAACAAATTAATTCATAACATATATAAGGACTAGCCGAATGACCCGGGCAACGCCCGGGTTTTACCCGATTAAATGCTTTAATTCAAATATTATAAATTGGCGCCGTAGATGTCATTCTTGTATAATATATAAATGAGTTTTAAAAATTGTAAAAAAAAAAAAAATGCATCGGCCGGGAATCGAACCCGGGCCGCCAGCGTGGCAGGCGAGCATTCTACCACTGAACCACCGATGGTTATGAAAATTTCCATCCGTGAACTTCAGACAGTGAACTTCAAACAGACAGAATAAGGCAATTATATAAGTAGATATGATTTAATAAAGTGTATAATATTTTTTAATGTACCAATATGACTGGAGGAATGATATTAAAAAAAAAATTAAAATAGCCTTTAAGATTCTGTGATGTAAAAAATACCAATATCATCATATATGGGAATGAAGTAGTAAATTCTGCAAAACTGAAAGCATAGCACTACATCTCTGAATGCACTATTGTTAACTAGGAACGGAATCTTAAAGAATATTATCCAAGTCTACGTGAACCCAGTTCAGCTAATCAGAATAATGCCCGAGAAAAAATATATAGCGATAGAATTGTTTAAATTTCATAAAGCATTAGAGAACAAGGTAATCTCTAACAACTAAAATTACAGAACAATTTCCTTCCATAGTTAATTTGTATAGTTATGTTGAATACTTTGATTTCATTTTCCCTTCTCTCCTTTGTTTATGTTTCTTTTTTCCCTTTTCTTCATGAAAATGATGTATGGCGAGTCCTTACAGGACGGAAATGTCCTAATAAAGCTGTTGTTGTTGTATGAAGTAAAAAAAGGATTCTGCATGAGGTAAAACAAAAATAACAACAGTGTTTATAGATGAATATTAGTTTAGATTGAAATATATTCGTCTGTGTGTGTGTGTGTGTGTGTTATATAAATAAAATTGTGATCATGCAAATAAATAGCTTTTTTTGCTATGCAAATTTCAATGTGACCATATCTTACCTGCTCTTCATCCGTCTCGATGACGTTAAAGAGAGTTCTTCTCTGAAAATCTTGTTCGCCTGCGAAAAAAAACATATCCAATGTTATCAATTCTATTCTTATTTTATCATTGAAAAATATATATTTTTTGTAATAAAAAATAAACTCATATATTACAGCGGTCTTATATTCTATCCTTCATTCTAAAAAACTATATATAGAAAATCAAATTGGATTAATTTAGTATTTTAATATGTAAATATTAATTTAATTTATAATCAGACATGTTAGCCGCTGAAATACATTTACTTGTTCATTTCTTGTATGCTTATCGTCTGCATCTAGTATGATTTTTGGCTATTTCATATATATATACTTCTTTTTGAAGATAGAGCAATCTATAAATAAATAAATTATAAATTAAATATATATACAACAACAAAAGCCTTTATTGAGGACCTCTCGTCCTATAGAGGATTTGCCAGTTTACAGCGTAATTGAAGAGAAGAGAACTAAGAATACAGAGATATATGTAGTAGGTATAGTATAGTATTTTCTACACTGTGACTATATACAACAGCAGCAACAAGCCTTTTACTGGAATCAAAGTCCCATACAGGATTCGTCATTCTAGTCCTGACAAATATTATTTACATATAATTATTTACATCAATTAGATTATGTGTATAGCTTTTCCCTTTCTCTTCAGCCGTCTTCCAAAATTTGAACAACGCAAACGCTCCAGCTCTGTTTCTCACCACCCCATTCAACAGGAGCTCCAAAGAGAGTCCCTCAAGGTAAAAAGGCATATATTGGATCAAAATATCATTTATTTTACCAATATTTCAGTTAGCTGAACGCCAACCTTTATCAAGTGTTATAGTTGTTGACACCGATTAAAATGTTATAATACCTTGATAAAGGTTGGCGTTCAGCCAACTAAAATATTGGTAAAATAAATGATCTTTTGATCCAATATATGCCTTTTTAATTAAATACTTCTTTTTGTCACTTGACACATAGTTTTTCATTAGATATTATTTTAGAGTTGAGAATAGAAAAATGTCGTGAGACATGTGTTATTCTAAAGTTCTCCATAAATCACCTAAAACATGCTTATTCGAGAGCACACCGTTTCTTCATTTCTTTCCCTAAATATTATCATTTCAATTGGAAAAATGGAGTTATTTTTACACCTAATCTGTTTTCCAAGAACTTTCCATTGTGATTGATTATTAAATCAATACTCTATCATCAATCAATCGCTTATATAACTATCTTTATAAATACGCAATTGAAGTGGATTTTTTACTTCTCTAATTGTAAATTCTTCAGAGACGCGTTTTTAAGATTTAAGTACAGAGTATCTTACCCAAAAAAAAAAAGTTTATTATACTAATATAAAAAAGCAATAAAATTTGAACCTGGAAAGTAATAAGTATATATATATTATATAAACTAAAATGCAAATATTTTATTTTTTAAAAAACATGTATTTTATTTTAATCATTGACTCTTATTTTATTTTTGACCATAGATTTAGAATACTTTTTGAATATTGTTGTAAAATGTATAGTTGAACTACCTATTTTTTAATTCACCAATATATAATTAATTTTATAAATTCTATATTACTGTGCAAAAATAATCAATGTGTAATTTGCTTCAAGTAATTCAAAATAAAAACTACTTGATGGGTAAATAATTATCTTTCCTATTTTCATGACTGCACCTTCAATTCTCTCTCTTTTTCAACAACACAAAAACAAAATATTCATAACATATATATACCAGAGAGATTTTGCTCTGCCATCTAAAAAGCTCATGTGAGAGCGGTCAGGAAATGCATTTTTTTGTTTTTAATAGAATTGAAAGTGCAGTCGTGAAAATAGGAAAGATATTTGTAAAGTAGATAAGTAAAGTATAGATTGAAATTTTTCTGGGAGGATATTGAGCTAAAAGAGACAATGGTCGCCTCACCCGTCAAAATAGACATCAAAACTAGACGCCATCTATTGACCGTCGCCGCAAACTAGCGGCCTCGGGTCGGTGACAAAGCCACAACACCAGCTTTGGCAAACTGAAAAGCGTCCACCTAGAGACCATGTTTTCGGGCTAATGGCTCTCGTCAGTCTAGGGCGGACTTTATTCCATGAGATTCACATGTGATCTAATGGAATCTTGACAATCTGCCAAAGAGGTGTTTAGCTGGCAAAGTGGCTGGGCCAAATCTATGGCTAAAATATAGATGAAAATTTTGCCGGGAGGATATTGATCTAAAAGAGACAAAGGCCGCCTCTCCCGTCAAAATAGACGTCAAAACTAGACGCCATCATTTTCAATTTCAATTACTTGAAAAGAGAGAATTACACATTAAATATTTATCACAGTAATATAGAATTTATAAAATGAATCCTTTATTAGTAAATTAAAAAAAAAATAGGTAGGTTAACCATACACATCTACAACAATATTTTAAAATAAAATATTTGCATTTTAGATTATATAATAGATATAAATCAGGGAAATTTGAATTATAATTGATGGGCACTGTCAACTACAAAATCCTAATTTACTTGGCGTGTGTATATATGCATACATGTTTCCTAGAACTGGACACTTAGAAATGTATTTATAGCAAAATATAGGATTTCCAGATATGATCACTTCTTTCTTATCTCCACTCTCAATCATATTAAGGTATCAAGCTTGTAAAGCTTGAGTCTTTTGATGGTGTCTGCCGGGGAAGAGTAGAGCTCATCAATGGATGAGTTTGACAACCATCATGATTGGGTGAAGTAAAATGCGTCTGCCTTTGTCATTAAGACTTGGAGCACTACTCAGTAGCAGGCCGACTTAGCTCCAAAATAAATGGCCGCTTCTGACATGAGGAACAGACGCCATGTGCAGCTGCTCCTAACATGGAGTACAAACGCTGCTTATCCTGTATCCCTGGATTAGGAGCCCTTACAGGGTACTATCAGCCGGGCCAGCTGAGCCCAGGTTTTTTAGTGAGCTTGTTACTGCTCCCTCTCCTCCTTTTTCATCCGGGCTTGGGACCGGCAAAGGCGGATTTCCAGATATGATGCTGTCATCGAATGACCAGAATACCACACGGAATGGCAGATTGAGTAATGAAGATGTCCTTAAATGATCAAATAGGGATATGGTCTACTGGAGATGGTATAGAGGAGACCCAGCATGTTTGGACATCTTGTCGGACAATCTGAATGGTTAATAGTATATTGAATTTACATTTTTTCACACTCGCCTGTTCAGTGATTCGCTAACCATGACGTATGCACGAAGGAACGTATGGTCATTGGACATGTGTCGGACCAGGAGGCTGTTGTTGGGTGCTGCGCTGCCTGTAATATAGGAGCTCCATCTATTATTTCTTCCTGTGGTGAATCTGTATAAGACCGGTGGTCTTAATAAAGCTGTGTGTGTCTGTGAATTTACATTTTTAAGAAATTAAAGCACGAATGTCTCTTTTACAAATAAAACAACGGGCAGATATGCCTGAAAGCTTGAGATAAACTCAAGAAACTGTTGTATTATTTTATTTCCAGGAGATTTTTACATCAAATAAATTATAATGTTTGAAACTATTATAGACGCGTATGATTCTTTTTAAAAATAAACAATTTATACTGCCCTTACTGCAATGTAAAATTTAATGGTAGAGCCTGACTCATCAGTGGTGAACCCTCCTAGTGGTTTCGCCAGTTTAAACTACCATACCGCTGTTATATTGCATTTTTTCGATGATGAGCCAGGCCCTCCCATTAATCTTTTATTGAAGTAAGGACAGTAGAAATTGTTTATTTTTAAAAAGAATCTTAAGAGTCTATAATAGTTTAGAATTTTGATAACAGATGGCGCGCTAATGCATCTTAATAAATTATAATATAAATATCTGTTTCTTTAAGTCATTAGTATTCAATGTAGGGTAATGGACTACAATAAAGACTTTTGATGGATAAAGGTGAAGCTGGACTAGATGATAGTGAAAAGAAGTAGTTAATTATCTTCCTATATCATCTGATTGAAATGGATAGAGTTGAAAGCACGCGGAGTCGACGTAAACAACAGGCAAGGGTTAAGTTCCTTTTATTTAGACTGATAGCAAAGGGAAGAGAGAAACTGCCACCTGGGCAGCACTGTGATTGGCTGGCTGGAACGTACTGGTGACGTAGGTACTCCCCGGCGGAAGTAGGCATATTCAACATTCAGTTGCACGATAAGGAGATGCCTTTTTCATAATGTATGCACCTTATCCCAGAACAATATCACATTTGTACTATTTTTTCATATTGCGTCGCGGTCTCGCGCAATTCTGGCTTTAACTACCCGTTTCATGATTTTTCAGGATGCCTGAATGACCAGTTTTTTGTTCGTTGAGGTACAGCTTGCACCACGCTGATGAGGGCCAACAGCCCGAAACGCGTCCGTGGTTAGCTTTTCTTGATTAATCAAGAATGGGTATTTGGCCAATTCTGGAATAATTAAAAATCAACGAGAATCGTTGATATTTATTCCGATAGATGGCGCAAGCCATCAGCAACTTTCAGTTGCACGATAAGGAGATGCCTTTTTCATAATATTCAACATGTCTTCAACTTTGTTGACTCATCTCCAAGGAGATTTAATATAAACATATACACTTTCGGAATGAAACCTTCATAAAGTTTCCCTCCAGAAGACAAATCCCGACAGGAATTGATATCTCATCACACCAAACACCGTATTTACTAAATGGTGGTGTCTTGTCCATGGAACAGATCAGATCAGTCCGTGTACCCTGATCACAATACCGGCCGACTGAGGTGCCTTGTCTGTATTTACCTCAATAAAATACATAAATAGAATATAATGATAATGCACAATTTAGATTATAGATTATAAACACAAGGTAATAAGACCAAATACAAATAAATAAATAGTGTGTGACGTTTCGGTAACAGCGTTGTTACCATCTTCAGACAAAAGTACTGAATGATTCAGTATTACATTCACTACATTTGTCTGAAGATGGTAACAACGCTGTTACCGAAAGGTCACACACTATTTATTTGGTCTTATTACCTTGTGTTTATAAAGAAAATATATTTCTATTGCGGCTTTTTAGTATTGTAAATATACCCGTTAAAATAACCTTGGGGTGCTCGAAAGCTGGCTTTTTGAAAAATGCATAATAAAAGATACATGTTACGAATAAATTTTTACAACTTGATGTATTATATAACAGTCGGGTGGCCGACGGTATAAACCGTTGGTTTCCAACAGCCATGAACCAGGATCGAATCCCGCATTGTACACTCTTTTTTTCTAATATAAAAAAAAAGCTTTAATCACCCCCCATTCTTGCAAAAATTCAACCCCACAAGCGTGTGCAAGTAACCAAACGGGATTTTGGCATTTTTGTAAGTGCAAAAGTCGAAATGCTTTTCACGTTTGTAGATATGTGGTGCACTTAAAGTAAAAGCAGTCGTCAACTTCTTCCTACCAAGATTATCATGGCCTGTACCATGTGTAGACATGTGGTGTACTTACAGTAAAAGCAGTCGTCAACTTCTTCCTACCATGATTATCATGGCCTCTACCATATGTAGACATGTGACAATTGACAATTAAAATTACTTTATTGACCGCTTAGTCAATTGAAAAACACTCCGTAGAGTTAAGCTATATAAAGTTTACAACAACAAATTAACAGGGGGTGCCCTCAAAGAGAGTCTGGGTTAGGAAGACAGGAGGCCCTGAGCTCAGAAATTTTTCCGCGAAGAAAAGGATCCAAGTCCAGAGCGCGCTCTAATAGAGCGCCAAGGAGTTGGGCAAGAATGTTCCTTTGCCTGGGCAAAAGTTGCGCGATGAGGTCCTCCCTTTCCCTGGGGTTTAGGGTCGCATCCGCGAGATCTGATTGGTCGATTCCCGTTTTGGACGTAGGCCCCAAGTCGGGTTCTTTCATGAAGATGTAATATAGAGATTGCGACATCTTCCAATGGGTCAGGGGCGGATTATCCTCCATATGTGCAGACGGTGGAGGCGGAGGTGTGGCCATGGTCGGTGTTGATTCCTTTTCTTGGGGAGCGGGCGGTGTTGGCCCGGCAGGCCGAGGCGCAGGCAGTGGGGGTGTTGGAGACACTGCAGTTGGTGTTGTCCTCAGCTCAGCTTTGACTTGTCCGAGGACTTTGTAAAGGTTGCTGGCTGCTCCGGGCCTCAGATCTAAGATTTGCCCGATCAGGCCGGCGAGGGCGTCGCACTGCGGAGGCGACAGGAGGGGTCCATTCCTCTGCGCCTTGGTCCTCGAGGAGAGGAGGTCCAAGACCTCCTCCCGCCCAAGACCAAGGGCGTCCGTCCCAGCGAAGGATACGCTGGGGTGCCTCTCGATGAACGCATCGAGGTCGACTCTTGTTGCGTTCTTTGCCGATGACGTGGAGGACGCAGAGGTCTCCTCCACGATGGACATCTCCACGTCCGGTGTTGGGGCCGCAGGCCCGAGGGTCCCCTGGGCGGGCAGAGGGCCACGCGGGGCAACGAAGTCCGGCCGAGCGGGAGGCGGCTCTGGATGTTGTGAATTGGCCGAGCGAGGGCCCACGGGACCCCCAGGCGCCTGCAGGGACGGAGCAGGGGTCACAGGTGGAGGGGCAGGAGGCGCGTCCTCCACAGGTAAGGCCGAAGGCGCTGGTGGTGATGGCCGGAGTGCAGCAGGTGGAAGGGGCGCAGCTCGGCTCGCGGGAGGCACATCGGAGACCTCCATGGTTGGACTGGGGGACGCCGGAGGTGGAGGCTGGGCAGATGGCTGCTGAGGCAGCCTGGGCGCAGTCGCTGGTGGGACGCTGGTGGGAGAGGTGGGTGTGGCCAGTCCAGGTTCGGTGGTTCGCCCTGCGAGCAGGGGGCAGTTGGCCCTGCGATGTCCTTGGCCACGGCACCTAGAGCACCTGATTCCAGAGGACAGGTACGCCGGCCAGGCCTCGCCCTTGATCGAAATGTCGAGGCGGGTGGGCAGCCTCTCGATGGTCATTCCTTCGCGGAGGATGATGAACGCCTCTCGGCGGCCGTCGTTATAGATGTACGGGCCAGCTTTCATCAGCTTGGGGGCGATAGATGTTACTCGCCCGAAAGGTGAAAGGGCGCTGATGACGGCTGCATCCCCCACGAAGAAGGAGAGGTTGCCCACCGTAATTCTCTCTGCCCTCTTGCGGAACGGGAAGGCCCTGTGGAGAGTTCCCTCCACCTCGAGGCCCTCGTTGACGAGGCGCTCGGCCAGGCCTCTGTTGGCCAGTCCCACCAGGAAGTGACCGTTCATCTTGGTCATCTGGAAGACCTCCCTGGTCCCTCCGAGCATTCTATCAAGGGCCCTCATGTAGTGGTAGGGCTCCAGTTCAGGGCTGCGCTCTATATAGACGCAGTGGTCTTCTGTTGAGGACGCCTGCCGCGCCCTGGCCTCCGCGATATGCGCCCCTGTGGTCCCGACCTCCTCCGCCCGCGGTGCCCAACCCGTGGACGATCGCGGCCGGCGAGTGGCCCCTGCGCCTCTGGTGCCAGAGGAAGGTGCAGCCGCTGCAGGAGAACCCGGCGAGTCGCGGCGCCTTTTCTTACTCTTGATGACGGTGAAATCGTCGTCCTCTCCAGGGCCTTGGTCCTCGATGGAGTCCGCCCAACTTCCCAGGACACGGGCAGCGCCATTAGATGATGTAGCTGCTGCCGAGCCGGTCGTGACGTCACCGCGCGCGGCGGCCAGATTTGCATTTCTGACGCCTGTCGGTGGATTTGCATGAACTCGATTTTCTGAGTTTTCTTTTGAGATTATTTTCTCATTTCCGTTTTCGCTTGAAATCCTCCCACCAGTAGGAGATGGGATGCTGGGCCTTCCAGGTTCTTGTCCAGCAGATCCCGAGCTCCCTGGCGATGCCGAACTCGGCATGTTTGAATACATTTTTCCGCTCGCCGGAGGCGAAAATCACGGAGCTCGCGCGACGCGTGGCCGCACGGTCAATGTAGACATGTGACAATTTGACAATTAAAACATACTTTATTGACACTCGTCAATAGTTACATTCAATCAAGAATTAATGGGATTTACAGATTAGGGGGGGGGAGCATTTCGCTGAGTATGCGCAGGCCCTCACGCACAAAGGGATCCGAGCTCCGAGCGCGCTCAGATGCAGCGCTGACGATCCCGGCAAGAGTGGTTCTCTTCTGAGTGGAGAGGCGCCTGAGGAGAGGTTCCCTATCGTCGGGGAAAATAATCGCCTCTACGATGTCACCCTCTGTGACTCCGATATCGGATAAAGGCTCCGAGTAGCGCTCATCGCTTAATTCATATATTATGTCATTTGCCTGGTCGTAGCAGGCATCAATGAATTCGGTAGACAGTGGAGGTGGAGGTGTCGCGATGTCCGGCGACGTCTTTTCCCCGTGGAGAGCGGGTGGTGTTGGCTTAGCAGGCCAAGGCGCAGGCAGTGTGGGTGTTGGAGGCACTGCTGGTGTTGTCCTGAGCTCAGCCTTGACTTGTCCGAGGACTTTGTAAAGGTTGCTGGCTGCTCCGGGCCTCAGATCTAAGATTTGCCCGATCAGGCCGGCGAGGGCGTCGCACTGCGGAGGCGGCAGGAGGGGTCCCTTCCTCTGCGCCTTGGTCCTCGAGGAGAGGAGGTCCAGGACCTCCTCCCGCCCAAGACCAAGGGCGTCCGTCTTAGCGAAGGACACGCTGGGGTGCCCCTCGATGAACGCATCGAGGTCGACTCTCGTTGCGTTTTTTGCCGATGACGTGAAGGACGCAAGGTTCTCCTCCACGATGGACATCTCCACATCCGGTGTTGGGGCCGCAGGCTCGCGACTCCCAGGTGTTTGCAGGGACGGAGCAGGGGTCACTGGTGGAGGGGCAGGAGGCGTCTCCTCCATAGGAAAGGCTGGGGCCGCTGGTGGAGATGGCCGAGGTGCGGATGAGTGGAGCGCAGCTCGGGCCACGGGAGGAGCGCTGCAAACCTCCATGGCTGGATTGGAGGGTGTCGGCGCAGGAGGCTGGGCTGCTGACCGCTGAGGCGGTGCAGGGGTGGTCGGTGGTGGGACGCCAGCAGGAGTGGTCGGTGGGGCCGTTCTGGTGTTGTTGGCCAGCCCTGCAAGCAGGGGGCAGTTGGCCCTGCGGTGCCCCTGACCGTGGCATCTGGAACACTTGATGCCGGTAGAGAGATAAGCGGGCCAGGCCTCGCCTTTGATGGTGATGTCGAGGCGGGTGGGGAGCCTCTCGGTTGTCATTCCTTCGTGAAGGACGATGAACGCCTCGCGGCGACCGTCGGTGTAGGTGTACGGGCCGGCCTTCATCATTTTGGGCGCGATGGATGTGATGCGCCCAAAGGGCCTAAGGGCGTTGATGATGGCTGAGTCCTCCACGAAGAAGGGGAGGTTGCTCACCGTTATCCTTTCCGCTCTTTTACGGAAAGGAAACGCCCTGAGGAGAGTGCCCTCAACCTCAAGGCCGTTGTTTATGAGGCGCTCGGCGAGGCCCCTGTTGGCCAGTCCCAGGAGTTGGTGGCCGTTTACCTTGGAGATCTGGATAATTCCGGCGGTTCCTCCAAGCAGCCTGTCCAGCGCCCTCAGGTAGTGGAAGGGCTGTAGCTCGGGGCCGTGTTCCAGGTAGACGCAGTGCTCCTCGGAGGAGGACGCCTGCCTCGCCCGGGCCTCTGTGATATGGGTCCTGGTTGTCGGGATCTCCTGTGCCCGGGGTACCGATCGAGCCGATGAATGCAATCGGCGACTGCTCCTGGCGCCACCGCTGTTGGAGGATGGTGCAGCGGCTGTAGGCGAATTTGATGATTCGCGGCGCCTCTTCTTGGTTTTCACGACGGTAAAGTCGTCTTCCGCTCCGGGGCTCAAATCCTCAATGCAGTCCGCCCAGCTTCCCAAGACACGGGCAGCGCCATTGGATGACGTACCGGCCGGCAAGTTGAGCGTGACGTCACGCGCGGCGGCCAGATTTACATCTTTAACGCCTGCCGGCGGATTTGCATAAACTCGATTTTCTGAGTTTTCTTTTAAGATTTTCTGATTTCCGTTTTCGCTTGAAATCCTCCCACCAGTAGGAGCAGGGATGCTGGGCCTTCCAGGCTCTTGTCCAGCAGATCCCGAGCTCCCTGACGATGCCGAACTCGACATGCCTAAATGCATTTTACCGCCCGCCAAAGGCGAAAAACACGGAGCTCGCGCGACGCGTGGCCGCACGGCCGAGTGTAGACATGTGGTGTACTTACAGTAAAAGGAGTCGCTGACTACCCACCATGATTATCATGGCCTGTACCATGTGTAGACATGTGGTGTACTTACAGTAAAAGGAGTCGCTAACTACCCACCATGATTATCATGTCCTGTACCATGTGTAGACAGAAATAAGGTGTTCTTACAGTAAAAGGAGTCGCTAACTATCCACCATGATTATCATGGCCTGTACCATGTGTAGACATGTGGTGTACTTACAGTAAAAGGAGTCGCTAAAACTATCCACCATGATAATCATGGCCTGTACCATGTGTAGACAGACCTATGGTGTTCTTACAGTAAAATGAGTCGCTAACTACCCACCATGATTATCATGGCCTGTACCATGTATAGACATGTGGTGTTCTTATAGTAAAATGAGTCGCTAACTATCCACCATGATTATCATGTCCTGTGCCATGTGTAGACAGAAATATGGTGTTCTTACAGTAAAATGAGTCGCTAACTATCCACCATGATTATCATGTCCTGTACCATGTATAGACATGTGGTGTACCTATAGTAAAAGGCAGTCGCTAACTATAAATAATATGATAATAATAAAAAATATAAATAGAATAACAAAAGAGAAGACCAATGGGGGAATGTAATAGCTAATCCATCCACAGAAGAAGAAGAAAACCGAGAAGCTAAAGAAGGAATGGAAGAGAGAGAGAGCGGAATATAATTAAATTTCTGCCGGAATTTTCCAGGACTTTACAAAAGCGATCAATATACACGCCGACACATAGCCACGGTTGTGACATTGCCCTTGTACTTTGACATTCTCCAACTCTACGTGGGTGTTCTTACATCTATTTGCATATACAGATAAACTTTTCTATTCAGGATTTAAGGTTGTGAATATGCAAATACACGCGTACACCTCCTGCGGTGGTAACATTGCCTTTGTACTTTGACATTCTCCCACTCTACGTGGGTGGTTTCTTACTTCTATTTGCATATGCAGTTAAACTTTCATCTCTATTCAGGATTTAAGCTTGTAAATATGCAAATACATGCGTACACCTACTGCGGTGGTGACATTGCCCTTGTACTTTGACATTCTCCCACTCTACGTGAGTGGTCTTCTTATTCTATTTGCATATACAGATAACTTTCTTCTCTATTCAGGATTTAAGCTTGTAAATATGCAAATACATGCGTACACCTACTGCGGTGGTGACATTGCCCTTGTACCTTGACATTCTCCCAATCTACGTGGGTGTTGTTCTTACATTTATTTGCATATACAGCTAAACTTTCATTTCTTTTCAGGATTTAAGGTTGAAAATATGCAAATACATGCGTACACCTACTGCGGTGGTGACATTGCCCTTGTACTTTGACATTCTCCCACTCTACGTGGGTGGTCTTACCTCTATTTGCATATGCAGCTAAACTTTCATTTCTATTCAGGATTTAAGGTTGTAAATATGCAAATACATGCGTACACCTACTGCGGTGATGAAATTGCCCTCGTAATTTGGCACTCTCCAACTCTACGTAGGTGTTGTTCTAACCTCTATTTGCATATACAGATAAACTTTCTTTTCTATTCAGGATTTAAGGTTGTAAATATGCAAATACATGCGTACACCTACTGCGGTGGTGACATTGCTTTTGTACTTTGACATTCTCCCAATCTACGTCGGTGGTCTTACCTCTATTTGCATATACAGATAAATTTTCTTTTCTATTCAGGATTTAAGGTTGTAAATATGCAAATACATGCGTACACCTACTGCGGTGGTGACATTGCCCTTGTACTTTGACATTCTCCAACTCTACGTGGGTGTTGTTTATACATCTATTTGTATATACAGCTAAACTTTCATTTCTATTAAGGATTTAAGGTTGTAAATATGCAAATACATGCGTACACCTACTGCGGTGGTGACATTGCCCTTGTACTTTGACATTCTCCCAATCTACGTGGGTGGTCTTCTTACTTCTATTTGCATATACAGCTAAACTTTTCTATTCAGGATTTAAGGTTGTAAATATGCAAATACACGCGTACACCTACTGCGGTGGTGACATTGCCCTTGTACTTTGACATTCTCCCAATCTACGTGGGTGGTCTTCTTACTTCTATTTGCATATACAGCTAAACTTTTCTATTCAGGATTTAAGGTTGTAAATATGCAAATACATGCGTACACCTACTGCGGTGGTAACATTGCCCTTGTACTTTGACATTCTACCACTCTACGTTGGTGGTCTTCTTACTTATATTTGCATATACAGCTAAACTTTCATCTCTACTCAGAATTTAAGGTTGTAAGCATGCAAATACACGCGTACACCTACTACGGTGGTGACATTGCCCTTGTACTTTGACATTCTCCCAATCTACGTGGGTGGTCTTACCTCTATTTGCATATACAGATAAACTTTCTTCTCTATTCAGGATTTAAGGTTGTAAATATGCAAATACATGCATACACCTACTGCGATGGTAACATTGCCCTTGTACTTTGACATTCTCCCAATCTACGTGGGTGTTCTTAATTCTATTTGCATATACAGCTAAACTTTGTTCTCTATTCAGATTTAAGGTTGTGAATATGCAAATACGAGCGTACACCTACTGCGGTGGTGACATTGCCCTTGTACTTTGACATCCTCCCAATCTACGTGGGTAGTCTTCTTACTTCTATTTGCATATACAGCTAAACTTTTCTATTCAGGATTTAAGGTTGTAAATATGCAAATACGCGGGTACAGCTGCAAATAGTTCAATAAGGAAATAATCGATGTTTCGATAACTTATATTTTAGAGAATAAAAGATGCAGCAGAGAAGTGTGGGACGATTAAAAATACTGAGATTTTTAAAAGTGAAGATGAAAACATCAGGCCCCTCCAGGAATAAGTTTCTTAAAAATATTTTTTAAATTTACAAATCTGAAGCTTTCGGACATGAGAGCACCTTCTACAGGAGATAGGGTGATACAATAATTTATCCTGTAGAAGGTGTCCCGTGTCCGAAAGCTAGAAATCTGTAAATTAAAAATAGTTTAAGAAACACATATCCCTGGAGGTACCAACACTTCACCCTACGTATTGCTTTAAAAAATATCAGTAAACAAATCTAAGGCAATAGCTTACTATAAATATTTCAGATAATCATTATGTAAGGACCAGTCAACAAGTGAATGACTTTGAGATGAAGAGTAAAGCCAGTTCAATTTCTATCTTACTACCTATGTAAATAACAAAAGATGATTATTACCTTACCCAATTGGGAGAATCTGTATGGGGCAAGTCCCTAATAAAGGCTTGTGTGTGTGTGATATATCCCTGGAAGCCTAGGTTTTTCAACCTAATATAAATACAAGGAATTATATTATTTAAAAAATATGAAGTATATGCTAAATATCTCTTACAAAGTGTGTCAAATTATATGGACAAACATTTTCAGTTTTATCTAATCAGTTTTTAGCGGGAAGAATGTTGTTTTGGTTTGTTATTGAAACAATCTCTTACGCCTTCTCATTGGACGAATGTGGCCAGGTCTGTATATAAGAGGAGACTAAGGGAATGCACGAAGCCAGTGTGTGGAGAATTTGTGTGGAGACGCTTAAAGTGTTTTTCTACGTGATTTTTCCGTGCCTGGTGATCTCCTCGCATACCTGTGTGACCCCAGTCCGATCCCTACCAACGCTACAATAAAAGATAAGTACTGTTTTGTTTTTATTTTACTAATCATGAGTTTTTATTTACGTCTTTTTTGTTGTTGGTGTTGTACTCTTGAGTGAACGCTTTTCTGTGTATTAAGTTACTTTAGGCCCTAGTATATTGTATTTTGGGTGATAACCCGTAATAGTCACTTTTGTCAAGTGGAAATAAATTATATTAGTTATTATTTTGTTTTGTATCCTTGCGTTACTTTACCAGTCAAACGATGTATAACTCAATCGAGAATACTATTTACAGTCTTAAAAAAAACACGTTCTGACGTTTGAGACCAAAAACTTAATATGTACACTGTGTGACAAGGAAATTACTGAAGAACTCCCCCATTACCTGCTTAATTGTACAGCCCTTGATACAGAGAGGAAGGCCCTATATCAACAAATTAAATGTACCAACATTTCACCCTACGTATTGCTTTCAAAAATATCAGCAAACAAATCTAAGGCAATAGCTTACTATACATTTTTTAGACCATCATTATGTAAGGACCAGTCAACAAGTGAATGACTTTGAGATGAAGAGTAAAGCCAGTTCCATTTCTATGTAAATAACACAAGATGATTATTACCTTACCCAATTGGGAGAATCTGTATGGGACAAGTCCCTAATAAAGGTTTTTGTGTGTGTAGCTTTGCGCATGTTAGACAATGATATGGGAACAAATATAAGATACAAAATTTGGCCATATATATGTTATGCCGAATGAAGACATTAAGACACGAATGTTTCTTTTCACAAATAAAACAAACTTCTATTGTCCTTACTGCGATGAAAAAATATTGGGAGGGTTTGGCTTATGAGTGGTGAACCCTCCCAGCGGTTTCGCCAATTTAATCTACCAGACCGCTTCAACCGCAGGGAGGGTTCACCACTGATGAGCCAAGCCTTCCCAATATATTTTTACATCGCAGTAAGGACAGTAGAAGTTTGATTTATTTGTTAAAAGAAACATTCGAGTATTAATGTCTTTTATTCGATGTATATAGATGGCGCGTTATTGCTTTGTATTAATATATATGTGAAAAAACAATAAAAATTAAAAATATATATAAAAAAGGTCAGGTGTTGATATTAAAAACAAAAAAGGCATATTCTGACCAGGCTCACATGAGTCTTTCTAGATTTCTTAATTTCTCAGGAAGTCTCTGGGACCAAATTTTGGTTGTAGAGGTACAGTCTGTACCACGCTGACGAGGGCCAACAACCCGAAACGCGTTCTTGGTTGACTTTTCTTGATTTATCAAGAAATTGAATTGGCCAAATATCACGGGACAAGTTAAATAAACGTTTAGTTTATTTTTGTTCCACTAGATGGCGCTCTGCCATCTAGAAAAGCTCATGTGAGCCTGGTTAGGTTATGTCTTTTTTGTTATTAATATATATGTTATATAAAAATATTTTATTTTTAAAATTATATTTATAGAACAAACTATTCTGTAAAGTTGACCACTAGATGTCGCGGTTTTCCCTATATAAAATCCCATTGTTGTTTCACCTTTAACAAGGTGACTCGTGAGCTGTAACACTTGTAAATAAAGAGACGAAATAAATAACTTTAAACCCATAAAGCTATTATAAAAAAAATGAAAAAACAATAATTAATAAAAATGATTAATTAATTAATTAATTAAACCATAAGTTAAGCAGACGTGAAATTCTTCGGCTCCTGATAAGTAAGTATTTAAAACTTATTTAACTTTTTTGTGCTCTCTCTCTCTCTGATACTTGGATTGTCTTCTTGTGAGAAAAAAAAGTATCCTACTGTTGATCTATAACTTGTATATTCTCTACGAAGATTATGAAGCTAATTTTATGTATTTCTATAATTAATATATTTGCAAGAGAAGCTGCTGTGATTACTAGATATGTAAATTTTCGCGCTAAAACTTTGTTATGCAAATAACTTCAAGGTTATCTCTTCATGCTGGAAAGGGAACCCGTCGTTGTGTGCTTTTTTTTGCTTATCCGTAGTACACGTGGTACAGGTCATGATAATCATGGTGGGTAGAAGTAAGCGACTGCTTTTACTGTAAGTGACTCACATATCTACACATGTGAAAATCAGTTCGACTTTACACTTACAAATGTGTCAAAGTCCTGTTTGGTTACTTGCACTCGCTGGTGGGATTGGACTTTTACAACAATCGGGGGCCATTGGAGCATTTTCTTTTTCAATTAGAAAAAAAAGTGCCCAATACGGGATTCGATCCCAGGTCGTAGTTTTATTTATTCTTCACGCCTTTTTTTTTAAAAGTATTTCTGCCTTATTTATTTTGATCAGCACAATTGAAACAAATTGTGATTATAAACTGTTCTATTGTATTTTCCACGACTGCATACTATTGCCAAAATACTTATACATACAAAAAGATATCCAATAATATCTCTCTGCAAATATTTAATATAACATACGCAAGTACTTATATATATACAGTTAAACCTGTCTATAGCGCCCTCTCTAAATAGCGCCCGATTTTAAATACGTAGTACGATGCGATTTATATTAAAAGTGACCTGTCTATAGCACCCCCTCTCTATAGCACCCTATTTTGGTGAGTCCCAAGAGAGGGCGTTATAGACAGGTTTAACTGTACAATGAATAATTTCCACTTTGCATATGTTACACGTATTATGCATATGTCAAATATTTGTTGGAATGTCCACTTTTCTATAGTGTTAAACAGACAGTTAATAATGTTGTAGATCTGTAAGAATTTGTAAATAACAGAGAGAATTGTCTGAGATTTAACCATTTTTGTAAATACAGTTAAACCTGTCTATAGCGCCCCTCTTGGGACTCACCAAAATAGGGTGCTATAGAGAGAGGGTGCTATAGACAGGTCACTTTTAATGTAAATCGCATTGTACTACATATTTATAATCGGACGGTATAGAGAGGAAGACGCTTTTTAGAGGGGGCGCTATAGACAGGTTTAACTGTATATATATAATTGTCTTTCTAACCTGAAAGGTTCAGGTTTATAATCTTATCGTTTTTTAAAATTATTATTTTTATTAATATTTGTAACTATATAATTCGGTTTATAACTGTTTCTGTTTAAAAATGTAAATAGACGCAATTATACCTAGCCAGGATATCGCGTTTTGTGTGTGTAGAAATATAAAAATAATCAATAAATTAAGAAAAAAGGCATCTCCTGATCATGCAAATAAAAGCTTCTGATAGCTTGCGCCATCTGTTTAAATAAATATCAACTAATCATTGATTTTTAATTATTCCAGAATTGGCCAATACCATTTCTTGATTAATCAAGAAAATCTAACCACGTACACATTTCAGGCTGTTGGCTCTCATGAACGTATTGATGTATTTGGCCAATTCTGGAATAATTAAAAATCAACGATTAGTTGATATTTATTCCGATAGATGGCGCAAGCCATCAGCATCTTTTGGTTGTACGATCTGGAGATGCCGTTTTTATTTTTAATTTATCCACCTGATCTTGGTTCCAAAATCACTTTATTAGGTAACACTCAAAAAGAGCAACCTAGTTTATGATATTTACAACAATGAATGTGAAGGTTATTCACATATTAAAACAAAGGGTCCAACGCGGGATTCAATCCTGGTTCATGGCTGTCGGGAATCGGGGGTTTTACCCACTCGTTCCCTTCCACCTGATCCCAGTACAATTTCACTTTGATACTGAGAGTCGGTGGAAGGACGGTCTAAACCGTTGGTTTTCGTCGCTAGGATCCGGGTTCGATTCCGCAAAATGCTCCAATGGCCCCCGATTCTTGCAAAACATCCAACCTCACCAGCGAGTGCAAGTAACCAAACGGCGCTCTGTTATATTTGTAAGTGTAAAGTCGAACTGCTTTTCACATGTGTAGGCATGTGAAGTACTTACAGTAAAAGCTGTTGCCTACTTCTACCCACCATGATCATCTTGGCCTGTACCACGTGTACTAGGGATAAGCAAAAAAAAAAAAAAAAACTTGGGTACTATTTTTCATATTAGGAAAATTGTTCTTTGAAAAGTGGGTCGCTGAAACGTTAGATATAAATGCTTACGATAAAGACATGGGTTAGGACATAGATGTATAACCTTAGATCCTGGAGCTATGCACGCAAATTATCCTGGTTGTCCAACACATTAGAAACAAACTACGGAAAACACCATTTTGAAGTTTGTCGCTATAATTGAGTTATACATATTTGATTCTAGCTTAATAATTCATAATCTGGGCTACACGTATACTCATGGACAAAACTTAAGAAAGTGGAAAGTCTTTAATTGTGGCCGGTCGTCTATGTTTTTTGTTTTTTTTTAAGGAGACAGAAACAATTTTGTTCACACTTGATTATCTCGTGTGTCTTCAATAAAGGTCACTGTAATATCTTTCAGAGTTATTGTCTGAATCCCGCTATACATGCTAAAAGGTACAACTTCCTTAAGTTTTGTCCATGAGTGTATTTGGTTATCTCGTGTGTCTTCAATAAAGGTCACTGTAATATCTTTCAGAGTTATTGTCTGATTCCGATATACATTCTAAAAGGTACAACTTCCTTAAGTTTTGTCCATGAGTGTATTTGGTTATCTCGTGTGTCTTCAATAAAGGTCACTGTAATATCTTTCAGAGTTATTGTCTGAATCCCGATATACATTCTAAAAGGTACAACTTCCTTAAGTTTTGTCCATGAGTGTATTTGGTTATCTCGTGTGTCTTCAATAAAGGTCACTGTAATATCTTTCAGAGTTAATGTCTGAATACCGATATACATGCTAAAAGGTACAACTTCCTTAAGTTTTGTCCATGAGTGTATTTGGTTATCTCGTGTGTCTTCAATAAAGGTCACTGTAATATCTTTCAGAGTTATTGTCTGAATCCCGATATACATGCTAAAAGGTACAACTTCCTTAAGTTTTGTCCATGAGTGTATTTGGTTATCTCGTGTGTCTTCAATAAAGGTCACTGTAATATCTTTCAGAGTTATTGTCTGAATCCCGATATACATTCTAAAAGGTACAACTTCCTTAAGTTTTGTCCATGAGTGTATTTGGTTATCTCGTGTGTCTTCAATAAAGGTCACTGTAATATCTTTCAGAGTTATTGTCTGATTCCGATATACATTCTAAAAGGTACAACTTCCTTAAGTTTTGTCCATGAGTGTATTTGGTTATCTCGTGTGTCTTCAATAAAGGTCACTGTAATATCTTTCAGAGTTATTGTCTGAATCCCGATATACATTCTAAAAGGTACAACTTCCTTAAGTTTTGTCCATGAGTGTATTTGGTTATCTCGTGTGTCTTCAATAAAGGTCACTGTAATATCTTTCAGAGTTAATGTCTGAATACCGATATACATGCTAAAAGGTACAACTTCCTTAAGTTTTGTCCATGAGTGTATTTGGTTATCTCGTGTGTCTTCAATAAAGGTCACTGTAATATCTTTCAGAGTTATTGTCTGAATCCCGATATACATGCTAAAAGGTACAACTTCCTTAAGTTTTGTCCATGAATGTATTTAGTTATCTCGTGTGTCTTCAATAAAGGTCACTGTAATATCTATCAGAGTTATTGTCTCAATCCCGATATACATGGTAAAAGGTACAACTTCCTTAAGTTTTGTCCATGAGTGTATTTGGTTATCTCGTGTGTCTTCAATAAAGGTCACTGTAATATCTTTCAGAGTTATTGTCTGAATCCCGATATACATGCTAAAAGGTACAACTTCCTTAAGTTTTGTCCGTGAGTGTATTTGGTTATCTCGTGTGTCTTCAATAAAGGTCACTGTAATATCTTTCAGAGTTATTGTCTGAATCCCGATATACATGCTAAAAGGTACAACTTCCTTAAGTTTTGTCCGTGAGTGTATTTGGTTATCTCGTGTGTCGTCAATAAAGGTCACTGTAATATCTTTCAGAGTTATTGTCTCAATCCCAATATACATGCTAAAAGGTACAACTTCCTTAAGTTTTGTCCGTGAGTGTATTTGGTTATCTCGTGTGTCTTCAATAAAGGTCACTGTAATATCTTTCAGAGTTATTGTCTGAATTCAGATATACATGCTAAAAGGTACAACTTCCTTAAGTTTTGTCCGTGAGTGTATTTGGTTATCTCGTGTGTCGTCAATAAAGGTCACTGTAATATCTTTCAGAGTTATTGTCTCAATCCCAATATACATGCTAAAAGGTACAACGTCCTTAAGTTTTATTGGGAGTACAAATACGTTTTGAGGGATTTGCAAAAGAAGCCACAACAAATATTATATAAATAGCATCGGACCTTGTAAGGTTTCATGTTAAGGCTTCATAATTTCCCCAAAAAAAATCAGAAGAAGGCTTTTCACTCAAGTGTAAGGAACATTTTTTTTGGTGCTCTAACCATGTCAACCTTTTGCCAACAAAACACAATTTGCGGGAAGCGCTGCTTTTTTGTTTTAATTTGAAGAAAAGTGCAACTGATGGACATCGATTGCTGTGTGAGGCATATGGTAAACATGCTCTATCAATAAAATCATGTGAGTACTGGTTTCGACGTTTCAAAAGTGGCGATTTTGACACCAGAGACAAAGAACGCGGAGGGAGGCCAATAAAGTTCGAAGACGCTGAGTTGGAGGCTTTATTGGACGAAGATTCAAGACAAACTCAAGAGGAGCTCGCTGAAACCTTGGGAGTGACTCAACAAGCGATTTCGAACCGTCTCAAGGTCATGGGTATGGTGCAAAAACAAGGAAATTGGGTTCCATATGAACTCAAGCCAGGAAACATCGAGCGCCGTATTTGCACGTGCGAACTACTGCTCAAAAGACAAAATCGGAAGGGTTTTTTTGCATCGAATCGTGACGGGGGACGAAAAGTGGATTCACTACGACAACCCAAAGCGCAGAAAATCGTCGGTTAAGCCCGGTCATGCATCAACTTCAACGGCCAAACCGAATATTCATGGCAAGAAGCTAATGCTGTGCATCTGGTGGGATCAGCTCGGAGTGATCTACTATGAGCTACTTCAGCCTAACGAAACCATGACTGGAGAACGTTACCAACAACAATTGATGCGATTAAGCCGAGCATTGAAGATTAAACGCCCACTATATGCCAAAAGACATGACAAGGTGATCTATCAGCACGACAACGCTCGGCCACATGTTGCAAAAGTTGTCAAGGAGACTTTGGAGGCGCTTCAATGGGATGTCCTACCCCACCCGCTGTATTCACCAGACATTGCTCCTTCAGACTACCACATGTTCCGTTCGATGACACATGGCCTGGCCGAGCAGCACTTCACTTCTTACGAAGAGGCGAAAAATTGGGTTAATGTTTGGATCGCCTCAAAAGACGAGGAATTTTTTCGACACGGAATCCGTATGCTCCCTGAAAGATGGGAAAAGGTCGTAGCTAAAGATGGACAATACTTTGAATGAAATATATTGTACTGATTTCTCTGAATAAAGCTTCGAATTTATAAAAAAAAATCCCTCCAAACTTATTTGTACTCCTAATAACATGTATATCGGGATTCAGACAATAACTCTGAAAGATATTACAGTGACCTTTATTGAAGACACACGAGATAACCAAATACACTCATGGACAAAACCTAAGGAAGTTGTACCTTTTAGCATGTATATCAGGATTCAGACAATAACTCTGAAAGATATTACAGTGACCTTTATTGAAGACACAAGAGATAACCAAATACACTCATGGACAAAACTTAAGCTGGCTGAAGGCCTTGCCTCTCAGACTTTAATGACCGATATGTCCTCACTTCTTTTTTCTAGATTTGGTTCATTTTGTCTCCTCTCTAATTGTAAAGATGTTGCTGTATCACCTCATAAGCATAAATAAATAAGGAAGTTGTACCTTTTAGCATGTATATTGGGATTCAGATAATAACTCTGAAAGATATTACAGTGACCTTTATTGAAGACACACCAGATAACCAAGTGTGTAAGAAATTAACGACCGGCGATATCAAAGACTTTCCATTTCCTTAAGTTTTGTCCATGAGTGTAATTCCCTGTCTAATTCTTCCAAAGCTGGTGTGAAGGTGTAGCCTGAATCTTTTTAACATAAATGTAAAATTAATTGTTTTTAAGCATTTTTAAAAAAACAGAGAGTTGTCATATTTGCATATAATACTTCTTTCCACAAAATTAAAACGTATCAATTTATATATATAGAAATAGTATTTAATTAATACTTTTAAAATGTGCGTTTCTATATGTTTTCATTAAAAAATTGCTATGTATTTTGTAAGAGCCTAAGGCATAAGGCTTTTTAAATAATAAAAAACATTTAAATAATCTCATTTTAATTCTTATTTCTATAAAAACACTTATTCAATACCTTTATAAATGATATTAAAAATACAATTGCGAATGCATATATTGATAGACAGAAAACTAAGCATCAAAAAAATCTATCAATTTAATCTAAAAATACTCAATGTGCGCATGAACACATAAAATATAAAGATAAATATTTAAAATAGAATATATATGCATAGTTTTATATGAATATATGTAAATACGATATTAATATATATATATATTTACCCATGTTCACATAGCATTATATATAACTCTGTTATATTTTACAATGTAATTAAAACGATATTTTTGGAGCTAAATATTACTTTAATGGATTATAGTTCTGCACATGCGCAAATCTTAAGCCTAAAATAGAGGTAAAACAGACGAAAATATCACGAAATTTGCGGGTGATCACAAGGAACTCACTCCCACGCGACCTCAGCTAGCTACCACTAATGGCGGCTTGATTGATTCCGTGTTGTCAGTCGATGTTTGAATTATGAAGCAGACGATTCGGCTCGCTATTCAGGCGACAAATTTATCCCATCCATCACCCAACCTAACTCTACTAGACATCACTAATATCTTTCCAAACGACTCACCTGCCGTGTCTTTCATCGCAGACGATGGTATATCGCCATTATTCGTCGCCAGGGTAACGTCGAAATCGATAAGCGCATGCGCGAACTTTCCTTTTGAAAATTCGCCTTTTTAAAATTTTATTTATTTCGTTATTCTATTTACAAATTACATTAGAAAGACGCAGTTATCTGTTTATTAGGGTTGTGATATACCTATTTACATATCTCTTGTTATTATCGTTTGGTAAATAATTAGGAAGCAGACGAAATGTTTGAAAATTCCCATTTCAGCTACCTGTTGCTATCTGCATTGACCTTTACAATATACTGCATGTTGATACGTTTGGAGAATGTGTGTATGATACTCATTATATAATTACCGATTTTTAAAAGCGTTTTTCAAATTTTTCAAATAAAATAACTTAATACTGTCCTTACTATGATAAGAAAATAATAATAGGAGGACTGGCTCATCAGGGATGGACCCTCCCAGCGGTTTCGCCAGTTTTAAAACAAATTACCATACCTCTCTAGAATTATACAATCGAACTTGAATAATTCGAAGCCCAAGGGACAAAAAAAAAAATCGAAATTTCCAAAAATTCGAATATTAAACGTTTTGAATAAAAGGCTTAAGTTTAGGGACCAAGATAAATATTGGAATTAAAGCCTTTTGAATTTTCCAAGTTCTATTGTAGATCTATAGATGGCGTCAGGTTTTGACGTCTATTTTGACGGGAGAGGCGACCTTTGTCTCTATAGATCAATATCCTTCCGGAAAAATTTCCATCTATAAGTTCTACTGTATTAGAATATTTTTCTCATATTGACAGAATTACTTTTTACGGGTTTACACACAAAGTAAAATAGTACTAGGGCTTAAAGTAAAAAAAGTAGCTTATCACATCAAAACAAGTACACACAAAAGGTACGATAACAAAAAGAAACACGATAAGTTATAACAAAACCAGTACTTATTATCACAATCCGCATTATATTATATTGTATTATAAATTACTTTATGTATTATTTACGAACGAAAAAATATGTCCAGGGTAGCCTAGTGGACATGGCATCTGACCGGTAAACGGAACACTGTGGGTTCGGTTCCCATCCCTGGACACTTTATTTTTCCGTTTATCATTACTCTTTACAATTCATCCTTTCATACCTCGTCCCTAAGGTTGGAAATAAGCGTTGTTTCTCCTTAGGATAAATTTTGATTTTTCGTTGAAAAGAAATACATGCGGGATGGTTTTCAAATGTCGTTTTACTTATCTTTATTCCCGCGTTGATAAGGAGCGGACACACAGGTATGTGAGGAGATTACCAGACACAGAGAACGACGTCTCCACACAATAACTCCTGGAAGAGTTTCCTTTACAGGGTCGGTGGAAGGGTGGTCTAAACCATTGGTTTTCGACCTCTACGATCTGGGATCGAATCCCGCATTGGGCACTTTTTTTTCTAATAAAAAAAAGATCCAATCACCTCGTATCTTGCAAAATTCCAAACCCCACCAGCGAATGCAAGTAACCAAACAGGGCTCTGGCACATTTGTAAGTGCAGGGTCGAACTGCTTTTCATACGTGTAGATATGTGGTTCACTTACAGCTGTTGTTCCATGATTATCATGGCCAATACCACGTGTACTAGGGATAATAGTCCCCTCCTTATCTTTGTTCCTTAATCAATAGAAACAATGGATTGTATCATGCTTCCCGGAATACCAAATCCAACCAATCACCAACAAACAAACGACCTTTGTTGTTGTTGTGTCCCTTTATTGGATAATCAGTGCCATGTTAGTCAACTTGAACTAGAACTTTGGTCGAAAGCTTCAAGGGTCTAAGGGGAACCACAGGGAGGTGAGGTCGGACTTCTTCCAAACCCAAAACGACATTTATAAACCCTCATTTTACATATTCATTCTAAGGTGTATTCTCTCAGGTAATCATTCTAATATATCCTCCACTTCCCCATCTAACCTTCCTGATATCCGAACCTCTGCAATGATACTCATTTAACATGTCTTTCACCACTAAATACCACAATTATATTGTAGCAGGTTTATTTACATAATTTTAAGTTTTAGATTGTATTATATTTACATAATTCGAAACTATTTTAAAGGCGTGAGATTCTTTTTGATATTAAACAATTTCTACTGCCCTTACTGCAATGGAAAAATTAATGAGAGGGCCCCTGGCTAATCAGTGGTGAACCCTCTCAGCAGTTAAACTGGCGAAACCGCTGGGAGGGTTCACCACTGATGAGCCAAGCCCTCCCAATATATTTTTTCATCGTAGTAAGGGCAGTAGAAGTTCGTATTATGTATAAAAGAAACATTCGTGCTTTTAAATCCTTTCATTTTATATAAATGTGTGTAGCTACAATTATAGACCGTTGTTACAGAGAATAAAGTTCGTTTGTGTTTACCTCTCCTTGCGTCTATTTTTCAACGAGATAATATATGTAATTGATAGGATATACTGATAGTGGATATTGGTGCTGCTGTGTTGGAGATGCATGGAGACATCTGAGACTCTTCTTTGGACACGACAACAACAACAACATAGGATATACTCAACCTCATCAACACTCACATATAATCATATATTCTGAATGTAGAGCTATCCATAATATATGTATATTTAAAAAATAAGACTCATTTTGGATTTTTTAATACGATTATTTATTAATCCGATATTTCGATGGACCAATCTTCCATCTTTTACGAGGTATTTTGCCGTGAAGCACGCAGCAGGTCGCGTGCCCCAGGTAAGCCACTAGACGTCTTCCAAGCTTATTGGGTGATAAACCATTTTTAAAATAATCATATATATTAAACACAAAATTGAGCCCTCACATGAGCATTCTAGATGGCAGAGTGCCATCCAGTGGAATAAAGATAAACTAAACGTTGATATAGCTTGTTCCAAAGATATTTGGTCAACCCAATTTCTTGATAAATCAAGAAAAGCCAATCACGTACGCGTTTCGGGCTGTTAGTTCTCGTCAGAGAGGTGCAGACTGTATCTCTATGACCAAATATTTGGTCCCAGAGGCTTCCTAAGATATCACGAAATGGGTATTTAAGGATGATTTGCGTAAAAATCATATATATTTATATATATATTATATTAAAATATTATTTTATTTAAAATTATATTTCATAGATTCAAATGCTCTGCTAAATCGACCGCCAGAGGTCACTCTTCCCCTATAAAAACTCGTTGTTTTTTTTATCCCAATGGCCGGCTCAAATCTTTTGTACATTATGTAAATAATCTTTTGTTTTCCTTATTCTACTCGCCTTAAGCCTGGCATTACTTTTATCAAATTATGTTCTTTTATATATTACTTTAGTTCAATTAAATTACTGATCAAAATTTAAACAGAAAATCTCTTTATCTTTTTTAATTATATAACATATATATAAATAAATACAGAATAAATAATTATTCCGATAGATGACGCAAGCCATCATCAATATGACTAGGAGATACCTTTTTCTTAATTTTCTTTCTTAAAGGGAATATAAATACTTGATATATATGATTGATAAAAATAGTCAGTGGACGAGTGGGTAACACCCTCGATTCCCGACAGTCATGTACCGGGATTGAATACCGTGTTAACATTTTGTTTAATAAGTGAATAACCTTCACATATTATTCATTGTTGTAATTATCATAAACTAGGTTGTTCTTGTTGAGTGGTACTTAATAAAGTGATTTTGGAACAAGAGATGCATGATGTTTGTACATTCCAAGTGGTCAGACACATAGCGTCTATAAAGTAAAAAGTGAAAGAAGGAAACAAAGTTATAAAAGAGTTTATTAGCGATTAAAAGAACACTGTGAAAACATCGAGGGAACGTTAGAAAGAGTTCTGTCGACGTTGGGCTTGGCGACGGTTGCTGAACCAATTGGTGACTTGTCGCTCAGTTAGACCCAGCTGGCTAGCCAGGACCACACGTCGTGACAGCGGGGGACTGCGGTCCGTGTCAAACACCGCCTGGAGATGGTCGCGGGTGGCGGAGGACATCCAGCTGCGACGTTTTATCTCTGTCAACAACCATTTATGGGATTAGCTAATCAGATTGGGAGTGGGTTTTAGCCATAGTTTTGTTGAAATTGATGCTTTAAACATCTTCCGCCAAATTCAACCGCTTTCATAATTCCTCTCGTAGGATGTTATGAAGCCGTCCCTGTACTGATGAGGGCCATAGCCTTAAACCATGGTATACAGGTGGTTGAATTTTGTCTATGGCCCTCATAAGTACAGGGGTGGTTTCGATTCCATAACATCCTAAGAGTGGTGATGTGAAAGCGGTCGAATTTGACAAACAGGTGTTTAAAGTAGCATAAGAAGTGTATCTAACGAACACATTTAAGCTAAAAATTGTAAGAATTCGAAATTTTTACCTCAAAAGTCTCAAATAGGGGAACATCAAATCATATCTACCATGGTAATAAGTCTTGGACCAATTAATCACCTTAAAAGTCACCCATGGGCTGAAAGTACACAACTGAGAAAGAGATAGTCTCAGAAAGGTTACGTTTATACTTAATTCTGCGTTGTGTTCTAACCCGAGACCAATTCATCAGCTTAAACACCTTTTTAACTAATTCGAGCGAGTCCATAACTCCTATCGTTGGATTTTATGAAATTGAAGTCGCTCTTGTACTGATGATGGGTCATAGCCAGACAAAACAGCTTTTGAAAAAGTCAAAATGTGACTCACCATATAAATAACTTTTTTTGGAACAATTAAATTTACTGGCAATATGTTTCATTTTTAATAATATCATCAAATATTATCTCTCTACAAACCTTTACTACAATTATAAAATTTATTGAATGAAAGGGTTTTGCTCTTCATTGGTGAACCCTCTTAGCGGTTCCGTCTGAGAGGGTTTACCACTGATGAGCCAAACCCTTTCATTCAATAACTTTTATCATTGTAATAAAGGTTTGTAGAGAGATAATATTTGATGATATTATTAAAAATAGAAACACATATTGCCAGTAAATTTAATTGTTACAGATTTTATCAATATTGAGCAATATTGAATTTATATATTTCTCCATCTCGGAATATATCAACTCTACAAACGAGACGCTCTTTCGTCTACGTATTTTCTCTAGTGGACATGACATCTGTCCGGTAAGCGGAACACTGTCTGGTTCAAGCCTGGTTCAAAATTACATTAATAGGTACCTCTCAGCAAGAGCAACCTAGTTCATGATAATTGAAACAGTGAATAATATATGTGAAGGTTATTCACATATTAAACAAAATTTTAACGCGGGATTCAATCCCGGTTCATGTCTGTCGGGAATCGAGCGTGTTACCCTCTCATCCATCGACTTGCGGAACACTGTTGGGTTCGATTCCCATCCCTGGACACTTTTATTTTTCCGTTCATCATTACTCTTCACAATTCATCCTTTCATATTTCATCTCTAAGGATAGAAATAGTCGTTATTTCTCCTTAAAATAAATTACGATTTTTTGTTCAAAAGAAACATCTGCGGTAAAACTTGTCAAACGTCGTTTTACAATGTTATTCTATATACAGTTACGAGCGTATTTCCTAATCAATCAACTCTCTCTGTCACCGTTTGCTTTTTTTTTTGGAATGGTGCCCTTCTATTGGTTGGCTACGGTCACGCCACATTTGCCCCCCCCCCCCCCCACTTAACTATTGTGTTGGAGCGGGTCGCTCCCTAAATAAATGCATATATTAGATAATAACCAAATGGAATCCTCTCTTTCTCTTTCCCAGTAAGAGACGCCTACGGAAGCCAACAGTACATAGACAGATAAAGCACATAGGCTATAGTTATTAACTAACATATGCAATTAATTAAGGCGCCAATTTATAATTGTAACAAATAGTATTTGAATCAAAACATTCAATCGGGTAAAACACGGGCGTTGCCCGGGTCATTCGGCTAGTGTATAATAAAGTACATCTTCCCCCCACTCCGGACTCCTTTGTGCTTCACTCCTGCACCGACTGCACTCACTTACCTCTACTCTTCAGTCTCCGACCTGGAGTTGTGACGGAGTAGTCGGAAAGCCTGCTGGGTCCTGGTTTGGGGGAGACACTTCTGTAATCAACAGCCACTTCCTTCGTTTTTTTTAAAACAAGATTTGCAGAAAGTAGATCTCTAAAAGTTTATAAATTCAATTGCCCCACACCACATCTATTAGGGGGGGGGGGGGGGGGGGAGAAGTCCGACTACACCTCCCTGCGGTCCCCCCGGACCCTTGGAATATTCGACCAAATTCTGGTTCGTTTCCAAGGTGACTAACGTGGCAACGGCACCCATTTTCCAATGAAGAGCAGATAGTGGATATTGCTGCTGCTGTGATGGAGATGTATGGAGACATCTGAGACTCTTCTTTGGACACGACAACAACAACACATCTATCGCTAAAATTTGTAATACATTTTTTCTGGCAATGCGTTTCTACATATATCATCAAATATTATCTCTACAGACCGTTTACTGCAATGATACATGTTAATGAGTCAAGCCCCCTCTCATTCAATAACTTTTATCATTGTAATCAGTAATCATTTCATATGACTATTCTATTTACGGCCTAAAATTATTGTAAATATATATGTATAGACAAATGTAAAGGCATACATGTATGACAGCGTCCCTAGGGGGACATAGCGCTTTAAATTGAAATAAATAAAAATATTGCAGTAAGATCTGTAGAGATAATATTTGATGATATATGTGTAGAAAGAAACTTATTGAGAAAAATGTATCACAAACTCTAAAAGTACTGGAGGGGTTTGATAAATATCATTTGGTCTCAATCCCAAAGAATGGAAAACCCCTATTTGAATATCTCCCACAGTGTGAGTACAACTCCAGTAAAGGGAGAACAACATCCTAATGGGATGGCTAATACAAAAGGGGGGACTGAATGAAAGTCAGGATAAGCTTTCGACTTCATTCTTGTATAAAAGAAAGACACAATTTTGTCTTTGAAGAAGAAATAGCCCCAAAAGGTGGAAGAGCAAAATACAACGTTTGATCAATAATTTCCAGGAATGAGACTGGAACACATAAAATATTCAAAATAATGAAATAATTTTATAGGGATCTTATAGATAAAACATTTATTAACACGTAGAAAAAAACTTATCACACAGACGCACGCGCTACGTTTTTTCGAATTTATAAGCTCGAATATATCAGAACATTTTCTAACTTCAGTATGGACTGTATTGAAAAACAGCGAGTCTGCATAGAGTTTTGCTTTAAATTAGGGAAAACAGCTTCCGAATCATTTCAAATGTTGAAGCAGGCTTTAAAGAAGATGCCCTATCACAATCGAGGACATTTAAATGGTTTGCACGATTTAAAGCTGGTCGAACAATTCAAGAAAACAAGGATGATCAAATCGAAGCCTATGTGTCTTCTTATCACTTTCTTTGATGTAAAGGGATTGGTACACTATGAATTCGTGTCCGAGGGTCAGACCATTAATCAACATTACTATCTTGATGTATTGTGACGTTTAAGGGAGGCTGTGCGTCAGAAACGACCCGAAAAATGGCATCAGAAAAATCTTGCATCATGACAACGCACGGCCACATAAGGCCGTCACTGTACAACTCTATTTGGCTAAACACATAATTTCTTTGCTACTCCAGCCACCCTATTCTCCTTACCTTGCTCCCAACGACATTTTCCTTTGCCCTAAAATTAAAAAAGTATTAAAAGGACGTTGATTTGACTCAATACCTAAAATAAAGGAGAATACGAAGAATATTTTGAAAAGCCTGAAAGATGAGGATTTTCAAAGGTGTTTTGATATCTGGAAAAAAATATGGAACAAGTGTATAGATAGTGACTGTCATTATTTTGAGAAATTTAAAATAAAACTTTATTATACTTTTGTATTTCTTTAAATATTTATCATTCCTGGAAATTATTGATCACACTATGTATATTTGGCTAACGACATAAACGGAAGAAGGCATTGGCAAACCACATCTGTATCAAACACTGCTGAGAACCCTATATGGAGAAAATAAAGCGAGGGTTCAGTTTCTTCTCCTGCTTCTCATTTCTTTTTAGATTCATTTCTAACAGGAGAATTGTCTGTATAAGACGGAATGCCTTAATAAAGGTGTATGAAAAGTGAAAGTTGTATAAGCTTATGATTTTGCTTTGTTTTAAAAATGAATCGATGTTGGTTCCATATGCTTGAATTGAATATTATACCTTAGTTCTACATATATTTTATTGCTTAAAAGGGAACACAACAAAACAAAAAGAAACTACAAAATTGCAATGATTTGATAACTAACAAAGAAAAAAAAAACAATAATAATAATAAAAATGATGATGATAAAAATTGAATATGTCTGCCAGAAAAATGCTTCTATGAATTAAAAATAAGAATAATTACAAAATTAACATATAAACTTCAAACAAAAGGCTTGCGTGTGTGTGAAAAAAATAAAATAGAGAAGAGAGGAAGAACTGCAATGAGCTGGTTGGAAGCGGTCAAGATAGCTTACAGAAGGTCACTAGATGAGCTGTGATGGTCACCAACATGTCAAATTGTGGAGGATAATTGTCACCATAGTGTCACACCAGAAGTCGACATGATGGACAGACACTGACAGCAACAACATACCTGGAGCTGTGACGTACCGATGGACCCCGTGAAGTAGATGGAACCAAGTCCAGCGATCGTCTCTTGTCACAGAGTCCAAGTTCTTCACAGCGTTGGAAGTAACGTTTTAAGGCTTCGGTTTCATTGGTGAGATTGGCCAGCTTGGTGGTCAGCCGTTCTACCTCTGCATAGCATCACAACACCAGTTACCTGGAGCATCGAGTCGAAGCTTTCAACCAAGTTATCTGTTTATGGGAAACCAAGAATTCCACTAGTCTCTAGTTACATTACGGAATTTATAACTCCGCCTTTGCCGGTCCCAAGCCGGATGAAAAAGGAGGAGGGGGAGCAGTAACATGCTCGCTAAAAAACCTGGGCTCAGCTGGCCCGGCTGTTAATACTCTGTGAGGGCTTCAGGGATACAGGATGTACTCCATGTTAGGAGTGGCTGTACATGGTATCTGTTCCTCATGTCAGGCCATACAGGCCGTACACACGCGTTTACATTCTTTTTCACAGCGAATGTTCGCTCGCCCTCCAGCACGTTACCATGTGATTGCTGCCTTGTCGAAGGATTTACACCTCACTAGAAAACCTGGGCTCAGCTGGCCCGGCTGATAGTACCCTGTAAAGGCTCCTAATCCAGGGATACAGGATGAGCAGCATTTGTACTCCATGTTAGGAGTGACTGCAGCTCTACAAGCTTGATACCCTGATATGATTGAGTGGAGATAAGAAAGAAGAAGACGGAATTCATTTTATTATTATTATTTTAAAACATGTTTGGCGTATTTACGCAAATATAGCCTTTAATTATTTATTTCTTGATGTCTCAAGAAGCTTCCATACACGTTTCGGATTATTGGTCCTCGTCAGAATGGTACAGGCTGTGACTCATAGATAATCCCCACCAAGTTAGTTAAAAAACAAATTGATATAAATGATATTTCAGAATTAAAAAAAAAGGAAATTTCATTTAAACATAAAAAAAAAAGAATACATTGTTGTGAATTGTATGACAAAAAAATCCAATTGGTTACAAATAAGAGAGAGAAAGTGTGTGTGCCAAATATATTTCAACAAGTTAAAAAAACAACAATAATCAAAACTTAATTTACATATATTTCTTTATTTGCATAGTTGTGTGTTCTGAGTTTCGAGCCACACAACACCTAGCTCATTTATTTGTAATTAATTATATAAAAAACCACAAGTTAGAGAATCTCCCGTTGCTAATTATTCACCACTAATTACAAAGCAATTATTTTCTAATTAGTAGACCGCTTTATTAACAATCTATTTTAAGTGGCGTTTTTGAAATCGGTTGGAATTTCTCAATATGGTGGATTGATCAGTTGAATTCTCTTTTTTACTTTCTGATCTTTTTTAAAAATCTTTGTTCTATGTAATTAGGTCTGCTGATAATCTATTCAACTCCTTTTGATAGCGTTTATTTAAACAGTTTTTCATTGTTAATCTTTTTTCTGTTCTATTTCTATCCACAATATGGGGTCTTACATTCGAAATACATATGTGGGATATAGGAATATATGTTTTGAAAATAGAGCAATCCATATTTAATTCATTAGATAATAAAAGGGCATATATTGGATTTAATAAAATATTTATTTTGACAATATTCCGGTTGGCTGAACGCCAAACCTTTATCAAGGCA
>CP092880.1:56930924-57143115 GCA_030710605.1 Cordylochernes scorpioides
GATCCATCATAAATCAAGAATGGAAAAGTGTTCTAAACTGTTGGTTTTCGACCGCTACGAAACGGAATCGGAACCCGCATTGGATACTTTTTTTCTGATTAAAAAAAAAATGGGGCAATGGCTCCCGATTATTGCAAAAGTCCAACACCACCAGCGAGTGCAAGTAACCAAATGGGGCTATGGCACATATATAAGTGCAAAGTCGAATTGCTTTTCACATGTGTAGACATGTGGTATACTTACAGTAAAAGTAATCGCCTACTTCTAACCACCATGATTTTCATGGCCTGTACCACGTGTACTAGGGATAAGCAAAAGAAAAAAAAGATATAAATTGATGAATAATTGTATAAGGTAGAAACTGTACTGGGATCAGCTTGATAAAATAAGAGAAAGACATCTCCTATTTTTGCAGCTAAAATTTGCTTTTGGCTTACGCCATCTGTCGGAATAAATTTAAACTAATCATTGATTTTCATTTATTCGAGAAATTTATAGAAATGAATTGATATAAATAGAGTATAATAGAGATGATATAAATTAGTGGTATAATGCAGAGATTGTTTTTTTTGTAATTTATATTTGTGTTTATTATAATCAACTAGACGGGTGACCCGGGATTGACCCGTGTGCATATCTACCCGAGTGATATATATTTAGATAAGATTTTTTTAAATAATTGTTTGTTATTAGCATTATCTATTTGTTTGCATCAGCATAATTTAATCTAATCTTTGATAGAGGGCGCTGTTCGTGAGCTAAGTAGAATAATTTGAATATATAGTTTTAATAATTGATTTATATATATTTTTAAAATAACCTATCGTCTTCCCCGTAATTTTTTACCTATGTATGGAAATTTTGGTTTGAATTAGTGAACTACTGCGAATTTGTATACCGGACATACAAACAAACAAACATACAAACATTGATTTTTATATATATAATCAATATAATAACTATGACACTATTCTATACATTACTCATCGCTCAATTTATCACCCAGGTTTAATTTGTAAATACTATTTGAAATCTATATATATAAAAATGAATGTTTGTATGTTTGTTGGTCTGTTGGTATGTCCGGTATACAAATTCGCAGTAGTTCACTAATTCAAACCAAAATTTCCATACATAGGTAAAAAATAACGGGGGTGACGATAGGCTATTTTAAAAAATATATAAATCAATTATTAAAACTATATATTCAAATTATTCAACTTAGCTCACGAGCAGCGCCCTCTATCAATACTAAAAGGTTATAAATACGTTTAAACCAATCGTGATGAAACTTTGGGAAGATGTTTAGTATACTACCGGGATGGTTTCTGGCTAATTACTCTTTAGAAATAACCATTCGTTGCATTTTTATTTACAATAAAACGTAAATTCACTCGCAATCAGCGCCCCCTCGCGGCAGACGTATGGCCTTAAATAGCCTCGCATGAACTTATTTGTAACGTCAAGCTTAGCCTATAGGTTAGGTACACAGCTTCGTACCCCCGCAACCTAGGTTCGAGGCTCAGGGTGGGTGTTTTTTTTTTTCATTTCTTTTATATTATTGTAGCAAATTATTAAAAATATTATTTTATTTAAAATGTACGTTTTATATATATAAAAATATATATAAAAAAAATATATAAAAAAATATATACATAGAATATATATAAAAAATATATATAAAAACATATATATAAAAATTCTACAGGTAAACTCCGTATAAATTAGTATAAAAGTATAGCAAATCTAAAGTTTTGCGGAGGAGGCTCCTCCGCAAAACTTTAGATTTGCTATACTTTTATATATATAAAAATGAATGTTTGTATGTTTGTTTGTTGGTCTGTTGGTATGTCCGGTATACAAATTCGCAGTAGTTCACTAATTCAAACCAAAATTTCCATACATAGGTAAAAAATAACGGGGGTGACGATAGGATATTTTAAAAAAATATATAAATCAATTATTAAAACTATATATTCAAATTATTTAACTTAGCTCACGAGCAGCGCCCTCTATCAATACTAAAAGGTTATAAATACGTTTAAAATCTAAATCTTCTCAATATTTTATTAATAATAGTTCGCTTAATAACACATATAATATAAATATTTATATAATAACTGCTCTAATTTGAAATATTTGGTAGGTTTTATTTATTTATATATTTTCATTTTTAGATATAACTGATCTAATTCGCCGTTTAAAATATCTAATAATAGTTCGCTTAATAACTAACTGATCTAATTCGCCGTTTAAAATAGTTCGCTTAATAACACATATAATATAAATATTTATATAATAACTGCTCTAATTTGAAATATTTGGTAGGTTTTATTTATTTATATATTTTCATTTTTAGATATAACTGATCTAATTCGACGTTTAAAATAACTGCTCTTGAAATATTTGGTATGTTTTATTTATTTATATATTTTCATTTTTAGATATAACTGATCTAATTCGCCGTTTAAAATAACTGCTCTAATTCGAAATATTTGGTATGTTTTATTTGTGTTCACTATATTTCTATTTATTTGAGGTATTATAATTTCCATGTTTCAAAAACCTATTTCAAAAAGGTCGTTAGAAATATGTAAGGCCTGAAATAGCTTTACATGCGAATATTTATGATGCCAAGCGTGGCTTAATGGTTAGGTGTATGGCTTCGTATTTCCACAACCTTGGTTCCAAACTTAGCCTGGGTGCTTTTTTTTTTAAATATTATTGAAGCAAAGTTTTTTTTTTTTTACAGTACCAAAATTTCCATATATAGGTAAACAAATACGAGGAAAACGATAGGCTATTTTAAATTATATATAAATTAAATATTAAAACTATATATTCAAATTATTCTACTTAGCTCACGAACAGCGCCCTCTATCAAGGTTATAAATACGTTTAAAATCGATATCTTCTCAAAATTTTATTAATAATAGTGTGTGTTCGCTTAATAATTAGAATACTTGATCTAAATCGAGATATTTATAGACGCTCGCTCGATTTGAAGATTTACACATGTGTATATCGTAACTAATCTGACTGTAAAGTTTGGAGCGGGACGTTTCACAAAAGTGACGTCCACGGTGCCAATTTATAATTGTAACGAATAGTATTTGAATAAAAACATTTAATCGGGTAAAACCCGGGCGTTGCCCGGGTCATTCGTCTAGTACTATATCAAAATGAAAATACATAAGAGGTCTTGTGAAAAAAATAGTACAAATGTGAGATTATTTTTTTGTGATTTATATTTGTGTTTACTATAATCAATATAATAACAATTGCACTATTCTATACATTACTTATCGCTCAATTTATCACCCAGGTTTAATTTGTAAATACTATTCTAAATACTATATCAAAATGAAAATACATAAGAGAGGTCTTGTGAAAAAATAGTACAAATTTGAGATTATTTTTTTGTGATTTATATTTGTGTTTATTATAATCAATATAATAACTATGACACTATTCTATACATTACTCATCGCTCAATTTATCACCCAGGTTTAATTTGTATATAATATTTGAAATACTATATCAAAATCAAAATATATAGGAGGTCTTATAGAAAAAATAGTACAAATGTGAAATTGTATTGGAATAAGGTGTGTAAATTGAGAAAAAAATATCTTTTTCGTGTAAATGAAAGTTGCTGATGGCTTCCGCCATCTATCGGAATAAATACAGTCGAACTTGGATAATTCAAAGCCCAAGGGACGAAAAAAATCTCAAATTATCCAAAAATACGAATTAAAAACGGAAATTCTATTTATAGGAAATTCTAGAGAACGAAGATAAATATTGGAATTAACGACGTTTTCGAATTGAAGACGTAAGAAATATTCAGGTTCTACTGTATTATTATATATAATAAATTGAATTTATTCCGATAGATGGCGCAAGCCATCAGCAACTTTCAGTTGCATGATAAGAAGATGCCTTTTTCTTAATAAGAGGTCTTGTTTTATAATAAATATCTAAAAATTATATATATTTTTCATTTATAAAACTTTTCCTTTTTGATTTAAAATTATATAGTAATTCATTAAATTTTAAAAAATTGTTGGCCATTATTGCTCTGGCAACAATAGTATAAAATTACCAGTATTAGAGTAACAAAGTTTTTAGTATTACAAATCGAATTCTTTGTTGAGGAGACTCACTGTCTCAAAGTCCACAAAATGGCCCACCTCCAATTATTCTTATATATATCTAAAGAGACAAGGGTCGCTTCTCCCGTCAAAATAGACGTCTAAAACCAGACGCCATCTTTTGACCGTCGCCGCAACTAGCGGCCTCGGGTCGGTGACACTTTGCCAGCTAAACACCTCTTTGGAAGATTGTCAAGATTCCATTAGATCCCGTGTGGATCTCATGGAATAAAGTCCGCCCTAAACTGACGAGGGCCATTAGCCCGAAACCATGGTCTCTAGGTGGACACTTTTCAGTTTGCCAAAGCTGGTGTTGTGGCTTTGTCACCGACCCGAGGCCGCTAGTTGCGGCGACGGTCAATAGATGGCGTCTGGTTTTAGACGTCTTTTTTTTTTGACGGGAGAGGCGACCATTGTCTATATATATAAACTGGCCGAATGACCCGGGCAACGCCCGTATTTTACCCGATTGAATGTTTTTATTCAAATACTATTTGTTACAATCATAAATTGGCGCCTTAAATAAATGCATATGTTAGTTAATAACTATAGCCTATGTGCTTTATCTGTCTATGTACTGTTGGCTTCCGTAGGCGTCTCTTACAGGGAAAAAGAAAGAGAGGATTCCATTTGGGTATTAACTAATATATGCATTTATTTAAGGAGCGACCCGCTCCAATACAATAATTACATAAACGAAAAGGCGAGTGGGGGGGGGGGGGGGGGGCAAAGGTGGCGTGACCGTAGCCAACCAATAGAAGGGCGCCATTCCAAAAAAAAAAAGCAAACGGTGACAGAGATGAAAACTGATGACTGATTGTTGATTAGGAGATGAGGAATGACGCTCGAAACTGTATATAGAATATAAAAGTCAGGGTATGTATGTTTGTCGGCTATACACGTCCACAATACGTAACTAATCTGGCTGAAATTTTAATAGTATATACGAGTAGAGTAGAGTAAAATCTGGAAAACCTTTTAGTGAAAATATCAGGTCTTTATCCCGAATATTCTTTGAGTTATATGCAAATTTGCCCATTCGCTCGTGAGCAGCGCCTCAAGCGGTGAAGATGGGTAGTAATATCAGCTGAACTAATGTACATGTAAAGCGTGTTTAAACAGGACATAGAGAAAAATCTGAAAGACACAATGTTTGGAGCGGGGGGTTTTACATCCACGGCGCCAATTTATGATTGTAACGAATAGTATTTAAATAAAACATTTAATCAGGTAAAATCCGGGCAACGCCCGGGTCTTTCAGCTAGTTTTACAATATTTGAGGCAGTTATAATATTTTAGGGAAAATTTGAGTTCGTTGGTAACTCCATTTATTTCCAACTCTCAGTTCATTTCCGACAACTCTCAGGATTCATCCAGATTGTAGGGTTGGTCTTTGATTAAAGTGGCAAAACTATTTCTAGTGAATAAAATATCTATAGCTATATTTCTATTAGATTTAAAGAGTTGGTTCGCTTTATGATTTTTTAAATAAGCTATCTCTTGTTGGGCATTATAAACTGTAGTGGCTAGAGACTACGCCCATTGTTGAACTGAAAACTCTGTAGTCATTTGAGAGTAGGCTATTTTTGAACTGAAGACTCTGTAGTCATTGGAGAGTAGCCCATTGTTGAACTGAATACTCTTTAGGGTTTGAAGAGTACGCCCATTGTTGAACTGAAAACTCTGTAGTGGTTGGAGAGTACGCCCATTGTTGAACTTGAGACACTGTAGTGGTTGGAGAGTACGCCCATTGTTGAACTTGAGAATGTCGTCGTTGGATAGTACGCCTATTGTTGAACTTGATAATGAGTAGTCGTTGGAGAGTACGCCCATTGTTGAACTAAAATACCCTGTAGATGTTGAAGAGTACGCTCATTGTTGAACGTGAGACTCTATAATCGTTGGAAAGTATGTCCATTGTTGAACTTAAGACTGTCGTTGTTGGAAAGTACGCCCATTGTTGACTTGCGACAATGTGATCGATGGAGAGTACGTCCATTGTTGAACTAAAGACTATGTAGTCGTTGGAGAGTCCGCCCATTGTTGAACTTGCAACTCTGTAGTGGTTGGAGAGTATGCCCATTGTTGAACTTGCAACTCTGTAGTGGTTGGAGAGTATGCCCATTGTTGAACTTGCAACTCTGTAGTGGTTGGAGAGTACGCCCATCGTTGTATTAAAGATTCTGTAGTCGTTGGAGAGTACACCCATTGTTGAACTCAAGACTCAGTAGTTGTTGAAAGGTAAGCCCATTGTTGAACTCAGGACCCTGAAGTTGTTGGAGAGCACGTCCACTGTTGAAATAAAACTCTGTAGTGGTTGGAGAGTACGTCTATTGTTGAACTTGAGACTCTGTAGTCGTTGGAGAGTACGCCCATTGTTGAACAAACGATTCTGTAGTCGTTGGAGAGTACGCCCATTGTCGAACTAAAGATTGTGGTCGTGGAGTCTACGCATATAGTTGAAATAAAGACTGTGTCGTCGATGCAGAAAACGCCCATTGTTGAACTCAAGACCCTGTAGTCGTTGGGAAGGAACGCTCATTGTTAATCTCAAGACCCTGTAGTCGTTGGAGTGTACGCCCATTTTTGAACTCAAGACTCTGTAGTTGTTGGAGTGAACGCCCATTGTTGAAAAGAAGACTGTGTTGTCTTTGAAGAGTACGCATTGTTGAACTAAAGACTATCGTCGTTGGAGTGTACGTCCTTTGCTGAACTCAAGACTGTCTTCGTTGGAGAGTACGCCCATTGTTGAACTCAAGACTCTGTAGTTATTGGAGAGTACGCCTATTATTGAACTCAAGACTCTATAGTTATATTGGAGAGTACGCCCATTGTTGAAAAGAAACCTGTGTCGTCTTTGAAGTGTACGCATTATTGAAATAAAGACTCTGTCGTCGTTGGAAAGTACGTCCATTGTTGAACTCAAGACTGTCGTCGTTGGAGAGTACGCCCATTGTTGGAAAAAGATCCTGTAGTCGTTGGAGCATACGCCCATTGTTGAAATAAAGATTCTGTCGTCGTATTAGGGTACACACATTGTTAAACTCAAGACTGTATAACAATTGGAGAGCACGCCCATTGTTAAACTCAAGACTGTATAACAACTGGAGAGCACGCCTATTGTTGAACTCAATAGTGTGTAACATTTGGAGAGTACACCCATTGTTAAACTCAAGACTGTATAACAATTGGAGAGTACGCCTATTGTTAAACTCAAGACTGTGTAGTTGTTGAAAATAACGTCCATTGTTGAAATCAAGACTCTGTCCTCATTAGAGAGTACGCCCATTGTTAAATTCAAGACTGTCGTCGTTAAAGAGTACGCCCATTGTTGAACTCTAGACCCTGTAGTTGTTGGAGAGTACGCCCATTGTTGCACAAAAGACTCTGTAGTTGTTGGAGAAAACGTCCACTGTTGAAATAAACTCTGTAGTGGTTGGAGAGTACGTCTATTGTTGGAGTCAAGACTTTGGTGCTTGGAGAATACGTCCATTTTTGAACTAAAGATCCTGTAGTCGATAGAGAGTACGCCCATTGTGGAACTCAAGACTGTCCTCGTTTGAGAGAACGTCCATTGTTAAAATCAAGACTGTGTAACAGTTGGATAGTACGCCCATTGTTGAAATAAAGATTCTGTCGTCGTTAGAGGGTACGCCCATTGTTAAACTCAAGATTGTATAACAATTGGAGAGTACGCCCATTGTTAAACTCAAGACTGTCGTCGTTGGAGAGTACGCCATTGTTGAAATCAAGACTCTGTAGTCATTGGAGAGTACACTCATTGTTGAACTGAAGACTATTGTCTTTGGAGAGAACGTCTATTGTTGAACTGAAGAATGTCGTTGCTGGAGAGTACGCTCATTGTTGAACTGAAGACTGTCGTCGTTGGAGAGTACGCTAACTGTTGAACTGAAGACTGCCGTCGTTGGAGAGTACGCCCATTGTTGAACTAAAGACTCTGTAGTCATTGGAGAGTACGCTAATTGTTGAACTGAAGACTGTCGTCGTTGGAGAGTTCGCCCATTGTTGAACTGAAGACTATCGTCGTTGGAGAGTACGCCCATTGTTGAACTCAAGACTGTCGTCGTTGGAGAGTTCGCTCATTGTTGTACTCAAGACCGTCGTAGTTGAGAATACGCCATTGTAGAACTCAAGACTCTGTCGTCGTTGGAGAGTACGCCCATTGTTGAACTGAAGACTGTCGTCGTTGGAGAGTACGCCCATTGTTGAACTCAAGACTGTCGTCGTTGGAGAGTACGCCCATTGTTGAACTCAAGACTGTCGTCGTTGGAGAGAACGCCATTGTAGAACTCAAGACTCTTTCGTCGTTGGAGAGTACGCCCATTGTTGAACTCAAGACTCTGTCGTCGTTGGAGAGTACGCCCATTGTTGAACTCAATACTGTCGTCGTTGGAGAGTACGCCCATTGTTGAACTCAAGACCCTGTAGTTGTTGGAGAGTACGCCCATTGTTGGACAAAAGACTCTGTAATTGTTGGAGAGCACGTCCACTGTTGAAATAAATTCTGTAGTAGTTGGAGAGTACGTCTATTTTTGGGCTAGAGACTCTGTAGTGGTTGGAGAATACGTCCATTGTTAAAATCAAGACTGTGTAACAGTTGGATAGTACGCCCATTGTCGGACTAAAGAATTTGTGGTCGTTGGAGAATATGCCCATTGTTGAAATAAATATTCTTTCGTTGTTTGAGGGTACGTCCATTGTTAAACTCAAGACTGTATAGCAATTGGAAAGTACGCCTCTTGCTAATCTCAAGACTGTGTAACATTTGGAGAGTACGCCCATTGTTAAACTCATGACTGTATAGCAATTGGAGAGTACGCCTCTTGCTAAACTCAAGACTGTGTAACATTTGGAATGTACGCCCATTGTCAAACTCAAGACTGTCGTCGTTGGAGAGTACGCCCATTGTTGAACTGAAGACTGTCGCCGTTGGAGAGTACGCCCATTGTTGAACTCAAGACTCTGTAGTCATTGGAGAGTTCGCCCATTGTTGAACTAATGACTCTGTAGTCGCGTTGGAGAGTACGCTAACTGTTAAACTCGAGATCGTGTAATCGTTGGAGAGTACTTCCATTGTTGAACTAAAGACTCTGTAGTCGTTGAAGAGTAGTCCATTGTTGAACTCAAGACTCAGTCGTCGTTGGAGAGTACGACTATTGTTGAACTCAAGACTGTCGTCGTTTTAGGGTACTTCCATTGTTAAACTCAAGACTGTATAGCAATTGAAGAGTTCGCCCATTGTTAAACTCAAGACTGTCGTCGTTGGAGAGAACGCCCATTGTTAACTGAAGACTGTCGTCGTTGGAGAGTAAGCCCATTGTTGAACTCAAGACTCTATAGTCATTGGAGAGTTCGCCCATTGTTGAACTCAAGCCTCTGTAATCGTTGGAGAGTACTTCCATTGTTGAACTAAAGACTCAGTCGTCGTTGGAGAGTACGTCTATTGTTGAACTAAAGACTCAGTCGTCGTTGGAGAGTACACCCATTGTTGAACTCAAGACTGTCGTCGTTTGGAGTGTACGCCCATTGTTGAACTCAAGACCCTGTAGTTGTTGGAGAGTACGCCCATTGTTGGACAAAAGACTCTGTAATTGTTGGAAAGCACTTTCACAGTTGAAATAAATTCTGTAGTGGTTGAAGAGTACGTCTATTGTTGGGCTCGAGACTCTGTAGTGTTTGGAGAATACGTCCATTGTTAAAATCAAGACTATGTAACAGTTGGATAATACGCTCACATTGTTGGACTAAAGATTTTGTGGTCGTTGGAGAATACGCCCATTGTTGAAATAAAGCTTCTTTCGTCGTTTGAGGTTACGTCCATTGTTAAACTCAAAACTTTATAGCAATTGAAGAGTACGCCTATTGCTAAACTCAAGACTGTAACATTTGGAGAGTTCGCCCATTGTTAAACTCAAGATTGTCGTCGTTGGAGAGTACGCCCATTGTTAACTGAAGACTGTCGTCGTTGGAGAGTACGCCCATTGTTGAACTCAAGACTCTGTAGTCGTTGGAGAGTACGTCCATTGTTGAACTCAAGACTCTGTCGTCGTTGGAGAGTACGCCCATTTTTGAACTCAAGACTCTGTCGTCTTTGGAGAGTACGCCCATTGTTGAACACAAGACTGTCGTCGTTGGAGAGTACGCCCATTGTTGAACTCAAGACCCTGTAGTTGTTGGAGAGTACGCCCATTGTTGGACAAAAGACTCTGTAATTGTTGGAAAGCATGTCCACTGTTGAAATAAATTTTGTAGTGGTTGAAGAGTACGTCTATTGTTGGGCTCGAGACTCTGTAGTGGTTGGAGAATACGTCCATTGTTAAAATCAAGACTGTGTAACAGTTGGATAGTACGCCCATTGTTGGACTAAAGATTTTGTGGTCGTTGGAGAATACGCCCATTGTTGAAATAAAGATTCTTTCGTCGTTTGAGGGTACGTCCATTGATAAACTCAAAACCGTATAGCAATTGGAGAGTACGCCTATTGTTAAACTCAAGACTGTGTAACATTTGGATAGTACGCCCATTGTTAAACTCAAGACTGTCGTCGTTGGAGAGTACGCCCATTGTTGAACTGAAGACTGTCGTCGTTGGAGAGTACGCCCATTGTTGAACTCAAGACTCTGTAGTCATTGGAGAGTACGTCCATTGTTGAACTTGCAACTCTGTAGTGATGGAGAGTACACCCATCGTTGAATTAAAGATTCTGTAGTCGTTGGAGAGTACGCCCATTGTTGAACTCAAGACTCAGTAGTTGTTGAAAGGTACGCCCATTGTTGAACTCAGGACCCTGAAGTTGTTGGAGAGCACGTCCACTGTTGAAATAAAACTCTGTAGTGGTTGAAGAGTACGTCTATTGTTGGACTCAAGACCCTGTAGTGGTTGGAAAGTACGTCGATTGTTGAACAAACGATTCTGTAGTCGTTGAAGAGTACGGCCATTGTCGAACTAAAGATTGTGGTCGTGTAGTCTACGCATATAGTTGAAATAAAGACTGTGTCGTCGTTGCAGAATACGCCCATTGTTGAACTCAAGACCCTGTAGTCGTTGGAGTGTACGCCCATTTTTGAACTCAAGACTCTGTAGTTGTTGGAGTGAACGCCCATTGTTGAAAAGAAGACGGTGTTGTCTTTGAAGAGTACGCATTGTTGAACCAAAGACTATTGTCGTTGGAGTGTACGTCCTTTGCTGAACTCAAGACTGTCGTCGTTGGAGAGTACGCCCATTGTTGAACTCAAGACTCTGTAGTTATTGGAGAGTACGCCCATTGTTGAACTCAAGACTCTGTAGTTATTGGAGAGTACGCCCATTGTTGAACTCAAGACTCTATAGTTATATTGGAGAGTACGCCCATTGTTGAAAAGAAAACTGTGTCGTCTTTTAGTGTACGCATTGTTGAACTAAAGACTCTGTCGTCGTTGGAAAGTACGTTCATTGTTGAACTCAAGACTGTCGTCGTTGGAGAGTACGCCCATTGTTGAAAAAAGATCCTGTAGTCGTTGGAGCATACGCCCATTGTTGAAGTAAAGATTCTGTCGTCGTATGAGGGTACACCCATTGTTAAACTCAAGACTGTATAACAATTGGAGAGCACGCCCATTGTTAAACTCAAGACTGTATAACAATTGGAGAGCACGCCCATTGTTAAACTCAAGACTGTATAACAATTGGAGAGCACGCCTATTGTTAAACTCAAGACTGTGTAACATTTGGAGAGTACACCCATTGTTAAAATCAAGACTGTATAACAATTGGAGAGTACGCCTATTGTTAAACTCAAAACTGTGTAACATTTGGAGAGTACACCATTGTTGAACTCAAGACTGTCGTCGTTGGAGAGTACGCAATTATTGAACTAAAGACTCCATAGTCGTTGGAGAGTACGCCATTGTTGAACTAAAGACTCCGTAGTCGTTGGAGAGTACGCCATTGTTGAACTCAAGACTCAGTCGTCGTTGGAGTGTACGCTCATTGTTGAACTCAAGACTGTCGTCATTTGAGAGAACGCCCATTGTTGAACTCAAGACTCTGTAGTTGTTGAAAATAACGTCCATTGTTGAACTCAAGACTCTGTCCTCGTTGGAGAGTACGCCCATTGTTGAACTCAAGACTGTCGTCGTTGGAGAGTACGCCCATTGTTGCACAAAAGACTCTGTAGTTGTTGGAGAGCACGTCCACTGTTGAAATAAACTCTGTAGTGGTTGGAGAGTACGCCCATTGTTGCACAAAAGACTCTGTAGTTGTTGGAGAGCACGTCCACTGTTGAAATAAACTCTGTAGTGGTTGGAGAGTACGCCCATTGTTGCACAAAAGACTCTGTAGTTGTTGGAGAGCACGTCCACTGTTGAAATAAACTCGGTAGTGGTTGGAGAGTACGCCCATTGTTGAACTCTAGACCCTGTAGTTGTTGGAGAGTACGCCCATTGTTGCACAAAAGACTCTGTAGTTGTTGGAGAGCACGTCCACTGTTGAAATAAACCCTGTAGTGGTTGGAGAGTACGTCTATTGTTGGAGTCAAGACTTAAGTGGTTGGAGAATACGTCCATTTTTGAACTAAAGACCCTGTAGTCGTTAGAGAGTAGGCCCATTGTTGAACTCAAGACTTTCGTCGTTTGAGAGAACGTCCATTGTTAAAATCAAGACTGTGTAACAGTTGGATAGTACGCCCATTGTTGAAATAAAGATTCTGTCGTCCTTTGAGGGTACGCCCATTGTTGAACTCAAGATTGTATAACAATTGGAGAGTACGCCCATTGTTAAACTCAAGACTGTCGTTGTTGGAGAGTACGCCATTGTTGAAATCAAGACTCTGTAGTCATTGGAGAGTACACTCATTGTTGAACTGAAGACTGTTGTCTTTGGAAAGAACGTCCATTGTTGAACTGAAGAATGTCGTTGCTGGAGAGTACGCTCATTGTTGAACTGAAGACTGTCGTCGTTGGAGAGTGCGCTAACTGTTGAACTGAAGACTGCCGTCGTTGGAGAGTACGCCCATTGTTGAACTGAAGACTCTGTAGTCATTGGAGAGTACGCTCATTGTTGAACTGAAGACTGTCGTCGTTGGAGAGTACGCCCATTGTTGAACTGAAGACTGTCGTCGTTGGAGAGTATGCCCATTGTTGAACTCAAGACTGTCGTCGTTGGAGAGTACGCCCATTGGTGAACTCAAGACTCTGTCGTCGTTGGAGAGTACGCCCATTGTTGAACTGAAGACTGTCGTCATTGGAGAGTATGCCCATTGTTGAACTCAAGACTCTGTCGTATTTGAAGAGTACACCCATTGTTGAACACAATACTGTCGTCGTTGGAGAGTACGCCCATTGTTGAACTCAAGACCCTGTAGTTGTTGGATAGTACGCCCATTGTTGAAATAAAGATTCTGTCGTCCTTTGAGGGTACGCCCATTGTTGAACTCAAGATTGTATAACAATTGGAGAGTACGCCCATTGTTAAACTCAAGACTGTCGTTGTTGGAGAGTACGCCATTGTTGAAATCAAGACTCTGTAGTCATTGGAGAGTACACTCATTGTTGAACTGAAAACTGTTGTCTTTGGAAAGAACGTCCATTGTTGAACTGAAGAATGTCGTTGCTGGAGAGTACGCTCATTGTTGAACTGAAGACTGTCGTCGTTGGAGAGTGCGCTAACTGTTGAACTGAAGACTGCCGTCGTTGGAGAGTACGCCCATTGTTGAACTGAAGACTCTGTAGTCATTGGAGAGTACGCTCATTGTTGAACTGAAGACTGTCGTCGTTGGAGAGTACGCCCATTGTTGAACTGAAGACTGTCGTCGTTGGAGAGTATGCCCATTGTTGAACTCAAGACTGTCGTCGTTGGAGAGTACGCCCATTGGTGAACTCAAGACTCTGTCGTCGTTGGAGAGTACGCCCATTGTTGAACTGAAGACTGTCGTCATTGGAGAGTATGCCCATTGTTGAACTCAAGACTCTGTCGTATTTGAAGAGTACACCCATTGTTGAACACAATACTGTCGTCGTTGGAGAGTACGCCCATTGTTGAACTCAAGACCCTGTAGTTGTTGGAGAGTACGCCCATTGTTGGACAAAAGACTCTGTAATTGTTGGAGAGCACGTCCACTGTTGAAATAAATTCTGTAGTGGTTGGAGAGTACGTCTATTTTTGGGCTCGAGACTCTGTAGTGGTTGGAGAATACGTCCATTGTTAAAATAAGGACTGTGTAACAGTTGGATAGTACGCCCATTGTTGGACTAAAGATTTTGTGGTCGTTGGAGAATATGCACATTTTAGAAAGAAGGAATCATATATCGCCGCAACTTTTTTTTAATTTTTATTAACGCGATAAAAGAAGCTTTCGGGCAAGCCCTTCTTCAGCTAATTATAGTGTACAAACAAGGAGAGATTATATATCGTTTTTAATATAAACAAAATAAAAGAAAAGAAAATTACCACGCCCTTATCGCCCTCGTTTCAATAGCACCGCGTGGCCACGTCATGTCTGATCCTAACTTCAAATATAATATAGTACAAAGATATCTTAAAAGAAATTTACGTAATTGAATAAATATAAAGAATCAACTATATACAGTTCAAAGGATTTAGTGGAGACTTTTGAAGATTTTTAGGATAGAAGGGGAACGTACTGTGATGGCAACTGTATACCTTTGTTTAATGGTTTAGGGTGCTTCATGGTTTCTATTGCTTCGAGAATGAGTCTTTGGGTTTTAGTTTTGGCATTTGTATGGAGGATTCTGGTATTATTGAAGTCTGGAGTGTGTCTGGTTTCCCTGACGTGGTCAACTATTAAGGAGTTTGGGTTTAGTTTAGAGATGTTTCTTTGGTGTTCTTTGATTCTGATTGAAAGGTCTCTTGATGTCTCGCCGATGTAGACACTATTGCAGTTGAGGCACGGAAATTGGTAAACTAAATCTTTTTTCTGTTTCTGGTCGGTGCTTTTGGTGATTGGGTTTCTTAGAATCGAGGCCATGGAAGGTGAACCTCTGAAGATGGTTTTTATGCCAAAACTTTTGAGTTTACGGGCTATTTTAATTGTAGATTCTGTATATGGTAAGTAACAGGTGGAGATGTACTGATTGGAGTTATTTCTGGGAGTCCCTGGTTTATATCTATTTCTTTTAATGAAAGGAAGCGGGTATCCAGATTTAAGAAGCTGGTTTTCGATAGATTTAAGTTCTTTATTGTATTCTATTTTTGATGAGCAGTGGGTGAAATCTCTTTTCGTCAAGGTACGTACAACTGTTATTTTGTGGGAGATGGGAGAATTGGAGGCAAAGTGTAGGGACTGCGTTGGGGAGGTAGGTTTTCTATAAACTTTTGTTGTAAAACCGGTTCTATTTCTGGTAAATAAAATGTCAAGGAATGGCAGGCTTCTTTTATTTTCTTTTTCTATTGTAAATTGAATAGATGAGTTGAAGCTATTGAGGGTTTCTAGGATGTGATTTTCACTGTTTTCTGTGATTATGCAAAAAATATCATCAACGTACCTTGACCAGATTAATAATTCGTTGGGTTTTACTTCAGTGAATCTGGTCAAGGTACGTTGATGATATTTTTTGCATAATCACAGAAAACAGTGAAAATCACATCCTAGAAACCCTCAATAGCTTCAACTTATCTATTCAATTTACAATAGAAAAAGAAAATAAAAGAAGCCTGCCATTCCTTGACATTTTATTTACCAGAAATAGAACCGGTTTTACAACAAAAGTTTATAGAAAACCTACCTCTCCAACGCAGTACCTACACTTTGCCTCCAATTCTCCCATCTCCCACAAAATAACAGTTGTACGTACCTTGACGAAAAGAGATTTCACCCACTGCTCATCAAAAATAGAATACAATAAAGAACTTAAATATATCGAAAACCAGCTTCTTAAATCTGGATACCCGCTTCCTTTCATTAAAAGAAATAGATATAAACCAGGGACTCCCAGAAATAACTCCAATCAGTACATCTCCACCTGTTACTTACCATATACAGAATCTACAATTACAATAGCCCGTAAACTCAAAAGTTTTGGCATAAAAACCATCTTCAGAGGTTCACCTTCCATGGCCTCGATTCTAAGAAACCCAATCACCAAAAGCACCGACCAGAAACAGAAAAAAAGATTTAGTTTACCAATTTCCCTGCCTCAACTGCAATAGTGTCTACATCGGCGAGACATCAAGAGACCTTTCAATCAGAATCAAAGAACACCAAAGAAACATCTCTAAACTAAACCCAAACTCCTTAATAGTTGACCACGTCAGGGAAACCAGACACACTCCAGACTTCAATAATACCAGAATCCTCCATACAAATGCCAAAACTAAAACCCAAAGACTCATTCTCGAAGCAATAGAAACCATGAAGCACCCTAAACCATTAAACAAAAGTATACAGTTGCCATCACAGTACGTTCCCCTTCTATCCTAAAAATCTTCAAAAGTCTCCACTAAATCCTTTGAACTGTATATAGTTGATTCTTTATATTTATTCAATTACGTAAATTTCTTTTAAGATATCTTTGTACTATATTATATTTGAAGTTAGGATCAGACATGACGTGGCCACGCGGTGCTATTGAAACGAGGGCGATAAGGGCGTGGTAATTTTCTTTTCTTTTATTTTGTTTATATTAAAAACGATATATAATCTCTCCTTGTTTGTACACTATAATTAGCTGAAGAAGGGCTTGCCCGAAAGCTTCTTTTATCGCGTTAATAATAAAAAAAAAAAAAAGAGTTGCGGCGATATATGATTCCTTCTTTCTAATTTGTTCGAAATCCGCAAACCGTTTACCATGAATATGCACATTGTTGAAATAAATATTCTTTCGTCGTTTAAGGGTACGTCCATTGTTAAACTCAAGACCGTATAGCAATTGGAGAGTACGCCTATTGTTAAACTCAAGACTGTGTAACATTTGGAGAGTACGCCCATTGTTAAACTCAAGACTGTCGTCGTTGGAGAGTACGCCCATTGTTGAACTGAAGACTGTCGTCGTTGGAGAGTACGTCCATTGTTGAACTGAAGACCGTCGTCGTTGGAGAGTACGCCCATTGTTGAACTCAAGACTCAGTCGTCGTTGGAGAGTACGTCCATTGTTGAACTGAAGACCGTCGTCGTTGGAGAGTACGCCCATTGTTGAACTAAAGACTCTGTAGTCATTGGAGAGTTCGCCCATTGTTGAACTCAAGACTCAGTCGTCGTTGGAGAGTACGTCCATTGTTGAACTGAAGACCGTCGTCGTTGGAGAGTACGCCCATTGTTGAACTAAAGACTCTGTAGTCATTGGAGAGTTCGCCCATTGTTGAACTTAAGACTCAGTCGTCGTTGGAGAGTACGTCCATTGTTGAACTGAAGACCGTCGTCGTTGGAGAGTACGCCCATTGTTGAACTCAAGACTCAGTCGTCGTTGGAGAGTACGTCCATTGTTGAACTGAAGACCGTCGTCGTTGGAGAGTACGCCCATTGTTGAACTCAAGACTCAGTCGTCGTTGGAGAGTACGTCCATTGTTGAACTCAAGACTCAGTCGTCGTTGGAGATTACGCTCATTGTAAATAGTCAAAAGAATTGCTATAAAGTATGAAATAAAAATAAACGATAGCAATACGTTTCTTTATACGTGAAATTTTATGCAAGCTTTCGGATCTTATCGATCCTTCCACAGGCCAAGCTATAAGCTGAGAGAAAGAGTATATATAGATGTACAATATTATTTACATACACCTAACGAAGATAGGAAATAAAAATATAAAAATAAAAATAAATATAAACACATTTACATAAAATAATATATAAATTTCGCCAGACTGCAGGACATCTACATATTCGAAAAATAAGACGCAAGTAAAATTCTATCTACATGCGAACAAAACATGGTGTATGGGGCTATGGGTGTGAAGGTCAAACTGGGGAAGATGAGGAAGGATCTGGTGAAAAGGAAGGGCTGGGCTGTTTTTTCCTGAATGTGTGGTACTGAGATGGTAGTTCTATACGCCTGTTGATACTGTTTAAATCATGAGAGACGAAGGATTCTATTAATAATCTTTGATATTTGGATTTGATGTTGTGGTAATGACAGGTTGGGTCGGAAAGGTTAAAGGCATGGTCGGTTTTTGAGGTGTGCTGAAAGATCAAAGATTTGGGATCTTTGTTTATTATATTTCTGTTGTGCTCGGAAATTTTCACCAGATCCTTCCTCATCTTCCCCAGTTTGACCTTCACACCCATAGCCCCATACACCATGTTTTGTTCGCATGTAGATAGAATTTTACTTGCGTCTTATTTTTCGAATATGTAGATGTCCTGCAGTCTGGCGAAATTTATATATTATTTTATGTAAATGTGTTTATATTTATTTTTATTTTTATATTTTTATTTCCTATCTTCGTTAGGTGTATGTAAATAATATTGTACATCTATATATACTCTTTCTCTCAGCTTATAGCTTGGCCTGTGGAAGGATCGATAAGATCCGAAAGCTTGCATAAAATTTCACGTATAAACGTCGTTGGAGCCTACGCTCATTGTTGAACTCAAGACTCCTTCGTCGGAAAAATCACAAGAACGCTTTAACACCAATCAACAAAGAATATCCAAAATATTCGCTCTTTGTAGCAAAGATGATAGCAAATCGATAATATACTAGTAAGAAATATACTGATTATTTAAAAATTCAACACAAACGTATTTTAAATATAAATTAGTATATAAAAAATGCAATTTCCGTTATATAGTTAAAATAATGGTTTTCTCATTCTAATTGAGTAGTTGATGAATGAAAAACCTATTTATTATGATGGGTTTGATCATGAAGTAAAGGAATAAATCAAAGTAAAATATTGAAACAACCATTACATTATTTAATATCCTCATTAAAACTCAGTAAAATCATTTTTGGAAAAGGTAAAAAAAGAAATTACCCCTAAAATAGACACCAGTAGCTCAATGATTGGAAGAGGTTACTCCCAAAAAAATCAGGAACCAATTAAAAAACCAAAGAGATCTACGCAAAAAAAGAAGAAGAAGATAATCGAATGGTGAATCAATCAACCAATCAAAATCGAACATTAAAAAAACTGCATGTCACTTTTAAACGTTCAGAATCACTGAGAGAAGAATCATTTTTTATCTATATAATCACAAAACGGTGGGAATAACAGAAGAGTAGAAGAATGAAAGAAAAAAAAATCAGTGAAGTAATTGTAAAAGCTTGAGGATCCTGGTATGAAAGGGGATATATACAATGTTATGTTGTTTTATCGAACAGCTGGGTCGATTCCAGCGCATGCGCACTGCGTTAGAGGATTGGCTCCTGTGAGTTAGTTTCCGCAGCAAAGCTGGCTTCCTTCACCCCTCCCAACTTCCTCGGCAAATTCTTGCCAGCGTCGCCTTCCAAGGCTGAGGCATGGAACAAAGTACAAGGATGGTGTTCCAAGGCAAAGAACTTCTTCGTACCAGCTGGAGGGGCTCAGGCGGCCTCTCTCTTATCCTCCAACTTTCTTCGTCAATTCCGGGATTCCAAAACGAGCGAGCTAAAACATCTGACTGCCGCTCAATTCATGGAAGTTTGGAGCCACTATGATAAGGATGGTAAGTTTTACCCATTTTATTCTTTATTTTTATTAAATACATTTTTAAGATATAAAAAAAAAAAAAAAACCCTCTGTATTGACAAACAAATCTAATTTTTATCCAAACGATTGTGTGATTTTCAATAATTAAATTGCAAACTAATCTTTTGATATATTTAAAATTATCTTTTGGTAAATTTTAAAATTATAGTTTGGTAAATTTTAAAATAATCGTTTGGCCTATTTAAAATTATCGTTTGAATTAAAAAAACTGTTTGTTTTGTGTATATTTAAAAATTATATAGTTGGGGGGGGGGGGTATAATATTTACAATAATCGTCTGATATATTTAAAATTACTGTTTGCTATTAAATAAATTTTTAAAAATTATATAATGAATGTGTGGATATTTTATAAAAAATAAATATATATCCCTTGCATAATATAATGCATTATATTTTATATATGCAATATTCAATATAAAATTATGTTTTTATAAATGCTTCCATTTTTATATTCTGGTGTTTTAGAATGAATAAATAAAATCTCTGAAATAAACATTGAGAATTGCTATTAAATGAAATGAGAAATAAGAAAAGTTTGTGTAATTTTGTGTTAGAAATGGTTGCCAAAAGATTCTTTCAAGAAGTGTATTCTCTCGGCCAACTCCCTTCGCAGATCAATATTGCAGCGCCGTAACTTTGCTTTGACCTACTTGTTGTGTGAAGCTCTGCCGCACTCTGCCTGGTTGGCAGACGACTTCTCCTGCATCGTCTGATGACCTTCATATTTGCATATTCCACATTGTTGAACGGACGGACACCTGTGCAATTTTCTTACTACATTGAAATCTTACGCCATTATATATAGAACTGGGTAAGGGGATATCTTCATGAAATATATTTACTTTATGATTTAAAAAAAGTATATATAAAGGTATATAGCTTCTGCTTGAAAAAAATCATCTGTAATTTTTTTAAATCGTCTGCAATTTTTTAAAAAATCATCTGCATTACTAAAAGGTCGTTTGCAATATTTTAAAAATCGTCTGCAATATTTTAAAAAATCGTCTGCATTACTAAAAAAAATCGTCTGCAATACTAAAGAAATAGTCTGCAATATTTTTAAAAAAATCGTCTGCACTACTATAAAAAATCGTTTGCAATATTAAAAAAAATCGTCTGCAATACTAAAAAATCGTCTGCATTACTAAAAAATCGTTTGCAATATTTAAAAAATCGTCTGCAATATTTAAAAAAAAATCGACTGCAATATTAAAAAAATCTAATGCGAAAAATTAAAAAATCGTCCTCAATATTTTATAATAATGAATGGAATATATACAAAAATCGTCTTTATACACACACCATTTGAAAGAAGAAGAAGAAAAAAAAACAAGATATAGAGAATATAAAACGACATTTAAAAATTATACCGTGTCCAGGACACTTTTATTTTTCCGTTTATCATTACTCTTCACAATTCATCCTTTCATACTTCATCCCTAAGGTTAGAAATAATCGTTATTTCTCCTTAAAATAAATTTAGATTTTTCGTTCAAAAGAAACATTCGCTGTATAATTTTCAAATGTCGTTTTACAATCACAAGCCGCATTATATTATATTGTAATATAGAGAATGTAATATTCAAAACTAAAACAATATTATAAAAACTTCAGTAATGGTAAATACAATGTAGGATTGATGTATACACACAGTCCGACAATTAAATAATGTGAGTGGTTCTGATAAGAGTAAGGAATAAATCCTAATAACCAAATAACCCATGTCAACAACTCCTATAATCTGGCCACACTGATATAATTTTCGAAATGCTTGCCGGGAAATGACGCCATCTTTAAAGTCAAGTAAGTAAACAACTAACGTTGAAAATTGTAAACATTGAACAAAAATCCAATATTAAATTCTTTTTTTTTTTTTAAATAGAAAAAAACATCCACTGAAAAACAGTCAAATTGTTAAGACAAGTCTATAGAGACAATTGTTTATTTCGTACACAAATATTCTAGGGGGTCGATGGAAGGATGGTCTAAACCGTTGGTTTTCAACTGCTACGACCCGGGTTCGATTCCCGTATTGGGCACTTTTTTCTGATTAAAAAAAAAAAAAATGTTCCGAAGGCCCCCGATTCTTGCAAAAGTCCAACCCCACCAGCGAGTGCAAGTAACCAAACGGGGCTATGGAACATTTGTAAGTGCAAAGTCGAACTGTTTTTCACATATGTAGACATATGGTGTACTTATAGTAAAAGCAGTCGCCTACTTCTACCCACCATGATTATCATGGCCTGTACCACGTGTACTATGGATAAGCACAAAAAAAATTCAGGTGGTTTGCCTGTTTATAAAGTGGCGAAGATGAAGAAAGACATGGCCGACCAATTTCCATGAAGAAACTGGTCATTAAGGTAAGAGAAAGGATACAAAGAAGATCGTTATTTAACTATCAGAATGTTTGAAGAAGAATAAATGTTAATAGAAAGACAATTCGGCAAATTTTAGTTGAAAATTGGGAAAGAAAAACGTTTTGCTGCCTTATTTGTACCATATTTTCTGTCTGATGACAAAAAACATGAAAGTGTTGAATATGCCATCCTTAAAACAGCTATTAAAAACAAAGAAATCATTAAATCAATTGTAACAGGTGATAAAACATGGTGTTTTGGCTATGATCATACTGTTAAAATGCTGAATAGAAGTCACTATCATCACCAAAAACAAAAACGTTCGTCTTTATTTCAACTTAGAGCGCTATGTCCCCCTATAGGGACACTTGCACTTTAAACATAAACAAAAATTTTGAAAGAAAAGAAAGAAAGATATTTTAAATATGTACAGAATTAGTATGCAAGTTAGTTAGATGAAAAGATAAAAAATATATATATATGTCGTAAACCCGGGTAAGCCAGTTGGAAGCAGTCGGGGTTGAGTGGCAAGGCGTGCAGAGTGGGAAGTCCGCACGGGACAGTAAGGACAAAGTTTGGGATCAAAAGACGCTCTCCTAGTACGTCTCATGTGGCACCAGGACCAGGGGAAAGTTGAGGATTAACTGAGGAAAGCTCGGCGTCCTGCATGAAGCCGCGGAGGCAGAGAGGAGCCAAAACGGCGGCCACGAGGGCCACTGAGCGAGCCTCTCCGAAAATATCTACTGTAACCTAACTAACTGTCAACATCCGGACCAAACCCCCCTTTTTCGTCCCTCCCTGGATCCCCCAGGTGTCCAGTGGCAAGCTGGTGTCACTTTGAGACGACTAGAAAAGACGTCATACTTTGTTACTTACATATCACATTGTTTAAATTACGATATATATATCAACACAATTGATATATGTAAAATGGGTTGATATGTAAATTTGGTTAAATGAAATCAAATTGTAAAGTATTGTGTGTATTTTTTTTTTTTTCGAGAAAAGCAATTTACAGATTGAAAAAAGTTTTAAAGAATATTTTAGAATATTTTAGTCTTCAAAAAGTAAAGACAATGCTGGTGTGTTTCTACAATAGCAAGAAAATTATCCGCCATGTCTCTAAAGGACAAACTGCTGGTTATTATTTAGAAATACTTAAGCGTCTTATGAAGAGAAATATTTGACCTGAATATTCGAATGTTGGTTCCTTCTTCATGACAATGTTCACAGGGCCTTAGCTGTTCAAGAAAATTCAGCCAATAAACAAGTATGTAAAATGACATTTGAAAATTATATCGCTAGTGTTTCTTTTCAACGAAAATGTTTTAATGTCCATCGATACAGAGTTCAAAACAACAACTGACTCACCCGTGCTGGCAAGGTCACGCTCATGTTCTCAGCACAGAAAAATCAAAATTTATTTTTTTACGAGAAATAACGATTATTTCTAACCTTAGGAATGAGGTATGAGTATATATATATGAGGTATTTTTCCGTTTATCATTACTCTTCACAATTCATCCTTTCATACTTCATCCCTAAGGTTAGAAATAATAGTTATTTCTCCTTTAAAAATAAATTTTAATTTTTCGTTGAAAAGAAACACATGCGATATAATTTTCAAATGTCGTTTTACAATCATAAGCCGCATTATATTATATTGTATTATAAACAAGTATGTATTTACGAAATTATTATTTTTATTTTTTGCTTATCCCTAGTACATGTGTAACTGGCCATGATAATCATGGTAGGTAGAAGTAGGCGACTGCTTTTTTACAGTAAGTGCACCACATGTCTACACGTGTGAAAAGCAGTTCGACTTTGCACTTACAAATATGCCAGAGCCCCGTTTGGTTACTTGCACTCGCTGGTATGTTGGACTTTTTGCAAGAATCGGGGACATTCGGATCATTTTTTAATTAGAAAAAAGGGCCCAATGCGGGAAAGACCCAATAACCAAAAGGCATTGTGTTTTAATATAAAGGTGCCCCTTTTTGACACATATGCTATATAATTTAATATTTAAGAGTATATTGTTACGGTAGTGATAACAAGGAGTTGTTTAATTGAGATAAACAAGATGTGAAAATCCACGAAACTATTTTAGACGCGTATGATTCTTTTAAAATTTAAATAATTTTTACTGCCCTTACTGCAATGGAAAAAAATAATGGGAGGGCCTGGCTCATCAATGGTGAACCCTCCCAGCGGTTTCGCCAGTTTAAACAAGTATGTATATTCAATCATCCACCTTATTGGACTAAGATTGGAGTCCCTGCGATTATCTTCTTTTCACAAAACTCCCAATGTAAGAACGTATGTTTGAGGATGTTAAAGACATTCAAATCTCTGTAACATCGATTCTACGGGTCACAATAATTGTTGCTGAAATCTTTTGACTCTTTGTTAGACCGTGTCATTCAGTGTTTCAACGAAAAAATAGTCTTTTACTTTGAATAAAACGTTGCAATTATTTTAAGGGGATTGTTTGTTTTTAAATTTTGACTTTTCAGTCTCTCTCTCTCATTATTGAAATATCGGCCGGGTAGTTGGCGATTTACGCTCCAGGAGCCCGGGGTCCCTCTATTTTCTCTATCTTGAAATATCGGACACTGTGTATATATATGATGTGACTAATTTTATAAGCAAATTCTAAATCATTTATTAAAAAAGTTCCTAATTTTAGTAAAAAATGCGAGCTTTCGAGATGTTTTTCTTTAACAAACCATACAATATACAGTTACGAGCGTCTTTCCTAATCAATCAACCGACCGACTCTGTCACCGTTTGCTTTTATTGGTTGGCTACGGTCACGCCACCTTTGCCCCCCCCCCTGCCGGCGGCGCGCGCCCGTTGGCTGCCGGCGAGCACGTGACTTCCCTGTGCGCGCGCATGGCGGGCGGTAGGCTATAGTTATCAACTAACATATGCAATTAATTAAGGCGCCAATTTAGAATTGCAACAAATAGTATTTGAATCAAAACATTCAATCGGGTAAAACACGGGCGTTGCCCGGGTCATTCGGCTAGTTAATTATAAACTTGAAAGGTAAAAAAAATCCCTGGAATATATATATATACACTAAAATATACGTTATTATTTATTGAGTCGGGCTTGTTGGTATTTATTAGGTGAATTTATTCTTCTAACGGAAGTCGCCCGGTGGTCGAGTGGTATAAACCTTCGAATTCATACACCCACGACCAAGGTTCGAGTCCCGCATTGGACACTCTTTTTTTCTGAATATAAATTTTCTCCAATGGCTCCCGATTCTTGCAAAAAGTCCAACCCCACCAATGAGTACAAGTAACCAAACGGGGCTCTAGTATATTTTTAAGTACAAAATTCAAAGTGCTTTCTACATATGTATGGAACGCTTCACGATTTTGCGTGTCATCCTTGCGCAGGGGCCATGCTAATCTTCTCTGTATCGTTCCAATTTTCTACATATGTAGATACTTAGAGTATAAAGCAGTCGCCAATTACTACCTACCATGATTAACATGACCTATACCATGTATACTTATCTCTCTAGGGATTATATAAAAAAAATTCTTCTAGTAATGTTATTGTGTACTTTATGTATATGAGATTCCAGAATAAATCTTTGGAATATTTCATTGATCTATTATTGTATCGGTTTGTATTATAATCGCTTGTAAGCGTAAGATTTTTCACTTATAAATAAAAATAGGAGATTTTAGGATATGTTTGTGGTGGTCGAGTGGTATAGACTGTTGATTTCTTACATCTACGACCCCGGTTCGAATCCCTCATTGGACACTTTTATCTGAATTAAAAATAATGCTCCAATGGATTCCGATTCTTACAAAAATTCTAACCCTAACAGTGAGTACAAGTAACCAAACGGGGCTCTGGCATATTTGTAAGTGTAAAAGTCAAACTGCTGTGTAGACATGTGGTGCATTTACAGTATTAAAGCAGTTGCCAAATACTACCTACCATGATTATCATGGCCTATACCACGTATACTAAAAATAATAAAAAATAATTCTTCTAGCAATGCTATTGTATTCTTGGTATATATGGGATGCAAGAATAGATTTTTGGAATATTATTTTGGATATATTGGAATTTTTGGGTTATTATATACAAGTTAAAGATAAACACTTACAAGCGTGATATTTTACTTATAACTAAAGTTAAGTGATTTTAAGAAATGTTTATGGCGGTCGAGTGGTAAAATCCGTCGATTTCTTATATCCACTACCCCGGTTCGAATCCCGTATTGGACACTCTTTTTCTGAATTAAAAAAGTTCTCCAAAGGCTCCCGATTCCTACAAAAGCTCGACCCCACCAGTTATTGCAAGTAACGAAACTCTAACACATTTGTAAGTACAAAAGTCAAACTACTTTCTTCATGGTTTTCCAGAATACATCTTTGGAATATTTCATTGATCTCTTAATTTCTATCGGTGTATTGTATAAGCGTGCACACAATTTCACTTATAAAGATACGTAACTTTAGGATTGTAATGATTCCATATGCAAATTTTATTCTTAAAGAAAAAATGTAGCATATATGTAGATATGTATTAGTTTTCTGATAGAAAATTAAATATGTAAAATGATTGGATGCATATAGAGCTCGAAGCCCAAAGATAGAAATGGTAAGAAATGCCTTTTTCTTAATTCAACCACTAGTTCACTTTCACTTTTGTATCATTTTTATCTTTAAATTTTACCTTCTCACACGTATTTTTTGTGGTTATGATACAGCATGCACTACGCTAACAAGGACCAATAATCTGAAACGCGTACATGGTTGGTTTTCCATGATTTATCATTGAAAAGGGGTATATTTAGCCAATATGTTAAACTACAATTCCCACCTAAAACTCCAAGTATTAATACACTTCAATTAAGAACTAATTGTTAAGAAAACTAAGCTATATCTCAGAGCCACCATATCTTTGGTCATTCAGAATTTATTCCCTAGAAAGTTCGTGTAGGTAAAAGAAAAAAGAGCCGTAACATGTTAAACCCTATAATCACATATTCCTGCAATTCCCATATAAAACTCCAAGTATTAATACCTTTCAATTAAGATTTTTTTAAAATTATAAAGGCATATATATTGGATCAAAATATCATTTATTTTACCAATATTTCAGTTGGCTGAACGCCAACCTTTATCAAGGTGTTATAACATTTTAAAGTGTGTCAACAACAAACTCAGCGCCACATAACATCAACAGCATTGTTGTTGACACACTTTAAAATGTTATAACACCTTGATAAAGGTTGGCGTTCAGCCAAATGAAATATTGGTAAAATAAATGATATTTTGATCCAATATATGCCTTTTTAATTAAAGATTTAATTATGGATTGCTCTATTTTCAGAATAAGATCAAATTGTTAAGAAAACTAAGCTATATCTCAGAACCACTATATCTTTGATCATTCAGAATTTATTCCCTAGAAAGTTCATGTAGGGCAAAGCGCCGTAACATGAAATATAGGAGAGTGAAAATAAATCAAAAGAGAAGATTAGTTCCTCTTGATACGCCTCAAGTAAATTTGGAGAAAAAGGACGAAAAGTTTTAATGTATAATATTACTCACAGGAAACCTAAAACAATGGCAAAAATAATACCAAATACATTGATCTAATGTACAAGTACTTTTGTATCCCGCATTGGGCATTTTTTTCTGTTAAAAAAAAAAATTCCAATGGCCCCTGATTCTTGCAAAAGTCCAACCCCACCAGCGAGTACAAGTAACCAAACGGGGCTATGACACATTTGTATGTGCAAAGTCAAACTGCTTTTCACATGTGTAGACATGTGGTACGCTTACAGTAAAAGCAGTCGCTAACTACCCACCATGATTATCATGGCCTGTACCACGTGTACTAGGGATAAGCAAAAAAAAAAAAAAAAACAACAAGTACTTTTAAAGGGAGAGGTGCCACTCTAAATATATGAAAATCATCTTCCCACAACTTTATATTAATATATATTTATATACATATTATATTTAAAAAAAATAGATAAGATTTCTGTGTTGTTTTGGATCATGTTGAGGATTATTGTAATGGTGATGCAGTCGTGGCTAAATTCTTGATTGGATAATAATAAAAATATTGGTTTTGATCAGTAATTGTTTTTATTGTGATATAAATGAATAAACATAACTTGGTAAAATTACTGCCTGGCTTAAGGCGTAAGAATAAAAAAATGAAAAGCGTATTTACATAATGTACAAAAGTTTTGGGCCGACCAACGGGGAAGAGAAAATATCTTTATTTTACGGGGCTGCTAACCAAAATGAATGATTTTTGAGCCCCGATGGACGCATAAAGCGGAATATATACAAAGCATAGTTGGAGGGGCTGGGGATGGGTGGCCAGGGATCATCGCCAGGTGAGGCCAGGAGAGCCGGGATGTAGAGGAGGACCGGGGGGGAGCAGGGTGGTGATCCGCGGAGTTCAGGGGGTGGCAGAGACGGGTTCAATGGTGTTGAAGCAGGCGTAGCAGGTTTGTAGCAGGCAGACAAGCCGCAATGCACGATGTAAAGTATCAAGGTGCTGCACGCAGCCAGGGCTGTTCAAAAAGGTTAGATTCCCCAGGCCAGGGAAAATAAAAGAAAGACTGCTGTTGTTTAAATAAGAATATTAGATAAAGCGAGAATAATTCAGCAGCTGATGGGAAAAGATAGATTATTATTTTTTTTTTATTTATTTATTTATTTATTATTATTATTATTATTATTTTTTTTTTTGTAAAAATGAATATATTAAAGTTTTGGATAAGATTACTGGTGAGGGTACCAGTGCTAAGACGACCAACCAGAAAAGTACACCATGGATTGCATAGCGCGTTCAAATGGGTCGCTGCGTAAGTCAATTTCTCGAGCAGCCCGCGCCGTCGAATCGCCAAACCATTTGCCCTCTGTCCTTGGGTTACAGAGACAGCGTCAGGGGCGATCACATACGCATGGCAGGTCGCGAAACCGATCTTAAACAGCGGCACAGGCCAAAGTTACGTCTACGAGCAGCCGCCAATGACCGGTGTTAACCATGAGGTGAGGAGTCCGAGTCATTCAGGTGATCGGAATCCTCCGCGCGGACGCGTGGCTTAAGTCTATTAGAGGCCTTTAGGAACTCCAGGCAGGCTCGCCAAGTGCTCCTGTTGAAAATAAAGTCTTTGAGTGACCGCGGAGTGTACCCTAATTCTTCTGCACAGGTGGAAAGAAGGGGGAATCTAAGGGCATCAAGGCTGCTGCACTCAAGCACGATGTGAGACAGAGTTTCTTCCCTGTCGGCGTCGCAGTAAGGGCAGGAAGGATCGTCAATGACGCCTATCCTGTAGGCGAAACTGTCCGTCCACGTGTGTCCCGTTAGCAGGCCTACCACAATGTGCTCGCTAGGGACGATGTACGCATACCTTTTGTCTAAAAGACTCATTGGAGTAAGGCCAAAGCGGGTGTGGATAGAAGGAGCTAGAGAGAGGAATCTGCTTTCCCATGCTTCACGCGCCCGGCCGTAGATTGCCGATTTTACAAACGACAAAGGAGCGAGTTTGTAACAGCTTGGGTCAGCAGACTCAGCACCCCGCTTTGCGAGTGTGTCCGCAATGTCATTACCCACGTTCCCACTGTGGCCCTTGATCCATTGTATGGTGCATCTGTTCCCATTGCGATTCAATCGCGAAATCAGTAGCAGAGCTCTGTCGATAAGGTAATTACCAGTCTTAGAGTTCAGAACTGACTTCACGACTGAGAGGTTGTCCAGGAAGAATCCTAAAGTTAGATGATTAGGTAAAGTGGTTGCGTTTTCAAGAGCCTTAACCAATCCAAGGGCTTCCGCCTGAAAGACAGAACAATGAGGGGACAGAACATGAGATTCACGTATTTCAGGTGCACAATCGAGACAAGAGAACCTGTACACGCCGGCGCCAACTCCATCTCTGGTTTTGGAACCATCTGTATAGTATGCCACGTGGAAGAAAAGAGCAGGAATATTACTGGGAGCGGAGTAATAGGGGGGGTAGGGGAGAGGATGTGGAAAGGGAGGAGGCTCGAGTGGAATTTCAGCGTCAACCAATCCATACTTTTTAAGGTATAGCTCAGTTTTAGCCAAGATTTCCAGATCGAGAGGAAGGACTCTGGAGAGGGAGATTAGAGCAGCGTTGCTGGTTGATCTGAAAGCTCTACAAGCTCTCACTAGGAAAGGCCTTTGAGCACTCAGTAGAACATTCAAGGAGCGTTGAGAAAGATTAGGAAACCAAACCGCCGAGGCATAGGCAATGGCCGGAACAACCACTTGCAGATACAGAGTTCTCAAGGCGCGGTAACCAAAACCAAAGTTGAGATTAGCGGCTGCGGTCAAACGCGGCAACATGCCGCGGACCTTGGCGCAGACTTCAACTACGTGCTGGTAGAAAGATAGACGTTGATCAAATCTCACTCCCAGCACCTTAATTGAGTCGCACCATTGGATTGGCCGTCCGTGGATAACCAGATCCCGGCGCGGTTCAGGCAGTCTCCCGTGTGGTCTGAGGAGAACCATAGCCTGGCACTTCCCCACGCTGAGTTACAGTTTATGCTAACTGCACCACCTAGCGATCATATCTATGGTGTGTTGGGCCGCGGGAAGTTGACTAGGTCGGCATCCCGAGACCACCACGACCAGATCATCCGCGTAGGCTTGCGGGAAAACATTATTCCTGTAGTCCAGCGTGAGGAGTTCATCAAAGACAATATTCCAAAGGAATGGGCCGAGAACTGAACCCTGGGGACATCCTTTGGAAATTCGTCTCGACACAGTACAACCATTCATAGATAGTCTCACAACACGGTTACATAGAAACGAGTTTATCAGGTGATAAATGTTTCTAGGACAGACGCTTTTGTGCAACGCTCTCAAGATACTGGAGTGGAGCACGTTGTCAAAAGCGCCTTTAACATCAAAAGAAAGAAGAAGACAAGATTTCCTATTTTTAATCGTCCGGGTTATAGTAGATTTTAGATTTAAGAGTGCGGCTGTAGTAGATCTACAAGGCTTAAATCCGAACTGGTTTGGAGGCGCTTTACACATCCTATCGGCCATCCACGACAGCCTAGCAAGAATTAGACGCTCAAGGATCTTGCCCAAACCAGGCAGCATCGTGATTGGACGGTGTGATGCGAGAAAGTCCTCCCCACTTCGCTTGGGGACGAGAACGACGTCCCCCAGCTTCCATGTAGATGGAAAGTGGCCAGTGGTTAAACACATGTTGAAAATACTTAGAAAAAACGTCCGAAAATGTTTAACTAGTTTTACGATAAGAAGAGGTGGCATGCCATCACTACCAGGAGAAGAATTTAAGTTTACCTTATCCGCTGTCAACAACAACTCGTTATCTGTAAACAAAGGGTCGTTATCAGATGACGATGCGATGACTTTGCTTAAATATTTGTGTTCTAACATGGTATCGGGCGGGACGCGGCCGAAATAGTAATCTAATACGTGATTTAATGTGTCCCGCGGACCTTCAGTGAAACCGCTACCAACTGGGAGAGCTGAGAGGGGTTTGGGCTTAAAATTTCCCTTGATGAAACTGTAGATTCCACCCCAAGGGCTGATTTCGCAACGCGAGCAGGCTGCCCTCCATGCTTCTTTCTTAGCCAGTCTCCTCGCACGGCGATATCTTGCCTTCAGTCTTTTGTAAAAGACCTCCAGCACACCCTTAACGACACCGCGTGCCTTTATAAAGGCCCGCTGTGCCTTTTGAGTGGCTCTTTTGAGAGGATTCAAATCAGATTTCCACCAAGAGATGGACTTGAGGTATTTATCACTTCTGGGACGGGATGGAATGGTGTTTAGACATGTGTGAAAAATCTCTTCGCCGAGTAAATTAATTACATCGTCGAGGGAGGATGAGTCACGCACATTTTCTAAAAAAAGATTAATATTTTCTATTTTTTTGCTGAAATGTTCAAAAACTCTATCCCAGTCAGCGCGACCAAAGCTGAAGTATATTTGGCTAAATTTGTTTAATTTAAATCTGGTGTTGTCCTGTGAAGAGGGAGCAAAATTGAGGTTAAAGACGAGACGTTTATGGTCAGACAACTCCTGGTACTCAGGATGCCAATCGGTAACGCTATTTACAAGGCCAGCACTACAGCAAGTGACGTCGATGGAAGAAGAGCGGTCGCCCTCCTCCCACGTCACCGCGCCGTGAGTGTTGAGCACATGCAAATAGTTGGCATCAATAAAGTTTTCAACTAGATCTCTCTTAGGTGAGTGATGCCTGAGGAGCAGAGGTTTATCCGACCACCTAAAAGATTCAACATTTAGATCGCCGCAAAAAATGATCTCGTCATAGTTCAGAGAATTAAGGCTAAAATTTATCTTATCGAGAAGAGGGGAGGGATCACATGATGGCGGAAGGTAAACATTACAAAGAAGAATACTTTTACCACTCAATTCACACATGACAAACACGACATTAACACTGGACAAATGAGACAAATGGACAAATTTAAGGCTAGGATTTACTACAATGACCATAGCTCCCAACCTAGAGTTTGTAATAGGGCCATAGCAAACTCTGTTAGATGGGATTGGCAGCGATGGGATTTTGCCGCGCGCGGCTGGGAGCTCTTGTAAAAGTAGTAAATCTATGTTCTCCTCACGACAATCATTCAATACTGAATACAAACAAGGCTGAGAGCGTCTTATATTGATTTGTAGGCACTTGAAAACAATCATTTGACTATCGACTTATTGAACTGATCCTGGGCATCTCGCATGTGCTTGCACATCATGGAGTTGGCATTGTGCTTGTCACCGCACCTGTGACACTTAAGCGCGCTTTTATTTTCACAGGCAGTGGTAAGATGTGCACCTGCACAATTGGCGCACTTGGGCGCATTGGTGCACTTTTTACCATCAGTGTGCGTTCTGTGAGAGAGGCTACCGCAGATACCACATGGGAAGACGCGTTTCGCCTGGGCGAGCCTGAGGGACAGGAAGTCAACAGTGACGCGGCCGCGTGCAAGGAGAGCTTCCTCGATACCCTTATTGACCTCTATGATAGCGGTAGAAGGCGAACCTTCCTTCCTAATCAATTTAACCAGCTTCAAGCCGCCGCTGTTATTAATTAACTGCGGGGCTATCACAGGGTTTTCCATCAGATCAGACACCAGATCAGATTCAGATTTTTCGACAGGGATGCCGAAAATTGCCAACCTGGGCCTGAATGTCGGGTTTGGTAAGACTTTAAGTCCGTCAATGTTGGCGGTCTTAAATCCGTCCACAAACCGCTTTGATTCTGCAGAATTGGGAAAGTGAAGGACAAGTTTTTTGTCCTTCCCAGTTACCGCCGTCACATCACAACTCTTCAACTGTGGAGTCTTGGCAATTTTGGCTCTGATGGCCTCGAAAGATAAGGTGTCTGAGCCAATTTTTACATGATTTACACTGTTCTTTAACGTCTGCGCGTAGGTTGAACGCGCTGGCACTCTAGGGTGTACAGTTGTGGGTTGGTTGGACCTAATTTGGATAGCAGAAGTATCAGGTTGGGGGATCATTGTAACGGGGTTAGGAGGAGAGGGAGGCTTGGCCAACCTTTTCCTAAGTTGGATGACCTCATTTTCAACTATTTTTACATTTTTTTTGAAGATTCTTAACACTTCAGTTTGTAAAGCGTTAAAAATACGCCTTACATCGTCTTTCACTGAGTCAGATAACCCGGTGCGGGTGGTAGCAGGAAGGTTACAGGCAGCGATATCCGCTACCTCATGAAAATTTTTGTTGAAAAGAGAATCTATCTCTTCCCAGCAGTCAGAGGATCCAGAATGGGTACAGGAAGGAATGGAAGTAGGGGCCTGGGGGATCTTACCTTGGGCAGTCCTATTAATAGGAGCGGAGTCCTCTTCGGCCACGGTCCCAGGACTTGTGGAGGGCTCCAAAGGTGGGAATGGGTCGTCAGCTGATGTGGCCCGCGTCTGCAGGCGAGTGGTGACCATCTTGTATCTTGTCTCTTCGTGGTTGTTATGGTAGTCAGTCGTTGTAAAAAAAAAAAAAAAAAATTATATATATATATATTTTTTAATTTTCGAATTTCTAAAAAGTTAAATGAATAAGCAGAATTTTTGAGACTAACTTCAGGTTTCAAACTTCAGAATGACACGAAAACCAGCATGACCAACGGGGAAAGACCAACGGGGAAGAACAACAATGAGATTTTATATGGTAAGCGTGACCTCTGGCGGTCGATTTAAACAGAGTATTTATCTATGAAATATATAATTTTTAAAATAAAATAATACTTTAATATAACATAATTTTAAATGAAATATTTTAATATAACATACATATACACAATCTGTTGAAAAATTATTTCCAAATACATTAATATATATATTTAAAATTTCGACGGCATATTCTTCTCGTTTTAATAGAATGCCTTAGTTAAATTAAGAAAAAAAAAGGCATCTCCTGATTGTGCAATTAAAAGTTGCTGATGGCTTGCGCCATCTATCGGAATAAATATAAACTTTCGTTCATGTTTTTTCTTTTTTTTTCCTTGATTAATAAAGAAAGGGTTTATTTGGCCGATTCTGGAATAAATTTAAAAAAATCAATGATTAGTTGATATTTATTCTGATAAATGGCGCAAGCCATCAGCAACTTTTAATTGCGTGATAATAGGAGATGCCTTTTTGTGTTAATTTATATAAGGCATTCTATTGAAAGCGAGAAGCATGGCGTCGAATTTTTAAATAAATACATTAATGTATTTGGAAAGATATTTTTCAACAGATTGTATATATATATAAATTTTATAATATAAAGTTGTGGGAAGATGGTATTCATGTATTAAGAGTGGTACCTCTCCCCTACCCCTTCAGGAATGGAATTTACGGCATTGATAAAGACTTGCAGTGCTTCATCATCTGTGTCAAATTTTATCCCTTTCAACAATAACTTGTTTTACCACAAATGTTTCTTTTTACAGAACGAAAAATCGAAATTTTAACTATTTTAAAGAGAAATAACGACTATTCCTATCCTTATGGAGGAAGTATGAAAGGATGAATTGTGAAAAGTAATAATGAACGGAAAAATAAAAGTGTCCAGGGATGGGAATCGAACCCATGATTATGAATGACATTTAACAAGTTTTACCGCAAATATTGTGTGTTCGATTCCCATCCCTGGATACCTTTATTTTTCCGTTCATCATTACTCTTCACAATTCATCTTTTCATATTTCATCCCTAAGGATAGGAATAGTCGTTATTCCTCCTTAAAATTATTAAAAATTAAGATTTTACGTTCTGTAAAAAGAAACATTTGCGGTAAAACTTGTAACACGTTGAAAATTAGGGAAGACCAACTTCGGGATGAGACAACAATTTATTTAATGCAAGAACAAACTATGAAGGATAAACAAAAGATAAGCAAAAGAGGGAAGTGTACAGAGTATAGCAATATATAAACATAAAAAATAAAACTCTGCTAATAAAATAATAAATACTTTGTTACACTTGTTAAACGTCGTTGTATATTCATAGCCGTATTATATTGTATTAAAAAATTACTTGTATATTAAAGGTTATGTAAATAAACCTTATTTACACATATAGGGGACATATACTATTATTGTGCCTTCTACAAGCTTCGGTAAGCTTTTTAAGGCATAACTCATAGTTAGGTGTCTCCGAGCAACCCGCCGCAGAGGAGGGCCAAGGAGAGGGCTGGAGAGGCGACGGTAAGGCCGTGGGCGCCCCGGGGGAGAGGAGGGCTAGTGCACGCCGTTTTGAGGGAACCAAGGCAGCGCCGAGCACAACTCCGGCACTGAAGGCTTCAAAAATATGGGATCATCAGAGATCAAAGGTCTGGCTTTTACCTTTCGACCTCCCGAAGGAAGTAACACATATAGGGGACAGTATAAAACATTATAAAGGAATGGCAATATATCCAGATGGCACAAGAACCTATAGGACATGCAATAACTGTCCTGGTGTGGAACTAACACCTACCCACTTATTCTAATGCCCAGCAATGGCCGCAGCCTTGCAGAAAATTGACTTAAACCCAGAGCAGCAGCTTTACACACCCAAGATAGAGGACATTGCTGTGATAGAGATTCATGGAGACATCTGAGACTCTTCATTGGACACGACAACAACAACAGGGGACAGTATGGAGATAATTTCACTCAACATTTACCCTCAATTTACATCATACGTTATCTCAAGTAAGACAAAACGACTCCCTATTTGCATATAAATGTTGTTCCCCAATTACCATTAGGATGGTAAATTCCACAGTGATTGGAAATGAGATGAGGTCCCAATAAAATAAAAAAAGACAAATGTTTATGGATTAATTTAAGAAAATAGACGTTTTCCTTTTCTCATTCTAAAAACCTATTCGTTTTTATATAAAAAAACTCTCTTCAATTATTGTTATTTAAAATTGTAAAAATGCATATTTGTTAAAGTTTTCTTTTTTAACGCAAAACACAAAATTATCTAATTATTTTGGAAATGATACCTGGAGGGTATTATCTATGAAAGGAAGGAAAAAGACCTCTCCCTTTAAAATAAATATAAAAACTATGCGCCTTCAAGTTTGACGGGATGTGGGCGTTCTTTCTTTTTAAATTAAAAGAAATCTATCTGCAATATTTTCCATACACTAATGGACAGAACATAAGGAAGTGGAAAGTTTTTGATGTCGGCAATCGTCTGCTTTTTTTTTTCTTTGAAGGAGACATAGTCAATTTTGTTCACACTTGGTTATCTCGTATGTCTTCAATAAGGTCACTGTAATATCTTTCAGAGTTATTGTCTGAATCCTGATATACATGCTAAAAGGTACAACTTCCTCAAGTTTTGTCCATGAGTGTATTTGGTTATCTCGTGTGTCTTCAATAAAGGTCACTGTAATATCTTTCAGAGTTATTGTCTGAATCCCGATATACATGCTAAAAGTTAAAACTTCCTTAAGTTCTGTCTATGAGTGTATTGGCCATTGACCTGTTCTATCCACCATTTGACCAATTAAACACCACTGTAGAAAATCCTGAAGATTTCAAGAATTACTTGTGTACCTCATGGAATCAAAGCTTTCTCTGGACTGACGGTAGCTATAGCTAGAACTATGGTCTCCATATTAGGACGTTCTGAATTTTCTAAAACTGATGTCGTTGCCTGAGTGTGTTAGTTTGCAGTTAATAGATAGTATATAGGTTTTGTGCAAATAACATTGCAACTGATGGAGGGGGATTTGGTCTTATTATATTGTGTTTAAAGATTTTTTCTGTTCTTTCTCTCTATAGGTGGAAGGTGTGTTTATGTTAGTTTATCTTGGTTATAAGAGTGGTGCTGGTGCTTATCTCCATGGTTAAACCAATTTCTGAAGTCCACTCCTTCTCTACTACAACTAATAAGGAACCATAGAGATAGTTTCCATCATTCTTGGTACCAAATAGAAAACCCCAGAAAAAACAGACCCTCCAACTAAACAGAAGGAAATTGATATAGTTGGCCAGATGGAAATCTGGTCACATGCGCCCTCTAGTCTATAAAGAAGGATGGTCGAAACCGTTTAGTTTTCGACCACTACGACCCGGGTTCGATTCCGGATTGGACACTCTTTTCTGTTTAAAAAAAAATGCTCCAATGGTCCCCGATTCTTGCAAAAGTCCAACCCCACCAGCGAGTGTAAGTAACCAAACGGGGCTCTGGCACATTTGTAAGTGCAAAGTCGAACTGCTTTTTACATGTGTAGACCTGTGGTGTGCTTACAGTAAAAAGCAGTCGCTAACTACCCACCATGATTATTATCATGGCCTGTACCACGTGTACTAGGGATAAGAAAAAAAAAGTCTATAAAGAGGGAGCTAAAAGCTTCCCCATATGCACTAGGTGCAAAACCGAAGAGGCCACTCCCCAATATATACTGGATTGTATTGGAAAGGACAAAGGATCCCTGTACAGAGAACCAAGAAGAGTTCTTGAACTTCTTTATGAGCACAACCTCAAATATCTTGTCTAATTTAGACCAATAAAAGGATAAGTAAAAAAAAACTCCTCACCTGGTTGTAAGAGTTGTGGGAGTGATGGTTGCGTGATGTGTTGGTGTGGCTTGTGGAAAGGCCGCTGATAGAATTATAATTAATTTATTTAAAGCCAGAAATATATAAAGAGAAAAGAAGTAACGGTTGAATTAACGGCCGTTGGGAGCAGGCCTTGTTGTTGATGACGCCAGTGGCCAGCGGATGACGCCCCGCGCGTATGCGTAGTGTGTTCTCCCAGCTTGCGTTTGCTGAAGCATAGTGGGGGCCGCCACTCTATTGCCCGTAGTATGTGTATTGAAACTTTGTCCCAGTTCGTGCTCGCTGAAGCAAAGTGTGGTCGTCACAGAATCAATTTTGGTTACGGTAGGTAGCGTATTGATATAAATCGTTTATTTTAGACAGTCACCTCCCGGGATCGAATCCCACATTGGGTATCTTTTTTTATTGAAGAAATATTTACTTCAATAGCCCCCTTTTTTCTTTAAAACCCACCAATGATTGCAAGTAACCGAACGGGGCTCAAGAAAACTTGTAGCAGTTACCAACTACTCCCCACCATGATTATCATGGCTTGTACCACGTGTATACTAGGGATAGTAGTTGTGTCTTGTCCAAAAACTCTTTTGTATTGATGTCTGCCATATAGAGGGGTGCAAGGATGGCTGGGTATATTTGGTCCGGAGTGAGTTGGGTATTGTGACAGTTATTGCAGTTCCTGTAGGATCTAGTCATGTCTGGGTTTATCTTCATTCCTTTAAAATGTCCTGTTCTGATTCTTGAAACTTTTGTTGTTTACTATAGGGATAATAATAATAATAATAAATTTACTTTTCAAAAAGGTTACAAGTTTTTCTCTGTAAAGTGCAACGAATTATCAGTCTATTTACATATTTTTATTTACAACTTCAATAAATGACAACTGTAAAAGTAAACAAAGATATTTACAATTTCAATCTTGACTCCTGGTCAGTGCTGTGGCCCTCACAGATATGGTCCCCTGATCTCCTGCAGCTCTCCAGCAGTCTTTCTATGACTGTTGGCTCCTCGATCCCCTGGTCTTGATCCATTATTGTCTGTCAGGTCATCTGCTCTAGGTCGTTCTCCTGGATCTCTTCTATGGTCGTCGTATCCCTGTGGTCCATGTCCGGTGTTACACCTTCCTCGTCTTCAAACGCCAGCTCCCTACATCGTTCCAACAATCTATCCATGCCTTCTTTTTCTTTATTTTTCTGTAACTTATCGTGAGGGTCATTCTTCTTTTCTGTTGAGATAATTTCCATCGTCTTTTTTAGGACCAAGGATTGAATATATGCGAAGTACCTTTTTCTTATGTTTATTTCCTTCCTGTATTGTTTGTTATATTTGGTTACTATTCCATCCCATGTTAAGACTATCGGCACTACTTTTACGGGCATTTTTTCAGTTTGGGCCATTTCCCTCGCCAGTAGCTGGTATTTTCTTTTCTTTGTCAGCTCCGTAGTTTGGATATTGTCTTGGGATGTAACGCCTATCTCTATGATTGTTATGTCTTTTTTATTTTGTCATATACTATTATATCAGGTTTGTTAGCTCTAATATTAATAAAAATAAAATAATAAAGATCTTATTATGTAATTATTAATACTAATTAACAAGGCTGTTGAATTAATTAAGAAATAAATTGCTTATAAATGAGAAAAAAATTGATATTGTGTAAGTTTGAGATTTACCCAATATATTTAAATAAGAATTTATATTAAAAAACTATATTTAACCAACTTTTCAATCACACACCACCAAACCTAGAAAAAAATAGTATTTCTAGGAAAAAAAGGGACGTAGTATACAAATTATAGAAAAAGTTGCATATTTCCCTTCTCCCAAAACTAATATTCAAAAAGAGAGGGGGGGGGGGGGTCAATATTTTCCCACAAATATTGGAAAATTTAATAAAATTGATCTAGATAACTTGGTTTAGCCAATAATTGAAAATTTCCGCTGGATTGTTATTTGTGTTTGAGGGAGGGAGCTTCTCTAAAAGTTAATTATAGTTTTTGACCGTGGACTGACTTATAGACCTAGCTATTTCCAAGCCGAGTTTATAATGAGGATTTTGTCGTCAATTTAAATTTTGATTTATTTTATCAATAGAACACAAATTTGCCATTAAATCTATTATGATAATTATATAGCTGCGCAATAAATACTTTTGTCTCGTTATTTTGATTATATTTTTTAAATTCGCGCCTCTCGTCAAGAAAAGTATTTTGTTAAAGGCGTTGTGTTAGAATACGTATTAACTGTTGCACAGCCAAAACAATTTTTCTAATATAAATACACTCATGGACAAAACTTGGGGAAATGGAGAGGTCGTCTCTTTTGTTGAAGGATACAGAGGCAATTTTGTTCACACTCGGTTATCTCGTGTGTCTTCAATAAAGGTCACTGTAATATCTTTCAGAGTTATTGTCTGAATCCCGGTTTACATGCTAAAAGGTACAACTTCCTTATGTTTTGTCCATGAGTGTATTTGGGTATCTCGTGTGTCTTCAATAAAGGTCACTGTAATATCTTTCAGAGTTATTGTATGAATCCTGATATACATGCTAAAAGGTATAATTTCCTCAAGTTTTGTCCATGAGTGTATTTGGTTATCTCGTGTGTCTTCAATAAAGGTCACTGTAATATCTTTCAGAGTTATTGTATGAATCCTGATATACATGCTAAAAGGTATAATTTCCTCAAGTTTTGTCCTTGAGTGCACATTATAAATTAATAATATATATTATTGACACACTGTGACACATGACACATCATTTTGAACGTTGGCACAAGGACCGTCCAATTTGCATGGGAACCTCTGACATTGAGACTTGAAATCATTATCAACTCAGACAACAGATAAACATAACTCTGAAAGAATATTCCTTTATTAAGACAATCTCCCTATACGCTAAATAAGAAGAAACACAAGTTGAAGAGAATAGTTTCTTCTATAAGAAAGGATCGTACAAGCTTTCGGGCAAGACCTCTATCGTAGGTCGATGAACTTCGCTAAACTACATTACTGTGTAACAATGGCAATCCATTGTTGGAAACCCTGTATAACAAAATCAATCCATTGTTGGAAATTCTGTGTTACCATATCAATCCATTGTTGGCAACCCATTGTTGCCAACCCCGTGTAACAAGTTGAATCCATTGTTGGAAATTCTGTGTTACCATATCAATCCATTGTTGGCAACCCATTGTTGCCAACCCCGTGTAACAATTTAACCCATTGTTGGAAATCCTGTGTAATAATACAATCCATTGTTGATTTTAATTATTCCAGAATAATGACCAAATATCCTCTTTTGATAAATCAACAAACATATTCCTCGCTATATATGAAAAAAAAAATGGTCAGGTGCTGATATTAAATACAAAAAATCCATATCCTGACCACGAGCACATGACCATTTTAAATGGCTGAGCACCATCTAGTGGAACAGAAATCAACTAAACGTTGAAATAGCTTGTTCCAAGAATATTTGGCCAACCTTATTTCCTGAGAAATCAAGATAGGTCTTCCATGTACGCGTTTCGGGCTGTTGGCCCTCGTCAGCGTGTGAAGACTGTACCTCTAGAACCAAAAATTTGACACCAGGGGCTTTTTGAGAAATCAAGAAATGGGTATATATATATTTAGTTCTTTTGAAGAAGAACCCTACCACGAAAGTTTTCATATCTTTATTCTATCTTGCCAGAAGACACACAAGGGTATTACATTTCTCCAATTCATTCTTCGTAGATTTTTCAAAGCAAGTTCTAAGTTGGATTCCTTTTAAGTTAAAAAACCTAAAAAATCAATTTTTTAATGATTATCATTGTATTTTTTGCTTCTTTGTTTTTTTTCTAATTATCAAATTGTAAAAGGTAGGAATCCAACATTTCTATTATCGGAAACTGAATTTATTCCCATTGATTAGAGGGTTTTTGTGTAAAGAAAAATTCATCTATTAGAAAAAAACAACAATAAGACAATAATTATCATTTTATAATAATTTCAATTAATATAATGAGAGACGTTAGAAAGAGAGAAAAAAAAGGAAAAAATAATTTTCTAATGTATGTAATTTATTCAGAAAAATGTTATTTTACATTTATCTTATGTTTAAATTCTTTATTTTTAATTCATATATATATACTCAATTGTGTACATTACTGATTTATTAAAAACTAAAACTATATATATATTATATTTTAATAAAGATTTTTTGCTGTTTTGAGATTAATTACTTGTAGAGGAATTATTGGTCATTTGCTTGATTTTGGTATGCAGTCGTGGAAGAGATTATAATAAAATTAGTTATCAAAAATAGCTTTAATTGCACTAAAGGAATATATGATAAAACATAATTTGATAAAAGTAATGCCTGGCTTAAGGCGAGTAGAATAAGGAAAACAAAAGATTATTTACATAATGTACAAAAGTTTTGAGCCGGCGATTGGGATAAAACAACAATGAGTTTTTAAAGGGGAAGAGTGACCTCTGGCGGTCGATTTAGCAGAGTATTTGAATCTATGAAATATAATTTTAAATAAAATAATATATCAATATAACATATATATATTAAAAAATTTTCTATTGTTTTTTCATATATATATTTTGCTAAAAAAACAACAATGAACCACATGAGAAGGAAAGCAGCAATAAACGATATTTTAAAAATGTCTATTTTGTTATAGAAAATACTTCGTACTTTGAATTTAAAAATAATTTACAGTAGAAAAAAATAGGGTGAAAAATAGCACAAAAGAGTGATATTGTACTCTAATCGGGTGGATAAATCAAGAAAAATATATTTTACGTTGGTTCAATTAAAATTTGCTGATGGCTTGCTCCATCTATCGGAATAAATATTATAATGTAGAAAATTAGGAAAGTTAGACTTCAAGATGACAGGGCAATTTATTTAATGTGTGTAAAACTAAATTGAAATTAATAAAATAGTAGAGAGGCAATGAGAAATTTTAACAGTGTATCAAAATACAAATATTGAAATAAATAAAAAATCATAGAATAATAAATAATCTACTACAATATTAACTAATCGTTTATTTTTAATTATTCCCAAATTGGCCAAATACCCATTCTTGATTAAGCTAACCATGTACGTGTTTCGTGGTTGTTGCCCCTCATCATCGTGATACAAGCTGTACATCAACAAACCAAAAAAAATTCAGGATAGCTGAAAGACTAGATTTTTGGTCGTTGAGGTACAGCTTGCATCACGCTGATGAGGGCCAACAGCCCGAAACGCGTGGGTGGTTAGTGCTTTTCTTGATTAATAAAAAAAAATGGATATTTGACTAATTCGGTAATTTAAAAAAAAAATCAATGTTTAGTTGATATTTATTCCGATAGATGGCGCAAGCCATCAGCAACATTTATTTGCACGATCAGGTATACCCTTTTCTTAATAAATATATAAGAGTTACACATAATGATACTCTAAGAATAACTTATTATCACATTTTATAATGTGAAATACAGTTAAACCTGTCTATAGCGCCCACTCTAAATAGCGTCTCCCTATCTATAGCGCCCGATTTTAAATACGTAGTATAATGCGATTTACATTAAAAGTGACCTATCTACAGCAGCCCCTCTCTATAGTACCCTATTTTGGTGAGTCCCAAGAGGGGGCGCTATAGACAGGTTTAACTGTATATAAAGCAATCCCCATGAAATTAATTATGACACGTTTATCTAATACTTTTATTAGATTTCTCAGATATTTCGACCTTCTATTTAGACGAAAATGACAGTCAGCCTCGTGTAAATATTTAAAGATTTTAATTAAAATATTTGATCCAATATAAGCTCGTTCTAATTAAACATTTTATAATATAGAAGTAATTATATATTATCAGTTTCCTTTAAGCGTACTAGGGCGAAATAACCGTTATAAATTAAAGCAGACGAAATATAAAGACATAATATAGTCAAAATAATAAATGGAGCAATTTGTTATAGTTATTGATTTATAAACATTCTTAATGTATATTTTATCACAATAAATTATATTAGCAGTTTCCTTTAAATGTACTAGCCAGAAATAAACGTTATAAATTAAAACAGACGAAATATAAAGACACAATATGGTCAAATTATAAATGGAGCAATTTATTATATTTCTTGATATCGGAAAATATCTAATGTATATTTTATCTCAATATAATTTATATTATCTAGCTGTGTAATATATTTTCAGACTTCATAATAGTCATCATATTATTAGAAGGTTCCTTTAAGTAAACTAATGCGAGATAACCGTTATAAATTAAAGCAGACGAAATATAAAGACATAATATGGTCAAAATAATAAATGGAGTATTTGTTATAGCTCTTGATTTATAAAAATTCTTAATGTATATTTTATCTCAATATAATATTTATATTTTCCAGATATTTAATATATTTTAAGACTTTATAATATTCATCATATTATTAGCAGTTTCCTTTAAGTGTGCTAGCGGGTGAAATAACGATTATAAATTAAAGCAGACGAAATATAAAGAAAATATGGTCAAAAATAATAAATGGAGCAATATTTGTTATACTTCTTGATATATAAAATTCTTAATATATATTTTATCTCAATATAATATTTATATTATCTAGCTCTTTAATATATTTTAAGACTTTATCATATTCATATTTTATGTTAACGAAACATTCTATCTAAATTATTATTTATAAGTTGAACAAAATAATCGTTTGTATGTGATATAGTGTATATAGAGTAGAGCAAACACGGTGTTTAATCTTAACTTTAAATTTTCATGTCGTAAGCTATTTATTTTCCATTTACAAATTTAGACTTAACGCCCTTTTCTTAATAGAAACGTTTTTTTTTAAATACAAGTATTTTAATTATTTATTATTATTATTACGAGTATTTAAATACTCGTATGCTTAAATATTGGAAATTCGAAACTATTATAGACACGTATTATTCTTTTATAAATTAAACAATTTCTACTGCCCTTACTGCAATGAAAAATTAATGTAAGGGCCTGGCTCATCAGTGGTGAACCCTTCCGGCGGTTTCGCCAGTTTAATATACCATGGAGCCAGGCCCTCCCATTATTTTTTTTCATTGAAATAAGGACAGTAGAAATTGTTTAATTTTTAAAAGAATCATACGCATCTATAATAGTTTCGAATTTTGATAACAGATGGCGTGCTAATATATCATAATATAAATGCTTAAATATTAATATGTTGTTTATTTTCTCTAAAAATGAAATAAAATAATATATATATTCGAATTTTTCTTAACGTTAAATATTAAAGTAGAAATCAAAAGTGTGTAATTAAATTAATATTTATCTCTAATTATATCTATATAATAATTCATCTTATAAGAAAGAGATTTAGCAAAACTGTATAGTTTATTTTTAATTTAGAGAAGACGATTAAAAAATTCGAAATGAACGTGTTTCGAATTTTAAAATATAAGTTAAACATATTTTAAAATCTCCTTCAGAAATTAAAATTCAATATATTATAATATATTCAGTTTGATTTATTTTATTAAAAAAATTACATTATCATTTTATTTTTTATATATAAAAATTTTTCCTACCGTTTTCTAAACTGGAATTTAATCAATTTTTTTTTTCCAAAATAATTTTATATAATGTATTTTATTTAAATCTCTAAAGAAAAATGCTTACATATAAATAGAAAATTTGTTGCATATATATATAAATGAAAAGCGTATTTTGTATTTAAATAGCTCTTTTTCAAAATATGCTTTAATATTTTAAAAACCAAACGACTTTTTGTCAGAAAAACAGTAAACATTGTAGCGTTCAAATTCTCTTGAAAATGAGAAAACACGAAGCCTTGTTCAATTAAATTTTCTTAAATTGATTATAAATTTCGGGAATATTAATTTTTAAAATATATTTGCGCTCTTTAAATTAATTAAAGATAACCATCTATTCAAAAAGCTTATTTCATGTTTAACCATGGCTGGTAGATGAGTATTTTAAACTATCGACCCGGGATCGAATCCCACAATAGGCCTTTTTTTTTCTTTTGAAAAAGGCTTAATTTTTAAAGTTCAACCAATCCACCAGTAAATATAAACTAACAATACAGGGGTCTGGCACGCTTGTAACTGTAAAAGTTTATCATTCTTTTCACATGTGGAACACTTACAGTAAAAGCAGTTGCTAACTATTCACCATTATTATCATGGCCAGTATCACGTGTACTTGTGATAAGAAAAAAAAAAAGAAAACGAGCAACTTCTATTTAAATTATTCTTTTTCTTTTGAACTTCGCACTTTTGCCCTTCTATATATATACAGTTAAACCTGTCTGTAGCGCCCCTCTAAATAGCGCCTTCCTTTCTATAGCGCCCGATTTTAAATACGTAGTACGTAGTTGTGTTGCGGGCGCAACGTTTAACATGTCTAATTATGGAATACGTAGTACGATGCGATTTACATTAAAAGTGACCTGTCTATAGCTCCTCCTCTCTATAGCACCCTATATTGGTGAGTCCCAAGAGGGGGCGCTATAGACAGGTTTAACTGTATTAAAATCTAAAAAGGAATATCCTGACCAGGAACACATGAGCTTTTTAGATGACAGAGTGCCATCTAGTGGAAAAGAAATAAATTAAACGTTGATTTAGCCTGTTCCCTGATAATTGGCTAACCCATTTTATTAATAAATCGAGAAAAGCCAATTACGAACGCGTTTCGGGCAGTTGGCCCTCGTCAGCATGGAGCAGGTTGTACCACTGCGACCAAAAATGTTTGAAAGAATATATAAATAAAGCAAGAAAATGATCCTAGGGGGAGGCTGTTGTTTATTATTGTTTATATTTCAGAGGATTTTATCTTTTGAACTTACAAGTGTGCCAGAATCCCGTTTGGTTACTTGTACTCACTGGTGGGGTTAGATTTTTGCAAGAATCAAGGCCCCATTGGAATAATTATATTTCATAAAAAAAAAGTGTCCAATACGGGATTCGATCCCGGAACATGGCTGTCAAAATTTTCGACGCTTTATACCACTCATATATTAACTATCTTTTTTTCCCTTACTATAAAAGTCAATAATAACCAAAATAAACTCATAGACAAAACTTAAGGAAATGCAAAGTCTCTGGTATCGCCGGTCGTCTATTTTTTTTAAAGAGACAGAAGCAATTTTGTTTACACTTTGTTATCTCGTGTGTCTTCAATAAAGGTCACTGTAATATCTTTCAGAGTTATTGTCTGAATCCCGATATACATGCTAAAAGGTACAACTTCCTTTAAGTTTTGTCCATGAGTGTATTTGGTTATCTCGTGTGTCTTCAATAAAGGTCACTGTAATATCTTTCAGAGTTATTGTCTGAATCCCGATATACATGCTAAAAGGTACAACTTCCTTTAAGTTTTGTCCATGAGTGTATTTGGTTATCTCGTGTGTCTTCAATAAAGGTCACTGTAATATCTTTCAGAGTTATTGTCTGAATCCCGATATACATGCTAAAAGGTACAACTTCCTTAAGTTTTGTCCATGAGTGTATTTGGGTATCTCGTGTATCTTCAATAAAGGTCACTGTAATATCTTTCAGAGTTATTGTCTGAATCCCGATATACATGCTAAAAGGTACAACTTCCTTAAGTTTTGTACATAAGTGTATTTGGTTATCTCGTGCGTCTTCAATAAAGGTCACTGTAATATCTTTCAGAGTTATTGTCTGAATCCCGATATACATGCTAAAAGGTACAACTTCCTTAAGTTTTGTACATAAGTGTATTTGGTTATCTCGTATGTCTTCAATAAAGGTCACTGTAATATATTTCAGAGTTATTATCTGAATCCCGATATACATGCTAAAAGGTACAACTTCCCTAAGTTTTGTCCATGAGTGTATTTGGTTATCTCGTGTGTCTTCAATAAAGGTCACTGTAATATATTTCAGAGTTATTATCTGAATCCCGATATACATGCTAAAAGGTACAATTTCCTTTAGTTTTGTATATCTCTCCAGGAATGTATTTCTTAAAAGTGAAATGATAGAATAATTCACAAAATAGGAAAAACTTAGATAAAGAAGTTCAAAACATAACTTAATCTAACCATTATTTCTTTCTTTAACACTCTAAATGCTTAGAGAGAACAAAAAAAAAAACATAAATTACATTTTTCATTCCTTATAATAGGACACAAAAAAGGGCGCCAAAAATAATGAGATCTAGACGGGAGAAGTGAAAAAAGTCAAATTTCATTAAAAGTTTATTTTTATCTGAGATGAAATAAAGAACTTAAATAGTTAAAATAAAGGAAACAAAGGAAGCTAGCTCAATAAAAACCATTTTTTTGGTTTCCCCTAAAAGAAAAATGAAAAAGGTTTTAAACAAGATTTTTAAAAAGCTTTAAAGAGATTATATTTCTCATATTAAATTTGACTTTAATTTATATATATATATATATATATGTTGCATAAAGAATTTCTTGTTGGTTTTAGAGGATTTTGAATATATTTATTGATAATTTGCTTGATCCCGGAATCCCTGAGCATAAGACACTGCAGTTGTGGCAATAATTAAATAAAATTTGTTATCAAAAATATATTTAATTGAGCTAAAGGAATATATACGAAAACATAATTTGATAAAAGTACTGACTGGCTTAAGGCATAAGAATCTAAAAAATGAAAAACTTATTTACATAGTTACATAAGGTTTGAGCCGGCCATCAGGAAACAACAACAATCGGTTTTATATAGGGGAAGTCGCGACATCTGGTTGTAGATTTAAACAGAGTATTTGTATCTATGAAATATAATTTTAAATGAAATAATATTTTTATATAACATATATATACGAAAAAACAAAAGAAAAAAAAATAAAAGATAAAAAGTTCAGGTGTTGAAATCAATATTAAAAATGGCATATCCTGACCAGGAGCACATGTGCTTTACAGAAGGCAGAGCGCCATCTGGTGGAACAGAAAACAACTAAACATTGATTTAGCCTGTGTCCTGATATTTGGCCAACCCAATTTCTTGATAAATCAAGAAAAGCCATCCACGAACAGGCTAAATCAATGTTTAGTTGTTTTCTGTTCCACCAGATGGCGCTCTGCCTTCTGTAAAGCACATGTGCTCCTGGTCAGGATATGCCTTTTTTAATATATATATATATATGACATAATTATACTTATTGTATAAATATGCAATATAAACTTTCATAATTATATTGTAAAATAGAAAATTAGGAAAGAGACAAAACTTCAGAATGACACAGCAATTTATTAAATATAAGCACAAATTAAAACTATTAAAATAACAGAGGCAATGAGAAAATTTGTCAGTGTATCAAAATACAATATCAAAATCACAATATCAAAATACAATACAGTGTATCGAAATTAATATATCTTTTCACAGAATAATAAATAATATGTTATTGAATATATGCAATAGAATATATTCTTTTCATTTCTCAGGAAATCTTTTTCACCATATTAATAAACCTCCATTTTAGTTTATATAAAAACCTGTAAATAGGTACTAGCAAATGGAAAAGTTAACACAAGTAGAAACTAAAATTAATTAATATATAGACAAATACTATCTCATATATGTAGGCACTCTTCTATATATACCACAGTATTTCACGGATTTATTGTAATTGTGGTCACTGTAATATCTTTCAGAGTTATTGTCTGAATCCCTATATACATGCTAAAAGGCACAACTTCCTTAAGTTTTGTCCATGAGTATATTTGGTTATCTCGTGTATCTTCAATAAAGGTCACTGTAATATCTTTCAGAGTTATTGTCTGAATCCCGATATACATGCTAAAAGGCACAACTTCCTTAAGTTTTGTCCATGAGTGTATTTGGTTATCTGGTGTGTCTTCAATAAAGGTCAATGTAATATCTTTCAGAGTTATTATATGAATCCTGATATACATGGTAAAAGGTACAACTTCCTTAAGTTTTGTCCATGAGTGTATTTGGTTATCTCGTGTGTCTTCAATAAAGGTCACTGTAATATCTTTCAGAGTTATTGTCTCAATCCCGATATACATGCTAAAAGGTACAACTTCCTTAAGTTATGTCCATGAGTGTATTTGGTTATCTCGTGTGTCTTCAATAAAGGTCACTGTAATATCTTTCAGAGTTATTGTCTGAATCCCGGTATACATGCTAAAAGGTACAACTTCCTTAAGTTTTGTCCATGAGTGTATTTGGTTATCTCGTGTGTCTTCAATAAAGGTCACTGTAATATCTTTCAGAGTTATTGTCTGAATCCCGATATACATGCTAAAAGGTACAACTTCCTTAAGTTTTGTCCATGAGTGTATTTGGTTATTCGTGTGTCTTCAATAAAGGTCACTGTAATATCTTTCAGAGTTATTGTCTGAATCCCGATATACATGCTAAAAGGTACAACTTCCTTAAGTTTTGTCCATGATTGTATTTGGTTATCTCGTGTGTCTTCAATAAAGGTCGCTGTAATATCTTTCAGAGTTATTGTCTGAATTCCGATATACATGGTAATAGGTACAATTTCCTTGAGTTTTGTCCATGAGTGTATATCTATCATAGCTAGCATATGATGGTGGTGGTGTCTTATCCATGAAGCAGATCAGATCGGTCTATACACCCTGATCATAATACCAGCCAACTGAGATGCCTTGTCCGTGTGGATGTCTTCTTCTGGATTGATGATAGCTCTAACATATATTCTGAATATATAAAAATTATGAATATCATAACATACAGGTTGATCAACACGCAGAGGTAATAAATAGCTTGTAGTTCCACACCAATCCAATCATACCATATATATATATATGTCATATCCAATCACGCCTGTTAAAATTTATATTGCACGCACACACACTTCCTATTTCACAGTCCAACACGCTACCTAGCACTAAAATTCTTTTCGCCACCCCACTTTTTCCTTACGTCTTTTTACAACGCCAAGACTCTTTCTTTTTATGACCCCGCTATAGAACAACCAGGTCATAGCTATGTTATCACGAAAGCCTACTTCTTTCTAGAAAGAAATCCTCACCATTATGTGCCATGTTTAGAGTTAAAAAACGCTACCACCCGGTTTCGAACTTGAAACAAATATATAACTTGCAAGGAACTCTTCCTAGTAAATTTGAAATGAACCAGGCGATAAGGAAGATGGGTGTCTTTTATATAAAAACGAGCACAAGCTTTCAGGTAAAAACCCTTCAACAGGCGGCTATCACATCGTATCCATCTTGCTATGTGATAGCCGCCTGTTGAAGGGTTTTTACCCGAAAGCTTCTGCTCGTTTTTGTATAAAAGACACCCATCTTCCTTATCGCCTGGTTCATTTCAAATATATAACTGGATGAATATAATTAATAAAATGTTGAGGTTTCACTGAGAGGGTTCACTACTGATGAGCCAAGCCCTCTCATTCAATAACTTATATCATTGCAGTAAGGTCTGTAGAGATATTTTATAAAAGAAAGTAGTAAATTGAATAAAAGTCAACTAAAAGTTGATTTAACTTGTTCCATGATATTCGATAAACTCATTTCTAGATAAATCGAGAAAAGTTAACCACGTACGCGTTTAGGGCTGTTGGCCCTCGTCAGCGTGGTGCAGACTGTAGATCAAACATTTGTGCCTAGTTTTTATTGACATTTTTATTTAAAGATTGTATCTATATATTATATTGAAGTTTTCTTTTCTCAAATCTTTGTATCATATGGATATGAAACTTGAAATTTCATTATTGTGTAATGGTTAATTTTTATTGGTGTAAGAGAGAGAGAGAGAGAATGGTTCGTTATTATTATATCGCCATATATTTTAGGCTTAACTATTCTTTGATCATCAGATATGCAAATATGAGCAAATTCGCTCTAGTATGCAAATATATATATATATATATATATATATATATATATATATATATGTAGTCTATATATATTATATTATATTTTAAATAAATTGAATTTGGTATTCTAAAAGAAATTTGTACTGAGTTGTGCAGTCGAGGCCTTCCGTTGAAAAGAGATCAAACACTTTTACTAATTGACGGGTTTATTTTTGAACCAAAAATCGTCACAGTTTTTGAAAAAATCAATGATAATAGTAATCTTGAGGCCTCTTGATAGGTAGAGTACCTCAAAAAAGTAAAAGAGAGAAAGAAAAAAAACTTAACAAAAAAAAAAATGATAATAATATTTTTACATACTGGCCAACTCAAAAAAAAAATCTAGCTAACTAGGCAAAAAAAAAACTATTTATATTTACATCCGCGCCGTCTGGTGTTCTCGGCGTCACAGAGTTCATCTATGAAAATAAATAATAAAATATTAATAAAAATATACAAATTATGTAGAATATAATATTACCAAAAATTATTTACAACATATATATATATATATGACATAATAAAAATATAATTTTTATTATTCATTAATATAATTATATTTTAAATAATCATAGAATTAACACAGAGTTAATTTTTAAAAATCCTTAACAAAAGGAGTACAACCCAAGATGTTTTTTGTATATACTTAGATAATATATATTAAATTGTATGTATGCAAACTGTTTGTTCTTAAATTATAATCATTAAAATAAATTCAATTTTGGATATAAAAGTTATCATTTCACTTCAATCCACGACTGCATGAATGAATTGGTAACGTACCTAAAACACATCTTTTTTACGACATCTTTATTAATAGTCGACAGGATGTATTTTAACCCTGTACGAGAAGAATTCCAATAGATTTCAAAGCCATATATTGCAACTAAGATATTTGGGAAAAGATATAGATAAAAGAATAGCAATTATGGAAGTCGAAACTTTAATTAAGAAATTAAAAAGGATAAAAAAAAAGTATAAAAGGCATTGAAGAAAATATCGAATCCATTGTGTCTATGGTAGATGTAAATGCAACGAAATGCAAACTAGAGTATGCAAATAATGATTTGATGAAAATGAGTGATATTTTCTTGCAGCAACTTGAGGATGAGGATTTGAATGACGAAGTGGAAAATTGCATAGATAAGTGTATAAGATTAATGTGTGAATTGGATTTAAGGCATAATGGGCAAGAAACATCTGAAAAAAAAGTAAATTTACATGTTAAAATGCCTAAACTTGAATTGCCAACTTTCGATGGTAGATTAGAATCATGGCTTTCATTTAAGGATTTATTTTTTTCTGCGGTTGGTTCTAACTCACAAATACCTAATATTGAAAAGTTACAATATTTAAAAGGCCAACTGAGAGGCGAAGCCCTAAGACTGGTCAACGCATTTCCAATTACAGCCGATAATTATGTTGAGGTTTGGCAAACCTTATTAACAAGATATGATAATCCAAAGGATCTGATTTTCACCCAAATAGATAATGCATTAAGATTACCAAAGTTAGCCGATGACAACCATAAGTCAATGTTTAAACTTCTAGATAGTTGCAACGAGATAGTAAGAACAGTGAAGGTATTAGGTTACCAAATCGATAGTTTATCTGATGTGTTTCTCGTCAAGATCATACAAGATAAGCTTGATAAAACCACAAGAAAACAGTGGGAATTGCAGAACAACCCAAGGGTTGTGCCTTCAATTAAGGATATAATGGAATTTCTAGAAATTCACGCAAAAAGCTTGCAGAATTTGCCAAATAAAGATGCAAATGTGGAGGAGTCATCTATTAAAAGGGAAACAGCCCCAAGAATGGAAGTACAACAAAAGCAATGGGGACATCCAGGAAGAAGCCCTATGGACTATAGTTCTAAAAGACGCCCCTGCCGAATTTGCCTAAACCGGGGACATGCCGGACGCTTCCATCCTGAGAATAGGTGCTGGTTTCGCGAGAGGGCCGTGCAAGCCCCCCCCCCCCGCTGCAAGCTTCATGTCCGTGCCGTCTCGATCCATGGACACCTTGACGCAGACAACAGCCCCTTCGAGCGAATGCCGACCAGCTCCGCCTCAACACTCCTGACGCCAAGGTCTGTATATAAATCTAAATGTGAATAATAACAGTATTGTAGCTCTCATAGATACTGGCTGTACCTTCTCGATAATTCCTCAACACATGTTAGATAAGATTCAACCAAACTATGTTGCTTTTGATAATTTACCTCTTATTAATCAGACATCCGGTATGCTAAATATAAATTCAAAAATTAATGTTAATACAACTATAGGATTTATTACTAGAGATATTGATTTTTATTCCTCTGATATTAATTTGCCATATGTATTGCTTTCTTTACACCATATAAGATTATTTAAATTAGACATTGATTTTCAAAGTTTTACAATTACTCAATTTGGTAGAATTCTTAATGTTAATTACCATAACCCTAATAATAATAATTATACACATCATAATGTAATTCCTTTATTTAAATCTATTATTCCTCCTAATGAAAATGATTTTAGAAATTTTAATAGTGTAGAATTTGATGAAAAACTTTCACCATATGAAAAATCTGATTTAATTAAATTAATTAAGGAAAATAAAGAAGCTGATTTTCTCAGCAGATACCCCATAGCTCATTTTGTTTATGGACCACTACAACAGATGCCAATAGCTACACACCCAAATCATATTTTTTCTTTAGACACAATGGGAGGCTTACATAATTATGGGACAACCAAACACAGTATCCATATGATAGTAGATCATCACAGTAGATTCCTTTGGACCTTTCCTACAAAATCTGTATCCACTGATTCATATATAACTTGTTTAAAAAATTTATTCCAAATTAACAAACCTGAAATATTAATAACTGACAGAAATGCAGCTTTTCTTAGCAATAAATTTAAACAATTTTTAGGAAAAAATAATGTTAAGCATCTACTCACCAGTGCCCATCACCCAGAAACAAATGCAAAAGTAGAAAGATTAAATTCCACTATCATAAATAGGTTAAGATGTGAATATAATCATAATTTAAAGATCCCTTGGACAAAATATATTCCTAATATTACTGAAAGTTATAATGATACAGTACATACTATAACAGGCTTTACACCTAGGTTCTTATACTATGGAATACAACCACAGTATATAGAACATGACACAGAAACACATACACCAATAGAAAAAGCAAGAAAATTAACCAATGAAAGAACCATAAAATCCTATGAACACAGCAAACAGCTTTATGATATTAAACACCCAGAACCCATTTTTAAAGAAGGAGATCAGGTATTAGTGAAAACCTTTATTTATCCAAACACTGGTAAATTAACACAAAGATATATAGGCCCATTTAAAATTTTAAAACAACTTTCTCCAGTCACATATGAAATAAATAAACCCATTTTACCTCAAAGAAAACAAACAGAAATTATACACTCAAATAAACTTAAATTATTTTACCCAGAATCAGATTTTTTACTTCAAAATAGCACTAATTTAGAAAATGACTTAATAGTAAACCAAATTTCTAACACAAAGTTAATAGATATTGATGATAAACCATGTTTTTTACAAAAAAGCCATATTTTGGATATGTACAATGGAGAACAAATATCAACCCCAATTCTTTTGCCTACACACATAACTTAATGTCACTTCAAATATCTCTTTATAATCATTTAATTACTCATCCATTTTATTGAAAAATACTTTTATATATTATTTACATGCATTTAAATGTTTATATTTTAGGAAAAACTCATTTTAAATTATATTTGTGTAAAAATAAACATTTCTACTGCCATTTAATATTTTGAAATACAGCAGGCATAACGACATAATTATTCATATTTTAAATACCTTTTTTGGCTTCATATAAATTTTTATATTAATCTATCATTATTATTTCTTATATATAGTTTTATTTTAATTTCATATTTATATAAATTATTTATAAACAAACTTTCTTTTGTTTATTTTGAAAAAATATAGACATTGATTTTTATTGTTTAATTTGTAATTATTTTATAGACATTTTGATTTCGTTTAATTAATTATTTTTGTAATAGCCATTTTTATTTTCAAATTTTAACTTTTTTAAAATCTTTTTCACAGGGGGAAAATATTATATAATCTAAAAATGCAAATATTTTATTTTATTTTAAAAACATACCACTTTTAATTAATGTTGTTGTAAATATTTTACATTTTGATTTTATTTGTTGAGAAATTCACTCATATGATTCTATATATTTTTCCCTCACAAACTTTATATGGAACATTTCATATTCGAACATTCTTTTTTTTTAATGTAAATAATAAAACTTCATGTGTAAATATTTTTCATTATGTGGAAGTAAATAACCCATTATTTTATGTTTTTATTCTGATCAAACCAAATAAATGTGAAACAAGATGTTGGATACCACTCGTCATTATGAGAAATAAATTTGTGATTTTCAAAAATATATTTTTTGGCATGTGGCAAAATACCTTTTGAATCTTGAGAGCCTGAGAAGGCCTACTCAATTCATGAGGTAAATCCCCTTATGAATTATAGGAAGGAGACACCTATAAATTCAAATAAGATTGGATAATTTTCAGCTACTGTCAAGAAAAAAGGTACCAATAGGAATATGTAGAAGAAATAAAGAGCATCATTGATATAGTTTCAATTGGTATCCTCCATCTTAATTGATAATCTATGTAAATAATAATGATACTTTTTTTTTACTTTGAAAATTACTCCCTAATTTTTTATCCTTGGAGGGAAGAAATGACATAATAAAAATATAATTTTTATTATTCATTAATATAATTATATTTTAAATAATCATAGAATTAACACAGAGTTAATTTTTTAAAATCCTTAACAAAAGGAGTACAACCCAAGATGTTTTTTGTATATACTTAGATAATATATATTAAATTGTATGTATGCAAACTGTTTGTTCTTAAATTATAATCATTAAAATAAATTCAATTTTGGATATAAAAGTTATCATTTCACTTCAATCCACGACTGCATGAATGAATTGGTAACGTACCTAAAACACATCTTTTTTACGACATATATATACACTAAGCAATCATTTATTTTAGTTTATCATGATTATCATGGCTATTTGTACTTGAAATAAGGCATAAAGAAAGATGGAAAGAAACCTATTTCGTGGCAAATTATCCAATTTCATAGATAAATCTTTTTGGATATGGAAAAATCATTTCCAATATGGAAGCTTTGGGATGATGGATGCTTTCTAAATACGGGGGTGAAAACTTAGATGTTTTTTTTTTTTCATATTTTTTCGGGTTTTTTTTAGGTATGGGATGAAGAATTTCTTTTCCTAATGGGTAAGATACAGTTTTGAAAGCGGATGACAAATTTGCATATATTTTATTTGCACGTCTATATTTACGGTTATTAACCGAATAAAGTTTTACCCCCATAAGAAAAAAAAACAAACAAGAATTTGATTTATAATTCAACACAATGTGAGAGCCCTTTACTAAAAAAGGAATTATTTGCACACGTGCTTATAGTCAACCAATAGGAACGTTCGTTTTAAATGAGAGTCACGTGTCTACAGGGTTGTAGGATTTTTCCATTAGAATGTAAAATAAATATTGATCTTGGAGAAATTCCGATAGGAGAATTTCTGAGAAAATTTTAAATATAAGCACATATATGTAAATAGAGCGTTACCTTTATACTAAATGATTTACTATTTCTTTGTGGAATAATAATTTGCATATTTATATATTCAAAACTTATAATACAATATAATGTGGCTTATGATTATAAAACGACGTTTGACAAATTTTACCGCAAATGTTTCTTTTGAACGAAAAATCGTAATTTATTTTAAGGAGAAATAACGACTATTCCTATCCTTAGGGATTAAGTATGAAAGTATGAATTGTGAAGAGTAATGATAAATGGAAAAATAAAAGTGTCAGGGGATGGGAATCGAACCCACCGTGTTCCGTTTACCGGGCAGACCCTATTATAGACGTGTGTGATTCTTTTAAAAATAAAACAATTTCTACTGTCCTTACTGCAAATTGTTTAATTTTTAAAAGAATCATACGCATCTATAATAGTTTCGAATTTTGATAACAGATGGCGCGCTAATGCATTATATATATATATATATATATATATATATATATGATAAATAAAGATTAATAAGATTTCTGTTGTATTTTAGAATTGTTGAGATTATGCTATGTTAATGCAATCGTGGCATAAATCTTGAAAGAATAATAATAAGAATGGTTTTGATCAGAGGTTGCTTTAATTGAGCTAAGTAATATATAAAATACATAATTTGGTAAAAGTACTGCCTGGCTTAAGGCGTAAGAATAAAAAAAAAAAAAGAAAACTTATTTACATAATGTACAAAGGTTTTTAGCAGGCCATTGAGATAGAACAACAACGAGTTTTTATAGGGGAAGTGTGACCTCTGGCGGTCGATTAAGCAGAATATTTGAATCTATGAATATATTATTTTAAATAAAATAATATAATATTTTTATATAACATATATATGTATAATATGATATTTTCTCAAAGCAATAACACGCCATCTATATATATAAAATGAAAGGATTTAAAAGCACAAATATTTCTTTGAAATACAATACAAACTTCTACTGTCCTTACTGCAATGTAATTCTACTGTCCTATAAGCTTATGTCCATAGTTTGCTTGAAAACCATTTCTGAGATTTCATCCTTCAGTGCTGCGTATATAATCAGAATCGTCCAATACAGTATTAGAGCTCTGAGAAGCGGTCTGGTGGATTAAATTGGCGAAACCGCTGGGAGGGTTCACCACTGATGAGTCAAGCCCTTCCAATATATTTTTTTCATCGCAGTAAGGACAGTAGAAGTTTGTATTGAAATATAAAAGAAACATTCATGCTTTTAAATCCTTTCATTTTATATGATATATTTTTTTTAATTTACTTTAATATGTATTAAAGTTTTAAAAAAGAAGATTGTGTATTATAAATATATAAAATAATAAACAAAAAGACTTCCGTGAATGTGTTTCATAGATTTCATATACAGTTAAACCTCTCTATAGCGCCCCCCTCTTGTAACTCACCAAAATAGGGTGCTAGAGAAAGGGTGTGCTATAGACAGGTCATTTTTAATATAAATCGCATCGTACTACATATTTGAAATCGGGCGCTATAGAGAGGGAGGCGCTATTTAGGGGGGGCGCTATAGACAGGTTCAACTGTATTTTTAATTAATATTATATTTTTCACAAAAGATATAGGGTCTATTTTGTCTGCATTTTATTAAAAGTTTTTATTAAACTTGTTTCCATCTCTGTCCATAAATATATGATCGAATTTTATTATACTTACAGAGCACCTAGAAGTCTGAAATTTGGTATACTTGCTCACCCCCGATGATAATGCAATTTGACAAAATTTCAGATTTCTGGCAGTTGAGGATATCGGTAATTGGATAATCTCCTAATTAGCTAATTTTGTAATTAATTTTAATATGCTTACAGAGGAACTAGAAGTCTGAAATTTCCTTTTAAGTTTTGTAATTAATTTTAATATACTTACAGAGCACACACACACACTTTTTGATGACTGAAATTTGATAGACTTGTTTAAAGTCCGTGTCATTGAAAGTTGACAAAATATTAAATTTCTGTGAGTATAGGTAATAATCTTATTTCTGTTTTTCTTCTCAAATGTGTGGGAGGGCTTAGCTGATCAATAGCGAAACCGCTGGGAGGGTTCACCACTGATGAGCCAAGCCCTCCTAATATATTTTTTCATGGCAGTAAGGACAGTAGCAGTTTGTATTATGTATAAAAGAAACATTCGTGCTTTTAAATACTTTCATTTTATATGATATTTTGTTAAATATACTTTAATAAGTATTAAGGTTTAAAATACTTTCTGACTACGTGGAAGTCAGGTATTTAATGGACTACAAGTTCAGGGGTCGGCAACTTTTGAGATGGAAGAGTAAAAAATTACAATTTACAAAATTTCAAAGTTTTCAAAGAGCTACAAATTGTTTTTTGCCAACAATGAATTAACCCGAACCTTTATCCTTCTTCCCCTTAAGAAATCTGCAATCCAGATTAAGGTTTTTCCTCTTACTCCGATGTTGTGCAGCCTTTCAAGTAATTTCTCCTTCCACACTCGATAAAAAGCTGAGGTCATATCTAGGAATACGGCCGTTGTCTTCTTTGTTGGTTTTACTTGGAAAGCATCTATTATTGATTGGCAGAACAGTTGATCAGATGTACAATGTCTGGATAGTATGGAGATAATAACAATGAATAGTACTCGCATAAATAAAGTTTTTTAATAAAAAACTAATTTATTTATTTATAATAAAAATATCTATTAATTCATATAGCATCTTATTTTGATAAAATGTATAATATGTATTTTAAAAATATAATACTTATTATGTTACTTACTTCTATTCAGTTCGTTTTTTTTTATAAAGAAAGAAAAGGTATTTGGTCAAATTTCCATTCTGGAATAACTAAAAATCAACAATAAGTTTATATTTGTAGATCGACATTTGAAAATTATCCCGCATGTGTTTCATTTGAACGAAAAATCTAAATTTATTTTAAGGAAAAATAATGATTATTTCTAACCTTAGGGATGAAGTTTTCAAATTTCGATTTACAATCATAAGCCGCATTATATTGTATTATAGTTTATTTTATTCCGATAGATGGCGCAAGCCATCAGAAACTTTAAGTTACAAGATTAGGAGATGCCTTTTTATTGATTTATCTACCTGATCCCACAGTACAATTCCATACTTTATTACTATTCTTATCATCGTCTATATTATTTAACAGAATATCACACAGAAATGTGTTTTATTAAATACAAAATTTTAATATTTGAAAAAATAATAGAAAAAAGTAATAATAAAAGATCAGGTGTTGATATTAAAAATAAAGAAGGCATATCTTGACTAGGAGAACATGTGCTTTTTCTTGATTTATCAAGAAAATGGGTTAGCAAAATATCAGGAAACAGACTAAATCAACGTTTAGTTGATTTCTGTTCCACTAGATTGCGCTCTGCCATCTAAAAAACTCATGTGCTTGTGGTCAGGATATGCCTTCTTTGTTTTTTATTTTTTAAAATCTCTTAACTTTCGGGACTTTTAACGGCCATCTACAGAAGTATTCATGGCTAACTATAAATTTTTTATAGTTATAGGGCGTTATAAATAGTTAAAAAATACTCCTGTAGAAGGTCATTAAAGCCCGAAAGCTTGAGATTTTATAAAATATTTAAGAAACGCATCACTGGGTGATTTTCTGCTTAATAAATCACGATATACCACGTCCCTTCTATTCGTCTTTTTGTCTTTTGAAGAGCTAGATCTCGAAAGCTCGAGGTTTAAGGTATTGAAAGAATCGCATTGAAAAAGGATCAAACTTTATTTTTTTATATATTGTGCTTATCCCTAGTACACGTGGTACAGGCCATGGTAATCATGGTGGGTAGAAGTATGCGACTGCTTTTACTGTAAGTAACCGTGAAATGTAGTTCGACTTTGCACTTACAAATGTGCCAGAGCCCCGTTTGGTTACTTGCACTCGCTGGTAGGGTTGGAGTTTTGCAAGGATCGGGGGCCATTGGATCATTTTTTTAAATCAGAAAAAAGTGTCCAATGCGGGAATCGATCCAGGGTCGTAGCGGTCGAAAACCAACGGTTTAGACCATCCTTCCATCGACCCCCTAACTTTATTTATGAAATAACTAGACGAATGGCCCGGGCAACGCCCGGGTTTTACCCGAGTGCGAATATATTTTAAAAACGTTTTAATCTTCATCTAGATCTTCATCTTGTCTACACCTTGTATACATCTTGCTTCCTAGGGTTGCCCGGCAACGCCCGGGTTTACATGATTAAATGTATTATTCAAACACATTAAACATGTGCCCGTTGGCTGCCAGCGAGTAAATGTCGGCGCCCGTTGACTCCCGGCGAGCAAGCGACCGCTCCCGTCGGCTGCCGGCGGGCGAGTGGCTTCCCGGCGCATGCGCGCGCCCGTTGACTCCCGGCGAGCAAGCGACAGCTCCCGTCGGCTGCCGGCGTGCGAGTGCCTTCCCGGCGCATGCGCGCGCACAGGGAAGCCACGTGTCGCAGGCCGTCCAATGGGCGCGCCCCGCCATCAGATTCCACCGCGTTCTAGATAAGCTATTTAGAATAATTTGAATATATAGTTTTAATAATTGATTTATATATTTTTTAAAATAGCCTATCGTCATCCTCGTTATTTTTTACCTATGTATTGAAATTTTGGTTTGAATTAGTGAACTACTGCGAATTTGTATACCGGACATACAAACCAACCAACCAACAAACATACAAACATTCATTTATATATATATAGATATAGCGAAAGAGAGAGCGAGAAATAATCATTTTTGAAAACATTGACTATTTCTTAACTATGAATGTAAGCATATGCACGCGCGCTAATTATAGCTTAAAATTGATTGTTATATAAAATGAAAACATTTGAAAATAGGATATGTATTTACATATTTGTTGTTTTTCCCCTATTTCTGAGAGAGTTAAGGAAATATTCTATTTATACTCTAGGAGAGAACATGAGTTAATAAACTGTGAGGAAAATGGAACTTTGGTCTTTTTCTAAGGTATCGATTCGGTGTTGTTGGCAACTCAATCTGTATATAATATTGCATTGAGAGATTGTATGCAGAGATATTCTAAAAGTAAATTTTCAGTATTTGCCTTTGAATTCTTCTTTAATTACATTTTTACTCACAATTTTATTCTTTAAATCATACATGCACTCATGGACAAAACTTAAGAAAGTTGTACCTTCTAACATGTATATCGGGATTCAGACAATAACTCTGAAAGATATTACAGTGGCCTTTATTGAAGACACACGAGATAACCAAATACATTCATGGACAAAACTTAAGGAATTTGTACCTTTTAGCATGTATATCGGGATTCAGACAATAACTCTGAAAGATATTACAGTGGCCTTTATTGAAGACACACGAGATAACCAAATACACCCATTGACAAAACTTAAAGAAGTTGTACCTTTTAGCATGTATATCGGGATTCAGACAATAACTCTGAAATATATTACAGTGACCTTTATTGAAGACATACGAGATAACTAAGTGTGAATAAAATTACCTCTGTCTCCTTAAAAAAAAAAAAAAAACAGATGACCGGCGACATGAAAAACATTCCACTTCCTCAAGCTTTGTCTATAGATGTAATTTGTCATTATATAAAAGGTTTTATTATATAGTTTTTTTCTATCTTCTAAATGTGACCAAAAAATATGTTAATTATAAATTGCGTTTTACATTTTTGTTATACAAAGTTTCAGTATTGTATTTAATACTATAAACATTTTAAAATAAAAAGCATACACGAGAAATAACAAATTTAATTCATTTTCTCCACACCATCTAACCAAATGACAAAAAAGATAATCAAAAAAGATTATCAAAAGAAAAAAATAAAAAAACATTTTACAACCAAATGAACCATTATAACAACTCCAAGATTTTTTAAAAGAATTAATGTTGAAGAGAGGAAAATGTGTCACATTATATAAATTGTTTATTTTCTTCTGCTCATTAAAAAAAAGGTTTTTCTTTTCTTATCTTAACCAGTTTTAACTAATTAACTAGATGTGATTAATTCTGGTTAAAGTAGTAGGAATAGTAAACCAGCTATGATAGTAATAGTTAGCATATCTTCATGACGTCATCTATGTCATGTGTCATGTCCCCTTTTAACCAAACATCCTAACGTATTGAGTAGTTACGAAGAGAAATTCGGCAAAAATATTCGCATTTCGTCGTTGAATTTTAAATTTAATTTTAGGAAGTTGAGGAAGATAAGGAAGTTGTACCTTTTCGGGATTAAGACCATAACTCTGGAAGATATTACAGTGACCTTTATTGAAGACACACGAGATAACCAAATACACTCATGGATAAAATTTATAGAAGTTGTACCTTTTAGCATGTATATATCGGGATTCAGACAATAACTCTAAAAGATATTACAGTAACCTTTATTGAAGACACACGAGATAACCAAATTTCACACATGGACAAAACTTAAAGAAGTTGTACCTTTTAGCATGTATATCGGGATTCAGACAATAACTATGAAAGATATTACAGTGAACCTTATTGAAGACACACGAGATAACCAAATACACTCATGGACAAAACTTAAGAAAGTTGTACCTTTTAGCATGTATATCGGGATTCAGACAATAACTCTGAAAGATATTACAGTGACCTTTATTGAAGACATACAAGATAACCAAGTGTGAACAGAAAAATCTCTGTCTCCTTTTAAAAAATGACCCTAATTCCTGTAAAAGTCCAACACAGCCAGTGTATGCCAATAAGAAAACTAGGCTCTGGCACACTAGGTAGGGCAAAAGTCGAACTACTCTCTACCTATATAAACATGTAGTATACTTACAGTAAAATCAGTCACTAACTACCCACCATGATTATCTTGACATACATAGGATATGAAAAAATAGTACAAATGTGATATTGTACTGGAATAAGGTGCATAATTATGAAAAAAGGGTATCTCCTTATCGTGCAACTGAAAGTTGCTGATGGCTTGCGCCATCTATCGGAATAAATATAAACTATTCTCGTTGATTTTTAATTAATATTATGGAATAATTAAAAATCAACGAGATTAGTTTATATTTATTGTGATAGATGGCGCAAGCCATCAGCAACTTTCAGTTGCACGATAAGGAGATGCCCTTTTTTCATACATAGGTTATGCATTACCATCACCAGTTAACCAAGAATCTATATGAACCAATCCAGATAACAAGGTTATCCACATTCTTGGTGAGTACAGAAAAAAACTGTGAAATACAAAGATCGACCAAAATGTATCATAAAAGTAAAAAAATCCAATTTTCCACATCAAATACTTTTCTCAATAGAACTTCCTTCATAGTTATCTTTATCTCTGTATAAATGGATTAAAGACCATCGAGCGTGTTAATCTTTCCAGACTGTAACCAATAAATAGGTTTATTAATTAAAAAATTGGGAGATTTAGACAAGAGAGAGAGTTAATCAATTAACGTTAATTAAAAATATAGGAAGGGGGGTCAGATAATAATTAAGGATATAGATTATGGTGAGGTCGATAAAAAAAACGGTTATATTTTGACTAAGTGAAAGTCTAAACACCTCTTAGAGAGATATAGAATATGGGTTTATGGGCTAAAAACCGAGGTGTATGAATTTTGAGCCCAAAAATGGATGTAGCAAGCAGACAAACCGCAATACACTATAGTAAATTAACACAAAGCAATAACGCGCCATCTATACGTATAAAATGAAAGGATCTAAAAGCACGAATCTTTCTTTTATACATAATACAAACCTCTACTGTCCTTACTGCGATGAAAAAATATATTAAAAAAAAAAAACAATGGTTGCCTGTAAAGTCGGTTTTACGGGCGAAGATTTTACGTGACAACGGTAGAATATTTATTGATATGAATATAATTAAATTGCACAATAGGAACAAGGAATTGAATGAAAATAAGAATTGCACAAATTTTAACTATAGAAATATATTTTGTTTACTAAAACATTGTACATGTAAAATTAAACTTAACTAATTCCTATTTGAGTGATTTTGTTGAGGATAGGACGATGATAGGAGAAATATGAAATGAAAGGAAGTGTTTCTGCTGTAATGTGTTTTGCGAAAGTCAAGTCGATAGTTGTTCCTTTTAACGTAGTTGACTTAGAAACGTTTGATACGCAATCAAGATTATACGTATTTTTCATGAAATTAAGAAACGAGTTGTCAGGCTTTACGTTTTTGTTAAAATCACCACACAGAAGAATCGGTATACTAGAATCAACTTGCACGAACGGTGGCACGTACTGGCTGTTGTGAATGTACGGACCGAGTCCTTGCCATAGTAACATTCCAATATCCTGCATACTAGCTCCTGGATGAATATATACAGCACCGAGTATAAACTTGAAGCTAGTATTAGCGGCGAAGCAAGTAACTTCAGTCATGCACATGTCACCCTTGGTTTTAATGACACGAGTTACGTCTGTAATCGCAACTTGGAACACTTCCGCCGTAGATGTCGATGATAATTTACGATAGATCGCCACTCCACCAGCCGCGTTGGTATTTGAAAATCAAAACACTTATTCAGATCGAAGGTTCAAATTTTTGCTAAATAAATTTGAAATTAAATAAAATTTGTAATTGTAAATGATGAAGTTGAAAATTAAAACATTTACATAAATTAGATGTTAAAATTCTTGCTCAACACAGTTTAAATAAAGTTTTCTTATATCTGCCACTTTTTCTTAATATTTGTAATTTTAAAGAATCAATTCGAAAATCAAAACATTTATTCAGATCGAAGGTTCAAATTTTTGCTAAATAAATTTGAAACTATTTAAAATTTGTAAAATAATAATTAATTAATTTTAAACTAATAATTTACTTAACACTATCACACTATCAACATTTATCAATAGTATGACATAACCTATAAACTCAGTTTCTCAACTTTTGTGTCAATCTAACAATTAATCAATCAATCATAGTTTACGATAATGAAATATCAGTGTACAATTATTTACCTTTATTGTTGTAGTTGTTGTAAATGACGAATCTAAGCACTCCACATTTTCACTACAGACACAGCTGACGATACTTTAACCACACGTGTGAACTTGTATTATGACGCTTTCTTGTTTTCCAACGCCAAGAACGTTCGAGAAAGACAAAGACAGAGACAAGCATGCGCCGATTCAATGCGCCTAATTCTCTAGCGCTGCGCGCGCAGCTGCGCGCGCAGCACTCTCGTTCGGTGACTCATCGTAACGTTACCGGGCGTTACACTTTTTCATAAGTGACTCCCAGCCGCAACCTAATTTAAGACGTTGTCACGTCAATATATCTTGAAGACCATTTCTGAGATTCCACCCTTCAGTGCTGCGTATATAAGCAGAATCGTCCAATACAGTATTAGAGCTCTGAGAAGTACTCTGGTGGATTAAATTAGCTAAACCGCTGGGAGGGTTCACCACTGATGAGCCAATCCCTCCCAATATATTTTTTTCATCGCAGTAAGGACAGTAGAAGTTTGTATTATGTATAAAAGAAACATTCGTGCTTTTAAATCCTTTCATTTTATACACTATAGTAAAATTCGAAACTATTATAGACGCGTATGATTCTTTTTTAAATATAAACAATTTCTACTGTCCTTACTGTAATGGAAAAATTAATGGGAGGGCTTGGCTCATCATTACAGTAAAGGCAGTAGAAATTGTTTATTTAAAAAAAAAATAATTATACGCGTCTATAATAGTTTTGAATTTTGATAACTGATGGCGCGCTAATGCATCATATTATAATTACTATAGAAAAAGTACCTAGTTACTGCACCCCACCAAGTTTGTTCAAAAAAGGTTAGATTCACCAGGCCAGGGAAGATAAGAGAGAGACAGGTGTTGATTAGATAAGTAAATAAAAACGGGACAAATTTAACAGGTTCTAGGAAACTTCTATTAAACAAGAACTTATATATAAAGGTTGCCTCTCCCTTCAAAATAGAAGTTAAAACTAAGCGCCAATCTATTGACCGTCTCAGCAAATTAACGGACTCGGGTCGGTGACATAGCCACAACACCAGCAATATATATATATATATAAATAATGTTTCTCCTCATTGAATATAACAAAATATATTTAAAAACTAAATGCTGTTGACGTTATGTGGCGCTGAGTTTGTTATTGACCCACTTTAAAATGTTATAATACCTTGATAAAGGTTGGCGTTCAGCCAACTGAAATATTGGTAAAATAAATTATTTTTTTATCCACAACACCAGCTTTGATAAACTGAGAAGCGTCCACCTAGAGACTATGGTTTCCTGTTAATGAAATTCCTCAATCCAGGGCAAGCTTTTATTTCATAAGATCTACAAGGGATAAAAGTAAATCTTCAAAAGGTTCCCCCACTGAGGCTATAACTTTATTTATATAAAATGCAAATATACATTTTTAAAAATAGTTTTCAAAATGAGACTCTCCTGCTAAAAGCATCTAAAACATATTTTTACTATCATCAAATCATTTTGTTCCCATAATTCATACAAAATATCATTTCCATGAGTTTATCTTCCGTATCAATATAAAATCAAAACAGCCTAATATGCAATATTGCATCTGATTTATCGATTAAACTGGCGAAACCGCTGGTAGGGTTCAACACTGATGAGCCAGGGCTTCCTATTATTTTATCAATATAATAAGGGGCAGTAGAAATTTGTTTTATTAAAAAAAAAAGAAAAACAAAGTCGTCAAAAGTAATTAGAACTTATACAGTTAAACCAGTCTATAGCGCCTCCCTCTCTATAGCGCCCGATTTTAAATACGTAGTACAATGCGATTTACATTAAAAGTGACCTGTCTATAGCACCCTAATTTGGTGAGTCCCAAGAGGGGGCGCTATAGACAGGTTTAACTGTATGTAGTACGATGCGATTTACATTAAAAATTACCTGTCTATAGCACCCTCTTTCTATAGCACTCTATTTTGGTGGGTCCCAAGAGGGGGCGCTATAGACAGGTTTAACTGTATGTAGTACGATGCGATTTACATTAAAAATTACCTATCTATAGCACCCTCTTTCTATAGCACCCAAATTTGGTGAGTCCCAAGAGGGGGCGCTATAGACAGGTTTAACTGTATATATAACAAGTATAAAAAAATCTTCCAGAATAAGCAAAGGTTTTCCACCAAGTGTTAAATACATTAAGAGATGAAAATATAGCACAGGGAAGTATGTAATATTTATCCTCATAAAACATTCATAAGAGTGGAAAGCTAACGAGAATCTCAACGAAAGGAAATAAACATTTGCCGTTTATATTTATGGAAACAATCAACATTCCCTTCCTAACAATACAAGTTGAATATGATGGACTAAATTTGCATATAACCTTATTTTCTATTGTCGTAGAGTCAATTTGCATAAAGGAAATAAGGGTAGAATTACTTGCTACAGAGGTCTGGAGTTACATAATCAGACTGCGTTTTTCTCCTTTTGTATGGAAACAATTTTTTTTTGTGAAACATTCGAATGGTTTAAAAATGACGTGTGTATATAAAAATAAATGGAAAATATGTATTAGTAATTTACTTTAATCAATTATAAGAGAAAAACTTAATTATAGGGAAATATGCAAATTAGAGATGGGATATAATTAAAATATTCCGATATTTGGCAAGATTCCTTATTATGTTTTTTATTAACAGAATATAAAAACATTATAACATGCTTCCATTTTATTTATTTATGGACAAAAACTAATAATGGTGGAAAGTCTATGATGTTGTCGGTCGTTTGTTTTTTTTAAGGAGACAGAGGTTGTTCGCATTTGGTTATCTGGTGTGTCTTCAATAAAAGTCATACCATACTGATATACATGCTAAAAGGTACAACTTTCTTAAGTTTTGTCCATGAGTGTATTTGGTTATCGTGTGTCTTCAATAAAGGTCACTGTAATATCTTTCAGAGTTATTGTCTGAATCCCGATATACATGCTAAAAGGTACAACTTCCTTAAGTGTTGTCCATGAGTGTATTTGTTTATCTCGTGTGTATTCAATAAAGGTCACTGTAATATCTTTCAGTGTTATTGTCTGAATCCCGATATACATGCTAAAAGGTACAACTTCCTTAAATTTTATCCATGAGTGTATTAGGTTATCTGGTGTGTCTTCAATAAAGGTCACTTTAATATCTTTCAGAGTTATTGTCTGAATCCCGATATACATGCTAAAAGGTACAACTTTCTTAAGTATTGTCCAAGAGTGTATTTGGTTATCTCGTATGTCTTCAATAAAGGTCACTGTAATATCTTTCAGAGTTATTGTCTGAATCCCGATATACATGCTAAAAGGTACAACTTCCTTAAGTTTTGTCCATGAGTGTATTTGGTTATCTCGTATGTATTCAATAAAGGTCACTGTAATATCTTTCAGAGTTATTGTCTGAATCCCGATATACATGATAAAAGGTACAACTTCCTTAAGTTTTGTCCAAGAGTGTATTTGGTTATCTCGTGTGTCTTCAATAAAGGTCACTGTAATATCTTTCAGAGTTATTGTCTGAATCCCGATATACATGCTAAAAGGTACAACTTCCTTAAGTGTTGTCCATGAATGTATCTTTAAAAATACAAGTATAGTTGGTTGTTGTGGGCGAGTGTTACAAAACGTCGATTCCCAACAGCTACGATTCAGGTTCAAATACCGCATTGTGCTTTTTTATTTTTGAGAAAAAAAATCAATGTGACTCTCTATTCTTAAGAGACTAGTGAGTAGTTACTAGTGAGTACAAGTAACCAAACAGAGCTCTGGCACATTTGTAAATGCAAAAGTCAATCTGCTTTTTACATGTGTAGACACTTAGTTCATATACATTAAAATCAATTTCTAACTATCCACCATGATTATCATAGCCTGTACCACGTTTATTTGAGAGATAAGTAAAAAATAAAAAGACCTTCATAAAATTTATTTTTAAATGTCAACTATAGATAACGCGCTAAGAGCAAATAATTCAATATAAAATATATTCAGTATATAAAAAACAAATAAAAAACGTGTAAGAAGGTATTAAAGCCGTAAATAAGTTTTGAGCTGTCTTTCTCTAAATTTAGATTTCCCATGGTCGGCTGGTTTTAAAATAAATAGCCATTTAAACACACACGAAGCCATATACCATAACACCGTTCTCCACTAGCTGCAGGGATATATCGCACCCGTATCTCTGTTCTTCAGAAATACATCTTTCTCTTAAATTGTCTTTTCTTGACAACATAATGGATCTGCTGCCTTTATTTACAAGATCCTGTTTACTTCCGTAATCTCGATTAAATATATTTATATATATGAAAAAATAGTACACAAATGTAATATTGTACTGGTATTAGGTTCATAAATTAAGAAAAGAAAAAAGTGGCATCTCCTTATCGGGCTACTAAAAGTTGCTGATGGCTAGCGCCATCTATCGGAATAAATATCAACTATTCGTTGATTTTTAATTATTCCAGAATTGGTCAAATTTGTATTTTTTTTTTCCACATTGATTCGCGTTCTCACGCAATTCTGGCCGCAAAAAAAAAGCATATCCTGACCGCAAGCACATGAGCATTTTAGATGGCAGAGCGCCATATAGTGGAGCACAACTATAAATATATTATATACAACATAAGGTTAAGGGAGGATAATATTAATGTACCATTATTAGAATCATTTTCTGATCCCAAAGTATGCAAATTAGTTCGTTATTGAGCTCGTTTTTATATAGCTTTGAGAGAGAGAGAGAGAGACAATGACAATTAAAAAGGTTTATTGACCTCAAGTCAACAGTTAAACATTACAACAGTTAAATATAACAAAAAATAAATATTCAGAATCTCTAATCGTTTGTATCAGACGAATACCATTGGGATTCGTCTCGTTCAATGTCGCATTCTGTCCTGAAGTCGGACAGCCTCTTGCCTAGGTCGGAGTCCTTGTCCCCGACATGGGCGATTGCCTTGTCAAGGAATTTCTTCAGAGCAGAGATCTGCTCGGGCGAAAGAAATGTGAAGACGTCCTCCCTCATAGTTGGGCATACAACAGCCTTCTCTATTTCGAACCTGTAATAATCCCTATATAGGGGTTCCAGGAAGGAGTCAGCGTCTAGTACCTTGAACAGATCCTCAACCTTCTGTAAAGTGAGCTGAGGAAGCTGTATGGTTTGTGGTTTAGGGACGGAAGATCCCATTGTTAGTGCAGTCTTGGCCTGATCTTTGGCAGGGTCCGCTGTTGGTGAAGTAGTGGTCGAGGAAGGTGCTAGTAGAGATGGTAACACGCTGGTGCTCGGCGCCGGAGTAGAAGGCTTGGTGGCTGGAGTGTTCTGGGAAAGGACTGGGCAGCTCTCCGCGGGCGAAGACGCGGCAGGATTGGGAGGTGTCACATGGATTGTCTGGATGGTTCCAGAATTTCCCTCAGCCGATGTAGTCGCTGTGAGGCTGTGGGAGGGCGTGGGCAAGGAGGGTGGAGGTGTCAACACCGGTCCACTTCGGGTGCCCTGGGGGCAGGTGGCTCGCCGATGTCCCTGGCGGTGACATCTACTACACCTAACGCCGTAGGTGACGTAGGCGGGTGTGGACTCTCCTTTGGAGATGATCACCAGCTTGGCAATGAGCTGGTGGAGTTTGCGTCCTTCATTCAGGAGGACGAAGGCCTCCCTGTTGCCGGTGGTCCAGGTGTATCCGTTACAGGACACCACTTCATAGGCCAGGGAGACAACCCGGCAGTAAGGTCGCAGGGCTTCAATGATGTCCTCCTCCCTCACTGCTATCGGCAGGTTCCCGAGGATGATCTTCTCCGCCTTCCTTCTGTATGGGAATGCCCTGAGGAAGGTGTTGTTGATGGTGAGTCCATTCTCCACCAGGCGCTCCGCCTTCTCAATGCTGGCCAGTCCGACCATAGCATGGCCGGACTTCTTCATCAGCTGGTAGACGGATTCCTTCCCCAGCAACTCTTCCAAGGCCTTCATATAGTGGACGGGATGGAAATCCGCGCACCATTCGACATAGCAGCATTGGTCGAACGATGTTGCTTCTGATCTAGCTTTGTTCAGCGCCTGTTGCTGTCTGGTGTTCCTGACGTGGGTCACAGACTCTTTTGTGGTCCTTCGAAGCTGTCCAGATGGTTTTGGAGAGCTAGCGTCCGGCCTCACAATCTGGGCCCGCTGACTTTTAGAGTCAAAACGTTTCCTTTTTTTCCGGTGTACAGATTCAAAAGGTTCGGTGTTATTATCCTTTTCCGCGGCCTCAACTTGCTCCGCCCAATTTTCACTTTTTGCCGCGGCCGGATTTACATATCCGCCGTTTTTCACGAACGAATTTGCATGTCCGTCGCTCATACCTGAATTCAAACAATTCTTCGTCGAATCTTTTATCGTCGATAAATCGACTTCCATTTCAGCTACCTCGATGGGAATCATACCGCCGTGTAGATCTTTATCCTGGCTCACCGCCAGTACTGCATATGGGTTGGAAAACTCGAAGTTTTCCATCTCCAGATAGAAAAATGCGGAGCTCGCGCGCCGCGTGGCCGCACGGCCGAGAGAGAGAGTAGCCTATATATTAATTTATATTTTAGACTTTTAATATTGTTGAAATATTATTGGTTAGTAAGATATTCATTCGGGAAGAAACCGGGCGAAGCCGGGTTATTCGAAGAGTTTTGTTAAAAGCTTATTATTATTATTATTAACCCCGGGGGGTCGGTGAAAGGATGGTCTGAACCGTTGGTTTACGACCGCTACGACCCGGGTTCGATTCCCGCATTGGGCACTTTTTTCTGATAAAAAAAGCTCCAATGGCTCCCGATTCTTGAAAAAGTCAAATACCACCAGCGAGTGCAAGTAACCAAACCTGGCTCTGGCACATTTGTAAGTGCAAAGTCGAACTGCTTTTCACATGTGTAGATTTGTGGTGCATTTACAGTAAAAGCAGTCGCCAACTTCTACCCACCATGATTATCATGCCCTGTACCACGTGTACTAGGGATAAGCAAAAAAAAATATTCTGTTTATTTCTTTATTTATAGACACTTATATTTTTCTATATAAAACTGTAGATACACAACTGTGTATAAGTGAAACACAAAACTAATAAATACATTCTTTTTCGTATATAATAATCAAAATAAATATATTTTTACAAAATAGTTACAAATATATATAGTGAGATGAAACACACACTAAATATTACACAAATTAATTTAATCAATTATCATTTCTAAAATTTGAATAGAATTTAAAACGAAATTATATTTTGCTATGATTTGTTTAAAACATATTTAGAAAAGTCTATGTAGTGTGTATGTGTGTGTTTAAAACAAATTGTTTATTAAAATTTTAGGGAAAGGATTATCAAAAGAAAAATATAAAAATGTTTGCAAACTTTAATAAACAGATGATGGATAATATTGAAAGTGAGAATTGTTAAAAGTTAACTATATCGAATTACTAAAATTCTCACAAAACTATTCATTAAACCTCTCTCCAAGAGAATTCAATATTAACTTCTAAGCATGGCCGCGGATTAATTAGAAGTTGAGAATATTATTCTAGGTGGTGGCGTCGGCCATTTTGAATTGTCAAATTATCTTCTGTAAAGGAATTTCTCGTTTAATTCTATGAAAATAAATTCTTTTCAAAATTTCTTAGAATTCAATATATAAATATATATCGATAATTACAATAAATATTAAATATTATAAAATAAATGAAGCTTCCAGGGTTAATTTTCTTGTGCAACTTTTTATTTTCAAGCTTTCGGACTTGTCAAGTCCTTCAACAGGATTATCACGTTAACAACTTGATAATAAATACATTTTTTTATATACACATTTTTATATATATATTTTAAATATCTATTATATATTGAGAGAAAAATATACGACATTATTTCTGTTTGAATAAATATTAAATATATTTTTAAAATTCGTTTGTTACAAATTTCATTAAAAAAATATATTTATCTATGATTATCGTATTAAATATTTGGCAACACTGTAATATTTTTATTTTTTTTTAAATGGAGTTCGATAAAGGAGTAAATTATTCGGTAACATGGGCAAACATGTGAAGGAGAATTAATTTTCGATCGACTTTTTAAAAAATAAAATAAAAATCTCAAAACAATTTAGATTAAATTGACAGACGAGGTTTTGAATAGATTTTCCCTCGCACCTTCTATAAATTGACTAACGCGTTTGCTTCCAAACAAAGTTTTAATAATGAGGGAGGGAGGGCCAATTTCAGGATGGGTTTACTAGTCAAATATTGACACATGGATTATCTTACAGATTTACTGATAGTAATTCTTTGTTCATAAAGAGAATGGTTACTGAATTGACGATTTTTTGCTCTCTCTCTTTTTAAACTGTTGCATCGTGAATTCAATATGTTATTTAATTGTAGGATACGTAGATAAACATGTAAATTTAAATGTAAATTGTATTTTGAGTCAAAAGTCAATTGTTTTCATGTGATCTACAAGAATTTATAAATTAAGTTTACTGTACAGAAAATTGATAAAGAGGGAGCAATATCTCGAAATATTTTGAGAAATATTTTTCTTTACAGATCCAAGTACGCCCCTTTATATAAATTTAGTGTTGTTTTGAAAATAGAGAAATCCATAAATAAATCTTTAATTAAAAAGGCATATATTGGATCAAAATATCATTTATTTTACCAATATTTCAATTGGCTGAACGCCAACCTTTATCAAGGTGTTATAACATTTTTACACTTTAAAACACACTTTAAAAATGTTATAACACCTTGATAAAGGTTGGTGTTCAGCCAACTGAAATACTTATAAATTAAATAATATTTTGATCCAATATATGTCTTTTTAATTAAAACCTTAGTGTTGTATGTTTAAAATGAATATTTTAATTCGTTTAGTTATTTTTAAAATGGATATTTTCTGTTGATCTTTTGATCACTAGTTGAATGATGAAAATATTGTTCTTTATTCGGTGAAAATGAGAGATATAGGTTTGAGATAGCAATTAAAAAATGTAAGTTCTTCTTTGAATACACTCATGGAGACAACACTTAAGGAAGTGGAAAATCTTTAATGTCTTCGATCGTCTGTTATTTTGAAGGAAATAGAGGCAATTTGTTCGCACTTGGTTATCTCGTATGTCTTCAATAAAGGTCACTGTAATATCTTTCAGAGTTATTGTCTGAATCCCGATATACATGGTAAAAGGTACAACTTTCTTAGGTTTTGTCCATGAGTGTATTTGGTTATCTCGTGTGTCTTCAATAAAGGTCATTGTAATAACTTTCAGAGTTATTGTCTGAATCCCGATATACATGCTAGAAGGTACAACTTCAAGTTTTGTCAATGAGTGTATTTGGTTATCTCGTGTGTCTTCAATAAAGGTCACTGTAATATCTTTCAGAGTTATTGTCTGAATCCCTATATACATGGTAAAAGGTACAACTTCCTTAAGTTTTGTCCATGAGTGTATTTGGTTATCTCGTGTGTCTTCAATAAAGGTCACTGTAATATCTTCCAGAGTTATTGTCTGAATCCCGATATACATGGTAAAAGGTACAACTTCCTTAAGTTTTGTCCATGAGTGTATTTGGTTATCTCGTGTGTCTTCAATAAAGGTCACTGTAATATCTTTCAGAGTTATTGTCTGAATCCCGATATACATGATAAAAGGTACAACTTCCTTAAGTTTTGTCCATGAGTGTATTTGGTTATCTCGTATGTCTTCAATAAAGGTCACTGTAATATCTTTCAGAGTTATTGTCTGAATCCCGATATACATGATAAAAGGTACAAATTCCTTAAGTTTTGTCCATGAGTGTATTTGGTTATCTCGTATGTCTTCAATAAAGGTCACTGTAATATCTTTCAGAGTTATTGTCTGAATCCCGATATACATGATAAAAGGTACAACTTCCTTAAGTTTTGTCCATGAGTGTAAATATAGAATTAATATAGACATTGATAAAGCTATTTATTTGTCATTTATAATAACTAAACCAAAAAAAAAAAGAGATAAATTTCGATTAAAAAAAATTAATATTGGTACAGATATAAAAATATATATAGAGAATATCAGGAATCTGAGACCCATTTATAAATAAGCCTTGGTCCATGGTCAATAAAATATTTCCCAATAATCCTTCACTGACGTCTTTTCCCTCTTCTGCATTTTTATTTCCCCCCCCAAAACATTAGCCATTTTGTTTATTACTTCGAAATATAAAAAGTTTTTAAAATATACATAGTGAAATTTACCAAAATAAATAAATAGAGTTAACATTATATTCTTTTTTATTTTATATATTAAAAAAGACAATCAGGTTTACATTGTATAATTTCTAAATATGTAACAAATAAATTTACTGACAATGTCTTTCTTTTCAATAATTTCATCAAAAATTATATCTATAGACTTTACTGCAATAATATAAATTATTGAATGAGAGGGCTTGACTCATCAGTAGTGAACCCTCTCATTTGGTAAACCGCTGAGAGAGTTAACTACCTGATGAACCAAGCCCTCTCATTCAATAACTTATATCATTGCAGTAAGGTTTGTAGAGATGATATTTTATGTTATTATTGAAAAGAAACACATTGCTAGTAATTTTATTTGTTACAAATTTTAACGGTAGATGGCAATTGAATTTATAATTTGTTATATATTTATATTAATGATATAAAAATATATTAGAATATTAAATAAATAATGCCACTCTTTCCAGGAGTCTAAGTATCTTGTGCCCTGTATGGAATCATTATTTATTTTATTTTTAATCAGGGAAGAAAAACATTTAATTTTAAAACAAAGATATATCTATATATATAAAAATCAATGTTTGTATGTCCGGTATACAAATTCGCAGTAGTTCACTAATTCAAACCAAAATTTCCATACATAGGTAAAAAAATATATAGGGAAGACGATAGGCTATTTTAAAAAATATATAAATCAATTATTAAAACTATATATTCAAATTATTCTACTTAGCTCACTAACAGCGCCCTCTATCAAAGATTAGATTAAATTATGCTGATGCAAACAAATAGATAATGCTAATAACAAACAATTATTGAAAAAATCTTATCTAAATATATATCACTCGGGTAGATATGCACACGGGTCAATCCCGGGGCGAAGCCCGGGTCACCCGTCTAGTAGATTATATATTCATTATATTCACATATGTTGTTTTACATGTTATACTTTCCCAATCCAATTTAATTTTGTAATATTTATATGTATGCAATAAGGGTTTTTTTGCTTATCCCTAGTACACGTAGTACAGGCCATGATAATCATGGTGTGTAGAAGTAGGCGACTGATTTTACTGTAAGTGCACCACATGTCTACACATGTGAGAAGCAGTTCGACGCTATAAGGTATACCTCACCCTTTCAAAAATGCAGATGCAATTTATTGCATTTTCTTGATCTGTCTTAAGCAAAGTACGCTAATTCAAATCGGTGAATATATCTCAACACCAGTTTTATAAAATACAGATGAAGCCAACAACCTATTTACCATGGTACACAAGTTCGACGCAATAAGGTATACATCTCCCATTAAAAATGTAAATGCAATTCATTGGATTTTCTCCTTCTCTGCCTTTAGAAAAGTACGCTGACTCAAATATATGAATAAACCACAACACCAGTTTAAGAAAATACAGACAAAAGCCAACAACCTATATACCATAGTTTCGAGGTATGGCCCTCATCAGTACAGGGACGGCTTCTATTTCATAACATCCTATGAGAGGGGTTATGAAATCTGACAAAAACTGCTAAATTAATTAATCTGTCTGAAACGAAAACCATCTTATAATTGCGCCATCTATCGGAATAAATGTCAACTAATCGTTGAAATTTTTCAATTATTCCAGAAAAATAGTCTCATTCTTGTTCAACCAATAAAAAACAACTATTGATTAGTCAAGAATAATTATTTAGCCAATATTAAGAAATAATGGTGCAAACAAATTCAAGTTGCATAATCAGGAGATGCCTTTTTTTTTCTTAACATATTTACATATAATACAATATAATGCGGCTTGTGATTGTAAGAACGAGTTTTGACAATTATACCGCAAATGTTTCTTTTGAACGAAAAATTGAAATTTATTTTTAAGGAGAAATAACGATTATTTCTAACCTTAGGGATGAAGTATGAAAGAATGAATTGTGAAGAGTAATGATAAACGGAAAAATAAAGTGTCCAGGAATGGGAATATATATATCAATAAATATCTCTATGACGAAAAAAAAATCTTTTTTTAAGATTTCGTTAAAAATAATTTTTACTCTTTTAAATTTAATTAATTCTAAAGAGTTATAAAATATTATAACTGAAAAAAGAAAAGAAAATAATAAACAAAAAATTATTTAAAGAAAATATTATTTTTAAAACGAAAAGAAAAAAAAATCACAGATTAAAATTCAAAGAAAACAATTCTATGAAAGAATGCTGATATCCCTCTCACGAATCTGACAACACTGAAAGGCTCTTCAGAGAAGCAAGCGGAAGGAATGTTAAACTCCTTTTGTTTATGCGGAGCAATTCAGTGAGATTCTTATTTACACCTTTTTGTTCTTTACAACTTTTGTTTACAGAGGGTAAAATTTACGCTCAAGTTTCTCCTTTCCCCGTTGTAGTGCTTGGATTATCAAAAAGGTCGAATATTTATAAACTGACCAGAGCTGATATATTGAATTTTTGCGTATAATTCTATTTTCCTCTTATCAATCAATATATATAGATATGAAAAAAGACATCTCCTTATCGTGCAACTGAAAGTTGCTAATGGCTTTCGCCATCTATCGGAATAAATATAAACTATTCTCGTTGATTTTTAATTATTCCAGAATTGGCCAAATACCCATTCTTGATTAATCAAGAAAAGCTAACCACTTTCAGTTGCACGATAAGGAGATGCTTTTTTTCAAATAATTATTAAAAGTATAAGTGAAAGTATAAAGTTAAAAGTAATCCCAGTACAATATCACATTTGTACTATTTTTTTCACAATATATATAGGTGTGATATCTTGGGACCTCTGGGACCAGTGTTACCTGATGCTAGACGAACCTCGATGTCAACTCTACCGTGCAGTCGTGGTGGAAGGCGACACAGCTGAGCCAAAGGTGAAATAAACAAACAGAGATTCCACTTAGAAGCGTCTGACGTCAAGAAGGAATGGGATGAGGAGAGAGGGAGAGAGATCTTAAGAGCAAGTGTTACCGTTGGAATCCAAGCGAAGACTGACAATTCTAGGGCCTCGATTTAACACCACGACCTTGCTGCTTTCTAATTGGCTGACCTATTTAGGTGATTCTTTCCTAATTGGTGGGACTTTTTCACGTGGCCGTAGGCTATTGGTTGACCTACTTAGGTGATGTCTTCTGATTGGGCCTGGCTTATCTCTTTGACGGAAGAAATACGTCCGGTCTTGTTCCGGAAATTCGGGGCGTTACTCTTAAACTTTTATAACTTCTGGTCACAAGATACGTCCTGTCTTGTCCGGAAATATTGGTTTAAACTTAGCTCGCAGGGTGTCCGGGGTCAGAAGGTTAACTGTGGCGTTATTAATAATTATGTTCTCTTCTAGGCCTACCTCTTAGGTTTGACTTCTACGATCCTCTAAGCCTGATTTGTTTTAACCTTAACTTTCTCCTGTCTCTCTCCATTCCTTCTATCTGTACAGTTGCAATACTTTATTAGATTCTTACGCGGTACAGATTGATGTTAGTTGAGGCTTTCTATGTGCAGTACATAAGGAGTTATATACAGTCATGGGGTGGAACATGTGGTAGGAGATATCTAGACTATTTACAACAATTCCATGGTCTTAAATCATCACAGATGGCCCCGGATGTGAGAGGGTTCATATGGAGGGATTTAAGAGAGCGGAATAGGAAGACTGTTATTAAGGAAGTAATTTTAAAAAAATTAATTAAAGTGAGTTGTTATATAACATGGGGTTAATTTCTGTATATCCATAAGAGATAATAAAGCATAAACAACTAATATTAAACATACAAGTAAAAATAAAAATATGAATAAAATATTTAATAGAGAACATATAATGATGATAGGTAAAAATAAAAACGATTGGATGGGAAAATCATGATCTCTTCGTGATGGGCGTTAGAAAGGGTTGAGTGGTTAGTTATTACTTGGTTGAGGCAATGTCACTTTGACTCAAGTCCCAAACCATTTAATGTGCACGGCGCGGAAAACCTAGGCCATGTTTCACATGTAAATTTAAGGACCTAATAAAGTTACAGTACCACAATCGAAAAGTAAGATAAGGGGATTGTTATGGGTTTTAGTAATTAGTCGTTAAGACGTACGCATGCAGGATAAAGAGGGCGAAGATCAGTGACCAGAAATCAAAGTTTTAATTAGAGTCGTCAGGGGCTTAGCGAGAAAAAGAGAAAAATAAAAAAAAAATGTGCCAGCGTGTGGCATGAGAGTGCCCTGGAATAAAAAAAAATACAATTTGCACGTATCCAAGCCAGAAGTTGGGAGAAGGTAAATCTGGGGGACGATGTGTCAAGATTGTTAATTACGAAATCAAAGTAGGTCAAGTCTAGCCTGCGAAGGAGTTAAAAGTTCCTGCGGAAAAGGGTTAGTATTTATTAAGAAGTAACCTTTAAAGTGGTTGTTTAAGAGGTTATTGAAGATTGCCCTGTTTTTAGATCATGATTTTTAGTTTGATTATAAAAGAATATATCATTGAGATATGAAATTGCGAAATTAAGGCTTTGCATATAGCGTTAAAGGATTTGAAAAATCGAAAATAGAATGGCGAAGTTAAATGCAAAGTAATCTTAAAAAAAAAGTAAAAATAGTGATGATATGATACAAAGATTAACACACTACAGCAGTATATAAGGGGTAATAGAAAGTGAAAATATTAAATGAAAATTAAAAATGAGCAGTAATATACTCGATAGCATTGACATGGTAGCGGAAGGTGAAACAATGTAAATAACATCTAATTTATAAAGTGAGAAAAAATATAAAATGATAAATGCAAATTAGTGATATAAACATGAAATATAAACTTGAGATTATTAGATATGATATGAAAGATAAAATATAAAGTTGATTATAAAATAGAGTCATAAAGCAAAAGTAAATAAGTTTTGGTAAAGAAAAATAAAAAAAGACAATAATCTAAACTAATTGGTTGACGTAAAAAAAAACAATTATAAGAGCTATATAATGATTATATAAAGGATATTAAAATGAAAAATTTTTTAAAAATGTTCATCGAGAAGGAAGAGCAAGTAAGATTATATATAGAAATTATATATCGTGAAAGAATGGAAAGTTGTAGGCCAAACGTAATGTTCCTGATTTTTTTTTTTTGGATGGGTAGAGAGAGCTTTAAATTGTCCTCGATTGATATCTTTGGTCTTGTTGGCCTAAGTTTTTCTAACTTATCGAATTTGTTTTATGTTTGACGCGACTCGTGGATCACATTGTTTCCAGCTGTGAAACTAACTGAGTCCTAATGTTGTCGATTTTTTTTTTTTTTTTTTTAAACTTATGTGGGTGTGTGTGATTTTTGTAAGTAAAATGTTGTCCTTGGATCTAAGTGTCGATGTTAAGTTGACAAGTTAATTGAGGGCGAGAGAATCTAGACCTGGTGACGGGCCGTAAACAAGATGTCGGCTGTTTGTTTGCTCGGGGGGGGCGAGGGGGAGCGAAGCTATTTTTAATGCGATTCCGGATGTAGGTCAGGGAGGCCTTTTGCGAGGCTGCTTGCTTTCTTTCAACTTATTGGAAGTTAATTCGAACTACGTTCGGAGATATTATTTCTAAAATTGTAAACACAAAAGCGTTTTGATTTGTCACGTTTGGTGACAAGCGTTATGGGATTGACATAGGGAGATACAGAGGTTGAATTATTCCGTGTGTTCAATCATTTGTTAGATTTGTGTTTGTATTTCGAGAATTCGGATATTGTATCTGTTGATATTAAATCGATTGGTTGTTGTGTTTCGATATTTTGCGGACTTAGTAAAAATGTTATTCATGGATATCGGGTTAGAATTGAATGAAATTGCGACTATCTACGTGGACAATGTGTGGTTAAATAAATGTGTCACAGGCGTGGTGAAGGCGTCTTTGGCCTGAAAATTGAAAGAGTTTAGTGGTGTGGCGCTGTGACACGAAGCGAAAAAATTGTAAATGAAAAGGTGTCGCGTGAAGTCTCTGTTTTGTACAAAATCTAACCTGTTACACTAAGAATAACCAATTTACTAAAGTCATGGGTGCTAGTTGTACGAACATATCGATAATTTTTATATTGTTAGTGGATATGACACGTTTAATGTGATTTTTTTTTTTTGTGTGTGTGTTTAGTAGGGCGACGTGATACAGCTTGTGTAGCTCGAAATTGGATTTGGGTGTTAAGTCGCGCATTAAAAATTGTCGTCAATTGGAAAAAGTGATGTGAGAGGGTGTTGTTTATTTTGTTGAGAGTGATTTGTCGATATTTAACTATGCGTGTAAAAGGAAGGAGTGTAGTTATGTGGGAATTTAACGATTGGAATAGTTTTGGAAGGCTGTGATTTAAGTTACTTCTGTCCAAAGATATGAAAGAAAAGGACATAGGAGCGTTGAAAATGGGATTAGTAACATTACAATAATATTAAATAAGAGTGTTGGAGTTCACCACGTGTGAGCAACTCGTTCCAGGAGGGGAAAATTTAGAAAATGGGACAGTTGTATTAACCTGTCCATGGGACACGTGTTGCTTGCACGAGGTGAATTTGTACAAGGTAGTTGGTAGAGGTACATTATCTTGATACAGGAGTAGCTGAGAACAGTTTATAATTAGTAGAAATCTTTTTATGGAGTTAAGGGATAATATGATAAAAGGCAAGGGGGTATCTATAATATGGAATTTTAGATTCTGCGTTATGTTAACTATTTTTACGTTTAAAAAGATATAACCTATGGTGAAAACATTGTTAGATATGGCGTTAATAGTTAAGTTAAATGGATGGACAGGTATTTTTCTTTTACAAACTGATTTCTATTATTTTAAAAGTATTCTGCCTAATTATAGCGATAGATGCTTCTGTATCAAGTAGTTGAGGTAGGTTTACATTATTGGACAGTGCAGCTCGAACGAGCAGTTGTTCAACAAAAAATATAGAAGGAGGAACCTACTGTGGTGCTGTCTTGTATGTCGGGACAGGCCTGGTCTGTTGTCATAGTTGAAGGTTCCTTGGGACCGTTAAGAGTTCATTGCTTGCGCTGGGCTCGTGGTTTAGAGAAGGTCGGGGGAGCAGGTAACATACGCTCGCGTGTTGGTAACTCGGAGGGGTGCTTGCAGGAGGTTTGCTGGCTTTCTCAGTCTTGTAGAATATTGTAGTTGGTACTGATCTGCTTGGGCGTCGTAGTTGGTGAAGAAGCTCTGCGCCTCGTACGAACCATCGTAACGATTCCACCTCTCGCGATGTCCGGTCACGGCAGAAAGCTGAGGTAGCGTCGTCGTCAACCTCCCCAGGACATCTGACACCGGCGGCGGGGGTGTGACGTCTTCCTGGCCGGGGGCGATTTCCTCCGTTCTACCGAGGGTGTTTTCTTTCTTCGGAAAAGTGTTTTCGCCACTTTTGTAGTCGGGATCGGTCTTCATGGGCTCCTTTGACTCCTCCTCTCTTCCCTGTTCCATCTTTCTGTACAGACAGTGGTCTAGTTGCTTACTTGTACCTTGGCGTCCACTATCCTGTCGACTCTTCGTTACGGGGGAGTCTGTGATATCTTGGGACCTCTGGGACCAGTGTTACCTGATGCTAGACGAACCTCGATGTCAACTCTACCGTGCAGTCGTGGTGGAAGGCGACACAGCTGAGCCAAAGGTGAAATAAACAAACAGAGATTCCACTTAGAAGCGTCTGACGTCAAGAAGGAATGGGATGAGGAGAGAGGGAGAGAGATCTTAAGAGCAAGTGTTACCGTTGGAATCCAAGCGAAGACTGACAATTCTAGGGCCTCGATTTAACACCACGACCTTGCTGCTTTCTAATTGGCTGACCTATTTAGGTGATTCTTTCCTAATTGGTGGGACTTTTTCACGTGGCCGTAGGCTATTGGTTGACCTACTTAGGTGATGTCTTCTGATTGGGCCTGGCTTATCTCTTTGACGGAAGAAATACGTCCGGTCTTGTTCCGGAAATTCGGGGCGTTACTCTTAAACTTTTATAACTTCTGGTCACAAGATACGTCCTGTCTTGTCCGGAAATATTGGTTTAAACTTAGCTCGCAGGGTGTCCGGGGTCAGAAGGTTAACTGTGGCGTTATTAATAATTATGTTCTCTTCTAGGCCTACCTCTTAGGTTTGACTTCTACGATCCTCTAAGCCTGATTTGTTTTAACCTTAACTTTCTCCTGTCTCTCTCCATTCCTTCTATCTGTACAGTTGCAATACTTTATTAGATTCTTACGCGGTACAGATTGATGTTAGTTGAGGCTTTCTATGTGCAGTACATAAGGAGTTATATACAGTCATGGGGTGGAACATGTGGTAGGAGATATCTAGACTATTTACAACAATTCCATGGTCTTAAATCATCACATAGGTTTTAAAAAAAGGTATAAGAAACCTCTTTTTTTATTAATTGTATAAAGTATATTGTACAAAGTATATAAATTCTGCAAAACTGAAGGCATAGAAGAAATAACCCACTACATCTCTGAATGCACTAATGTTAACGAGGAACGGAATATTATCTTAAAGAACCCAAGTCTACATGAACCCAGTTCAGCTAATCAGAATAATGTCCGAGAAAAAATATATAGCGATAGAATTGTTTATTTTCATAAAGCGTTAGAGAACAAGGTAATCTCTAAGAACTAAAATTACAGAACAATTTCCTTCCATAGTTATTTTGTATAGTTATCAAAATTCGAAACTATTTTAAAGGCGTAAGATTCTTTTTTGAAATTAAACAATTTCTACTGCCCTTACTGCAATGGAAAAATTAAAGGGAGGGCCTGGCTCATCAGTGGTGAACCCTCCCAGCGGTTTCGCCAGTTTAATCTACCATACTGCGGTAATATAGTATTATTCGATTTTCCTTTTATAGTGATACTGTTGGTAGACTCTTGGAATGGGTATTTTAGAAGAACTATGGACATAAGCTTTGAGGACAGTAGAATTACATACATACATACATTAATTTCAAAAAAGAATCTTACGCCTTTAAAATAGTTTCGAATTTTGATAACAGATGGCGCGCTAGTGCATCACATTGTATAGTTATGTTGAATACTTTGATTTCCTTTTCATTTTCCCTACTCTCCTTTGTTTATGTTATTTTCCCCCTTTCTTTATGAAAATGATGTATGGCGAGTCCTTACAGGACAGAAAGGTCCTAATAAAGCTGTTGTTGTTGTTATTGTAATAAAGTAGCTTTCGGTCAAACTCTTTCTCAGCAAGCTAAAACATAAAAAAGTAATTCTATCGTAATTTTTACTCTTCTAACATATGTGTGTTTATGGATATTTATAATCTGTCCATTTCACTGAGTTCATCAACCTTTTCATAGCTTATTCTTCAAAAATGTTAATTTATGTAAATTACTTCTCTCCTTCTTTCTTATCTCCAATCAATCATATTAGGATATAAATTAACACAAAGCAATAACGCGCCATCTATACATATAAAATGAAAGTAATTTAAAGCACGAATGTTTCTTTTATACATAATACAAACTTCTACTGTCCTTACTGCGGTTTTCTTGAAAAACCATTTATGAGATTCCATCCTTCAGTGCTGCGTATATAAGCAGAATCGTCCAATACAGTATTAGAGCTCTGAGAAGCGGTCTGGTGGATTATATTGGCGAAACCGCTGGGAGGGTTCTCCACTGATGAGCCAAGCCCTCCCAATATATTTTTTTCATCGCAGTAAGGGCAGTAGAAGTTTGTATTATGTATAAAAGAAACATTCGTGCTTTTAAATCCTTTCATTTTATATATTAGGATATATGTTTAACAACCATCATGACTGGGTGAAGTAGAATGTGTCTGCCTTTGTTATTAAGACTGGGGCACTACTCAGTAGCAGGCCACTGACTTAGCTCCAGAAGAAATGGCCACCTCTGACACGAGGAACAGACGCCATGTACAGCCGCTCCTAACATGGAGTACAAACGCTGCTCATCCTGTATCCCTGAAGCCCTTACAGGGTACTATCAGCCGGGCCAGCTGGGCCCAGGTTTTTTAGCGAGCTTGTTACTGCTTCCCCTCCTCCTTTTTTATCCGGGCTTGGGACCGGCAAAGGCGGAGTTGACAATAGTAAATTACTAAATTCTTATGTGTTATATTTGCATAGATATATCTTTAAAATTCTATATAATCTCTCTTCATTACTTTTTTCTATGTTTTAGTTTGCCGAGAAAGAGATTGCCCGAAAGCTTTTTTATAGAATTAATAAAAAAAAAAGAGTTACGACGTCTTATGTCTTTTTGTAATTTATCAAAATCTGCAAACCTATGATAATGAATATATATATAGGTTTATATCGACCTCTGTCATATACTTTGGTGGATTGATGGTATAAAAGTGGTGATTTTCGAAGGATACGACCCAGGATCGAATCCCGAAAGGACCACTTTTATTTTAATTGCTTCAATGGGCCTTATTTCTTGCAAAAGTCCAGCCTCACCGGTGAATTCAACAACAATAAACAACAACAGCTTTATTAGGACATTTCTGTCCTGTAAGGACTCGCCATACATCATTTTCATGGAGAAAGGGGGAAAAACATAAACAAAGGAGAGAAGGGAAAAAGAAATCAAAGTATTCAACATAACTATACAAATTAACTATGGAAGGAAATTGTTCTGTAATTTTAGTTCTTAGAGATTACCTTGTTCTCTAACGCAGTGAATTCAAGTAGCAAAATGAGGCTCTGTCACAATTGTAAGTATACACACTCAAAAAGTCGAACTACTTACAGTAAAAGTAGTCGACAACAATAATCTACAATGATTATCTTTGCCTGTATAACGTGTACTAATGATAATAATAAAAGAAAAAAAACAATATCGTTAACAATTAGTAGAAATTTTACTCAAAAGATGGCGCTAAATTTGATATTACTAATATTTTATACACTTTCATAGTTGAAATATAAATTTCACAAAGATCGCAAAGTTTACAGAACTCTGAAGAGAAATCAAGATGCACCAAAACTCCATGAACTGGTATAGAACAAATATGGTATTGGTTGTGCCATATATAAAAAGCACCACTCTCTCATAAAGAAAGATCTACATTATTAAAGATAAAATTGCGATTATAATTAAAATTATAAATAATTTTCAAAATAATATATATTTTTAAAATTAGAAATGCAAGTTTTAAAGCGAAAATAGCTCTTTGACTAGCGTAAATCAGGAAACATCGACAAGGTTTATTTGCGTGTGTATTGCGTGTAGAATGGATATTTGTCCTCAATAATGGACAATTAACATAATTTATTGACATCTTGTCAATACATACAAAAGTAGTCTAGAAAAAAAGCACTATTATCTCAAAATGATAATTACATATATACAACGCTATACAAGTGTTCAGAAAATAAGATGTAACATTTTACCAAAGTTGTAAGTTGGAAAGAACGCTGGACCAAATATGTACAGAGGGAAGGTGGATATATTGAATGATATAGAGCTAATAGTTAGAGGTGTCGAATGACCCAACAGAGCATTGTGGTATGTCTGCTCTCCACGGTCACACCTGGGCTCAACACCATTGGACCCTCTCTGCCTCCCCCTGATCTCCGCGGATCACCACCCTGCCCCACTCTACATCCCGGCTCTCCTGGCCTCACCTAGCGATGATCCCCTGGCCACCCATCCCCAGGCCCCTCCAACAGTGCTTTATATATATTCCGCTTTATGCGTCCATCGGGGCTCAAAAATCCCCCATTTTGGTTATAAGGCCCGTAAATAAAGATATTTCCATAGTTAGATATGCATATATACAAAGTTTCATCTTTATTGTTTGTCAAATAAAATGATTGTGCATTACCTAATTACCTAAACTTGTACAATGTACATGGCGCCTCTGCTGCAGAGTTTGGTGGAGAATCACCAGCGGGTCTCCAGCGACACCACGTATTTCGACATCTACGGAAAAAACGTAGTGTTTTATCGCTGAAGAGATGACATAGTCCTCAGGACCAATCGGATAGGTCGATATAAGAGAGTAAAACACAAACATGTTTGTGTTGCAAATAAGGTAAACTCTCCTATAACGCGATTAATGTGTTCCGTGTTGTATGAAATCGCGTTATAGGAATTCGCGTTGTACGAAATAAAACTTGTATAACGCGAATGTTGTTAAGGTAAATTGTTAGTGACAAATATCATTTATTTTATTTTATAACGCGTTATACGAAAATTCGCGTTGTATAAATAAATTTGTCGCAATTTTTTTATATCACGTTGTACGAAATCGCGTTGTAAAAACTCGCGTTATAGGAGAGTCTACTGTAGCTATCATATTTTAAATGTTTTTAAAAATTGAGGTTTATAAATATTCACGCTACGCGTCTATACCTTCAAACATTCCTAGTTCTAACAAAACATCCAAGGAAACGAAGAAACAATAGTTTTTTTTTTATAAAACACTAAATCACAAGTTTTCAAACCCCGTGGTTTTTCTACACGTATAGAACTCTCTTTAACGAACGTGTAGAGACGTTGTTCTCACGTTTTATATTTACATACCTGTTAAAGTATTGCGAGTCTTGAAAGCTAGTTATTTACACTCATGGACAAAACTTAAGAAAAAATAAAAAGTCTTTGACGTCGCCGGTTGTCTATTTTATTTCATTTTTTTAAGGAGACAGAGAAAATTTTGTTCACACTTGGTTATCTCGTGTGTCTTCAATAAAGGTAACTTTAATATCTTTCAGAGTTATTGTCTCAATCCCGATATACATGGTAAAAGGTACAACTTCCTTAAGTTTTGTCCATGAGTGTATTTGGTTATCTCGTGTGTCTTCAATAAAGGTCACTGTAATATCTTTCATAGTTATTGTCAGAATCCCGATATACATGCTAAAAGGTACAACTTCCTTAAGTTTTATCCATGAGTGTATTTGGTTATCTCGTGTGTCTTCAATAAAGGTCACTGTAATATCTTTCAGAGTTATTGTCTGAATCCCGATATACATGGTAAAAGGTACAACTTCCTTAAGTTTTGTCCATGAGTGTATTTGGTTATCTCGTTTGTCTTCAATAAAGGTCACTGTAATATATTTCAGAGTTATTGTCTCAATCCCGATATACATGCTAAAAGGTACAATTTCCTTAAGTTTTGTCCATGAGTGTATTTGGTTATCTAGTGTGTCTTCAATAAAGGTCACTGTAATATCTTTCAGAGTTATTGTCTGAATCCCGATATACATGCTAAAAGGTACAACTTCCTTAAGTTTTGTCCATGAGTGTATCTTTCAGAGTTATTGTCTGAATCCCGATATACATGCTAAAAGGTACAACTTCCTTAAGTTTTGTCCATGAGTGTATTTGGTTATCTAGTGTGTCTTCAATAAAGGTCACTGTAATATCTTTCAGAGTTATTGTCTGAATCCCGATATACATGCTAAAAGGTACAACTTCCTTAAGTAGTTTTGTCCATGAGTGTATTTGGTTATCTAGTGTGTCTTCAATAAAGGTCACTGTAATATCTTTCAGAGTTATTGTCTGAATCCCGATATACATGCTAAAAGGTACAACTTCCTTAAGTTTTGTCCATGAGTGTATTTGGTTATCTAGTGTGTCTTCAATAAAGGTCACTGTAATATCTTTCAGAGTTATTGTCTGAATCCCGATATACATGCTAAAAGGTACAACTTCCTTAAGTTTTGTCCATGAGTGTATTTGGTTATCTCGTTTGTCTTCAAAAAAGGTCACTGTAATATCTTTCATAGTTATTGTCTCAATCCCGATATACATGCTAAAAGGTACAACTTCCTTAAGTTCTGTCCATGGGTGTATTTGGTTATCTCGTGTGTCTTCAATAAAGGTCACTGTAATATCTTTCAGAGTTATTGTCTGAATCCCGATATACATGCTAAAAGGCACAACTACCTTAAGTTTTGTCCATGAGTGTATTTGGTTATCTCGTGTGTCTTCAATAAAGGTCACTGTAATATCTTTCAGAGTTATTATCTAAATCCCGATAAACATGCTAAAAGGTACAACTTCCTTAAGTTTTGTCCATGAGTGTATTTGGTTATCTTGTGTGTCTTTAATAAAGGTCACTGTAATATATTTCATAGTTATTGTCAGAATCCCGATATACATGCTAAAAGATACAACTTCCTTAAGTTTTGTCCAAGAGTGTATTTGGTTATCTCGTGTGTCTTCAATAAAGGTCACTGTAATATCTTTCAGAGTTATTGTCTGAATCCCGATATACATGCTAAAAGGCACAACTACCTTAAGTTTTGTCCATGAGTGTATTTGGTTATCTCGTGTGTCTTCAATAAAGGTAACTTTAATATCTTTCAGAGTTATTGTCTCAATCCCGATATACATGGTAAAAGGTACAACTTCCTTAAGTTTTGTCCATGAGTGTATTTGGTTATCTCGTGTGTCTTCAATAAAGGTCACTGTAATATCTTTCATAGTTATTGTCAGAATCCCGATATACATGCTAAAAGGTACAACTTCCTTAAGTTTTATCCATGAGTGTATTTGGTTATCTCGTGTGTCTTCAATAAAGGTCACTGTAATATCTTTCAGAGTTATTGTCTGAATCCCGATATACATGGTAAAAGGTACAACTTCCTTAAGTTTTGTCCATGAGTGTATTTGGTTATCTCGTTTGTCTTCAATAAAGGTCACTGTAATATATTTCAGAGTTATTGTCTCAATCCCGATATACATGCTAAAAGGTACAATTTCCTTAAGTTTTGTCCATGAGTGTATTTGGTTATCTAGTGTGTCTTCAATAAAGGTCACTGTAATATCTTTCAGAGTTATTGTCTGAATCCCGATATACATGCTAAAAGGTACAACTTCCTTAAGTTTTGTCCATGAGTGTATCTTTCAGAGTTATTGTCTGAATCCCGATATACATGCTAAAAGGTACAACTTCCTTAAGTTTTGTCCATGAGTGTATTTGGTTATCTAGTGTGTCTTCAATAAAGGTCACTGTAATATCTTTCAGAGTTATTGTCTGAATCCCGATATACATGCTAAAAGGTACAACTTCCTTAAGTAGTTTTGTCCATGAGTGTATTTGGTTATCTAGTGTGTCTTCAATAAAGGTCACTGTAATATCTTTCAGAGTTATTGTCTGAATCCCGATATACATGCTAAAAGGTACAACTTCCTTAAGTTTTGTCCATGAGTGTATTTGGTTATCTAGTGTGTCTTCAATAAAGGTCACTGTAATATCTTTCAGAGTTATTGTCTGAATCCCGATATACATGCTAAAAGGTACAACTTCCTTAAGTTTTGTCCATGAGTGTATTTGGTTATCTCGTTTGTCTTCAAAAAAGGTCACTGTAATATCTTTCATAGTTATTGTCTCAATCCCGATATACATGCTAAAAGGTACAACTTCCTTAAGTTCTGTCCATGGGTGTATTTGGTTATCTCGTGTGTCTTCAATAAAGGTCACTGTAATATCTTTCAGAGTTATTGTCTGAATCCCGATATACATGCTAAAAGGCACAACTACCTTAAGTTTTGTCCATGAGTGTATTTGGTTATCTCGTGTGTCTTCAATAAAGGTCACTGTAATATCTTTCAGAGTTATTATCTAAATCCCGATAAACATGCTAAAAGGTACAACTTCCTTAAGTTTTGTCCATGAGTGTATTTGGTTATCTTGTGTGTCTTTAATAAAGGTCACTGTAATATATTTCATAGTTATTGTCAGAATCCCGATATACATGCTAAAAGATACAACTTCCTTAAGTTTTGTCCAATTGTGTATTTGGTTATCTCGTGTGTCTTCAATAAAGGTCACTGTAATATCTTTCAGAGTTATTGTCTGAATCCCGATATACATGCTAAAAGGCACAACTACCTTAAGTTTTGTCCATGAGTGTATTTGGTTATCTCGTGTGTCTTCAATAAAGGTAACTTTAATATCTTTCAGAGTTATTGTCTCAATCCCGATATACATGGTAAAAGGTACAACTTCCTTAAGTTTTGTCCATGAGTGTATTTGGTTATCTCGTGTGTCTTCAATAAAGGTCACTGTAATATCTTTCATAGTTATTGTCAGAATCCCGATATACATGCTAAAAGGTACAACTTCCTTAAGTTTTATCCATGAGTGTATTTGGTTATCTCGTGTGTCTTCAATAAAGGTCACTGTAATATCTTTCAGAGTTATTGTCTGAATCCCGATATACATGGTAAAAGGTACAACTTCCTTAAGTTTTGTCCATGAGTGTATTTGGTTATCTCGTTTGTCTTCAATAAAGGTCACTGTAATATATTTCAGAGTTATTGTCTCAATCCCGATATACATGCTAAAAGGTACAATTTCCTTAAGTTTTGTCCATGAGTGTATTTGGTTATCTAGTGTGTCTTCAATAAAGGTCACTGTAATATCTTTCAGAGTTATTGTCTGAATCCCGATATACATGCTAAAAGGTACAACTTCCTTAAGTTTTGTCCATGAGTGTATCTTTCAGAGTTATTGTCTGAATCCCGATATACATGCTAAAAGGTACAACTTCCTTAAGTTTTGTCCATGAGTGTATTTGGTTATCTAGTGTGTCTTCAATAAAGGTCACTGTAATATCTTTCAGAGTTATTGTCTGAATCCCGATATACATGCTAAAAGGTACAACTTCCTTAAGTAGTTTTGTCCATGAGTGTATTTGGTTATCTAGTGTGTCTTCAATAAAGGTCACTGTAATATCTTTCAGAGTTATTGTCTGAATCCCGATATACATGCTAAAAGGTACAACTTCCTTAAGTTTTGTCCATGAGTGTATTTGGTTATCTAGTGTGTCTTCAATAAAGGTCACTGTAATATCTTTCAGAGTTATTGTCTGAATCCCGATATACATGCTAAAAGGTACAACTTCCTTAAGTTTTGTCCATGAGTGTATTTGGTTATCTCGTTTGTCTTCAAAAAAGGTCACTGTAATATCTTTCATAGTTATTGTCTCAATCCCGATATACATGCTAAAAGGTACAACTTCCTTAAGTTCTGTCCATGGGTGTATTTGGTTATCTCGTGTGTCTTCAATAAAGGTCACTGTAATATCTTTCAGAGTTATTGTCTGAATCCCGATATACATGCTAAAAGGCACAACTACCTTAAGTTTTGTCCATGAGTGTATTTGGTTATCTCGTGTGTCTTCAATAAAGGTCACTGTAATATCTTTCAGAGTTATTATCTAAATCCCGATAAACATGCTAAAAGGTACAACTTCCTTAAGTTTTGTCCATGAGTGTATTTGGTTATCTTGTGTGTCTTTAATAAAGGTCACTGTAATATATTTCAGAGTTATTGTCTGAATCCCGATATACATGCTAAAAGGTACAACTACCTTAAGTTTTGTCCATGAGTGTATTGTTGTATTAAAATAAACTTTTCACAGTTTTCTTGGAGTTTTACTATCCACCTACTTATAAATTATTATTCAGAAAAAATCCTAGTTAGGAAAAAAAAATCGATGTTTCTTGATATAAAGTTGTCATATAAAGATTTTCGCTTGAGAGCATGTATTTCACAAATAAAAAGATGTTCATTGTGGAAAAAAACGCTATTCTTTTAAAGGTCTACATTAGACTAATGAGTAAAGAGGCAAGAGGGAGAGATATATAAGAAACACTAGCTTCATCTACAGAGCTAGATACCGGATTAGAGACAAGATGTGGAAACGCCATCAGTGACGTACGATGGAACACCATTAGTGCCCTCTTCCTCATCCTTCTATGAAAAGTTGATGATTGAAGTACAAACAAAAAACGAGAATGATAAAAATACGATAATTTTCTCTCTTTCCACACATATTTGATTTTCTTTACCTTACGACGTCTTGTAAATAACAAGCACCAATATCTCGAAACGCATTCGTCGATGGTTTTTATTGATTTATCAAGAAAATGGGTTGGCCAAATAACAGGGAACAGGCTAAATCAATGTTTAGTTGATTTCTGTTCCACTAGATGGCGCTCTGCTATCTAAAAACTACATGTGCTCCTGGTCAGGATATGCCATGTATTTTTAATTATATACGTGTATATCTTGTATATACGTCTTGTAATTTCTATCTGAACAATGATTTAAACAAAAATGTACAAATCCTGAGTACAGATAGACTGCAGAGGCGGTAAAATTAAAAATTCATCATAAAGTGAGCCGAATGATGAATTATTTTCTCGAAATTCTCCTTCTATCTGATGTCGTACTAAGAAATACTGTCTTGTATATTGTGTCTGGAAGAAAAAATGAGGAAAGACGAAAACAGCGTACTTGTAAATAGACAGACAACTGCCCTTGTAGCTATATAGGCAACTAACATTTTAGAAAGACAAGAATCTTTACAGAAAGACAACTGCCCTCTTGTACAAATAAAACTGCCCTTGTAGAAAGACAACTGCCTTTGTAGATAGATAGGCAACTGTCCTTACAGAAAGACTACTGCCTTGGAAGAAAGATAAACACCCTTGCAGATAGGCAACTACATATACAGAAAGACAACTGGCCATATAAATACCATTGCAAGGAGACACCTAAACTTGCAGAAAAACAACTATCATCGCAGAAAGAGAACTACCTTTGCAGAAAGACAACTGCCCCCTTTTGCAGAAAGATAACTGTCCTTCAAGAAAGACAACTTCCCTTGCAGAAATACAATTGACCTTGTAGAAAGACAACTATACTTGTAGAAAGACAAATATCTTTGCAGAAAGACAATTGCCCTTGCAGATAGACAACTACCGTTGCAGAAAAACAACTACCCTTGCAGAAAATCAACTATATTTTCAGAAAGACAACTGTCCTTGCAGAAAAACAACTATCTTTGCAGAAAGACAACTATCTTTTCAGAAAGACAACTATCTTGCAGAAAGTCAATTGCCCTTGTAAAAAGGCAACTGTCTTTATAGAAAGACAAATGCCATTGTATAAAAACAACTATCTTTTCAGAAAGATAACTGTCCTTGCAGAAAGACAACTGTCCTTGCAGAAAGACTACTATCATTTCAGAAAGACTACTATCATTGTAGAAATACTATTATCTTTTTAAAAAGACAGTTGTCCTTATAGAAACTACCCTTGTAGAAAGACAACCGTCCTTGCAGAAAGACAACTACCATTGCAGAAAGACAACTACCATTGCAGAAAGTCAACTATCATTTCAGAAAGACTACTATCATTGCAGAAATACTATTATCTTTGTAAAAAGACAGTTGTCCTTATAGAAACTACCCTTGTAGAAAGACAACTGTCCTTGCAGAAAGACAACTACCATTGCAGAAAGACAACTACCATTGCAGAAAGTCAACTATCATTGCAGAAAGTCAACTATCATTGCAGAAAGACTACTATCATTGCATAAATACTATTATCTTTGTAAAAAGACAGTTGTCCTTATAGAAACTACCATTGTAGAAAGACAACTGTCCTTGCAGAAAGACAACTACCATTGCAGAAAGACAACTACCATTGCAGAAAGTCAACTATCATTGCAGAAAGTCAACTATCATTGCAGAAAGACTACTATCATTGCATAAATACTATTATCTTTGTAAAAAGACAGTTGTCCTTATAGAAACTACCATTGTAGAAAGACAACTGTTCTTGCAGAAAGAAACTGTCCTTGTAACAAGATAGAAATTTCTTGCAGAAAGACAACGCTCTTGTAGAAAGACAGCTACCCTTGCAGATAGCTAGACAGTTAATGAAGAAAACCTCGGACACTTCGATAAAGTAAAGCAACTCAATCACACATCACCATACACGACAAATATATAGATTCTAACATCTCAGTCACGTATTTCACCTGTATATTCAGTTAAATCTATAAAATAAATTTGTGAGGTTAAAATTTGATATTTATACTGTCGTCTGTTTAACATGCTCTCAATAAATATTTAAGACAAAGCGTCCCCTTATTAAAGGTACTGTTAAATAAATAATGAGCTTTCATTATTCTGCTTGTCAAATAAAATGGTACTAAATATTTATATTATAAGAAATGGGGCAAATATAATTAGCATAATTAATTGAGCATCTCCCTGTAATTTACTTAACGTTATATATATTATATATATTTAAATAAATAGAAAATTATTTAAAATTATCATTATAAATTTATAAATTTTTGTGTGCATAATATATATAAATATTAGATTGTAAAAAGGCATATATTAGATTGAATAAAATATTTATTATATAAATATATAATCCAATATATGCCTTTTTTACTATCTAATGATTTAAGTATGGATTACTCTATTTACAAAAAAAATATATAAATATATAATTTAATTAAAAAGGCATATATTGGATCAAAATTTCATTTATTTTACTTAGGTAAAATAAATGAAATTTTGATCCAATATATGCCTTTTTAATTAAAGATTTATCTATGGATTGCTCTATTTTCAAAATATAAATATATAATCAAATAATTATTAGGTCTTTTTGATTCTATTAAGACATTTTTACACTTAATAGATATTTTTTACATTCATTAAAGATATTTTTGCATTCGATAAAGCACTATTATATAGTCTCAAAGATTAAAAGAATTTATATATGTACAAAAATTTGAAAAATGTTCTTTATAAGATCTAAAATCTATTTATCGTAAGAGAAAATAAATAAAACAAAATAAAAATTGCATTGTTAAGTTGCATTTTTAAATTTGATATTTTAAATTTAATATTTATAATTACTAAGTTATAAAATAGAAATTTAATCTCAAATTTAACTAAACTAAAATTTGTTTCAAAAGAATATTTATTGAATAAAAAGAAGTTATAATATAATAACGAATATATATCGCAAGAAAATTAATAAATCAAAATTATAAATTGGAGTATTTTCATAGAAATAATTTATAAATTATTGATTTTTAAAAACTTAATATTTATAATTACTAAGTTATATATATATAAATAAAAATTTAACCGCAAATTTACCTAAACTAAAATTTATTTCAAAAGAATATTTATTGAAGAAAAAGAAGTGTTAATATAATAACGAAATAGAAGGCAGATTGATTTTTATTGACTTCTCGAGTTTTCGTCTGCCAGCAGAAATTTTGGCGGGAATCGATGGCCGCGGTACTGCCGCATTCGGCTGATTCCCTTAGGAGTCGCCTGCACTCATTTTACTAATGTTTGCTAACTTTCAAATCTTTTTTTTTTTTTTTTACAATTTTTTTTTAAAGGAAGGTTTCAAGTTTCTATTTAATTTTTTACATACTTATAATATTTGAATATATTTTTATTTTATTTTATTTTTCTCATAAAATATACCGTATTCATAATTTATAAAAAAAAAGAATTGTATTTGGAATTTTAAATTTTATTTTTGCGCTAAACGTGCATATAAAAACAAGGTAAATTTAATATTCAAATAGATATGTTGCACGCTCGTTTATAATATATTCCCATTTAAAATTGTTGAAAGTGGAAATTCTGTATATTTCTACAATGCAACTCTCTTTTGATTTGCATATTGCTGTAGTATTATCTATGCTAACTTGCATATCTACCTATATATCACAGTTTTGTTAGATTAGTTAGTTATGTTCATGGATAGGTCAGACCGCTGCTAATATATATATATATATATATACATAATGTTATCTAGTTTCATTTTTTAATCTCTTGTCTTTCCTTATTGTTTATGGAATATATTTTAAGTAATAAAGGATCTTTGTATCAGGCTTCTTTCGCTTCTACGAATATATAACTTTTCCCAACAAAAATGTAGTTCAAAATATTTATATTAATACAGTTAAACCTGTCTATAGCTCCCCCTTCTTGGGACTTACCAAAATAGGATGCTATAAAGAGGGGGTGCTATAGACAGGTCACTTTTAATGTAAAATGTTTACATTTTAATATTTAAAATCGGGCGCTATAGAGAGGAAGGCGCTATTTAGAGGAAGCGCTATGGACAGGTTTAACTGTATTATAAGAATAAATCATTTTATTATCATAGGTTTACAATGGGAAAAAAATCAAATTTCTCATCTACTGATTATAGGTAAAATTTAATTAAAGCCAAACGATCATATTTTCCAAAACTGTGTGACCAGATGGATCTATTCATTTGTAAATATTCTATGATAGTTTTATTTATTTATATCAATTTAAAAATATATAATTTTTAAATCGGAAATATTTATATGAAACGTTATTTATATATTTGTAAAAATATATATATATGAAAAATGAAAAATTCATGTAAAAATCAAAAAACAGGTTTTAAGGCCGGAAGGGCATTCGAATTCCAAATTATGTGTTGTATATATATTAATTAATTGTTCCACAGAGTGTGTGTAAGCTCACAGGTAAATAGGCGCTAACCGAGACAGAAAAAAAAGTTCCTTTGTTTAATATTAGTTTCCCTTTTATATTTTGTTCTCTCTCTTGTAAATCAATAAATATAATGTTTAAATAATAATTATTGGAATCAGTTTCATTAATAATTCTAAGCAAAGTCAACATTATGTGAAAATAAAAGTACAAAAGTGTGAATATTGTACTCAGAACAGGTAGATGAATTAAGAAAAAGGTATCTTCTGATTGTGTAACTATGTAGTTTTAATCAGCATTTATTTACTTTTGCTATGAGATGTTTAGTAGCACAGGAATCTTTTGATTTGTTATCGTTAGGTTTTCACGTAATTTCCCAACGTTATTAGATTTTGGTAGAGTTTCTCAAGTTTTGTTAGAATTGCTTTTTTCTTCTCTAGATGTTGATCTACTTGTCCATTGTAGAACTGTAGGAGATGACGAAGCTTTTGACCTTGTCTACAAGGGTTAACAGTTTGTAAATCATGTCGTGACAACAGAAGTTTCTCCATATCACCTATTTTCTCTACCAGAATCGGCGTCGAACAAATTTCATCTTCCATTTCGATCAACAATTTTTCTACTTTCTGTAAGGAGGCGTTCATCAATTCTTTTTTATTCGTCGCTATATTTGATTCTTGTGAACAATTCTCTATTTTAATTTCGTAGTTTTTTCTAAAAGTTTGGTAATCCAATTGGAAACTTCGTTCAGAAGTCTTTTCCATTTTCCCAACTAGACGAAGAAGACGGCAATTCATAATGAAGAGATAAAGAAGTGAGAAAGCTAAACAGGTATTCCAGAATACGCAGAATCCCAAGATGCCAATAGGACTGAATAACGTGGAATCAATAGGCATTGAGGAAGATTCAAGAATGGAGCATTGCTTAAGAAAGAACGATCTATATTGTATGTAGGTCCAATGGGTGTTAGAGTCCTCTCTGGACTCTCCACTTGGCAGAAAGAGATCAGAGAAGATGGACAAAGCCACTGAGACAATGTTCCTTAGAATATCCATCGATTCAAATTGACCATCGAAGAAATCCTACAGCTTCAAGTCAATCTCCGAATATTTTCAAACACTTTGGACTATTGACCCAAGTTACCAAGGAGTATTTCTCAATCTTATATTCCATCATTGTTCTCATAGATTCCTTATATACTCAGATATAGACCTAATTGAACTAATTCATTCAAAGAAATACAAAAAGGAAACATGAAAATACGTTAGAATACCTTCAATAACAATCATTTCTTATCAGCGAACACTTTAGTAAAATAAAGAAAGAGAAGAAGATCTGATATTAACCAAATTTCACAATGTATTCCTATTTACTAATTATGAATTTCGTATGAAGGAGCTATATTCTTCTAAAAATATGTATAAGGTTATCCTAAAAGTTCGTGTTTTTCTTATTACTTGGTGAATAATATTATTACGGCGAATACATAATAATACAATTACTTTATACATAATACAAAGACATTATATATAACAGCGAATAATATTGGTATTTCAATTTTTTTTCAAGTGTTTACGAACTTTCGGAACAACGTTGTATATCAAAACCAACAGTCTTCAGATTTGATATTATAAACTTATATAATTCGTAGAGCGCGTTGCTGAAATGGGTGATTGGTGGACAAGTGGTAGATATAACTGTAGATTCATGATAGAATTGTTAAAAAAGTTTTCAAATTACAAATATTTTCTCACAATGAGTATCTTTTTATTGAAAAAAAGCTAGCTTTCAAGTAATAATCGCTCTTCAACAGGCTTACTATAATATCGACTTTATCCCACCAGAAATATTTACAAAAACAAACGCGCACAGCTTGGATATTTATAATTGAAAACTTTAAATTGATTTGTAATTGGTTCTGAATGCCTTAAAAATGAAAATAGACATATTCCATAAAATTGTTAAATTACAAACCAATTTAAAATTTTCAGTTATAAATATATCCAGGCTGCGCGCGTTTGTTTGTAAATATTTCTGGTAGGATAAAGTCGATATTTTAATAAGCCCGTTGAAAAGCGATTAACGCTTGAAAGCTAGTATTTTTTCAATAAAAAGATACTCATTGTGAGAAAATATTTGTAATTTTATAAACTGTAGATATCCGACAGCCAAAACACGAGTTCGAATCCCGCAATAAACACTTTTATCTGAAAAATCAAGCTTCAATATCTATATTAATCAAAACATTAGTAATGTTTTTCACTAGTGTGATAAATATAATACATCATTCTGATGATTCAAGGGAGAGGTACTTCTCATTATTTCTATATAAAATAGACACTTCAGCCAATTGAAGTTTTTTATTTTCTCAACGTTTCGACAAAAATATTTTGTCTTCGTCAGGAGAAGTAAATAAAACATTTGGCAAGGCGTTAAAATTTGTTCTGAGGTTGCAAGAGCGTTCTCACGTGATTTTTCGAATTTAGTACAACATTTAAAGCACGAGTCAAAAACAAATATTAAACTCATCAAAGACTATGATCTTGGAAATAAATAAATAAATAATAATAAAATTATATTCTAAATAAATAAAGTAATATAATGATAATAATCACAAAAATTACATATTATTTTATAAATTTCTAACTATTATGTTTAATTTATATCTAGCTTTTAAATACTTTTTAAATTTAAAAGGAAAGGTACCTCTTTTGTTACATCAATATCATCCTCCTGCAACTTTATGTTTTATTCTAGTCTGAATATAGGCCCTTGTCACTTCACCAGTTTAAACATCTGTTTGGTAAATTGGACCGATTTTATATTCCCTCTTGTAAGATGTTATGGAATTGAAGCCATCCCTGTACTGATGAGGGTCATAGTCAGAAACCATGGTATACAGGTTGTTGGCTTTTTTGTCTGTATTTTCCAAAACTGGTGTTGTGGGTCATTCTTTATCATCACTAATGAAGTTTTATTTACTAGTGTAATGAAAAGGTACATCTTTCTGAGTCATAATTGAAGGAAGAGGTGCCTCCTTCAATACATATTGTCAAGAAGCTCCATCCAGATGGGACACCTGTCAATCATCCCTGGACCCCGGGGAGGACCACAGGTGTGAGGGGTTCTCGGAAGCTGATCTGCAAACAAGGAAAACGGGACGGTGGCTGACGCCGCTCATTATTATTATCTTTACCTTGGGATAAGTTATTTTTATCATCTCTCTCTCTCCCTATAAATACCTCTTGTATATAATTTTATTGGAGAACTAAAAGGTAAAATACCCTTTATAATAAATTAATTATTCCTAAATTTGTCCTTGTTTTATTTATCTCCGCGACAATATACATATTGTAACGTAGAAAATTAGAGGAAAGACAAACTTCAGGATGACACAGCAATTTATTTAAGGCAAGAACAAACTATGAATGTAAAACAACATTTTAAAATTATCCCGCATGCGTTTCTTTTAAACGAAAAATGAATATTTATTTTTAAGGAGAAATAACGATTATTTCTAACATTAGGGATGAAGTATGAAGGGATGAATTGTGAAGAGTAATGATAAACGGAAAAATAAAGTGTCCATGGATGGGAAGCCGCATTATATTGTATTATAAATTATGAATGATAAAAAAAGATAAGCAATTAGAGAAGTTTACAGAGTAGCAAAATATAAACATCAAAAATGATACTCTGTTAATAAAATAATAAAATATTTGCTACAATATTTATATAAATATGGGTACACCCATACCTCGCTTTGCGTCGGGGTTACGTTCCAAAAAAACACGACGCAAATTGAAACGACGCAAAGTAAATATATGTGAAGGCGCAATCAAAAACAAAGGTGTGGTCTTATTTTAGAGGAAAAAAAAAGAAAAAAAAATTAAAGACTCGAATCCAAAACAACGCAACTTCGAAAATCTAACGACGCACAGTGAAAATCAGTAAAAATTAAGCAGCGACGCAATTTCGAAATAAACGCAAAATGACGCAAAGCGAGGTATTGGTGTATTTGAAACCGTTTCTTTATAAACACCAAGTATGTCAATGGTATATTATTCAGAAAAGAGGTGAGAGTCATCTAAAATGGCTGCCAAGAGAATATGTAAATATATACGGATTAAGAAAACCATTAAGGTTAGCAATAAATGACCACTAACATTTTCCTCATTAAAACTGATGGGTTCAAATTAGCAACTCTAATTGGAGAAGTCATATGTGCGTACACAAATGATGATAATTATTGAGCTCCATTTTCCAGCGTTGCCTAATTAAAATATTCATTGAACACCTTTCATGCTAGGCTGAATCACTTAATAGGCATACCACTCACTCTTCGTCTGCAATATTTCAAAATATCGTCTGCAGTAGAAAATACAGTCGATAATTGACTTCTACGAAATTCTCATTTATTCTTATAGAAAATCTTTTGGTAAGTAAATATACACCAATACCTCGCTTTGCGTCGTTTCGTTTTGCGTTTATTTCGAAGTTGCGCCGCTGCTTAATTTTTACTGATTTTCACTGTGCGTCGTTAGATTTTCGAAGTTGCGTTGTTTTGGATTCGAGTCTCTATTTTTTTTTTTTGAATTTTTTTCCCTAAAATATGGCAACACCTTTATTTTTTAATGCGCCTTCACATATTTTCACTTTGCGTCGTTTCAATTTGCGTCGTGTTTTTTTTGGAACGTAACCCCGACGCAAAGCGAGGTATGGGTGTATAGTTTATTATAATAGCTACATCATATAGCTCTTTTTCCCCTAAATCATAGTGTGTTATGATACATTAGCGCGTATTCTGTTATGAGAATTATAATTATATGTATTTCTACTATCCCCCCTCAAAACTTATGTCCATAGTTCATTTAAAATACCCATTCTAAGAGTCTAACATCAGTATCATTATAAAAGGAAAACCGAAAAATGCAAAATAACAGCAGTATGGTAGATTAAACTGGTGATAGGGTTGGACTTTTGCAAGAATCGGGGGCCATTGGAGCATTTTTTTTATAAGAAAAAAAAAGTGCTCAAAGCGGGATTCGATCCGGGGTTGTAGCAGTCGAAAACCAAAGGTTTAGACCATCCTTCTACTCACCCCTAATAAAAAAATATAATAAATACTTTGTTACAATAGAAAATTTAAAAAAATGTGAATATTATTCTCTAATTTGAAAAAATAAAGTTTAAAAACAGAAAGTAATTATGAAATCAAATGTAGTAGTGTTACCAAATCGATTTTAGAGAGGAGAAAAAATCGATCATAGAATATTTAATAAACAGATACAGGTCGACACTATTTCTTCATTTTAAAGTTTTACTATCAAACGATGATATTTCAGATGAAAATTGGGATGATCAAATATCTATAAATATGACAGTTGTTTGATATTCTTTTTTTTTTAAGTTACATGTATTTTATCAATGTTTTTTTATCGCGTATAAAATACGTCGTAATGAGGGAGTATAAAATGTCAGAAGAAATTCTTAAAATATTCCTAACGGGACACCAAACAGATAGTTGTGGTGTGTTCGAGGTAAAAAAATATATATTTCCTTTTAAAATAAAACCTTATTATTCTGTGAGCGTTTTGAAATGGAAATTTATTTCAATTTGACACACCTGCAACCAAGATACAATTGATTCTGAAAATTTGTCGTCTTCTGTTTTTTTTTAGGGGGGTGGGAATAATAGTATTTTTTATACATCTATATCTTGGGAAAAAGGCATCTCCTTATCGTGCAACTGAAAGTTGCTGATGGCTTGCGCCATCTATCGGAATAAATATCAACTATTCTCGTTGATTTTTAATTATTCCAGAATTGGCCATATACCCATTCTTGATTAATCAAGAAAAGCTAACCACTGACGCGTTTCGGGCTGTTGGCCCTCATCAGCGTGGTGCAAGCTGTACCTCAACGACCAAAATAATTGGTCATTAAGGCATCCTGAAAAATCGTGAAACGGGTAGTTAAGGCCAGAATTGCCTGAGGACGCTACACAATGTGAAAAAATAGCGCAAGCCATCAGCAACTTTCAGTTGCACGATAAGGAGATGCCTTTTTCCTAATTTATGCACCTTATCCCAGTACAATGTTACATTTGTACTATTTTTTCATATATATATCTATTGTACATAATTTAGAGTATCTCCACAAATATGGATAAATTAAAAGAATAAATTGTTCATTTTGATAACTTATGTTTATATATACAATGATAATATATAATAACGAATAGATTCAAAAAGGATAAGTTTCTTTATTTGAAAAATCAATTCGAGCTTTCGGGCGCAAGCTGCCCTTCTACAGGAATAATGGATACATGATTACTTGAAATTGTATCCATTATTCCTGTAGAAGGGCAGCTTGCGCCCGAAAGCTCGAATTGATTTTTCAAATAAAGAAACTTATCCTTTTTGAATCTATTCGTTATTATAATTATTGAAAGGATTATTCGTCTTAAATGATAATATATATTTAAAGATATATTTAACTTATATAGTTAGTTTTTCTTGATTAATCAAGAATTGGTATTTAGGCAATTCTGATATTATTAAAAATCAACCAATAGTTAATATTTATTCCGATAGATGACGCAAGCCATCAGCAAATTTCAGTTTCATGATAAGGAGATGCCTTTTTTCTTTCGTAATTTATGCACCTTATCCCAGTACAATTTCACATTTGTACTATTTTCATATATATATTATATAAATAAAAAGATATTCTGCTAATTTTTGATTATCTTGAGTTATAGAATTTATATCTGTTGCTTGATTTTGGTATCCATGAGTATATTACGGTATTGTTCTGCAGTTGTGGGAATAATAAAATAGGTTTGATCAGTACTTTAATTGAGCTAAGGAATATATATAAAACATAATTTGATAAAAGTACTGCCTGGCTTAAGGCGTAAGAATAAAAAAGAAATGGAAAACTTATTTACATAATGTACAAAAGTTTTGAGCCGGCCATCTGGATAAAACAACAACGCGGTTTTTATAGGGGAAGCGTGACCTCTGGCGTTCGATTTAGCAGAATATTTGAATCTATGAAAATATGATTTTAAATAAAATAATATTTTTTATCTATATATATAAAAATGAATGTTTGTATGTTTGTTTGTATGTCCGGTATACAAATTCGCAGTAGTTCACTAATTCAAACCAAAATTTCCATATATAGGTAAAAAATACGGGGAAGACGATAGGCTATTTTAAAAAATATATAAATCAATTATTAAAACTATATATTTTTAGTCAGAAAATTATGATGACGATATTGCTGTATCATGTTTGATTATCAGATACAAAATTATATCGGGAAAAATTCCAAAAAGCAGAGACCACGGGTGAAACCAGTTCATAATTTTGTATGCAGGAACAAAATTCTAAGAGAAAAACATTCATTCGAGCAGAAAACAAAACCCAGATCATCTTTCTATAAAAATATCGCTTCTCAGACACAAAGTTTGGAGCGGGACGTTTCACAAGAGTGACATCCACGGCGCCAATTTATAATTGTAACGAATAGTATTTGAAAATCAAAATAATATAATTTTCAAATATCGTTGTGAAAATTTACATATTTATTTTTATATTTTAAAAACACACAAAGTTTGGAGCGGGACGTTTCACAAAAGTGACATCCACGGTGCCAATTTATAATTGAAACGAATAGTATTTGAATAAAAAATTTAATCGGGTAAAACCCGGGCGTAGCCCGGGTCATTCGGCTAGTAATATATATATTTTAAAGTTTTGCTAACACACAAAACACATATATAATATTGTGGAAAATAATTTCAAAAAAGAAAAAAGGTCAGTTGTTTATATTAAAAACAAATTTAAAAATAATTTTTGTTGTTTTTTCACATGAAAAGCGTATTTACGCAAACATGGCCTCAAATATTTATTTCTTGATTTCTTAGAAGACCTCTGGAACCAGAATTTGGTCGTAGAGGTACAGTCTGCACTACATTGTCGAGGGCCAATAGCCCGAAACCCGTACGTGGTTATCTTTTCTTGTTTTATCAGGAAAATAGATTGGTCAAATATCATGGAACAAGTTTGTCGTGTTCTAATTAAAAAGAACGAGTTTTAAGAGACTTGAGAAGATCTATGACAATAGAAACTCTGACTTTATTACTCTCTTGACCTATATATACACATCGTGCTTCTCGCGGACATGCAAATATAACAACCTTTCATAAGAAACATAATGTAAAAATATATAAAACAAAACAATGCTATGCAAATATGTCGAGGTATGCGACAAAGTTAAATCAACATTTAGTTCATTTTTATTCCACTGGATGACGCTCTGCTATCTAAAATGTTCATATGAGATGTCAGAATATTTTTTTTTTATTTTTAATATCAACACCTGACCTTTTCTATTTTCTTACTTTTTTTACACACATCACACATATATACATAATATTTATATTAAACTTTAAACGTTGGGAGGAGTATTAAATAATCAAAAGTTGTTGTTAAACTTTAAAATGTCGTTTTTAAACTTTATAATATTTTTTAAACTGCAAAATGTTCTTAAACAATTTTTTGAATGTTATTGTCAAACTTCAAATCGTTTTATTAAAAAATTAAAGTATATAGATTAGTCATTTATACTTTGAAAATTAAAATGTTAATATATATTTGAGAGAGAGTAGAATGTTAATTTTAAATCATTAGTAAATATTTCTATTATATATATAAAATATAAAATATGTGCACACAATTTAAAATATTTTAAACAAGCTTTTAAATCCATCATAAATCACTGAGAAAAATCAATATACGTTTTTTTTTTTATTTTGACCACAAAACGTTACAGAAATCATTAATCAGACGATAATTAGAATAAACCAGAAAACATTGTTTCAAATGAAAATATTTTTCCAATAGAGAAAACTCAAAAGATTCCATTTATTCTAATTAGAATTAGAAGACAGAGAGAGAATTTACAAATGAACTTTCCTTGTTTTGCGGCCATTTTAAAGAAAAAAATTGTGGCAGACGAGGGTTCGTGTAATTTCGCGCCAAATGAATTAAATTAGATTTAATTTGACCATTTACTTGGTCCTGTGCGTTCTTTAATATTATTATTGCAGCATCTTAGTACACTTTTATTTTGTAGCAAATCTTTATTGTCTTAGTAAAGTCTGATACAGCATTTTTGTTGTTTTGCGAAACGCCAAAAAGTGACAACAACAAAACAAAGATGATGATAACCTGCGTCTTGCAGATTAACATTTTCATAGAAACATATATATATATACATATTTATTGCTAGCTATATATCACCATCTTCTCTCTTCAAATCTCACAGGAAGTCTCCTCGCTCGAGGTGGGTTCCGCCTTAGGACAGGACCCTCCTCTTTCAAGGCCTCGGGGTCCAGCGAGGGAAGAGGCTCCAATGACTTTCCATCGTCTGTATCACTCTGAACCTCTGAATCTTGATCCGACCGCTGGCTAGTTAGTCCTGGCGACATCGACTCCACATAACCTCTGTCTCGTACAACCTCCGAGATTATGGCATTGGGACCTGCTCCTCTTGAGTGCTCGGGTTGACGCTCTCCATCTCCACTCTCATCTTCCTCACCATTCCTCCACCTTTTTCTAATTTGATCCCTGTGATAGGCCTTTACCTGTCCGTGGATCAAAATGGTGTAGACTCTAGTTCCCTTCTTGCCCACAATTTTTCCTGGGATCCATTTATCACCACCTCTAAAGTTTTTACACCACACTAAATCATCTATCTGGAATTCTTCCAAATGGGTTCGCCGATCATACTTCATTTGCCTGGCTTGCTGGTCCCTAACTCTAGATGCCAAGCTGGGATGTATCAACGACACTCTGGTTCGAAGCGCACGCCCAATAAAGAGCTCTGATGGAGTCTTTCCCGTTGTCACATGCGGGGTGCTTCGATATGCCAGAAGAACTTTTGACAAGGTGTCTTGAATGGTGTCCCCAATTTTCCTTTTATTTTTATCCAGGGCAGTCTTAATTGTTCTAACCGCTCTTTCAGCCAAGCCATTACTTTGCGGGTGGTACGCCGGGATCAATGTTTGTTTAATTCCATTTCCTTCCAGAAAACCTTTCATTTCACTCCCAGTAAACTGAGGTCCATTATCAGATACAAGTTCCTCCGGTAACCCATAGGAAGAAAAAAGTCGCCGTAGTTGCTCAATGGTTTTGCGTGTGGTGGTCTCTCTCATTGGGATGGCTTCGATCCACTTTGAATGACTATCTACTACTATTAATAAATTAATGTTTTCCTTATTTGCAAAATCAATGTGAATTCTTTGCCAAGGTCTGGTTGACCATTTCCAGGGTTGCCATTTTCCTTTATTTGGCCCATCCTGGGATTGCTGACAGCTTCTGCACTTATTTACCAAAAACTCGATTTGGGTATCTAGATTAGGCCACCAAAAATGTGATCTTGCTACAGCCTTCATTTTGTTCATACCGGAATGAGTCTCATGAAGACAGTTCAACATTTTTATTCTGAGAGATGGTGGAATGACAACTCTCATTCCCCAAACCAAACACTCCCCATCTACAGTTAGCTCAAGTTTCCTTTGAAAATAAGGTCTGAGGTGATCAGCCACCTTTTCAGGCCAGCCTTGCTGAGTATAAAATTTGGCCAATGAGAGCACTTCGTCTTTTTCAGTTTCCGTGGCAATTTCCTCTGCTGTGATCGGCAATTCTTCCACAAAGGATAAAGCATAGACATTTTTCAATCTTGGAATTTCTTCACAGCCCACAGGAAAACGTGACAGAAGATCTGCATTCCCATGGTCTTGAGTTCTTCGAAATTTAATATCGTAAGTATAAGCTGACAAAATAAGCGCCCAACGCTGCAATCTTGAAGTAGATAAGGTGGGGATTCCTGATCTTGGGCCCAAAATGGTCACCAATGGCTTATGGTCTGTAATAAGAATAAATTTTCTTCCATAAATAAATTGATGAAACTTGGTAACTCCATATATAATGGCTAGAGCCTCCTTCTCAATCTGAGAATAATTTTGTTCTGCTTCCGATAAAGTCCGTGAGGCAAACATAATCGGTCTCTCCTGGCCTTCTATAATATGTGACAACACAGCGCCCACTCCAATCTGCGATGCATCAGTGGCCAAACACAATGGCAAAGTCGTATCATATGGGACTAGCACCCTCTCAGAGGTAATGCTGTTCTTGCACTTGTCAATGGCCTCTCCACATTCCTTTGTCCAAACCCAAGGACGTTTTTTGTGAAGAAGCTCATGAAGAGGCTTCAAAAGCTCTGGCAAATTGGGTATGAACTTCCCATAAAAGTTAACTAAACCCAGAAATGACCTTAATTCAGAGATATTCGTAGGCATTTTGGCCTTCTGTATTGCTTGTACCTTATGATCTAAAGGTCTGATGCCCTCTCCCGTGACAAGATGTCCTAAATATTCAATTTCTTTTTGCAAAAATAGGCATTTTTCTTTCTTTAGTTTGATATTATACTTCGCCAAGCGAGCAAATATAGTCTTCAACAACGCCAGATGTTCTTCAATTGATGCTGTGACTATAAGGACATCATCAATATAACAAATTACGCCTCCTATACCCGACAAAACCCTATCCATTACAGATTGAAAATAACTGGGCGCATTTGCCAATCCAAATGGCATTCTCTTAAACCTGAACAGCCCTTTATGAGTATTTATCGTTAGTAACGGTCGGGTGCCTGGGTCCACCTCTAATTGCAGATAAGCGTTCCTCAAGTCCAATTTAGAAAAGTATTTTCCCTTGGCCAATGTGGAGAATAAATCTTGCTGTGTGGGAAGGGGATAGGCCGCAGTGTCCAAATATTTATTTAGAGTTACCTTGAAGTCGCAGCAAATTCTGATCTCTTTATTTTTCTTCGGCACTACAACCACTGGAGTGGCCCATTTACTGCTCGCCACCTCACATAGATAACCCTTAGCCACCATTTTGTCTAATGCTTCAGTAACTGCTGGCCTAATGGCGAAAGGCACCGGACGAGCCTTATGGAAAATTGGATTCACATCACACATGTTTACTGAAAATGTGAAACCTTTTATTGGTTCAGTTGTCTCCACAAATAAGGCTTGATTTTCCTTCAAAATTTCCTCAATGGTAATTTCCACAGGCATATGTTTTACCGCGAAACAGCCCAATTTCAATCTATTTATCCATTCTCTTCCCATCAACGCCCTCTTTTCTCCTTTCACCACCAACGCTCTAAGTTTGTAAGTAATATCTTGACACTCCACTTTGACATTGATTTTACCCAGAATGGGTACCACGGTACCATCATAAGTTCTTACAATAATACTCGCTTTTTCCAATTTCAAGTGTTGAAGACTATTTTTAAAATCCTTTTCTGATATCAGTGTTAGACCACTACCCGTATCCATTTCAAATTTAATAAAGTTTCCTTCTACTTTTAACTCCATCAGATAGGGAGGGTCACTTGAGGCAAAATTAATTTTATACTCAGGTATCGTCACGCTTATAATTTTCTGGACATACTCTTCCTCCTCTTCTTGGTCTCCTATCTGATGTATATTTCCCGGCTGATTCTGATGTTGCCTTAGATTTCTTCTACTGCTCCAACATATTGAGGCAATGTGTCCTTTTTTATTACACTTAAAGCATATCGCCTCCTTAAATCTACATGGTTCTTTGTGCGGTTTACCACAATGTTTACATTTGCCATTCTGGAAATTTGATTCAACCTTGCGTTCAATCCTCAACTTATCTACACAATCTTCACCCTGCTCCAAATGGAATAATTTTGTATTTTTCTCAGCCGCTTCCATAGATAATGCTATCTCAATTACTTTAGCTAAAGAAATGTCACCCTCCGACAAAATTCTATTTTGTATTTTGGCATTATATAACCCACAAACCATTTTATCACGTAAAGAATCCTCCAGAAAATTTCCAAAGTTGCATGAGGAAGCCAAACGCTTAATTTCCACCAAGTAGTCCGAGATGCTTTCTTCCTTTAATTGCATTCTTTAAAAAAAAATGAACCTCTCTACTACAATTGAGCGCTTTGGAGAGAAGTGCCTTTTCAAGATATCTATTAGGTCATCAAAAGTTTTATTTTTAGGTAGAATAGGACTGCACAAATTCTTCAAAACACCATAGGTTTTACTTCCCATGAGGGTTAGGAGATAAGCCTTTTTCTTCTCATCCCCTGCCTCCTCCAATATGAGAAACTGTTCCAATCGTTCATAAAACGTTTCAAAAGTTTCAGTTTCTTCATTATATTCCTTAAATTGGTAACTAGCCATTTTATTCCACTTTTTTTTTTAAATTTGCATCCTAAAACTTTGCAATTTTAGTCTTTTAAAAATAACTTTCAATTATATGCAAAATCAAAGATAATTTCTAAAAATATTTACTTCAAAATTCGAGGGTACTTACTCTTATATCCTCGTCGCCAAATGCAGCATCTTAGTACACTTTTATTTTGTAGCAAATCTTTATTGTCTTAGTAAAGTCTGATACAGCATTTTTGTTGTTTTGCGAAACGCCAAAAAGTGACAACAACAAAACAAAGATGATGATAACCTGCGTCTTGCAGATTAACATTTTCATAGAAACATATATATATATACATATTTATTGCTAGCTATATATCAATTATAGCGGTTACTTTTTGGAGAGTGTCAAAAGTAATAAAAAGAATGCCACGTGATTTTATTTTATTTATTTTAAATATTTTATTATTAAGAATATAATTAATATAAACTAATTATCTTAATTAATTTGATGAAATATATCGAGAGGCTACCGCGATAGTGTCAATAATTATTTATATGTATATATATATATTTTTTAAAAAGCATATATTGGATCAAAATATCATTATTTTACCAATATTTCTGTTGGCTGTACGCCAACCTTTATCAAGGTATTATAACATATTTAATGTGTGTCAACAACAAACTCAGCGCCACATAACGTCAACAGATTTAAGTTAAAAAAAATATATATATATATGTTATATAAAAATATTATTTTATTTAAAATCATATTTCCATAGATTCAAACACTCTGCTAAATCGACCGCCAGAGGTCATGCTTCCCCTATAAAAACTCATTGTTGTTCTTCCCCGTTGCCCGGCTCAAAACTTTGTACATTATGTAAATAATCTTTTGTTTTCTTTGTTCTACTCGCCTTAAGCCAGGCATTACTTTTCTCAAATTATGTTTTTATATATATTCCTTGTAAAACGACATTTGAAATACTATCCCGCATGTGTTTCTTTTCAACGAAAATTCAAAATTTATTTCAAGGAGAAATAACGATTATTTCTAACCTTTTGGATGAGGTATGAAAGGGTGAATTGTGAAGAGTGATGATAAACGGAAAAATAAAAGTTTCCAGGTCACAATTCACCCTTTCATACCTCATCCAAAAGGTTAGAAATAATCGTTATTTCTCCTTGAAATAAATTTTGAATTTTCGTTGAAAAGAAACACATACGGGATAGTATTTCAAATGTCGTTTTACAATCACGGGCCGCATTATATTATATTATATACAGGGTGTACCAGGTAAATTGGGAATTTCAACAATGGTATTTTAACTGAAATTTTTTGCAAGTAAAAATTAAAATATCCGAATGAAATTTGACACAGTAGTAGATAAAAGGATATAGTTTTTATTTATTCAATGTAGTTTCCATTATTAGCTACAACAGTCTCGAGGCGAGTGCGGAATGAAGCACAGGCCTTGGCGACGATGACCTTGTCCATTTGGGTCATCACCGTGTGAACTGCTTTCTTGACAGACTGGATGGTGGTATGAGGAGCTTTGTGGACATCTCTCTCAACAACGCCCCATACATAGTAGTCGAGGGGATTGCAATCTGGAGAATTAGGGGGCCAAATATCAGGACCCCAGTGACTAGGGACGTTAAGTGTCAGCCACGATTGTGTCTTTTTTGCCTTATGGGCTGGAGCTGAGTCCTGTTGGAAGACATACTTCCTTCCTACGGCCACCATGTCCATCCAAGGCTTCACAACGGTCTCCAGAACATTGATGTAGGTGTCAGCGTTCATCCTAAGGCCCTTCTCAAAGAAATGGGGAGGCATGACATCACCTTCACTGCTGATAACGCCAAGGACCATTACGGAGGCAGGAAATTTCGTGTGCATCACGACAGGTATCTCTGAGGGGTCTTTACAGATCCAGCGATCATTCCTGGGATTTACCTTTTGGTCCACGTCAAAGTTCTTTTCGTCAGAGAAGAACCTTAGCATGCCAAAAGAGTCGTGTTTCAGGTTGTTGAGGAGGGCAGCAGCCTTTCCTTTTCTGTTATTCTTCATATTCTCAGTCAGCAACTGACCTTTCCGAAGGGCATAAGACTTGAGACCAAGGTCCTCATGGATAGTTCTGACAATTGTCATAGAGCCAACGTCCATTTCCTTGGCTATGGCCCTCATGCTCTTCCCAGGGTTTCCATCAATCTTCTCCTTGACATTTTTGACAAATTCTTCGCCTCTTACCCTGTCCGATCGACGCGAGTGCTTTTTCCTTGTAGCTATCCCCTCTTTGTTACTGTCGGCCTCATCAAATTGCTTCTTGACACGATAAATAGTGGTTTTGGGCAACTTAAGAAAATCCACTATCTCTTTGGGGCTCCTTCCGGCGCGCAGAGCAACGATGATGGCAGCTCGATTTTCAAATTCTCGGTTACTCTTCATCACTACACTGCGCACACATGTACTGTTGCATTTTACATGAATATGGCTACGTAATGAAAAAAAAAACAAGTTTTTAATCTCAAGTAGTTTTTGTTTTATGGACTGTCAAAGTTAGTCCCAATTTACCTGGTACACCCTGTATATTCCTTACTTCAAATAAAGAAATATCTGATCAAAACCATTTTATTATTATATTTTCAAGATTTTAACCACGACTGCATTACCATACCATAATCCTCAACATGATCAAAAATACAGGCAGAAAAATCTCATTCTTTATTATAATATATATATGTGACAATATCGTTGCGGGGTTTCTGTTTGTTGGATGCGAATGGTGATATTTGATTGAAGCGCAGCCGTTTGAGTGGAAGTTGCAGCATACAGTTAGGAATAATCAGGACACGTGATTGTTTTGAAAATAAAAGGCAACTGGATTGGAGGGAAGAAGGTTTGAGAAGGAGCGGGTTTGATTGTTCCTTATCTGATCACATGGCGGTGATTGACATAGCTATGAGCTGAGCTGAGAGAGAGATCTCTAGAACAGATGTTACCTTGGTGGGAGCAAGTCGAAGGCTGATCCGAACTCGGTGGGATCCAAGTCGCTACTGCAGGTGTTGTTCCTATGAGAGCGAAAACCTAACTGACCATCCTTGCCTTTCGATTTAACACCAAGACTCCGTTTCTCTCTGATTGGTTGAGAGATGATCACATGCTTTTTCCCTATTGGTTGACCTATTTAGATGCTATCTTTTGATTGGCCCGCGGCTTTCCTTGATGAAAGCTGTGGTCTGCTTGATAGGAAGTGTCGAGTGCTATTTTGACTTTATTTACTTCCGTGTTATCAAATACGTCCTATCTTGGGTCGGAAGTATGGGGTGTCTCTATACTAATATAACTTCTGTGGATATTGGATATGTCCTGTCTTTGCCGGAAATATTGGGTGTTAGCTTTAACATTTATAACTTCTGGTCACTAGAGACGTCCGGTTTCTGCCCCTGCAATATTGACACAGGGGTGCCCAGAATAGTCGTGCCAGCTTTAGGTCTACTTCCTATATCTTAATGCTACTTGCTTCCCTCCAGTTACCTTGTTCTTTATTAAGTCTTTGAAAATCATACATGGTACATACATAGTGGGTCGGGGTTGCATTTAATTATATACAAATTATGACAGATGCGCCCCCTACATGTGAAGAATTCAAGAAGGGGTTAGCCTGAGAGAATTCTGTAAAATGAAAAATAATTTTGTGGGAAAATTAGTTGTAGGTATTGAGGGGCTATATACAAGCATTGCTGGTGACATAAGTAAGATAGAATGGGGTTGATGATATAGGTTGAGTATAATTAATAGAAATCAAAAAATTTTTTAATTGTAAGAAATCAATGAAGGTTATGGTACATAGTGGGTAAAACAAAAAAAAAATGCGCCTAAACGAATTCTACTCGAGATAAGAAATGATATCGAGGGAGTTCTATTAAGGCTTTTGAAATCAAATAAAAATAATATAAAAATAGTTGAATGAAATCAAAATTGAATGTGTTTGGTTGAAAAAGAAAAATATTTTGTTGCATGGTGACAAAGACAACTGCTTAGTTACTTTTTTGCTCGAATTCTGAGAAAAAGGAATCGAGGAAATTTCATAAGGTGCTTTGAAATCAAAACAAAATGAAATAAGAAGTTGAATGAAATCAAAATTGAGTGTGTTTGGTTGAATGGTGAGAAAAAAAAGAAAAATGCCTAACCATATTCTAGCTCGAAATTGGGAATGAAATCGAAGGAATTCTATTAGGTCTTTTGAGAAATCAAAAATAAAAATAAAATAAAAGTTTTTTGAGCGAAATCAAAGTTGAGTGCTTGGTTGAATGGTGAAAAAAAAAGGAAAAATGCCTAACCATATTCTATTCGAGATTGGGAATGAAATCGAAGGAATTCTATTAGGTCTTTTGAGAAATCAAAAATAAAAATAAAATAAAAGTTTTTGAGCGAAATCAAAGTTGAGTGCTTGGTTGAATGGTGAAAAAAAAAAGGAAAAATGCCTAACCATATTCTATTCGAGATTGGGAATGAAATCGAAGGAATTCTATTAGGTCTTTTGAGAAATCAAAAATAAAAATAAAATAAAAGTTTTTTGAGCGAAATCAAAGTTGAGTGCTTGGTTGAATGGTGAAAAAAAAAGGAAAAATGCCTAACCATATTCTATTCGAGATTGGGAATGAAATCGAAGGAATTCTATTAGGTCTTTTGAGAAATCAAAAATAAAAATAAAATAAAAGTTTTTTTGAGCGAAATCAAAGTTGAGTGTTTGAAAAAAGAAAAATGAAAAATAAAAAGGTTTCAACAACAAAGGGTGATTTAATGTTTTTAGTTTAATCGAAAACCAGTGGGTTTTCGTTGATAATTGAGTTGTGGCAATATAAGTCAAGTGGTAAATAGAATGATAATTGATAAGTGAAAATGATAATATAAGCTAATTGGTAAATAAAATGATAGTTAATGATTAAAATTGATAATAAGTTGAATAAATTGCTAAATTGATTAAACATTTATATTTTTAATTGAGAGAAAATAATGAAAATGATTGATATGAAAAATAAGGTGTATTGGTTTGAATCCTATGGTATCTACATGCCCTGATCTACATGTATTGGTTGCTCCATTTTGCCCTATAAATGTTTTACTTGCTCAATTATGCCCTATAAATTTTTTGTCTCGTCTGTAGCGACACTTAGGTGAAAAACGTGATTCTAGTCCTCAAGTGCGTTTATGCTGTGTGTACAGGAGACATGGAAATCTATATAACCTTTATGTGTAATTTTTTGTCTTTGTGTGTGTGTTGTGAAAAGATGTTAGAAGTCTGTTGTGTAAGAAATGTGTGAGTTAGTTCTATGTGTTGTCTCGTAGATGTGGAGTTGGTTGGTAAAAATCGATATGTAGACTCGAACTGGAATCAAAATCGGTGGCATAGCGAGGTTCCCAGTTGACCTCAATAGGGGATCTTCTCATTGTAATTAGAGATACGGAAGTGGGGTGTGTCGGGCAAACGAGAGGGAATGAAATTGGAGATCGGACGAGGGCGCTCCGCTTTGTTTACAGAGGCCGAATTTATCGCTGCGAACTACACTTCCGTCGTGGTGTCTCAAATTCTCGTTTCCTGCCGTCTATTTATTTTTGGTGCGGCTCGGGGCTTGTTTTTGGAGTACGGCTTCTCCGACATTGTTTGGTCATTTTTTTTTTTCAGTTACTGCTATCTCTTCGGAGTTTATTTAGATTTTCTGCGAAGATGGTTCCTAAAATTATGAGAAGTTTTATAAATGCTTGTCCACAATGAAAAACTGTTTGTCCAAAATTAAAAACTACCTCTTGTAGTTCGAAGATTTTCTGATCGGGCATAGCATAGATAAACAAGTACTTAATGAATAAAATTGGAATACAGTTGTACGGTAGAACTAATAAACAAAGGATGAAAATCAGATGAAAAATAGGGTATTGCCCCATGTTCTCTCGTATTTTTGTAAATGGGGATTTTGAAATATTTGTTTGATCCTTATTAATTGTAGAAATTGAGTGATTGGTAGGTTCGCAGTTCTCTTGTTTGATATCTTTAGGGAGTGATGTGGTATGATTGAACTGTTTGTCCGGTTTATAGTTCTCCTGTTTGATCGTCAATGGTTTTATTAGAGATATGTCGGCGGTAATTGGTTTAGGTTGAGATGTGTGATCTTTTCTCTGACGTGGATGTGGTAATTTTGGCATTATTTGTGTTGTGTGTACGCTGTGCTTTATGTACGAATTTTGTTTTGTTTGGGTACCTGTGTCGGTATTTTTACGTGCAGGTTGTTTGTATTCATCGATTCTTCTAGCGAATCGGCAGGTGGGGCAGGTTTTTACCTGTTTTGCGATGTCTTGTGTCATGTTCTGCCAATAATATTGTGACGAGATGAGTCTCGTCATCTTGGAGATGTTTGGGTGGTGGTGTTGAGTGTGTACGGATTTAAGAAGTCTGGTTGTAAGTGAACTTGGGACTATAGTTTTAAGTACTCCTTTTCGGGAGACGGTGCGCAGTTTATTGTGATCCATAGTCACGCGAGATTTTCCTGGTGGAGAAGACTGTTGGCTCTGTATGAGTGGCGCATCTAGAAAGCCACAAAATGGGATACGAGTTCCAACGCCCGTTTCATATTGTTGTACTCCATTTATGCTACGGACCTCATATTCGTATCTTGATAATCTTAACCTCCATCGAAACAATCTGCCTGACGGAGCTTTGATCTCTTTCAACCACTGCAATGCGGGATGGTCAGAAAATATTGTAAACTTTCTGCCATTTAGACAGGTGCGGAAATTATCCACACTTTCCACAATGGCTAGGCATTGTAGTTCCAAGTCTGAATAATTTCGCTCGTGACTACGTAGAGATCGGCTGAAATGTTGAACGGTGTATGTCTTCCCATCAGGGTAGACTTGTTTAAGAACGCCTGTAATGCTGAATGTTGAGGTGTTACAGTACACCTGGCATGGCAGACCTTCCTGGTAAAGGTGTAATGTGGGGTGTGTGGTAAGGTTTTCTTTCAGGTTAGTGAACGCTTTCTGGCATTCGTCATCCCAGACCCACATGACATCCTTTTTGAGAAGGTTGACAAGTGGCGTCCGCAAGCGGGCGTGGTCTGGAATGAACTCTTTATAGGCGTTCACAGCTTTTAGGAAAGATCGTAATGTTTTTCGATTGTGTGGTTGTTTGGTGGCGTGAATTTTTTCTATGTTTTGTGTAGACGGGATGATTGTATTATCCTTAACGGTTGTGCATGCGCTTGTTTGTTGTTGTTGTCTTTTGGCGTGCGTGTTGCGTTTGTTGTGCGGGTTGTGCGTGTTTGTTGCGTGGTGGCGTATGGGTGCGTGTATGTTGTGAGGTACATTTGCGTGTTTATGGTCTTGTGAAGTATGGTCATGTGTGGATTTTGTGTGGTAAGTGGGTGAGCTGTGTCGGTGTACGGACACTTTTTTGGGCATTATTGGAATTGTAGGTTGGAGTCGTGGTGGCTTTATATGTGGTGGGCATAAAGTATTGGCAATTGGGTTGAGTGAAAAGTTGCGTGGTGTGAGATTAGGATGGTGGCATGTAAATATTTGGGGTTTGGGCAATGAATGCAGGCAAGGTTTTCCATGTGTGAAAGCTTTGGGTGCTGTGCGAGTCCTTTGGGACAGGTTTTGGCCTAGCCTGTGCTTGCATTCATTTGACACATGTTTAAAGTGGTAGATAAGATTAGACAATGGGACGCCAAGTTGGAAAATAGTGCCGCGATTATAATTTAGTTTTAATTTATACTGATAAAGGGTTTTTAAGGTAAGAACTCCAAATGGCAAGGATGCATTTACCACGTGGAAGTTCTCTCTACGGGTTATTTGGCCTATTGTCAGAGGGAAAGTTAAATGTCCTATTATTTTCGTAAAACTATTTAGGGTGGATAGATCAAGGGAAGGTTTTTTAATACTTAAGTTGGGAAGTTGTGCTTTTAATCTATTGTATAAATGATACGGCAATACGTTCGAACCTGCGTCTGGTTCAATTAGAAAGGTACATGGTAGGTCCTGGGTCAGATACAAGTCCAAAGTCAATTTGATGGCGTCATTGGGTGGATTGCCTACCTTAGTCTCGAAAAGTCTCCACTGTGGCGTCTTCGGCTTGGTGTGGCTGGCTTGGACTATCTGCTGGACCGGGTCGGGACCTTTTGCACTGTCCTCGCAATTGAAAGGGAAATTTAGTCATTTGTACTGCTTCCATTCGAGTGGACCGCGTTGTCGGTACACTGGGTCCGTGTCGCGTGGGTTGCTTCCGTGTGTACTGGTACGGCATGGCGGGTGGCGATTCCTCGGTGGCGTCAGGTTGTTCGGACACGTACCGGCGGTGCGGGTGTCGGTTGCCCCGAGGGTGGCGCTCCGGAAGACCGCTTCCAGTTGCGTGGATCTTTCTCCTTGTAGCGCGGCGGTCAGTTCTAAAATTACCGTCGCCAGGGTGTGTCTTGTCGCTTCGTTCGTTGTCAGTTTCTTTCCGCTCGTTGCCAGTTTGTTCTTTCTTGGTTTGTCATTGCCTTTTGTTTTGCTGGTGCCTGGGCTAATTTCCATAATCTTTATCCTGATTAAGCTCTATAATCTTTATCCTGATTAAGTTCCATAATCTTTATCCTGTCGACTTAACCGTTCTGTGACAATATCGTTGCGGGGTTTCTGTTTGTTGGATGCGAATGGTGATATTTGATTGAAGCGCAGCCATTTGAGTGGAAGTTGCAGCATACAGTTAGGAATAATCAGGACACGTGATTGTTTTGAAAATAAAAGGCAACTGGATTGGAGGGAAGAAGGTTTGAGAAGGAGCGGGTTTGATTGTTCCTTATCTGATCACATGGCGGTGATTGACATAGCTATGAGCTGAGCTGAGAGAGAGATCTCTAGAACAGATGTTACCTTGGTGGGAGCAAGTCGAAGGCTGATCCGAACTCGGTGGGATCCAAGTCGCTACTGCAGGTGTTGTTCCTATGAGAGCGAAAACCTAACTGACCATCCTTGCCTTTCGATTTAACACCAAGACTCCGTTTCTCTCTGATTGGTTGAGAGATGATCACATGCTTTTTCCCTATTGGTTGACCTATTTAGATGCTATCTTTTGATTGGCCCGCGGCTTTCCTTGATGAAAGCTGTGGTCTGCTTGATAGGAAGTGTCGAGTGCTATTTTGACTTTATTTACTTCCGTGTTATCAAATACGTCCTATCTTGGGTCGGAAGTATGGGGTGTCTCTATACTAATATAACTTCTGTGGATATTGGATACGTCCTGTCTTTGCCGGAAATATTGGGTGTTAGCTTTAACATTTATAACTTCTGGTCACTAGAGACGTCCGGTTTCTGCCCCTGCAATATTGACACAGGGGTGCCCAGAATAGTCGTGCCAGCTTTAGGTCTACTTCCTATATCTTAATGCTACTTGCTTCCCTCCAGTTACCTTGTTCTTTATTAAGTCTTTGAAAATCATACATGGTACATACATAGTGGGTCGGGGTTGCATTTAATTATATACAAATTATGACATATATATAAGGGTAAATATGTTAAACTAAAAAAAATCAACCATAATTTTACTTATATTTAAGGCTTTTATGAGAGATTGGAATTTTTATCTGTTGCCCTATGCATTTATAAATTAAATAAAGATGATTAACACTATAGGAATGTGGTTATTAAAGATTTAAATAATTTAGAATGAAAAACAAGGTATTCAAATATGGAAATATTACTTTTCTTAATTCGACACCTGACATCTGATGTCATAGTGTTGATATATCCCATAATGTAATAGAGACATTATTTTCCTACAATAGACCTGGTGTTAGCAGAACACCAAATGAAATAATATTAAAAAAAACTATATTATATTTTATGTTTTAACCTCTCTATATAAATGCCTTTTAAAAGTTTGAACTGCGCCTTAAATATTCACAGAGAAAAATATAATATTTCTTGATCACAGAAAGCGCAGTGTAACCAGACTTAGTTAAAATAACACATTTAGAACATTTCAATTAAGAAATTACCATTTGTGCCACTCCAACCATGTAGAAAAAAAAAAACAATTTTCCTAAGGCAATACTAACTGGGCAGGATTTCTATGGCACCTCTGGGACCCTAGCTATCTCCGAATAATTATTTTAGCTGAGAGGGAGCTCTTAATTGGAAAGGGATTATCCTCTTCGCTAGAATGATTACATAGCGTTGAGGGTAATTACTGCAGATAAAAATGGCAACAAGAAGCCGTCCATGTTGGAATATGGCAAAATATCCATGATAAATTAATGAACAAAATGCACAGATTAAGAAAAAGGCATCTCCTTATCGTGCAACTGAAAGTTGCTGATGACTTGCGCAATCTATCGGAATAAATATCAACTATTCTCTTTTATTCCGATAGATGGCGCAAGTCATCAGCAACTTCCAGTTGCACGATAAGGAGATGCCTTTTTCTTAATTTAAGCATCTTAAACAAGTAGATTATCACATTTGTACTATTTTTCACAAAATGCATAGACTTAACTTGTTTAGAACGAAGTGAGTTGCAACTTCATAAAGTATTATTTCACATTGGTTTTCTATACAAACATGGTTCATATTGGTTTGTTTACTTTCCTTTTTTTAGATTGTCAGAGTTATAAGGGTGTCCTAAATGTTCGTAAACACTTGCAAGAAATTGAAATACCAAAATTATTCGCCGTTATGTATAATATCTTTGTATTATGTATAAAGTAATTGTATTATTATGTATTCGCCGTTATGTATAATGTCTTTGTATTATGTATAAAGTAATTGTATTATTATGTATTCGCCGTTATGTATAATGTCTTTGTATTATGTATAAAGTAATTGTATTATTATGTATTCGACGTTATATATAATATCTTTGTATTATGTATAAAGTAATTGTACACTGCGTGACATTGAAAATGGAACACCAAGAAATAGTGGCCAGAAAATTATGCAAATTTCAGGGTAGACGCGCCTAACCGAGTTATGCAAATGATGTAAAATGCGCAGCTCTCGTGCGCACATGGAGTAAGATATAAGGGAAGGAACTTGCAGAAAGGACAGTATTCGTGTCGTTATTTCTTCAAGGAAAATCATTATAGAAATTTTGTTCTTGTGTCAAAAGACACGTGTAATAACAGAGAATGCCAGGTCATCGTAAACGGAGGCAGTTCAAGCAGACAGACGCTTTTACGAGGGGCATGTTGATCGGACTGAAAAGGGCAGGTTGGTCCATACGTCAAATCGCAGCTGATACACACCTTGGTGCGTCCACGGTGCACCGACTGTGAAGAAGATGGTTGGAACAAGGAAATGTGGCAATTTATAGGAATGTCGGTGCAACCAGAGTGACGTCAGCACGTGTGGATCGGCGTATCCTTCGTCAAGCAGTGGCGGCCCCACAAGCCACTTGTACCGCCATCCTGCAACATGTGCAAGACACCCTAGATCATTCCATCTCGACCAGAACCATTTCCCGTCGATTGGTTGCTAATGGCTTGCACTCATGCCGTCCGCTAAGAAGACTGCCATTGACCCCACCGAATAGGCGCCAACGTTTGGAATGGTGCCGGGCTAGATCGACGTGGATGACGGAATGGCACAGGGTCGTGTTCTCAGATGAGTCGCGTTTCTGCTTGCCCAGTGATAGTCGCCGTGTACGCGTGTGGCGTCGACGTGGAGAAAGGTCCAATCCGGCAGCAATTGTGGAACGCCCCACCGTGCGACAACGTGGAATCATGGTTTAGGGCGCAATCGCGTATGATTCCAGGTCACCTTTACTTCGTATTCAGGGCACTATGACGGCCCAACGATACGTTGATGATGTGCTGCGACCGGTGACACTCCCCTACCTTCAGGGGGTACCCAATGCCCTTTATCAGCAGGATAACGCCCGACCGCACACTGCTCGCATTAGCCAACAAGCTCTGCAAGATGTACATATGCTTCCCTGGCCACCGTACTCTCCTGATCTCTCACCAATCGAGCACATCTGGGACATCATTGGACGCCGTTTGCATGCCTTGCCACAGCCGCGTTCAGAAGACGAACTGTGGCAAATGGTTGAGAGGGAATGGAGAGACATCCCTCAGGACGCCATCCGTACTCTGATTGACTCTCTACCTAGACGTGTTGCTGCGTGCATCGCCGTCCGCGGTGGTCCTACTTGCTACTAAGCCGACGCCGTTCTCGCTCTGTATTATGACTATCATTTTGAAATAAAGATCACTTATTGTTCGTCCCTGTCTCTCTTTGTCTGCCGAGTTTCATCATTTTCTGGCCACTATTTCTTGGTGTTCCATTTTCAATGTCACGCAGTGTATTATTATGTATTCGCCGTTATGTATAATGTCTTTGTATTATGTATAAAGTAATTGTATTATTATGTATTCGCCGTTATGTATAATGTCTTTGTATTATGTATAAAGTAATTGTATTATTATGTATTCGCCGTAATAATATTATTCGCCAAGCTATAAGAAAACACGAACTTTTGGGACAACCTTATATTAAAGAGATATTTTTCGAGCTTTTATATCGGTATCCTCACTTATTGATTAACACTCCGACGTCCCCCACAAACTACAAATGTGAAATTTTATCAGAACTTCAAAGCCCAATGTTCTCTAATAAGAAATCTCCCACGAAAATGTTCGATGAAACCTGAAGAAATCAATCTCTATATAAAATGAATGTGAGACACAATCCACAGTTCACAGAGGTCTAACAACACTCATGGACAAAACTTAAGGAAGTGTAAAGTGTTTGATCTCGTCAGTTGTCTGCTTTTTTTCAAAGGGGACAGAGGTGTTCACACTTGGTTATCTCGTGTGTCTTCAATAAAGGTCACTGTAATATCTTTCAGAGCTATTGTCGGAATCCCGATATACATGCTAAAAGGTACAACACCCTTAAGTTTTGTCCATGAGTGTATTTGGTTATCTCGTATGTCTTCAATAAAGGTCACTGTAATATATTTCAGAGTTATTGTCTGGATCCCATTATACATGCTAAAAGTACAACTTACTTGAGTTTTGTCCATGAGTGTATTTGGTTATCTCGTGTGTCTTCAATAAAGGTCACTGTAATATCTTTCAGGGTTATTGTCTGAATCCCGATATACATGTTAAAAGGTACAACTTCCTTAAGTTTTGTCCGTGAGTTTATTTTCGTTGTTGATATCAGCTTGAATAACTTTCAGGCTAAAACCTCTTCAACAGATCTTAAAACAATGAAAATTTGTCAATATAAATGTATACTATTGACTAACATTGCACGCTGTATCAAGCCTGTTAAAGTGATTTTAGTTGGAAACTAGCCATGAAGATTTTAATTTTTTTTAAATCGCATCTCTTTTAGACGTTTATGGATCGTTGATTTTTTAAATCATCTTCCACTTGACATTCTATTGTCAATCATCTTATTCCAAGCTTTATAAACATAAGTTAATAAGACCAAATCTAAATAAATAGTGTGTGACGTTTCTGTAACAGCATTGTTACCAAACATCACACACTATTTATTTATATTTGGTCTTATTACCTTGTGTTTATAATCTATAATCCAAATTGTACCTTACCCTTCCAAACAATATTATTTATAGCAAACATATCAGTAAAATACTTCCTACATTTTAATATACCGGTAGATATGCAAAATAGGTACAGAATGAATACAATAAAAAGAGTTTGGATTGTAGACAGTTGGTTTTTAATTTGCATTACGAAACAACAGAATGTCCACTCTCTCAGCCAATAGAAAACGATGGCGACCAAACGAGGTTTCAATTAAGTTCAGACGACGTTATTAACACCACCAAACGATCGCCTTGGCGCCAAAATGACGGTTACTTAATGAGGCAATGACTTAATCGTCTGCTTTGTTTCCGATTGGTCGGTTTGAACGAATTAAAATGGCAGATTCACTCAGCCTCTTATACTTGATGTTGTGTCGTCTGTTTCTCCATTTACCAACACGACTGCATGGGAAAATATGGGTTTTATTGCCTACACAAGATAAGATACAAAACTTGCCTAACTTGCTGTAAAAGCTACCAACGGTATTTTTTTTTCTTCTAAAAGCATAATTAATAATTATGCAAAATAGTGTTATCTTCTAAAAGCATAACCAACTATGCAAAATAGTGCAGATAAAAGAAATACATAAGTATAATACACAAAATGAGATAATTTCCGTTCTTCTACAGGAGTACAAAATGAACATCTCTCAGTAGAAAGGCTGAAATGTACGTAAGCTTGAAAATGCAATAATAAAATGAAAAGAAATTCATTAATTGATATTGCATTGTTTTAATTAATATCTAGAAAATTCACATATAGCTTTTTAACTTTTAATTAGAAATTTTAATTTATATTTAGACATTTTTCATTTTAATTTAGACACTTTCATTTTTATTTAGACATTTTTCATTTTAATTTAGACATTTTAAATTTTAATTTAGACATTTTTATTTTAATTTAGACACATGGACGTTTCTATGAAAAGTACATGTGTCTAAATTAAAATAAAAAATGTCTATATTAAAATGAAAAATGTTGAAAAAAATTGAAAATGTTTAAATAAAAAAGAAAGTGTCTAAATTAAAATGAAAAAATGTCTAAATATAAATTAAAATTTTCTAATTAAAAAATCGTAATAAAATACTCAGAAGAAAATTTGAAAAAAAAAATGTTTGGTAAAAAGAACTTTCTCAAACGACTAGATTTACCAAGTCATTTGAATAAAAACACTTTAAATTTACATTTTATAAAGTTTAAAAATATTGCAAATATACTTCTTAGTCTTTTCAATTTGAATATTTATAAATAAATTCCAATGAATTATCATTCTTCAAGTTATGAAGCTTTCACCCTTTTCTTCGATATCAAGATTGAAGTGAAAAATTCTACAGCCATGACATCTGATAAATCATATCGATCTTAAATATGATTTATTTTAAAATAATAAATTCGATTTCTTTATTTACAAAAATTTAAAATTCCTCTCTATATAAATTTTAATTCATCAAATTTATATTAAAATAACAAAGTAAAATTTTCGTCTTCAATTTAATCTAAATATAAAGGATAAAGAAATATGCAATAGAGAAAAGGGCAAAGCTAGAATAAAAAAAAAGAAAACCTATTTGTACCAAAAGAAATAAATTGGCCTTTTGGGAAAATAAGAGATCATAGAGAAAGGGAGGTTGAGCGCTCTGTCTAATAAAGATATTTCCCTACTTAAAGAGAGGGAAAAAAATTCAGACGATTGTTCTGAAGCCATTGTTCGCAGTTTCCACGCTAACGAAATATAATTAAATGAATAATACATCAAGATAATCTAATTTTGGTTAGGAATGGGTTGTTATTTAAGGAAAATTATAAATACATTAATAAGAGAATATTCTTTCTAAAAATGTTTACTATTAATGGGTATACATCTTGATAATCAAGTTACTTGTCATTTATTATAAGAGTTGCTATTTTGGGAAGATTATTAACATCTCCTTCAACGTGGTCAAATTTTATAAAAATGAGAAAATTTGATGTCAACACCATCTGTGACGTGTTTCTGGGTTGTTAAACATTTGGTGTGTACTTTAGTAGTATGTTAATTAGATGGGTGAGTTATTTACATATCTTCTGTGAATAATTATGCAACACAAATATCGTCGAACTTGCCAGGAGGAGCTACTCGTATATTCGAAAAATTGATAATCTTTTGATATCATTTTAGGTATAAAAAAACATCAAAGGATAAATTAAGAAAAAATGGCATCTACTAATCGTTCAACTAAAGGTTACTGATAGGGTGCCCCATCTATCGGAATAAAAATCAATTAATTGTTGATTTTTTAATTATTCCAGAATAAGATCTCAATATTCTTTCTTTTTTAATCACGAAAGGGTATTTTTGGTTTATTCTGGAATAATTAAAAAATCATCAATTAGTTGATATTTTATTCCGATAGATGGCGCAACTCATCAGAAACTTTTATTTGTACAATCAGGAAATGCTTTATTCTTAATTTATCCACCTGATCCAAGTACAATTTAATTTTTTTACTATATTTCGTCAAAGGATAAGTTTAATTGATATGGCCAAAGTCCGAAGTCATGGTATAAAGGTTGTTGGCTTTTGTCTGAATTTACCAAAACTTCAGTTCATTCTTTCTCATCACTAGTAAAATTTTTTACTGGGATGGTAAAACAATGCATCGTTCTGAAGTATAATTAAAGGGAGAGGTGCCACTCAGCTCAACTCAGCAATCCACTCAGGACGCGAGTAAAAGAGCTTAGCACTAGTCCATACTGGTGGGCTGGACAACCCAGGTAGTTGGAGTTCTGTGCTTCAGGAATCTGGGTTATAAATATCTTTCTCCTCCCTCTAGCTGTCAATAATTAATTAATAATTATCGTCAAATCATACTGACGTCAATAATAAATACTTATTTACATATTTCGAAACTATTTTAGAAGCATAAGATTCATTTTGAAATTAAACAATTTCTACTGCCCGTATAGCATTGTTTAATTTCAAAAAGAATCTTACACGTCTAAAATAGTTTCGAATTTTCATAATAGATGACGCGCTAGTGCATCATAATTTACATATTTGCATATCCAACTTCCTATTTTCTACGTTATTATAATTACAATAGGAGAGAAATCGCCGAATGTTTCCAAGAAGATATAAAAGCAGACGAGGCAATAAAGAAACCCATCGTCCTTAGCTTTTATCTCTTTCTAGAAATATTAGGATTGTTGTTGACACACAAAAGACGCATAAATCACGATGCTGCAAAATATACAAGTGATATTGGGTTGTTATTTATGGAATTGCCCACACAAAATAGGCCTTTAATGAAACTAAATAAGTTCTAACGATAATACGCCTATTTATATATATATTAAAAATGTTAATATTTTTCAATATAATGATAATTAGTCCGTTAAAATATTCTGCTAAAAATTTTAATTGTTTTATATATTATCAATTGAAAAAAATACATTGAATAAAATGAGATATCAAATTTATTTTTTATAGATATTTGTCTAAATATTTCATTAGGTATTAAATTCAATATTAAATGGCTTTATACAGCTCAAATAAACAAACAACTTTTATCAAGTTTTGAAAAATTTTCCATCAAATCCCTATAATTATACAATCAAATAACAATACAAAAATTTTCTATTTTTTTTAAATACAAAAAAAAAAGTGTTATCATTATAATTGTTTGGTGTTTATATTTTGATAATTAAGAATATGATTTGTATAAATTGTTTATTATACTTTAAACTGATATTTTTACATCAACACGTTGTTTACATTTTACAGGTGATTATTATTGTTTATAATGATGATATATATTTATTTACAGATTAATAGAATATATATATATTTAGTCCCAAACATCTCCCTATTTTTTAAAACAAAAGATAGTATATATGAGATAATAGCTATATAACTAATGTGTGTATAAAAGAGATATAAGAGAGTAAATAATGACTTAAGTGTCCAGAACATAGTCGCTGTATCTTGATGGTGTTCGGATTGGTCGACCAGATCTTGTCCTCCGTGGGCCTGAGTCGGTGGAACGGGGTGCTTCCATTGAAGTGGAGGATTCACAGATCGGATCTACTTTATTTTTATTTGGCTCAAAATCTTCACCCTGTGGGTTTTTGTCCGTGTACTCTTCATTAAGGTTCAAGCCTGATGGCAAAGTTCTAATGTCTCTTCTATTTCTTCTGTAGTCATGACCATCAACTTCAACTATATACGATCGAGGATCTTGGGCAGAGATGCATTTACCCATCCTCCACTTATCTTTTTCTTTCAATTTGACACTTATACTTTGTCCTGGGTTCAATTTGGTTAAGTCCCTTGCCTGTTTATCATATAGATTTTTCATTTCTGTTTTTATTTTTTCTATTTTCTCATAAACATTAAGTTGAACTTCTGGTTTTAACAAGTTTTTATGAATAGGAATCAGGGTTTGTGTTCTCCTGGAAATAAGAGCCTGGTTTGGGCTGAATCCAAGATCTTTTAATGGGGTGTTCCTCCATTCTAGAATAGCAAGCCACAAATCTTCTTGCTCATGTTTAGCTTTTTTAACAAGCATCTTTGCAGATTTGACTGCTGACTCCGCCTTGCCATTTGATTGACTATGATACGGTGAGCTGGTAAATTGCACTACTTTCCATGTTTTTAGAAATTTTTGAAATTCACGGCTAATGAATTGCGGTCCGTTATCTGTTATTAGTGTTTCACGTATTCCATGTCGGCTGAAATTCTTTTTACAGCATTCGATTATGGATTCTGAAGTAGTATGTTCTAGTATATCTAGTTCCCAAAAGCTGGAATAATAATCTACAGTGATAAGATATTGTGTCGTCTCTACTGAGAAAATATCCATTCCGATTTTATTCCATGGTAAAATGGGAGTTTCATGGCACATAAGGGTTTCTTTTGTTTGGTTTGGCTGATATGCTAGACAGGCCTTGCACTTCTCAACTGTTTCTTTTATAGATTGATTCATCCCGGGCCAAAAAATTGCTTGTCGAGCTTTGGCCAGCGATGCTGCTACTCCATGATGGCTGGCGTGAACTCGGTTGAGTAGCTCTGATCGTAATGTTTTTGGTATTATTACTTTTTGTCCTTTGTAAATTATCCCATCTTGTTCGGTCAGTTCATCTCTAAATTTCCAATATTCCATGGCCTCCCTAGGAACTTTATATTTGCTTTTAGGCCACCCTTTTCTGATTAGGTTGACAAGCACTTGCATTGTTTGATCTTTACAATTCTGTTGTCTTATTTGTTCTGCCGTTGCTGTCGAGATATTAACAAATTCAATCAACTTTATATTTTCAATTTCTTGATAAATGCTTTTGTCATCATTTAGATATACTTCAAAATTAAGCTCATTTCTATCACCTGTCTTCATTAGATATTTCCTTGACAGACAATCTGATATATACATTTGCTTTCCAGGTTTATACTTGACCTCTAAATTATATCGCTGCAATCTTAGAAGCATTCTTTGTAATATTTTTGGAACTTGGTGAATATACATTTTAAATATATTCTCAAGAGGTTTATGATCTGTCTCTATATGAACCTTGGTGCCTCCTGCAATGTATTGATAGAAATGTTCGCAGGCAAACACTATTGATAGACACTCTTTTTCAATTTGAGCGTATCGAGTTTCTGTGTTTGTTAATGCTTTCGATGCATATGCAACAGGCTGTTCTTGTAAGAGAACTGCTCCTAGACCTTGGTCACTGGCATCACTTTGTATTGTCACAGGCAGACTTGGATCGAAATATTTTAGCACGGGAGCTTGAGTAACCAGTTCTTTTGATAACATAAATGCCTGTTCTTGAGGCTCACTCCAACTCCATGACATGCACTTTTGAGTTAAAACTCTCAGTGGTTGTACAACCTCAGAAAGTCTGGGCAGAAATTTCGTTAAATAATTGATACAACCTAGGTATTGTTGTATTTCTCTTACATTTTGGGGTCTGGACATAGCCTTTATCGCCTCCACTTTTCCAGGATCGGGTCTAAGACCCTCATCAGACAAAATGTGTCCCATGTAATTGACATGATTTGAACACAATCGAATTTTGTCTTTGTTAAATTTTAAATTTCTTTCTCGTGCTCGCATCAATAACTGTTCTAATTTGATGTTATGATCTCTGATAGCGTCTTCAGTGGTGTTCCCCTTACCAAAAACCAAAATGTCATCAGCTATTACTTCTACGCCTTCAAGGCCTTCAATCACTTCATGTAGACGTCTCTGAAATTCTTCTGGGGCAGCTGAAATTCCAAAGGGCATTCGAAGCCATTTATACCTGCCAAACGGCGTCCAAAATGTAGTCAAATCACTACTTTGGCTATCAAGTTTTACTTGCCAAAAACCATCTTTAGCATCAATGACAGTGAATATCTTAGCATTATTTAAACTTGGCAGTATTTCGTCTATGGTTGGAATTTGAAAATGAGGTCTTTTAATCACTTTGTTTAGGTCCCTTGGATCTAGGCATACTCTAAGTTTATTTTGTTTCTTTACAAGGACCAAGTTGCTTATCCATGAAGAGGATTTCTGCACTCTTTCAATAATGCCTCTTCCTTCAAGATCATCCAGCTTTCTCTTAAATTCTGCCTTCAAACCAATTGGAATTCTTCTCGGATGTTGTTGCACTGGTGTAGCTTCTTTCTCAATTTCAATATGATAGTCTTTTGGTAACATTCCTAGGCCTTTGAATACATCCTCATATTTATTGATAATTGATTCTGCTCGAGAACAAGATGAATTTGCAAGGTGGTAAACCGCATCATGCTTCGTTACAAGGTTGAGGGCTTCTATTGTTTTGGCTGATAACAAAGGTTTTTGATTAATGTTCACAATCTGAAAGAGTAAATTATATTTCTTTTCTTTAAAATAACAATCGAGATATTTCTGACCTACTGCCTTCAGGATGACTCCACCAAAATTTTCAAGCCTTGCATTGGATATGTCCAAGTTATTGCTTCTTTCTTGCATGACCCACCTGTAATCGTCTACGCTCATGATGTTACAAGTGGATCCTGAGTCTAATTGGCATTCCAATGGCACAGTTTGATTGGCTGTTTCAAATAATAATTTTACCATCCATTTATGTTTTTTGATATTTCCAGCTGCATAATGTCTTCTTAGTTGAAGTACAGCTTCATCTGATGATTCATCCTGTTCTTGAATTGTTCTAACGTTCATCTGTTTTGGTTTTTGAATTCTCAATCTGCATACTTTTGAGAAATTATTTTTTCTGTTGCACCATGTGCATATCTTACCATACGCAGGACATGAAGCCTTCCTATGTTTCGACCCACAGTAATGACAATTAATTATGTCTTCAAATGTTTCATTTGTAGCTTTGGTCGCTTCCTTTTTTCGTTCATATTTTCTGTTCCATTTCACGTCTTCTGATTCTTGGCCAGTCAACTTGGTTATCTGTTGTTCCGTGACCTCAGCTGTCCTGCATATGTCGATAGCCGAAGATAAGTTTAGTTTTGGTTCCATTAGCAATTTTTTTCTGACTCTATTATCGTTGATTCCCAGTACTATTCTATCTCTGATTAGTTCTTCTGTTAGTATATCATATTTACAAGAGCTAGCTAGTCCTCTTAATCGATTTGTGTAGCTATCAATACCTTCGTTTTCTTCTTGATTCGATGTATTAAAAATATACCGTTCGTATATGACATTCTTTTGTGGAGTAAAATGGTTATCCAATGCTTCAATAATCTTAGGTAGGCTATTCTTTTCATCTTCTTTCAAGTCCAGATTCAAAAATACGTTGAAACAATCTTTTCCAATGAGTGATAGGAATGTTGCTCTTATAACATTATTATCTTTCTTATTTAATTCAGTAGCCACCTGATAATTATCCCATTGGCTTTTAAAAAACCTCCAAATTTCTGCCGCCTGGCTATTTATTAATATTGGTGCTGGTACAGGAATATTTGACATCTTGAAATATTTTATTTTATATTAGACAATAAAATATATAGAAATTACGAGATATAGTGTTACTCAAAAGATTAGAAAATTATTATTATATAAAAATGTAACTTTACATTTCCAAAATCAAAATTTTCAAACAATCAAATTCGAATATTAGTACTCACGCGCATTCGACAAACTACGTAATTAGCACCAATATTTTATAATTTGAAAATAACCACTTCTGACACCATGTTTGGTGTTTATATTTTGATAATTAAGAATATGATTTGTATAAATTGTTTATTATACTTTAAACTGATATTTTTACATCGACACGTTGTTTACATTTTACAGGTGATTATTATTGTTTATAATGATGATATATATTTATTTACAGATTAATAGAATATATTTATATTTAGTCCCAAACAATAATTAAATACTGAAATTATTCAAATATATATATTTTTAAATTGAATTTTATTGCTGAAAAGAATCATTGATACAAATCAAAAGGTATTTAATCTAGCAACGCTGTATATTTCTATTAGGCCTTTATACAGCAGACGTGCCAAAATTTATGAGTGCCATATTGGATTGGTGCGAATCACCAGAAGGGATTAATTACATCTCGTCTGCACGTTATTAAACCAGTAAATAAATAGTAAATAAAGTAAGAGAAGATAAATAAAAGTTAAATTAATTTTAAGTTTATCTCGAGAATAAATATTTAATAAATGACATTTTATAATTCATTTCTCTCTATTTTCGTTTATTTAAAATAAAATATATTAATAATAAAAATAATAAAAAATGAAAAACGATGTTTTTATTATTGCGTATATATATTTTTTGTTAGATATCTATAAAAGTGATATTTTATCAATTTCTAAATTTTTATTTTATATAGTTTGACAAATGTGTATCTAGATATTCAAAATTAAATGAAATATTTAATATATTTTGGTATTATATCAATTAGAAGCAAAATATATTTAATTCTACTAATGTGATATTTTAACTTCATGCCAAATATATATATTTAGCATAGAATATTAGTTATTTATGAAATAATATTAATAAATATATTGTTATTATATTACCAAGCTTTATTTGTTGTTTCAATATACTCGTATACGAATTTTTAAAATAAAATATACAAATGGTTATCTTATATTGTTTGTTTTCTAATTATCTAACTTATTATACGTGTTGTTTCGGATAATTGAAACATAATTTCCGGATAATCGAAAAGTATTGTTTTATTAAAAGAATTAAACGTATTGTTTAGTGTTGTAAGATTTAAGTACTCACAGCTTGTATGAAGGCATGAGGACGTTGATGATTATATGATAACTAGCGGACGTACCCGGCTTCGCCCGAGGTTTTACCCGAGTAAAGGTTTGTCTAACGAACATTTGTTAAAACAATTCTCTATAAACTTAAAAAAAAAGATATATTTTGATAATTTGAAACTCGTAAATTTGAATCTCTCGATAAAGTGAACATTTTTCCCCGGTCCCTGTGTGCCGTGTCATCCTGAATTTTGTCTTTCATAATTTTCTACATTACAAAATCATCGTTTTATCTAGTGAACATATTTTCCCGGTCCCTTGAAAAATACTCGATAAGTTGAATAAAATCATGGTCGTGAATCTCTTGATAAAGTGATTATTTTTTCCCGGTCCCTGTGTGCCGTGTCATCCTGAATTTTGTCTTTCCTAATTTTCTACATTACAAAATCATCGTTTTATCTACATATTTTCCCGGTCCCTTGAAAAATACTCGATAAGTTGAATAAAATCATGGTCGTTTATGGAAGATGGACGTAGTTCCCGGAGGTCACCCGCCCCCCGCTTGCGAGTTAAAGCTACAAATCTGCAAATAACTCTAAGGATATTTAAGATATTCAAGAAATTATTTTTCGTAAACCTTTCCGGGGATATGCCTAATAATATCCCAAATTTTCACGGCGATTGGATGTATGGTTTTTGAATCCATAGAGGACACACACACAGACACACACACAGACACACAGACATTCAATTTTATATATATAGATAACCTTTATTATCCATTTAGTAAAAGAAAGTTAAAATAGCAAACACATTTACAGTATATAGGTAAGTGAGAATCCTTTACAGTTTATTTACATAATCCAGTGTAGGTTACCGATACTAAAATATATATTATAATTTTATTAATAATTCACTGAATAAATTATTTTTTTAAATACGCGAATATAATATGATGTTTTATATACAGTTTTATATTAATAAGTTTCAAAATAAAATAAAGAAGCCATTTCTTGTTGTCAAACTATTGGGTCATAACATTGTCCAAAATGGCGTTTTGGAATTTATGATCAGACGAAAATGTATGAGCTAATTAAAACCAGAGTTTACGTTTTGTAATAAATTTACTTTAATGTGTACTTTACCTTTGTTAACTATCTAGAAATACTTTAGTTACTTTTTTTATTTATTTACCTCAAACCTAATTTAATATTTTTTTAAATGTAGAAATAGAGATGTATAAACATTAATCTTTTGACTTTAAAATGAAACCTTAAAATTTGTTTTAGTTTAAAATTGTTATAGTGAATATAGGGTTCTATATATATTTTTTAATTTTTTTTTTAAATATAAAAAATTGTAATATAGGAGATATCTCTTTTGGTACATGTAACCATACTCCCACACATATCTTTATATTATATTTACTTATTTATTATTTATATTATGTTTTCTTATATAGATTTTAATATTTGCACACACATATATAAATATGAAAAAAAAAACAATAGAAAAAAGTATTCGTGGATGGCTTTTCTTGATTTATCAAGAAATTGGGTTGGCCAAATATCACGGAGCAAGTTAAAAAGACGTTTAGTTTATTTTTGCTCCACTAAATGGTGCTATGCCATCTAAAAAGCACATGTGCTCGTGGTCAGGAAATACCTTTTTTATTTTTAATATATAAATATATCTTTAAATAAAAAGGCATATATTTGTATCAAAATATCTTTTATTTTACCAATATTTCAGTTGGCTGAACGCCAACCTTTATCAAGGTATTATAACATATTAATGTGTGTCAACAACAAACTCAGCGCCACATAACGTCAATAGAATTAAGTTTAAAAATATTTTTGCTTATATTCAATGGGAAGAAAAATATTTGATATATATATTTATAATACAATATAATGCGGCTTATGATTGTAGAACGAGATTTGAAAATTATCCCGCATGTGTTTCTTTTGAACAAAAAATCGAAATTTATTTAAAGGAGAAATAACGATTATTTCTAACCTTTGAGATGAAGTATGAAAGGATGAATTGTAAAGAGTAATGATAAGTGTTATTCGCTGCGTTTGGCACTGCGCTGAGTTTGTTTATATAAAATTGTAATGCCTTGATAAAGGTTTGGCATTCAGCCAACCGAAATATTGGCAAATAAATATTTTTATTAAATATGCCTTTTTATTATCTAATGAATTAAATATGGCTTGCTCTATTTAAAAAGATATATATAGTATAACTGATTAACAAAAGAGTAAAATAGGTTTTATCAAAATCTAATGATATTTATGTTGCATAGATCAATAGGGGATGTACAAGAAAGATTGTTCTAGATAGACAGACAGACAGAGAGATAAAAAGAAAGGGAAAATCCCAGGTGTCCAGCCAGCCACGCAGCCGAACACAACTTCCGTCGTCTGTTGGTGATTAGCTGACACTCATCGATATTCGATCGTGATTGGTTGTCGTCCATTGTTGGCGACATCTGATTGGTCGGTGAGATTTCTTCACCTTGTTGCACGTTTTTATATAACTCTTTCTTTCTATATATAAATATATTTCTATATTGACGGTGTATAGATTATGGATTTGTTGATAAAATGAAGAATAAATCTATTACATCTATATTTTTACCAGTATGTATTCACCAAAATGTATGGTATAGCTACCTAACTGAAAAGAAGAATGCCTAGCTAATATGTAAATATGTACAGCCGACAAACTACCATCAGTATGTAAATATGTACAGCAGTATGTAAATGTTTATCGGGCCGCACCAGCACCTCTTTTTCTAGAACCGTAGCCTTTCTTGCCACTTCTAACCTATGTAGAGTTTATTTTTATCTCTCCATTTTTTACCATATTTATATGGTATATATAGAGATGGATATCTTGACGGGAGGATATTGATCTAAAGAGACAAAGGTCGCCTCTCCCGTCAAAATAGACGTCAAAAACTAGACGCCATCTATTGACCGTCGCCGCAACTAGCGGCCTCGGGTCGGTGACAGAGCCACAACACAATCTTTGGCAAACTGAAAAGCGTCCACCTAGAGACCATGGTTTCGGGCTAATGGCCCTCGTCAGTCTAGGGCGGACTTTATTCAGGGGATCCACACGGGATCAGTCCGCCCTAGGCTGACGAGGGCCATCAGCCCGAAACCATGGTCTCTAGGTGGACGCTTTCCAGTTTGCCAAAGCTGGTGTTGTGGCTTTGTCACCGACCCGAGGCCGCTAGTTTGTGGCGACGGTCAATAGATGGTGTCTGGTTTTAGACGTCTATTTTGACGGGAGAGTCGACCCTTGTCTCTTTAGATCAGTGATTCTCAACCTTTTTTTTTGTTGCGGCATTATTTTAAAGATTTGAAAATTTGGCGGCACAATTTTAGAATTTCGCGGCACACTTTTGCTAACTTGAATGCAAGAAAATTCAAATAATGTATCAATATTTCTATGCAAAATATAAGTAATATACATCTCTAACATTCAATTTGCTAATTTCGTTATTTTAAAAAGTAAAAAAATGAAAAAGAAAAAAAGAAAAACCAATACAAACGTGAACATAATCATATGACTAAAATTCGGCGGCACATTTTTAGAATTTCGCGGCACACAAAATTACCGCGGCACAGTGGTTGAGAATCACTGCTTTAGATATATATATATATATACTCTATCACAATAAACTGTTATAGATAGTTTTAGTAAGGTGAGGCGTGTAGATTTCACATAGAAATACTGTTTCTTACTGAATAAATAGTAGGTAACCTAGATCCAAAAGGTTTATTAAAACCCTCTTTACAAACCCATTACAAATATAACCCAAATAATTCTTCAAATTAAAGATACTTCGACCAGTAAATATTTTTATTATCTCCACGTTTCGACAAAAATCTTTTGTTCTCGTAAGAAACAAATAAAAACTAAAGCATTTGGCAAGGCGTTAAAAGTTACTCTATTAAGTAATTAAATTTTAACACCTTGCCAAATTCTCTAATTTTTATTTGTTCCTGACGAGAACAAAATAATTTTGTCGAAACGTCGAGGTAATAAAAAGATTTACTGGTCGAAGTATCTTTTTAACTATGAAAGCCGGCCAGACAAACTCTTCATAGGAACCCAAATACTGTTGCGCTGGTGACCAGATGTACAGGGAGAAAACATACCAGAAGTATTTTTAACGTTTATTCACAGACTGAAGGTTTGAAGGAAAATAACTTTCTAACTAAAGAGTATTGTCTTAAATAATCTAAAAACAAAAGTATGTAAAATTCAACGATCTAAAAGTATGTAAAATAATTATAGAAAACAAAATAATGTAAAAATAATTATACACAAATAAATTTACTGGCAATGCGTTTCTTTTTTAAATCTCTACAGACCTTACTGCAATGATATGATTTAATGAATGAGAGGGCTTGGCTCATCAGTAGTGAACCCTCTCAGCGGTTTCGCCAAATTAATCTCTAGACCGCTCTACTATTGTATTGGACTGGTTTTGTTATATACCCTGCATTTTCTATGGAAGGCAGCTAAATGGTGTTTAGTGAAATTTGGCGAAACCGCTGAGAGGGTTCACTACTGATGAGCCAAGCCCTCTCATTCATTAAATCATATCATTGCAGTAAGGTCTGTAGAGATTTAAAAAAGAAACGCATTGCCAGTAAATTTATTTGTGTAAAATTTTAACGATAGAGGGCAATAAAATTTAATTTACTAATATATAATGGTTATGAAAACATGTTTTGCGCGGAAGAGCTTTGCTCGATGCAATACCTTGAAATTATATGTATGTACCTCTACAGACCTATAAGCTTATGTCCATAGTTCACTAAACACCATTTAGCTGCCTTCCATAGAAAATGCAGGGTATATAACAAAACCAGTCCAATACAATAGTAGAGCGGTCTAGAGATTAATTTGGCGAAACCGCTGAGAGGGTTCACTACTGATGAGCCAAGCCCTCTCATTCATTAAATCATATCATTGCAGTAAGGTCTGTAGAGATTTAAAAAAGAAACGCATTGCCAGTAAATTTATTTGTGTAAAATTTTAACGATAGAGGGCAATAAAATTTAATTTAAAAATAATTATACATGAAAGTTATTAAAAATAAATAAGATGTAAAAGGTTACCAATTAAATCCATAAGAAAAGATGTAGACAGTAAGTTAAAATGTGATATGTAAAAAAAAAGACTCCAACAACGCACCAACAATATAACTTATCACAAAGCAATTACGCGCCATCTATACAGATAAATTGAAAGGATTTAAAAGCACGGATGTTTCTTTTATACATAATACAAACTTCTACTGTCCTTACTGCGATGAAAATAATATATTGGGAGGGCTTGGCTCATCAGTGGTGAACCCTCCCAGCGGTTTAGCTAATTTAATCCACCAGACCGCTTCTCAGAGCTCTAATACTGTATTGGATCATTCTGCTTATATACGCAGCACTGAAGGGTAGAATCTCAGAAATGGTTTTCAAGAAAACTATGGACATAAGCTTATAGGACAGTAGAATTACATTCATAACTTTGAAAAAAAAGTTAATTAACTAATTAAGAAAACTAAATTAAGATATGTTAACTACAATTAGATTAATAAATTGATTAATTTGTATATAATTAATTTTATTGAACGCTACCGTTGAATTAGACAAACATAAACTAACCTAGCAACAGCCATAATAGAATTCTTTCTGCTTACCGGGATTTTAAACCATACCGTTAATAGTAATTAGATGACCTGTGTGTAATATGTATATAGGAATATAAATAAGTTAATTTGCATTTTTTCTCTTTTTCTAAAAAAAATACAATTATAAAATGTGTCTTTTTTTAAATCTGCAAACGTTAATTTACATTAGTTGAACTTAATTTCACATTACGAAAATGGAACATATATATATGTCATGATATATACTCTACCAGGAATAATAAAGCCAACCTACAGACAACCCAGAGATAGACGGGCGGGTAAGGATCAGTCACTTGAGACACCAGCGACATTCCAAGGGCGACTACTGGGGCCCGTCAGTTAACACCTCGGGACTTTTAAGACAGTTGGGGATTGTGTGCGACACGAACGGCCGCCCGGCTGTGCCAGTCCCATCTCTCTCTCTCTCTCTGGTTGTCTAGGTCCTTCTTTCAAATTGTGATGTGATTATTTCACTTCCCACCTTATAATAGCACATATATATTTTACATTTTTAAACCTTTCCATACTATATATTTACACATAGTTGTGATTCTGACTCATTTGCATATTGTTCTCAATGTTTTATGATATTTGAATGAGAGAACGTCTGGTCGACATTAATGTCGATGGATCAATGATTCTTAACCCTTTTTAAATCAGACGATTCACTTTTAGTAGCTAACATGAAGTTGTCAACATTCTGTGTTGCCAGATATTTATATATATACACAGATTATATATATAACTATAGAAACATAGGACGCCAATCCCGTTAAAACTTGACGCCATCTATTGACCGTCGAGGCAAACTAGCGGCCTCGGGTCGGTGACAAAGCCACAACACCAGCTTTGGAAAACTGAGAAGCGTTCACCTAGAGACCGTGGTTTTTGGCTAATGGCCCTCGTCAGTCTAGGGCTTTGTCACCGACCCGAGGTCGCTAGTTCACGGCGACGGTCAATAGATGGCGTCAGGTTTTGACGTTTATTTTGACGGGAGAGGTGACCTATGCTTTATGGATCAATTTCCTTCCCGCAAATTTTACATATATATATAACATATACAACACCAATGAAAGCCATTTCCTATATAAATTAAAGAATGAAATCTTATATTAATATGTTAATTAAATATATATATATATATATTTTTTAATTATCCCTAGTACACGTGGTACAGGCCATGATAATCATGGTGGGTAGTTAGCGACTGCTTTTTTACTGTAAGCGCACCACATGTCTACACATGTGAAAAGCAGTTCGACTTTGCACTTACAAATGTGCCAGAGCCCCGTTTGGTTACTTGCACTCGCTGGTGGGGTTGGACTTTTGCAAGAATCGGGGGGGCATTGGAGCATTTTTTTTTAAACATAAAAAGTGTCCAATGCGGGAATCGAACCCGGGTCGTAGTGGTCGAAAACCAAACGGTTTAATGAGCCTTCCACCGACATCCTGTTAATTAAATATTAAATACTTAAATTTAAAAAAAGACATCTGAGCAAGCAACTAAAATTTTCTGATAATTTGCATCATCCGTCAGAATAAACGAATCATTGGTTTTGGTAAATTTATATTCCAGAATATTCTCAATAACCCATTCTTGATTAATCAAGAAATTCCAATCACGTACGCGTTTCGGGCTGTTTGGCCTCATTAGCGTGATGCATGCAGTACCTTAACGACTAGAAAAAAAGTTAGTCCCTGAAGTTTCTTGAAAAAACCAAAGAATACTCTGTTATAAAACCAGAATTTCTTTTGTTCTATAGTGAATAGGAACATTATTATTATTTTAACAGGAGTTTCTTTATTTTCAATTTGTAACAAATATATTTCCTGGGAATGTGTTTCTTTATAAAGAGAGAAAAAAAATAAAAGATAAGGAGGATACGTTTATTTTATGAACAAACAATCAAGCTTTCGGGCACAAAGTTACTTATGCTAATTATTTGTATATATATAGATGGATCTTGATTTTGTATATTTTTATTCCTGTAGAAGGGCGACTTTGTGCCCGAAAGCTTGATTGTTTGTTCATAAAAGAAACTTATCCTCCTTATCTTTGATTTTTTTCTCTCTTTATCAAGTTACTCCAGAGGATTTTAATTTATTTAATGTGTTTCTTTTCAATAATATTGCCACGTGAAAAATTAGGGAAGATCAACTTCGGGATTAACAGCAATTTATTTCAGGTAAGAACAAACTATAAGTGATAAACAAAAGATAAGCAAAAGAGGGAAGTGTACAGAGTATAGCTAAAATATAAACATAAAAAAAATAATACTCTGTTAATAAAATAATAAATACTTTGTTACAATATCATCAAATATTATCTCAACAAACCTTACTGCAATGATATGAGTTATTGAATGAGAGAGCTTGACTCATCAATAGTGAACCCTCTCAGCGGTTTCGCCAAATTAATCTCTAGACTGCTTTTTTCAGTAAAGATCTATAGAGATAATATTTTATGATATTATTGGAAAGAAACACAAATTGCCAGTAAATTTATTTGTTACAAATTTGATCGATAAATGGAAATTGAATTGAATTTTTGTTTATACGAAAATGTAATACCTTGACAAAGATTGGCGTTCAGCCAACCGAAATATTGATAAATAAATATTTTATTCAATTCAGTATGTATTTTTATTATCTAAAATATATATACATGTTATTAAAAAGATGAATGAGATTTTCTGCTGATTTTGGAATTGTTGAGATTATGCTATGGTGATGCAGTCGTGGGAATTATAAAATAATTTTGAGTAATATAATTGAGTTAAAGGGATATATATATAAACATAATTTGAGAAAAGTACTGCCTGGCTTAAGGCGAGTATAATAAGGAAAACAAAAGATTATTTACATAATGTACAAAGGTTTTGAGCCGGCTATTGTGATGAAAACAACAATGAGTTTTTTTTAGGGGAAGCATGACCTCTGGCGGTCGATCTAACAGAGTATTGGGATCTATGAAATATAATTTTAAATAGAATGATATTTTAATATAACTGCATTTTAGTTTTCGCATACAATATATAATGCCTATTTTCCTTTTTCTCAAATCAATTTAGATATCAAGTTTGCCATAGCTGTTTTTGAACTTCAAATTGCACAACACCTTTTAATCCTTTTACACCTTATTTTGGTCTGCATAATTTGTACCTAAATATAGTATACATATATGCACACGCGTTACACAATTTAATTAAAAATATAGGTACCAATTACAAATAATAAAAGAAAAGGCAGTTCAGAGGACCCATCTCTTCAGAAGTGAAAAGATCCACTTCAACCAGCCAATATGTAAATAAGAAAATCTAAAGCTTTCACCATGTTACTGGATGAAAGACTTCCTTAATGGAAAATCGAAGATGAAGCAAACGTTCTTTTTTCTCCATTTTTATTGAGGATAAGATGGGATGCAAATTGGTTGGCCCATCTCCAGAATAAAGAGAAACAGAAGACTTACTCTGTGAAATTTAATTAATCTTATTCTTGGTGTCTTTTGACCAACACAAAATGTTCCTAGTTGCATTTGGCATCTATTGAAATATAACGTCTTATTTTCTTTATTGTTTTGTTTATATGCAAAATTGTGTTGAAATGTGACAAGAAGTTTAAAATATTGTTTTTTATTATAGTTATTATTTCTTAATGAACTTTCATGGCATTCTTTAAAATAGATATTTGTAATATATATATATATCTTGATATCAATTGAAAAGCCCTGTACGATTTATAAATGAATAAAATTAAGCATCAAGGGCTGCGTATCTTTATTATAATTAATATATACGAGCTTTCGGGCACATACGCCCTTCTACAGGAATTAATGAAATAATAATTATTATTTCATTAATTCCTGTAGAAGGGCGTATGTGCCCGAAAGCTCGTATATATTTATTATAATAAAGATACGCAGCCCTTGATGCTTAATTTTATTCATTTATATATATATATCTCTTCTACTAGATTATTGTTATTTTTGAAAAGGAAAATGGTCTTTTGTTTTCACAGCTTTTATTTTGGGGGAGTCGGTGGAAGGATGGTCTAAACCGTTGGTTTTCGACTGCTACGACCCGGGTTCGATTCCCGCATTGGGCATTTTTGCTCAATGCAATGCTCCAATGGCCCCCGATTCTTGCAAAAGTCCAACCCCACCAGCGAGTGCAAGTAACCAAACGGGGCTCTGGCTCATTTGTAATTGCAAAGTCGAACTGCTTTTCACATGTGTAGACATGTGGTACACTTACAGTGAAAGAAGTCGCCAACTTCTACCCAACATGATTATCATGACCTGTACCGTGTGCGCTAGGGATAAGCAAATATAATAATATATAAAAATATAAAAAGCATATTGTATATAGAGAAAATGTGTAAATATAATTGGAAATTTGCATATATAGAACTTAATTATAAGGAAGTTATATAAAGATAGAGTTTAAACTGAGAGCGTATATTTTTAAAAAGAGAAAAAAAAATCCAATTTGGGAATTCAGGACTTATTTCATTCGCGCTTAGTCATTTTTAAAAAAATTATCTACAAAATAATATCTCTTCAAATTAAAGACACTTCGACCAGTAAATCTTTTTTATTATCTCGACGTTTCGACAAAAATATTTTGTCCGCGTCAGGAGCAAACAAAAATTAAAACATTTGGCAAAGCGTTAGAAATTATTCTCTGGCCGATTTACTGGCCGAAGTATCTTTTATTTGAAAAACTATGAATGCCGGCCAGGCAGCCTCTATCTTTACGATACGAAATAATATGAATACCCGATTTTAGTTTAATATTCATATTTGATATAGACGGTTTTATATTTCTTTACGTTTCATTTTACAAACTTTTTCTACTTAAAAACAGTACAGAATAGGAAACAGATTCCACTGTTGACAATCTCCTTCTTTCATCAGAACGCTAAATAATTTTTTTTTTTTGCTTATCCCTAGTACACATTGTACAGGCCATGATAATCATAGTGGGTAGAAATAGGCGACTGCTTTTACTGTAAGTATACCACATGTCTACACATGTCAAAATCAGTTCGACTTTACACTTACAAACATGCCAAAGCCCCTTTTGGTTACTTTTATTCACTGGTGGGGTTGGAATTTTCAAGAATCGGGGGCCATTGGAGCATTTTTTATATCAGAAAAAAAGTCCCCAATTCGGGATTCGATCCCGGGTTATAGCGGTCAAAAACCAACGGTTTAGACCACCCTTCCACCGACCCCCAAATAAAAAGATCAAACAGATGCTACTGTGCCAAAGGTACTAAGAAAGAAGAGAAGTCTTGTAAAAGAAGTTTATATAAAATCTATCAGAATACTAGAGTATTGCCGGCTGAGGGCAGTACTCCCCCACAGGAGAAATTCCCACATTGGGTCGTGTACTCTGCAGAGGTCGTGTCCCCCAGTATTCTTCTGGAACCGCCGCATATGTTCTGTTCCTTTGTACTTTGGTGTCGTTCAGGAAGTTCTCTTTGAAGTAAACATCCCACGTGGTTTCTCGCGATGGCTGTTCTTTTCCTGGATCAAGAGCTAAAAGTTTGGTTTTGACAGATTGATCTGTTTTCTGAGATTTCTGGGTAAAATCTCTTCGTCTTTCATCATCCTGCGTGGACATATCAATGAGAGTTTGGAATTTGTTCTTTGTGGGTTGATAGGAGTTCTGTGGGGATTCTTTTTTCGTATCGTCTTGAGTGGATATATCAATGAGAGCTTGGAGCTCCGGGTACATTGTTTTCGTTTCCCAAAAGAGATTTGTCGTTTTTGATGGATCGGTTTGTTTGTTAATAGGTTTGTTGACAGGTTTGATTCTCTTCTCTCTTGTAATTGGAGGTCGGTTGATGATATCTTCATTATTTTTGTTTCTACTTTGTTCATTTACTTTCAGATGATGGTGTTTGAAGCCTTTGAAGACTGAGGCGGGTCTGGAGACTTGAGTTCCGACTTCTTTAGCCCAGCTATGTGATGCCCTAGAAGTTGAACAGAACTTGAAGATACGGTAAAGGATGAATAACAAACAGACAAGAAAGATGTTAACCGCTAAAGTATAGGCGGCTACACGGAATGGAGTCCAGACAATCTGAGAGGATGGTAGTTCCAGATATCTGTCATCCCTCCAGAGAATGTCCTCTGGGGAGTCCAGGAGATCCTCACCACGGAAGACGCCAGGATGGAATCCGCCTTTACGATGCGGCATGGCTAATTGATGGCAACTCCTCCCCCGAAGCTTGCCGTAGATGATTGTTGGAAGCCACGATAACCTGGCCAGCCTTGCTTCCTTCTGATCTCTTTGATGGATTACTGGTGGAATCAAACTGAGGAATGTTCAACAAAATCTGCATTCTGCATTCTATCAGAGTATTTGTCTTTTTATGATTAATGATACTTATCATTTTTACAAAGTTTAGTTGGATAATCACGAATTCCATCTTTTTACACACTAATTCTTTTTATTTTTAAAATTTTCATTCTGAAATACTGGCGGAATCAAATTGAGGAATGTTTATCGCATTCTGCATTCAATCAGAGTATTTGCATTCCTATGCTTAATGGCACTTATCATTTTTACAAGGTTTAGTTGAATAATCACGAATTCCTTCTTTTTAGACACTAATTCTCTTTCTTTTGAAATTTTTCAATCTGAAATAGTAGTGAAATCAAATTGAGGAATGTTTATCGCATTCTGCATTCAATCAGAGTATTTGCATTCCTATGATTAATGATACTTATCATTTTTACAAGGTTTAGTTGCATAATCACGAATACCATATTTTTACACACTAATTCTCTTTCTTTTTAAAATTTTCATTCTGAAATAGTAGTAGAATCAAATTGAGGAATGTTTAACGAGAAAACAGAGTATTTGACTTCTTATGCTTAATGGTACTTATCATTTTTACAAGGTTTAGTTGAAAAATCACCAATTCCATCTTTTTACACACTAATTATCTTTCTTTTGAAAGTTTTCATTCTGAAATAGTAGTGGAATCAAATTGAGGAATGTTTAACGCATTCTGCATTCAATCAGAGTATTTTCATTCTTATGATTAATGATACTTCTCATTTTTACAAGGTTTAGTTGGATAATCACGAATTCCATCTTTTTACACACTAATTCTCTTTCTTTTGAAAGTTTTCATTCTGAAATAGTAGTGGAATCAAATTGAGGAATGTTTAACGCATTCTGCATTCAATCAGAGTATTTTCATTCTTATGATTAATGATACTTCTCATTTTTACAAGGTTTAGTTGGATAATCACGAATTCCATCTTTTTACACACTAATTCTCTTTCTTTTGAAAGTTTTCATTCTGAAATAGTAGTGGAATCAAATTGAAAAATGTTTAACGCATTCTACATTCAATCAGAGTATTTTCATTCTTATGATTAATGATACTTCTCATTTTTACAAGGTTTAGTTGGATAATCACGAATTCCATCTTTTTACACACTAATTCTCTTTCTTTTGAAAATTTTCATTCTGAAATAGTAGTAGAATCAAACTTAAGAATGTTTAACGAGAAAACAGAGTATTTGACTTCTTATGATTATTGGTACTTATCATTTTTACAAGGTTTATTTGAATGATCACGAATTCATTCTTTTTTTTTTCAGACAAATTCTCTGTCTGCTGAAAAAAATCATTCTGGTATACTGATGAGATCAAACTAAGAAATCGTTAACAAAATCAAAGTAGTTGTCTTATTATTCTTTTTTCGTTTTTACAAAGTTAAGTTGGATGATCACGAATTCTTTCTTTTTTCAGACTAATTCTCTCTCTGCAGAAAAAATACATTCTGATATATTAATGGAATCACACTAAGAAATGGATAACAAAACCAAGTATTTGTGTTTTCATGATAATAGCTCTATATCACACACAATTCTCACAAGTTTTTAGATGAATGATTACGAATTCCTTCTTTTTTCAGACTAATTCTCTTTCTGTGGGAAAAAATTCATCCTGAAATTACTGGTGAGATCAAACTAAGAAATGTAGAATGAAATCAAAGTATTTCTCTTCTAATGATTGATGGTAATTATCATTATAACCAAGTTTAGTTGAATGATAACGAATTACTACTTTTTTTAACCTTAATTATCTTTCTGTGTAAAAAAATCATTCTGAAATACTTTTTTTTTACTTATCCTTTTATTAGTCTAAATTAAACAAGATCTTGGAGGTCGTGCTCATAAAGACGTTCAAGAACTCTTCTTGGTTCTCTGTACAGGGATCCTTTGTACAGAATCTCATACTGCATCGGTTGTCGCGCAGGATCTGAACCGCGTTTTGGATTCTGAAATACTAATGGAATAAAACTAAGGAATACTTAATACAATCAAAGTACTTGCCTTATTATGATTAATAAACCTCATTACACACATTTTATACAAGTGTACAATAAACATGTAATGATAAAATATAATAATGAAAAAATACTTTCGCTAAAACAATCTTCCACATCTAAAAAAAAAGAAAACTTCAAAAAATAAATAATCTATTGATTCAGTTATCTACCATCCATCGCTGTCAACAGATTGCCAAGATGCGAAGCCTAAAAAAAAAAGGCCTAAATGCAGAGTAACCCGGATGAAAGATGGCGCCGTTCAGTATGCCGCAGACGAAAGATTACCACCGTCGTCTGCGCCCATCTCTATACAATTTTGTTCTTTTGGTATTCCTTATTCGTACCGTCCTGCATCTTTTAACCTCTAAAATATGATTGGTTTTCTGTAAGGCGATTAGATTGAAATATTTGCCCTTTTTTGTGTGTGATGGGGGAAAAATAGGCTAATAGGGGAAAATATAAATCCTTTAGACTATTTATTCTTTTGTGGAATGCAAAATAGAAGCATTTTTTATCTATATAGGTCAGCTTTCTATAATCGTAAATCTACATTTTGGTAGATAGATTTTAGATTTTAGAGCAATTAATTTTGCATCTGTCAATACTAAAGCATATCGTCATATTCCTTCAATGACTATTTATTCTTCTGTGGAATGCAAAATAGAAGCATTTTTTAATCTATCTAGGTCAGCTTTATACAATCATAAATCTACATTTTGGTAGATAGATTTTAGATTTTAAAGCAATTAATTTTGCATCTGTCAATACAAAAGCATATCCTCTCCCTCCTTCAATGCCTTCATCTACTGAGGGTGGGCCACATGGTCTCTCCATATCTCCCTCCTTCAGTGCCTTCCTCTACCTTAGCTTGTTCCCTGATATTTGGCTAATCTATTTTCTTGATAAATAATGAAAAGCCAACCTTGAACGCGTTTCGGGCTGTTGGCGCTCGTCAGCATAGAGCCTGCTTTAGTCAAGAAAATGAGTTGGCCAAATATCAACGTTTAGTTGATTTCTGTTTATATTAGATAGCGCTCTGACCCTCGGGCTATGACCCTCATCAGTACAGTTGCGGCTTCGATTTTGGTCATGAAGATGGTCATGAAGAATGAACCAAAACACAAGATTTGACTAATTCAGATAAAGTTCAACTTGCATACCTGTATATGTATACGTTTTATAGCATTAATACGAATTTGTCCAAATATACTCATTTCTGAATTTACAGGAAGCTTCTAAGACCAGCCTTTTCGGTCGTTGAAGTACAGTTTGAAATTATATCAAAGCATCAAAATATAAGGTTATCCCAAACGTTCGTGTTTGTCTTAAAACGTTGATTTTCTTATTACTTGGTGAATAATATTATTACGACGAATACATAATAATACAATTACTTTATACATAATACAAAGACATTATACATAACGGCGAATAATATTGGTATTTCAATTTTTGCAAGTGTTTACGAACTTTTGGGACAACGTTGTATATAAGATCTGGTATTTCTAAATGTCAGCAGTTGACTTGAAGTTGAGAAAGAGACATACAGGAAAGCAGAAGTTCAGAAAGAATCAACAAAAGAATTTTGGTATATCGAAAAAGAGATAGAAAGAGTCAAAATCTCTATTGTGATGCAATGTCTCCCCTTCAGGCTAAATTACTCAGATTAATCTGTTTTTAAGATTACTATAGCGTCAAAAACAAAAGGGACTGGTTACTAACTCACACCCGATGACCTTAACTAAGTCAATGACCTTCTGCAAGATGGGGAGATATTGCATCAGGCAACATATAGACTGTATTAACCTAACTTGATATTAAGTTCAAATCCAACCCTTTTATCCTTTTAATTGAAATTTCGTACAGATTTTTATTATATTGTATCAAAGTTTTTATTAACAGAGTGTCATTTTTTATGTTTATATTTTACTACTCTGTAAATTTTCCTCATTGCTTATCTTTTGTTTTATCCTTCACAGTTTGTTCTTACCTTTAATATATTGCTGTGTTATCCTTAAGTATTTGTCTTTCCTAATTTTCCACGTGGAAATATGGCAACATGGCAACATTTGTTCATTCCTGGCCGCTCCGACCACCCAGAAGTCTGATAATTTGTACATTTGCATTGTTCATTGGACTGAGTGAGTGTTAAACGTTTCATACTTCTATGTGATCTGGAAGTATATTAAAATTAATTTACAAAATTTGTTCATTTCCAGCCAAACCTGACAACCCAGAAGTCTGAATATTTGTCAACTTGCATTGTCATCGGGTTCTGAAAAGTGTACCAAATTTCAGATTTCTACGTGCTCTAAAAGTATATTAAAAATCGATTGCAAGATTTGTGGACAGACAGAAAAGCAAATTAAATAAAAGCTTTTAATAAAAATGGCGCTTTACGATCAACGAAACAAAATTTACAAATATATGTTAATAAGGTACCATATATGTAAATCAGTAGGAAATGGGCTTAGCTCATCATCAATAACATTCCATCACGAACAGTAGCACCCAACCATAGGAAATAAATGGAGGAGAAATAAATACGACCATTTTTCAGCTCCAATAATTAACTCCGAGAACGCACCAGAAAAAATCCACAAAAATCCACTCGGAGTTATCGATTTCTAGTAATGTTCTGAATGGTGTCTGTACAACCTCGTTACTGCTCTAGCTACTGGATTCTCTCTTTGGTATAGTTTGATTTGCATATCTATTGATATCAGGGAACAGATTAAATCAACGTTTAGTTTATTTCTGTTACATTAGATGGCGCTCTGCTATCTAAAAAGCTAAAGTGCTTATGGTCAGGATATGTCTTCTTTGATTTTAATACCAATACCTGACCTTCTTTATTATTTGTTATTATTTTCACATATCTATAAATATAAGGGAACAGGTTAAATTAACGTTTAGTTCATTTCTGTTCCACTAGATGGCGCTCTGCCATCTAAAAAGTTCGTATTATTATGGTCAGGATATGTGTTTTTTTTTTATTTTAAAACCAATACCTGAACTTTATTATAAAATTTAATTATGTCACATATCTATCAATGAAAGGATTATATTTTAGGATCTATAGGATAAATGATCTTTAAAAACTTCAAGTGTCGTTTTACAATCACAGGCCGCAGTGCATTATATTGTATTATAAGTTACTTTATGTATTATTTACGAACGCAAAAATACGTCCAGGGTAGCCTAGTGGACATGGCATCTGCCCAGTAAGCGGAACATTGTGGGTTCGATTCCCATCCCTGGACACTTTTATTTTTCCGTTCATCATTACTCTTCATAATTCACCCTTTCATACCTCATCCAAAAAGGTTAGAAATAGTCAATATTTCACCTTAAAATAAATTTTGAATTTTCATTGAAAGGAAACTCATGCGGTGTAACTTCAAGTTGTCGTTTTACAATCACAGGCCGCAGTGCATTATATAAATGATCTTTATTTACATATTTCGATGAACAATGCGCTATGCCTTTTTCCTCCAAGAGAAATATTTCTATAGTGAAAAAATAAGGTCATCTCTTGATCATGCAATTGAAAATTGCTGATGGCTTGCGCCATCTGTCGGAATAAATATCAACTAATTGCTCATTTATTTTCTTATTTTTCAGAATATTTTGGACCCAAATACGCTTCTTGATCTATTAAGAATGGTAAAACACCGCTTGGTGCAATAATATTTATTATAAAGAAAATAAAGTCTCCAGGGCTAAGTTTCTTGCTCAAATTTTTATTCTCTAGCTTTCGGACCTGTCAGTCCTTTAACAGGAGTATCACGACAACAAATTGATGGTATATGTACTATTTTTATATATAATAATTTTTGGCATATTTAATTTTATAAAGTTTTAATTTAACAAAGAAAATAATATTAGTAATTTAAATTTTATCGCCATCTCTCTCTCTCTCTCTCTCTATCGTTAAAATTTTATACAAATAAATTTACTGGCAATGCGTTTCTTTTAAATATAATCAAATATTATCTCTACAGACCTTACTGCAATGATATGAGTTATTGAATGAGAGGGCTTGGCTCATCAGTAGTGAACCCTCTCAGCGGTTTCGCCAAATTAATCTCTAGACCGCTCTACTATTGTATTGGACTGGTTTTGTTATATACCCTGTATTTTCTATGGAAGGCAGCTTAGGGGTGTTTAGATAATATTTGATAATATTTGATGATATTTAAAAGAAACGCATTGCCAGTAAATTTATTTGTGTAAAAAAAAAAGAAAATAATAATAGATAGAATATTTACATAATAGATTGCGTAATAGAATGTTTACATATTTAATTATTAATGATATGGAAAGGTGGAGAAAACGTATATTATCTTCTTTGTGTGTTATAAACAGTTTTTGTAATTATGCGTGCATGGGTGGAGGCCACGCGCTGGTCGGATGATATAATATTTATACATAAAAATTGAAAATTTTTTTACCCTATTTTTATTTTTCCTTTTTCAAATAGTACATACTCTCTAAGTATGTTACCATATTTACCTATATTCTAACAATAAACAGGTGTTATAAGGAAATGTTTTTTGGTAATAAAAAACATAAAAATTAAAGAAATTTCAATAAATATTAAATATAAACGATAATGATGTATTATGATGCATTAGCGCGCCATCTGTCATCAAAATTCGAAACTATTATAGACGTTTATGATTCTTTTTAAAAATAAAAACAATTTCTACTGCCCTTACTGCAATGGAAAAATTAATGGGAGGGCCTGACTAATCAGTGGTGAACCCTCCCAGCGGTTTCGCCAGTTTAATCTAGCATACAGCTGTAATATTGCATTTTTCGATCTTCCTTTTATAGTGATACTGATGCTAGACTCTTGAGAATGGATATTTTAGATGACCTATGTATGTATATGATGAATACCTTTGTATATTATTGGGTTTTATTTTTTGGAAATTAATGATATATCTTGCATCATAACAAAGCCCGGCCACATACGGCCGTCACTATACCACTCTATTTGTCTAAACACGGAATTGCTTTACTACCCCAGCCACCCTATTCTCCTGACCTTGCTCCCAACGATTTTTTCCATTAACCTAAAATTAAAAAAGTCTTAAAAGGACCTCGATTTGACTCAATACCTGAAATATAGGAGAATTCGAAGAATATTTTGAAAAGCCTGAAAGATGAGGATTTTTAGAGGTGTTTTGATATCTGGGAAAAAAGATGGAACAAGTGTATAGATAGTGACTGTCATTATTTTGAGAAATTTAAATTAAACTTTATTATACTTTTGTATTTCTTTAAATATTTAGCATTCCTGGAAATTATTGATCACACTATATATGTAAAACAATTCTTCTGTTTCTCAAAAGATGCATCATTATGATATTTTAGTGTCGTAGATCATTTCCACAGCACATGTAAGTCTGTAGAAAGTTTATCTCCCAATATTTTCATTGCAAAAGCTTATTTTTCATGATTATTATTCTTTATGACAAAATCTTCTTTTATTTCGGGCAGCTGAGAGTTTTTTATGACTGTGCGCTGACCAAGGATTTTGGGAAGTACATTTTTATAGTCGTCTGCCAAGTTTGTAGCTTTTCTTTTGGTAACTGAGACTTTATATAGGGAGAATTGATGTTGGTAGTTAAGGCTTTCTTCAGTATTCTATTACAACTTCTGATATTTGTAAATATTTATATAATATTTATGTGAAGAGCAATTTTTCTGACCATACAACTAAAACTTACTAATGACTGAGCGCCCTCTATCCAATGGCCAATGTGTAAATAGGGAATTTGAATGAATTGTACAATTTTTGTTCTAAACTGGATGGTACTTGTTTCTGTCTCTTAAAAAAAAAACAGACGACATCAAAGACTTTTCATTTACTAAACTTTTGTTGATTAGTGTATATAATAAAAAAAACTTAAGAATAAAAAAACATGATCAATTTTCAGTTGCACGAGAAGTAGATGCTTTTGTCTTAATTAACTAACCAAATATCAGTACAATTTCAATATTTGATACCACAGTAGAACCTCTATTTAGCGGACACCTCTCTACAAAGGACAGTTTTCATTTTCAAAATTACCATTTTTACTATTTAGCAACTCTCCGGTAAGAGGACACCTCTCCGCAAAGGACAGTTCCATTTTCAAAATTACCATTTTTACTATTTAGCAACTCTCCGGTAAGAGGACACCTCTCTACAAAGAACAGTTTCCATTAGCAAAATTACCATTTTTACTATTTAGTAACTCTCCGGTAAGAGGACACCTCTCTACAAAGGATTGTTTTCATTTGTAAAATTACCATTTTTTACTATTCAGCAACTCTCCAGTAAGAGGACACCTCTCTACAAAGGACAGTTTTCATTTGCAAAATTAGCATTTTTACTATTTAGCAACTCTCCGGTAAGAGGACACATTCTCTCCCTAAACGACACTTTGGCTCTGTAATTAGGTGTCCTTTACACAGAGAGCTTTCCTGTATATATTATTTTCAAATATAATAATTAAAAAATACATATAGAACTATATTTAATGGTATATTTCTTTCTATGACTATTATTAAATGAAGCGTCACATTTTTGGTATAATATTACATTTTGTTTGCAGATCACTTACTCAATACTAAAAAAAAAAACAACTAAATTCAATAAAAAGATATACATTCGTAGAAATATATCCATATGTATATATTATATAATCTAAAAACTCAAATATTTCTATATTTAAAAATATATATTTTATTTTTATTCATTGATAATTTTACTTTTATTATCATCGATTTTTGGAAAGACTTTCAGTTTTCAAAATTCGAAACTATTTTAAAGGCGTGAGATTATTTTTGATATTAAACAATTTCTACTGCCCTTACTGCAATGGAAAAATTAATGAGTGGGCCTGGCTCATCAGTGGTGAACCCTCTCAGCGGTTTCGCTAGTTTAATCTACCATTTCAGTTTTGTTGTAAATATGCGTAGTTAACATATCTATCTTTTTAAATCACTAATATAGGAATAACTTTATAAATTCTATATAATGTGAAAATAATGTGTAATATTTCCTCAAGTAATTGAAAATAAAAGCTACTTGATGGTAAATAATTATCTTTTTCTTATCACGACTACACCTTTAACCCTTTACTTATCGATCCTTTGTCTTATTAACCCTTTTTATCTAACAACAAATAAAATTATTCATAACATATATACATAGAGCTGAATATTTGTTCATTTGAAAAAAGTGTTAAAACAGATAAAGTTAAAAAAACTAGAATTGCTGAGTTTGTGTAAAAATAGTGTGAAACAGTTTATTAAATATTAAAAATAAATAGGATTATACACAGAAGAAGTCAAAGTTGGCAATTTTTAATTTACTTTAAAAAAAATCTTTCTTTGAAAGAGAGAAATGAATTTCTTTTGAAAAATATAAAATATTAAACTTGCGGAGTGTTATTAAACCATGTGTTGCGCGGGAAAATTAATTTTTTTTCCCGCCAATTTTAAAAAAATGACAGACGAACTTTTCAAGTAAATTCCAATATGTAATTAAATCGTTAAGTCATCTAAAAGTTAATTAACATTCTTTTTTTAATAAAGTCTTTTTCTCTTCTACACGTCAAATTGATCAATTTTCCTCACTCTAAAATATACTTTTTAAAAATATATTTTTTCTTTAAACTTAATTGCAAATTTTAAAGTAAAAATTCCATTTAAAAATGGAAGCAATTAAGAGGTTATAAAAGTTTTGAAGTTGGAGAGGTTTATAATAATATTATATTGAGGTAATTATATAGAATGATTTAGAGTATGTAAATAGAATTTTATGATTTAGATTGGAAACAAAAATACATAGTTTCTATAATGGATCAACCCAAATAAATGTTTATATACAACTATTCCAAACCATTATAGACACGTATGATTCTTTTTTTTTAAATAAAACAATTTCTACTGTCTTTACTGAAATGGAAAAATTAATGGGAGGGCCTGGCTCATCAGTGGTGAACCCTCCAAGGGTTTCGCCAGTTTAATCTACCATACCGCTGTTATATTGCATTTTTTCGAACTTCCTTTTCTAGTGATACTGTTGCTAGACTCTTTGAATGAAATTTTAGATGAACTATGGACATAAGCTTTGAGGACAGCAGAATTACATACAATTATAAATGTATAATTTTTCCATTGCAGTAAGGACAGTAGAAATTGTTTATTTTTTAAAAAGAATCATACGCGTCTATAATAGTTTCGAAATTTGATAACAGATAGCGCGCTAATGCATCATTATATATATATTTTATAAACAATCATCATTTAGAATTTGAATTGTAGTTGTTGTAAAAAGTTTTAAAATTATAATTTCAAATGACATCTACCGATGCAATTAATAATTATGATATATTTTTGATAATATTGAAATATATTATATCTACAGACCTTATAATGCAATATGATAAGAAAATATTGAAAGAGAGGGCTTGGCTCATCAGTGGTGAATCTTAGCAGCGGTTTCGCCAGTTTAAACTACCTTGATATGGTAGATTAAACTGGCGAAACCGATGGAAGGGTTTACCACTGATGAGTCAGGCCCTTCCGAAATTTTATCATTGCTGTAGAGACGCCATTAGGAAATCTTTAATTCAATAAACAGAAACATTTGCTCAAAATACAAGGTTGTCCCAAAAGTTCATGTTTTTCTAAAACGTTGTTTTTCTTATTACTTGGTGAAAAATATTATTACGGCGAATACATAATAATACACATTACTTTATACATAATACAATACAAGGTGGGTATGATTATAGATCGACGTTTAACAAGTGTTTCCCATCCCTGGACATTTTATTTTTCCGTTCATCATTACTCTTCACAATTCATCTTTTCATACTTCATCCCTATGTCAAAAATCAACAGTGTATACCAATCGTCCACCAAACTCTAACAAATATTTAATTAAAGAAAAAGACAACTCCTGATCGCGTAACTAAAAGTTACTGATGGCTTACGCCATCTATCGGAATAAATATCAACTATTCTCGTTGATTTCTAATTATTCCAGAATTGGCCAAATACCCATTCTTGATTAATCAAGAAAAGCTAACCATGTACGCGTTTCGGGCTGTTGGCCCTCATCAGCGTGGTGCAAACTGTACTTCAACGACCAAAAAAACTGGTCATTCAAGGCATCCTGAAAAATAATGAAACAGCTAGTTAAGGTCAGAATTGCGTGAGACCGCAATACAATATCAGAAAATAGTACAAATGTAATATTGTACTGGGATAAAGGTACATAAATTAAGAAAAAAGACATCTCCTTATCAATCAACTGAAAGTCGCGTGAGAACGCGAAACAATGTCAAAAGATAGTACAAATGTGAAATTGTACTAGGATAAAGTACATAAATTAAGAAAAAGGGCATCTCCTTATCAGACAACTGAAATTCGCGTGAGAACGCGAAACAATGTCAAAAAACAGTACAAATTTGATATTGTACTAGGATAAAGTACATAAATTGAGAAAAAAGGGCATCTCCTTATCGAAACAACTGAAAGTTGCTGATGGCTTGCGTCAAATATTCGATTTATATCAACTTTATAAAATGTCAACCCAGCAAATGTACTAAGTGACCAACAATGACAAAGAAGGACGTCCTCTGTAACGCCAGGAAATCCCACCGAGAAATTCCACGTAATGGAAGTCTTTTGGGCTCGCCGCCAACATATTTGTCATCCGCTATCAAAGACAGCCTGGTTAACCCTAACATTTAGGCCTAGCTTCTTAAAATGGCCGCCGCATCATTTAACAGAAGAAAGAAAGAAACATAGAAAGACTTCGTATATATAAATCTCTTTTCTTTTAAAACACAAAACAATAATTGAACTACAAACATCGCTTAATACTGAATTCTTAAACTCATTTACCTTTCTTTTTTTTATTTGTTATATTTAGCAAATGAAATTGGTATAATCAAACTTTTACTCAATTAGGACTGTTTCTTTTAAGATATTCCAACTTTAGATATGGTTTTTATAAAAAGACAAATTGATGAAAAAGACATATATAATGAATCAAGCTAAAATTTATTTTACGAATTAGAGCATCTCCTGATCATGCAAATTAAAGTTGCTGATGGCTTTCGCCATCTATCGGAAAAAATATCAATTATACGTTAATTTTTTAAAAATATTTCTGAATACTAGCTAAATTTCTTTTCTTCTTTTTTTCTTTTCTGAGCTAAGATTCAGTTTCTTCCTCTGCTTCTCATTTTTCTTTTAGATTCATTTCTAACAGGAGAATCATCTGTATAAGACGGAATGTCTTAATAAAGGCTTGTGTGTGTGAATACTAGTCAAATACCCTTTCTTGATATATCAAGAAAAGGCTACCACCTACGCGTTTCCGGTTGTTGGCCCTCATCATCGTGGTATAGGCTGTACTCAACGAGGTTGAGGTTTCACGCAGCATGTATCAGCAACTTTCAGTTGCATAATCAGGAGATTTTTTTGTTCTTAATTTATTAACCTGTGAGACAGGAAAACTCATTTTTTGTGATAATATTTTATATATTTATTTACTTATGTATTGATTGTGCCAACATACCAATTTTTTTATTAAAAAAATATACAGTAACAAGACATATACTTTTAAACTTTAAAATATTCAGAATGACATTCCGATAACAAACATCAAAAGCTTATTTTGAAAAACATTTATCTTCAGAAGTTACAACAGCTTGAAAGTAAATTGGAGTTGCCAACATAATAAGACAAGTATTTTACAATATTGCAATATTTGCATATATCCATTTCCCATTTTTCCAATTTCTTTGAAAAAATAGATATTATAAATATAGATGAATGAGATTTCTGTTGTATTTTTTGGAATTATCTTGAGGATTATGCTATGGAATTATTTGCTGGTTCTTTTTAGGACTAAATGGTATTGGTGATACAGTCGTGGTAAAAATCTTGAAAGTAAAATAATAAAAATAGTAAAGATTAGAAATTGCTTTAATTGAGTGTATGAGATATATAAAAAACATAATTTGGTAAAAGTACTGTCTGGCTTAAGGCATTAGAATAAAAAAATGAACAACTTATTTACATAATGTACAAAAGGTTTGAGCCAGCCATCGGGAAACAATAACAATAATTTTTTTATAGTGAAAACGGCGACCTCTGGTGGTCGATTTAGCTGAGTATTTTATCTATGAAATATATTTGATAATCATATTTTTATATAACATATATAAGTAACGTGGATGACTTTTCTTGATTTGTCAAGAAAATGGGTCAGGGAACAGGCTAAATCAATGTTTAGTTGATTTCTGTTCCACTAGATGGCGCTCTGCCATCTAAAAAATACATATGCTCCTGGTCAGGATATGCCTTCTTTATTTTTAATATCAAACACCTGACCCTTTTATTTTTTTTTCTATTATTTTTTAACACACATATATGTGAAAAAAATAATAGAAAATGATAATAATAAAAAGGTCAGGTGTTTGATATTAAAAAATAAAGAAGGCATATCCTGACCACGAGTACATGTGATTTTTAGATGGCAGAGCGTCATCTGGTGGAAGAGAAATCAACTAAACATTGAGTTAACCTGTTGCCTGATATTAGGCCAACCCATTTTATTGATAAATCAGGAAAAGAAAAATATATTTTTTTCACAAATATATGCTAAAAGATACAACTTCCTTAAGGTTTGTCTCCATGATTGTAAATTTTCTACTTCCCTTACTGCCATGTTTTAAACTATTGGGAAGCCGCCATTCAAGGCTTACTTATTAATATCGTATTTGTAATGACTTAATAAAGCTTGACGTACTTATATCTTTTGGGATTAAATGAATATCATTGTAGTAAGGTATATAGAGATCTATTTGTTAATATATTTACATATCGTGATAACCATATTTCCATATAATTAGAAATTTTAATTGATAAACGGCGAGTGTGTAATTGTAATTGTGATGTTAAAACCTAATTAAACCACCTAACGGAGACACTTGACGCTGTCCGAGGTGAAGTCTTAAGCAAACATAGCTGGGGAAGTGTTTAGCGACTGTAACTTGGTGACGTCTCTTTAACCCTCTCTGTCTTACATTATCCTTCACACACAACATGTGTGGTTTTACTTGAAAAATACTATAGATGTGAAATCCGTCATTTCTGGAGAAGCTTCAAGGTCACTGTAATATCTTTCAGAGTTATTGTCTGAATCCCGATATACATGCGGAAAGGTACAACTTCCTTAAGTTTTGTCCATGAGTGTATTTGGTTATCTCGTGTGTCTTCAATAAAGGTCACTGTAATATCTTTCAGAGTTATTGTCTGAATCCCGATATACATGCGGAAAGGTACAACTTCCTTAAGTTTTGTCCATGAGTGTATTTGGTTATCTCGTGTGTCTTCAATAAAGGTCACTGTAATATCTTTCAGAGTTATTGTCTAAATCCTAATGTATATGTTGAAAGGTACAACTTCATTTTGTCCATTAGTGTATTTCATGTAAACAACAAGCTCAGAAAACAATATGAGAATGTGACAAAGTTTTGCGGGACTATAGTATTCATATGTATCAAAAGTAGTACTTCTACCTTTAAAATTTACTTGTTTTATAGCAATTATAGTTATAGAAATTATTATTCTGTATGTGCACAAATCTTGAGGTTTTACAACTATGAAAAATACTACAGAGGTGAAATCCGTCATTTGTGGAGAAGCTTCAAGAAACTCCCTTTTTGATCGTTTAGATACAGTCTGCACCACGCTGACGAGGGCCAATAGCCCGACACGCGTACGCAGTTAACTTTCCTGGATAAATCAAGAAAATATATTTTGGCCGATTATAGAAAATAATTAAAAAATCAACGAATAGTTGATATTTATTCTGTTTAGACTTGGAAATATATCTGTTCTTTTTGTGTTATATAATATTTCACCTTATATACATGGATATTCAAATTTACTATGAGATTTGTGTGTTGAAAGTCTTGATATTTCAATATTCTTTTTAGATTTCACATCAAAAGGATTCGGAATCCCTAGAAAACAGGGTAGGCGTCAGATGTATTTTGTTTACCGTAACGATAAAGTTGGGATTTGTTAGTCATGCTCATGCCTTCTAAAATTTAAAACATATTCCGATAGATGGCGCAAGCCATCAGTAACTTCTATTATATTATTAGGATGTGTTCCTCTTTTTTTCCAATGTTTAGGGAATTATCTTGGGTTATAAAAACTCCTAGAGAAAATTCATAAAAAAACGCGATATCATAAGACGAAAGGTTTCTTTTAAAGTTTTTTTTTATTATTGTTTTGCCGAGCTTTCTTTCGAGCATTTCTTCCCTTCTGCAGAAGAAAAATTCAATTTGGAATCCAATGGCCCCCGATTCTTACAAAGGTCTAACCCCACCAGCGAGTGCAAGTAACCAAAACGGAGCTCTGGCACATATGTAAGTTTATTATAAAATAAATAAAGCTTCCAGAGTTAAGTTTCTTGTACAACTTTTTATTTTCAAGCTTTTGGACTTGTCAGTCCTTCAACAGGAGTATCACGTTAACAACTTAATAATAAATACAAATTTTATATACACATTATTATATACATATTTTGAATACTTATTATATATATTGAGATAAAAATATATTACATTTGTAAGTGCAAAAGTCGAACTGATTTTCATAGGGGAAGATATGTGGTGTACTTACAGTAAAAGCAGTTACCAACTTCTACCCACCATGATTATCATGGCCTGTACCACACATGTACTAGGGATAACTAAACAATAACAGAAAGAGTTTGATACAGCATTTATCTACCTACAACAAACCTTTCACACAACCAGCAAATGATTTTCAAAAACAACATTATTTAAAAAAAATCCAAAACTCAATTAAATATAATCATTTATAAAAAGTAAGGAATAAAGAGAGAATTCTATAAAGAATGATTTTCACATATATACGAAAGGAAATATTTTTCCAAACTTTTAATCCAAATTTGTAAGAATAATATTTTTCCAAAAATTATTTTTCCTTCTTTCACTTTTAAACAAAACGAATTCAAAACTTCCTCTCTTTTTTTATAAAGTTACTAATTTAATAATAGTTTAGAAATGGTTAGAAGGAGATGAAGTTAAAGTTTGTTGATTTTTATTTAGGATATAGAAATATTTGGGAAATATTTTCTCATTTTTGAAACGAAAATACAAGATATTCCCTATAGAGATTAAATAAAACTATAAATTGAGAAATACTTCACTTGATAATATCTTTCTTAATCTATTTATTATTTTGATTTGTTTTATATATTTCCACTCATGGACAAAACTTAAGGAAGTTGTAACTTTTACCATGTATATCGGGATTCAGATAATAACTCTGAAAGATATTACAGTGACCTTTATTGAAGACACACGAGATAACCAAATACACTCATGGACAAAACTTAAGGAAGTTTTACCTTTTAGCATGTATATCGGGATTCAGACAATAACTCTGAAAGATATTGCAGTGACCTTTATTGAAGACACACGAGATAACCAAATACACTCATGGACAAAACTTAAGGAAGTTGTACCTTTTACCATGTATATCGGGATTCAGACAATAACTCTGAAAGATATTACAGTGACCTTTATTGAAGACACAAGAGATAACCAAATACACTCATGGACAACACTTAAGGAAGTTGTACATTTTAGCATGTATATCGGGATTCATACAATAACTCTGAAAGATAAAAGCGTCCAACCTTTCATTTACCAAAGCTGGTGTTATGGCTTTGTCACCGACCCAAGGCCGGTAGTTTGCGGCGACGGTCAATAGATTTTAGTTTTGTTTTGACGTTTAATTTTTTTAACGGGACAGGCGACATTTGCTTCTATAGTACAAGTAAAGTTATATTATATAATTGTCTCTCAAACCCGAAACTTTGAATCTAGAAACAGCTTTCATTCAACCGCTTTATGAATAGTACTTGGCCATATTTGACATGGTTACATAATAATTGAAACCATTCTAGTTCGCACAAACCATTTTTTCTGCTAATAAACAACGCCTATAAGTGGATTGACATCTTTTAAGACATCCTCCTGTACCTAGTCAACTGACTTGTCCATAAGAAAAAGAAGAAGACCAACAGGCCAATAAGTAAAAATACATAAACCAGATATAACATATGCACAGCTTATCATTCATAGTTATATACAAGATTGCTTAGAACAGAGGTATTTGAAAGAGCATCATTCATGTTAACAAGATCTCAAGAGATTTCTAGATTTTCACATATAATTTCCTTAATTTACCCAAGTTTGTAGAATAAATTGGAGATTAAATCCTATTAAATTAATCCTATGACATATTCTACAAATATCTAAATGATAACATTATAAAATAAATATAAAAGTTGAAGAAAGAGTCAATAAATGAAATTAAAATAGGTTTGAATAAAGAACAAAAAAAAAACATACTTTGTAAAATATTTCGAACATAGTCAAAATGTATTAAATTTATTCACAGAGAGAAGTGCATATAGATCAAATGTCTATTTTAAACAGAGAACGATACCACAGATTACAAACTCCCAAAAATATAATAGAGAGGAAAATATACTATGTAAAATAGCTCGAACATAGTCAAAATGTATTAAATTTATTCACAGAGAGAAGTGCATATAGATCAAATGTCTATTTTAAACAGAGAACGATACCACAGATTACAAACTCCCAATAATATAATAGAGAGGAAAATATACTATGTAAAATAGCTCGAACATAGTCAAAATGTATTAATATATTCCCAGAGAGCATATATTAAAGGTCTATTTAAACAGAATAATACCACAGAGTCCCCACACAATATAATTGAGAGGAAAACATAATATGAAATATATTTCGAACATGGTCAAAATGTATTAAATTTATTCACAGAGAAAGAAGAGTAATAAACACAGAGTACAATCCCCACATAATATAATAGGAAGGAAAACATACTATGTACAATAGCTCGAACATGGTCAAAATGTATTAAATTTATTCACAGAGAAAGAAGAGCATTAAACAGAGAACAACAACACAAAGTACAAACCACTAATAATATAATAAGGAGAAAAATATACTATGTACAATATTTCGAACATGGTCAAAATGTATTAAATTTATTCACAGAGAAAGAAGATCATTAAACAGAGAACACCACAGAGTACAATCCCCACATAGTATAATAGGTAGGAGAACATACTATGTACAATAGCTTGAACATGGTCAAAATGTATTAAATTTATTCACAGAGCATAGATTAAAGGTCTATTTTAAACAGAGAACAATACCACAGAGTCCCCACACAATATAATAGGGAGGAAAACATACTATGTACAATAGCTCGAACATGGTCAAAATGTATTAAATTTATTCACAGAGATTAAAGGTCTATTTTAAACAGAACAATACCACAGAGTCCCCACACAATATAATAGGGAGGAATGCTAATGAATGGCTGACAACCAACTCTGTATATATTTAGAACTAATTTCCCGCCCATAATGATATCTTTCCTTGGCAGACGATGTCAGCCCTAGGGAAAGGGAATAAAGTTGGAAGAACCGAATAAATTGCTTAGAATACTATAATTATCATCTGTAAATTATCTGTGAATTTTTATAATCAAAAGAAGAATAATAATAATAGTTTTTGACTTTTTATTATAAAAAATATATTTAATGTAATAACAATCGAAATACAAATTTTATTTAAATCAAATGTATAAAATAAATTGGATCAAAATATCATTTATTTTACCAATATTTCAGTTGGCTGAACGCCAACCTTTATCAAGGTATTATAACATTTTAAAGTGTTTCAACAACAAATTCAGCGCCACATAACGCGTCAACAGAATTAAGTTTAAAAAATAATTTTGCTTATATTCAATGGGGGAAAAATGATATATATATTTATATTATGGACATAAATAATTTTTGTAAAATAAGGGTGTGAATATTGAGTTTGAATATTTGATTATTATTATATTTTATAAACTGTTATATATAATTGTGCTTCATAATAATAATAATAAAAGGGATTTTGAAGCAGGCAACACCCGTTGTTAGAACGTCAATATTCTGTGATTATAATATTCTTTGTCTTGCAGACGATATATTACCCGTTGGCCTAAAATTTAGGCCTAGAGGTAGATGTGAATACCTCAACTGAGGGAATAAACATAATATGCAAAATGATGATATGCAAATTATAAAAAAACTATAGAAATATAAACGTACTACCGTTAAGATTAACAAATATTCAAGCATTTTTTATTAATATTTTTGCATTAGAAAATTTTCAAGTTAAACATTGCTTTTTAAAATACATTTTATAGGGTATCCCAAAGTATTGTAATATACAATTATACTCTTGCACTCTTGTAATATACATAAACTCATGGACAAAACTTAAGGAAGTGGAAAGCCTTTAATGTTGCTGGTCGTCTGTTTCTTTTTTTTTCTCTCTAAGGAGACAATTTTGTTCACACTTGGTTAGAGTGTTTGTCTTCAATAAAGGTCACTGTAATATCTTTCAGAGTTATTGTCTGAATCCCGATATACATGCTAAAAGGTATAACTTCCTTAAGTTTTGTCCATGAGTGTAGTTGGTTATCTCGTGTGTCTTCAACAAAGGTCACTGTAATATCTTTCAGAGTTATTGTCTGAATCCCGATATAAATGCTAAAAGGTAAAACTTCCTTAAGTTTTGTCCATGAGTGTAGTTGGTTATCTCGTGTGTCTTCAACAAAGGTCACTGTAATATCTTTCAGAGTTATTGTCTGAATCCCGATATACATGCTAAAAGGTACAACTTCCTTAAGTTTTGTCCATGAGTGTTTTTGGTTATCTCGTGTGTCTTCAACAAAGGTCACTGTGATATCTTTCAGAGTTATTGTCTGAATCCCGATATACATGCTAAAAGGTACAACATACTTAAGTTTTGTCCATGAGTGCATTTGGTTATCTCGTGTGTCTTCAATAAAGGTCACTGTAATATCTTTCAGAGTTATTGTCTGAATCCCGATATACATGCTAAAAGGTACAACTTCCTTAAGTTTTGTCCATGAGTGTATTTGGTTATCTCGTGTGTCTTCAACAAAGGTCACTGTAATATCTTTCAGAGTTATTGTCTGAATCCCGATATACATACTAAAAGGTATAACTTCCTCAAGTTTTGTCCATGAGTGTATTTGGTTATCTCGTGTGTCTTCAACAAAGGTCACTGTAATATCTTTCAGAGTTATTGTCTGAATCCCGATATACATGCTAAAAGGTATAACTTCCTCAAGTTTTGTCCATGAGTGTATTTGGTTATCTCGTGTGTCTTCAACAAAGGTCACTGTAATATCTTTCAGAGTTATTGTCTGAATCCCGATATACATGCTAAAAGGTATAACTTCCTCAAGTTTTGTCCATGAGTGTATTTGGTTATCTCGTGTGTCTTCAACAAAGGTCACTGTAATATCTTTCAGAGTTATTGTCTGAATCCCGATATACATGCTAAAAGGTATAACTTCCTCAAGTTTTGTCCATGAGTGTATTTGGTTATCTCGTGTGTCTTCAACAAAGGTCACTGTAATATCTTTCAGAGTTATTGTCTGAATCCCGATATACATGCTAAAAGGTATAACTTCCTCAAGTTTTGTCCATGAGTGTATTTGGTTATCTCGTGTGTCTACAATAAAGGTCACTGTAATATCTTTCAGAGTTATTGTCTGAATTCCGATATACATGCTAAAAGGTACAACTTCCTTAAGTTTTGTCCATGAGTGTAAATTTTATTATATGATGAAAAATTATGCAGTAAGTTATTTCAAATAATATTTATCTTTTTATACTTATTCCTAGCATACGTATTATTACAGGCCATGATAATCATGGTGGATAGTAGTTGGCAATTGCTTTTACTGTAAATACACCACATATCTACACATATAAAAAGCGCAGTTCAACTTTTACACTTACAAATATGCTAGAGAGCCCTGTTTGGTTACTTGCACTCACTGGTAGTATTAGTATTCTACAAGAATTTGGAACCATTGAAGCAATGTTTACTTTAGAAAAAAAGTTGCTAATTCGGGATTCGAACCTGGGACATGTCTTTCGAGAGAACCAACAGTTTACACCACTACTCTAACACCTCTCTATATAGCCATGATATTCATGAAGGATTGAGTTGGCGACTGCCTTAACTGCAAGTGCACCATATATCTACATATGTGAAAAGCAATTCAAATTTTACACTTACAAATATACCAGAGAGCCCTGTTTGGTTACTTGTATTCACTGATAGTGTTGGAATTCTGCAAGAATTTGTAACCATTAAAGTAATTTTTACTTGAGAAAAAAAGTTGCTAATTCGGGATTCGAACCTGGGACATATCTGTTGAAAACCAACAGTTTACACCACTACCCCATCAGCCCTCTATATAATATATATAAATAATACTATATAAACCTGAAGATAGAGGTTGCCTGACTGGCATTCATATTTCTATGAAAAATAGACACTTCGGCCAGTTAGAGTTTTTTTATTTCTCAACGTTTCAACAAAAGTATTTTGTCTTCGTCAGGAGAAGTAAATAAAAATAAACCATTTATTTATTTGATTATAATTTTATTATTATATATTTATTTATTTCCAAGATCATAGTCTTTGACGAGTTTAATATTTGTTTTTGACTCACGCTTAAGATGTTGTACTAAATTCGAAAAATCACGTGAGAACGCCCTTGCAACCTCAGAACAATTTTTAACGCCTTGTCAAATTCTTTATTTACTTCTCCTGACGAAGACATATTTTTGTTGAAACGTTGAGAAAATAAAAAAAAACTCTAACTGGCCGAAGTGTCTATTTTTCATAGAAATAATTAATATATACAGTTACGAGCGTCATCCGTTCTTAATTCTTCATCTCCTAATCATTTGTCATCTCTGTCACCGTTTGCCTTTTTTTGGAATGGCGCCCTCCTATTGGTTGGCTACGATCACGCCACCTTTGCCCCCCCCCCCCCCCCACTAGCTTTTTCGTTTTTGTAACTATTGTGTTGGAGCGGATCGCTCCTTAAATAAATGCATATATTAGTTAATAACTAAATGGAATCCTCTCTTTCTTTTTCCCAGTAAGAGACGCCTACGGAAGCCAACAGTACATAGACAGATAAAGCACATAGGCTATAGTTATTAACTAATATATGCATTTATTTAAGGCGCCAATTTATAATTGTAACAAATAGTATTTGAATAGAAACATTCAATCGGGTAAAATACGGGCGTTGCCCGGGTCATTCGGCTAGTATTATATAAACCGGAATTTTACTTAATCTCCCACATTCAATATTACATCTAGAACAATGATAGCAACGATGGTTTAAAATATAAAGATACTTACCATGTCTCTATATGGCATTATTCCAGCAAAGAAGAGAAGAATTAGATCATCAAGCTGAAGAAACCTTCTCGACATGATGATAATCATAATGTTCCAATCAAGAAACAAGATTTTGTTTATTTCCCATACTGTGAAAAAAATACTTTTATAACCCGTTTAATTGAGGACCAAATTTTACTTTGTATATACCTTGTAGAATACTAATACTACCAGTGAATACAAGTAACCAAACAAGGCTCTCTGGTATATTTGTAAATAATATTTTTATCTTTTTTTTTTTCGTTTTTTTTCATGTGTTAAGCGTATTTACGCAAGTTTGGCCTTAAATACCCATTTCTTGGTTTTTAAAGAAGCTACTGGGACCAAAAAATCTTTCTGGTCGCTGTGGTACAGCCTACTCCACGCTGACGAGCGCCAAAAAGCGCGAAACGCGTTCGTGGATGGCTTTTCTTGATTTATCAAGAAATTGGGTTGGCCAAATATCAGGGAACAGGCTAAATCAATGTTTAGTTGATTTCTGTTCCACCAGATGGCGTTCTGCCTTCTGTAAAGCAACATATGCTCCTGGACAGGATATGCCATTTTTATTTTTTATATTTGTAAGTGTAAAAGTTGAACTGCGCTTTTCATATGTGTAGATATGTGGTGTATTTACAGTAAAAGCAGTTGCCAATTACTACCCACCATGATTATCATGACCTGTGTACTAGGATAAGAAATAAAAGATAAATATTATTTTAAAATAATTTACCATAGTTCATTATGGATAGCCTGTTTGGTAGATTTGATCTTTTTTTTTTTTTTGCTTATCCCTAAAACACATAGTACAAGCCATTATAATCATGGTGGGTAGAAGTTGGCGACTGCTTTTACTGTAAGTGCACCACATGTCTACACATGTGAAAAGCAGTTAGACTTTGCACTTTCTAATGTGCCAGGGTTCCGTTTGGTTACTTGCACTCGCTGGTAGGATTGGGGGCCATTGGAGCATTTTATCAGATAAAAAAAGTGCCCAATGCGGGAATCGAACCCGGGTCGTAGCGGTTGAAAACCAACGGTTTAGACATTCCTTACACCGACCCCCTTATTTGATCTGAAATAAACCATTGAGGAAATCTAGAACACAATAATAGATATCACTGCTATAAATTGAGTTACAATTTTGAAGAAAAAAAGAAAGAAATCAGATATAAAATCATTCTCATTCTTTTTCTCGCACGATTTCAAAGCGATTTTATGACTCAGCAATTTTCCACAAAATTCTTTTGACGTCGAGTAACTCTGACCAGAAGATAATGGAACAGAAGATGGCCGAACGCCGAGAATTTCCTCTTTCTTCAATACAGTAGAACACAGAATTCTCTATATCTTTACTTGAACCAAAATACCTCTTTATAAATACCACTTTCTAAATAAATATTTTAACAAATTATTTATTATATTTTATGTACAGATTATTAATGATGCACTTAGCGCGCCATCTGTTATCTAAATTCGAAACTATTATAGACGCGTATGATTCTTTTTTTTAAATAAACAATTTCTACTGCCCTTACTGCAATGGAAAAAAAATAATGGGAGGGCCTGGCTCATCAGTGGTGAACCCTCCCAACGGTTTCGCCAGTTTAATCTACCATTATCAGTGGTGAACCCTCCCAGCGGTTTCGCTAGTTTAATCTACCATTATCAGTGGTGAACCCTCCCAGCGGTTTCGCTAGTTTAATCTACCATCATCAGTGGTGAAACCTCCCAGCGGTTTCGCTAGTTTAATCTACCATCATCAGTGGTGAAACCTCCCAGCGGTTTCGCTAGTTTAATCTACCATCATCAGTGGTGAACCCTCGCAGCGGTTTCGCTAGTTTAATCTACCATCATCAGTGGTGAACCCTCCCAGCGGTTTCGCCAGTTTAATCTACCATCATCAGTGGTGAAACCTCCCAGCGGTTTCGCTAGTTTAATCTACCATCATCAGTGGTGAACCCTCCCAGCGGTTTCGCCAGTTTAATCTACCGCTGGGAGGGTTCACCACTGATGAGCCAGGGGTCCTCCCATTAATTTTTATATTGCAGTAAGGGCAGTAGAAATTGTTTATTTAAAAAAAAAAGAATCTTACGCGTCTATAATAGTTTCGAATTTAGATAACAGGTTATTAATGTTTTTCTATATATTTATATTATTTATATTTTTCTACTCTCAAGAAACTTCCCTCATTACTTACCATACCAGTGGTAACTTGTATCTTATAAATGTTGATTTTGTGCTTGTCTTAAATAAATTTGTCTTTCCTAATTTTCGACATTACAATTTTATATTAATACATTTTTCACTATATATTCTCATATATAGGTAAAATAAATACTCCAATGGCCCCCCGATTCTTGCAAAAGTCCAACCACACAGCCAGTGCGAGTAACCAAACGGGGCTCTGGCACATTTGTAAATTTGCAAAGTCGAACTGCTTTTCACATGTGTAGACATGTGGTGCACTTACAGTAAAAGCAGTCGCCTACTTCTACCCACCATTATTATCATGGCCTGTACCACGTGTACTAGGGATAAGCAAAATATATATATATATATATTAAAGGTTATTCTCAATAAATATTTCTAATCAAAAAATATTTTATTAAACTTCCATTAGATAAGTAAGAGAAACAAAAAATTGTGAAGGAACTTGATTGAACTACAATATTTAAAAAGGAGATGTAAAAAAATATCTGTTAAAATTATTTTAAAATATGAGCATATTGATAAATATAAGATTCAAAAATATTTAAAATTTATATTGAACAATTAAAGTAATTAATAGAGAAATATAAGATAATAAAAGAAAGGCATCTACTAATTGTGTAACTAAATGTTGATGATGGCTTGCGCCATCTATCGGAATAAATATCAACTAGTTGTTTGTGAACTTAACGATTTGATTTCCGATTAAAAAAATCTTATTTAAAGTTCAATTCATTTTGTAAATACATTCTAAACTTTCTACAAAATCTGGATCTCTAATGTTTTCATGCGTTGAATAATGTAAATAACTTATGTAAATAAACTTTTCTCCTTGTTTGACGCAAGTATCCCTTGCGGGATATAGCACTTTGGAAATAAAATAATTGTAATTGTAAAACGACAAAGTTACACCGCATGAGTTTCTTTTCAATGAAAAATCAAAATTTTATTTCAAGGTGAAATATTGACTATTTCTAACCGGGCAACTCTGTGCTTCACTTCCATCAATAATACACAATATGACCCAGAATAAGTATATTGCTACGGCGTTTTATGGTTTCCACAAGTCCATATCTCAGAAGAAGGCCAAGTGACACTCACTCCTCACTTTCTTACTGCTACTCTTTTTGTGTTGTTTTTCTTGCTTCCCTCTTTCTCTTTCTTGTTTTTTTTTCTTTTTCTTCTGTATATATCGTTATTTCCTTTGTCTCACTGCTTTGTTCTTATGCATACCTCTGGTTAATCCTGTATAGGGTCAGTGACCCTGAATAAAGGCTTTTTGTTGTTGTTGACTATTTCTAACCTTTTTGGATGAGGTATGAAAGGGTGAATTAAAGTGGACATGGCATATGCCCGGTAAGCGGAACATTGTGGGTTCGATTCCCATCCCTGGACACTTTTATTTTTCCATTCATCATTACTCTTCATAATTCAGCCTTTCATACCTCATCCAAAAAGGTTAGAAATAGTCAATATTTCACCTTGAAATAAAATTTTGATTTTTCATTGAAAAGAAACTCATGCGGTGTAACTTCAAGTGTCGTTTTGCAATCACAGGCCGCAGTGTATTATAAATTGTAATTGTAATCGTTGATTTTTAAAATTATTCTAGGATTCATCGAAATATATATGATATCGGATCCCAGTACAATATTTCTTACTTTTATATATATTTTTAAATATAAAACGTATTAATTTTATAATTGAGTGTTTTAATAAGGTTATAATTGTGCATACAAATATATTAAAAATAAAAAAGGCATATCCTGACCAGGAGCACATGTGCTTTTTAGATGGCAGAACGCCATCTGGTGGAACAGAAATCAACTAAACATTGATTTAACTTGCTCCGTGATATTTGGCCAACCCAATTTCTTGATAAATCAAGAAAAGCCATCCACGAACGCGTTTCGCGCTGTTGGCGCTCGTCAGCGTGGAGAAGGCTGTACCACTGCGACCAGACGAATTTTGGTCTCTCAGAGGCTTCTTAATATATTATAATAATATGTTATTATAATTCTAATTTTAAAATTAATTATCAATGTGATTATCTTTATGTTGCACTTTGAAAAAGGCAAGCTTTCGTGTATAGACTCTTTCATATATTTCTCTCTGAGGATTCCATTAGATCCCGTGTGGATCTCATGGAATAAAGTCCGCCCTAGACTGACGAGGGCCATTAGCCCGAAACCATGGTCTCTAGGTGGACGCTTATCAGTTTGCCAAAGTTGGTGTTGTGGCTTTGTCACCGACCTGATGCCGCTAGTTGCGGCGAGGTCAATAGATGGCGTCAGATTCTGACGTTTATTTCGACGGGAGAGGCGACCATTGCTTCTATATCTCTCTCTATTTACATATTTACAGGCTTACAATCTTGTATATAGGCCCTAGAAGAATCTAGGCTTGAATGCCTGCTTTTTAAGAGTGCGGAATATGTATATGAAAAAAATAGTAGAAAAATGAAATTGTACTGTGTATCAGGTTAATTTATGTTAAAGAGAAAGGTTACTCCTGGCATTGTGTACGATTAAAAGTTACTGATGCCTCGCGCCATCTATTGGAATAAATTTTCATTTTTTATATTTCTCTTTTAATAATAAAAATATTCAAACTAAGCTCTTTTGCTATATGTTTAGAGTTAGTAATTCAAATAAGTGATGGGTCTTTAGACAAATTTTGGACAATTAAAATAATTTTATTGACATCTTGTCAATAAATTTAAAGTGCACATTCTGCACTATTTAAAAAAAAGATAATATGCATTATATACACTATGTATACCCTGCGCAAGGATTGACACGTAAAATCGTGAAGCGTTCCATAAGTCTTTAGAAATAAGATTTATTCATATATTTTAAAATAGATCTCATTAGGATGGTCAGGTATATAAGGATATATGCAAATAGGTGTATATTTGCATACAGCTCTATCTTTTTAGAAGAGAGAGAGAGAGGTGAGAGAAAACAAAATTATAAATCAATTTAATTATTAAATCTTAGGGTTAAAAACTTGTACGGTTTATTTTCTATTTAAAAAAACGACGTTTGGAAAAAAAAATATTGAGGCTATGCAAATTAAATTCACCGAATAATTCTCTACCGTATCGGATCTCTAACACCCAACTGGGTTAAGTGAGCCGAGCAACACTGGAATCCCGCCCGCAGTGGTGCCAGATCGAAGGGGTGGTTCACGCATGCGCCGGATTCCTCTCATGCCGGTCTCTAATTGCTTCACGTCATATCACGTGACCGAGTCCTTTCACCATTTCCTCCATTTCAGAATACTAATCCCCCTCCCCAGTCTTTCAGCCCACTTTCCCTCTATAGTTGGAGCTCCCAGCGATCACTTTCCTGGGAAACCCATCAATCCTGCAACTGTTTCAGCAGTTCTCATCAGCTTTCTGATATTTTGATTTGCATATACGCTTATATATAACCACCTGCAGAATACTCTCCGCACACACACATTTACATATACTCTTGCTCTCCTACTTGCTCTTTTTTTTAGGTTTTTGAAAATAAATCTATGTAAAATTATATAAAAATATAGACTGGGTAGATATGCAAAGTAGGGAGATGTATATATATATATATATATATATATGTAGTAATGTAGTTTATGCTGTAGGCTGACTGTAGTGTAGCATGTTGGTTAGAAGCAGTCGTGGTGGTTGAGTGATGGGAGGTAAGGACACACAGGATCCAGAGGCCCCGTGAGGAAATAGATCGGGGAGGAAAGATAGAAGAACAACCCCTAGAACAACTGGTGTCACCTCGGTGAGAACTGTCCCCTGATCATTACATCCAGCCGCTTTTAAACTGATTTAAGTAAGATAAATCCCCTAGGGGAGAATGAAGACACTTGTTTACCAAGGTTGTTTTAACCCGGCTATCTTCCCTTGTACTCCCACACAGACCATTTTATTTATATATTCACGAATATTATGACATATATATGTCATATATCAAAAATATCACGCGCGAAAATGTATATGAGAGTGAGAAATTCCAAAATAGAAAGAAGCCTCGACAGATCAAGTTGTCTAATGTATGTAATTAAGCTAGGTAGATATGAAAAGAAGGGTGTCATTTATATTAAGAATCAGTATATCTTACATATATTTTTTTGTTTAAAATGGCATGTGCGAGGATATATAAAAAGAGAAGGTTCCAAATATAAAGAAGCCCCGTTATACCACGTTGTCTGATGCAACATATATGAAAATATAATAAGACGGGTATATATGCAAATTGAGAAGTATATATGCTATATTAAGAATCCTTGAATTCTATACTAAAGTTTTAAATGGGGTCGGTGGAAGGATGGTCTAAACCGTTGTTTTTCGACCGCTACGACCCGGGTTCGATTCCCGCATTGGGCACTTTTTTCTGATTTAAAAAATTGCTTCAATGACCCCGATTCTTGCAAAAGTTCAACCCCACCAGCGAATGCAAGTAACCAAACGGGGGTCTGGCACATTTGTAAGTGCAAAGTCGAACTGCTTTTCACATGTGTAGACATGTGGTGCACTTACAGTAAAAGCAGTTGTCTACTTCTACCCACCATGATTATTATGGCCTGTACCACGTGTACTAGGGATAAGCAAAAACAAGTTTTAAATGAAGTGACATGTGAGAAGATATGTAAATTAAAAATAGAGTTCCAAATAGAAAGACATTATTAATCCTCAGCAGGACCTTGTTGTCTAATGCAACATCTTTTTTTTTTTTTGCCTTCTTACAAAAAAGGTCGTTAAAGTGGTATTTATACTTAACGTATTTTATAGTTGTTTGTTTTTGTTTCGTGTATGCGCCTCTGTTTATGTGTGTGTGTGTGTGTCAGTCCTAGGTACCGTAAAATCGTTTCAAAGACGCCGGTTTTGGCTATAGCGTTGTAAAAACATGGGATTTATGGGGTGTATTTATGGATAGTTTAATTAGGTTATAAATCTCTCCTAGCTTACACTTCGGATGATCGCGTAATTAACAATTAACCAATACCTTTATTAAGACCTTTAGTCTTATATACCGGTTCTCTTGGAAGATACTGAAAATGATTGGCGAAAAAAAGAGAGAGAAAGATATTCGAATTTACAAAGTTATAGGGGGAAATATGTATATATAGTTATTTTGATGTATTAGCATATATATTTTGTAGGTATTTATATGAACAAAAAGAAATATTATATGGAGCATATATGCAAATTTTCGTTTTATTTTTAAAGCGAGAGATTGAGACTTTTTTTTTTTATTACACAAGGTTAAATACGGATAAAATTATATGAATAAATAAGAATATATCATTATATATAGAGACAAGGGTCGCCTCACCCGTCAAAATAGACGCCAAAACCTGACGCCATCTATTGACCGTCGCCGTAACTAGCGGCCTCGGGTCGGTGACAAAGCCACAACACCAGCAAACTGAAAAGCGTCCACCTAGAGATCATGGTTTCGGGCTAATGGCCCTCGTCAGTCTAGGGCGGACTTTATTCCATGAGATCCACACGGGATCTAATGGAATCTTGACAAGCTGCCAAAGAGGTGTTAAGCTGGCAAAGTGGCTGGGCCAAATCTATGGCTAAAATATAGATGGCAAAATTTTCATCTATATAATTATGTGCATAAAACAAATAAAAGGAATATATAAAATAATTGATAAATATATATATATACAATGTGTTTTCACTAATTGATATAAATCCCCTGTGCTCAATTAGATAAACACCGAAGACCTTCCGTGGATAATTTTCTTTAATTTAATGAAGCTTCTGGAAGGTCTTTGATTTTTAATTATTAGTGGCGCCCACCGCGGAAAGACTCCGCCATCAATGGACCACGAGAGTTCTTTCCCATTGTGTGGTCGATGTGATGGCTGGTGTCCAATTCAAGACCAAGATGGCACTTGCAGATGGTAGCCTTCGTCACACTTGTCATTGCCTCGGGATGGAGGTCGACGCCAAGCCTGCAGATCCAGGGCATGGTGCAGGAGGCGAACACCTCCCAGAGGAGGGGTCGCACGGCACGTCAACTCCAATATCTGTGGGTTAGCGACCCTTCGCTGGACCCACAGGCGGCACAGGTGGCACGCCTCGAGGCAGGATGGTCAGGATGGGGTAGGGCGTGGAGGGCCAGCCGTAGGGTGATGTCTGCGTCGTGCCCCGAGAAGCAGTTGCGACTCAGGTCGGCCCAAGAGATGGAACAGAGCACGTCCACGGTGGCAGATCAACACGCCACAAGCTCTCCAACAGGATGTGCCTGCAGCCGTACCAAGTACAGTTCCCTTCTTGCGCTCTGGCTTGTGAGGCAGGTAATGGACATAGCCGATCCCCCCAGGACGATGGACTCCGCCTTGTGCTCCTCATAATAGCTGGAATAGTCGCTGGAAGAAGACCTCTAGGTACCGCGAGTCCGAGAGCGCAGCACGCGTTGAGCGCTCTATGGCAGAGACACCATCGGAGGATTGTGACCGTCGCTTGTAGCCAGAGCTCAGGAGCCAGGGAGAAAGACAAATCTGAATAAGATAATCGCATAATTTACAAAAACGATTATTTAAGTTAAGATGTGATGATAGCTATAATGGCAATGATTATCATGTGAAAAAATAGTACAAATGTGATATTGTACTGGGATAAGGTGCATAAATTATGAAAAAAGGCATCTCCTCATCGTGCAACTGAAAGTTGTTGATGGCTTGCGCCATCTATCGGTATAAATATCAACTATTCTCATCGATTTTTAAGCCATCAGCAACTTTCAATGCACGATAAGGAGATGCCTTTTTCATAATGATTATCATGTTAATGATATATAAGACCTATATATATAGCGAACCAATTAAATAAAAGGAAATTTACGAAATATTTTTAAAAAATAAGATGCGAACGGTAGATTGTGGTGAAGTGAATTATTAAAAAATGTCCCCCATCAATCAATGTCACTCCCCACCTTGGAAAATTACGTCGGCCATATCTGCTCAATACGTTGGTAGCTTCATCCTATCTGGTCGATGGGGGAATTCCCCCGGAATAGTAGTACTGAAGGAGTTAATTTATCATTTATCGAGAAACACGCGATCTACGTTTTCTTCGTAAATGTCGAAATTATTCTATATAATTTTTAACACCTTACCAAATTAAGAAAAGAGGCATCTCCTTATCGTGCAACTGAAAGTTGCTGATGGCTTGCGCCATCTATCGGAATAAATATCAACTATGGCGCAAGCCATCAGCAACTTTCAGTTGCACGATAAGGAGATGCCTCTTTTCTTAATTATGCACCTTATTCCCAGTACAATATCACATTTGTATTATTTTCCACCTTACCAAATATTTTCATTTTTGTTCGCTCCTGACGAGGACAAAAGATTTTTGTCGAAACGTCGAGATAATAAAAAATATATATTCTGACCGAAATATCTTTTAATTTTAAGAAATATTTCTCTAAGTTCATCAGTATGGCAGTGTTGCCAATATGGATTCTTTTGTAATCGGATGTAAGAAAAATCTTAAGTTTTTAAAAAAATCCTTCAATTTCACAATCACCGCACGTAAAAACTTTCTTTCAAAAAGTCGCACAAAAATTGTAAAAATAAAATACATTTTTCCACAAACTTCTTTATCCAGAGAGATCTATACCGATATAAATACTTTACCGAAGAGAAACAACAACAACAATGGATAACTGTATCTCGAATCAGTATCACTATAAAAGGAAGTTCCAAATATACAATACTAGCCGAATGACCCGGGCAACGCCCGTGTTCTACCCGATTGAATGTTTTTATTCAAATACTATTTGTTACAATTATAAATTGGCGCCTTAAATAAATGCATATATTAGTTAATAACTATAGCCTATGTGCTTTATCTGTCTATGTACTGTTGGCTTCCGTAGGCGTCTCTTACTGGGAAAAAGAAAGAGAGGATTCCATTTAGTTATTAACTAATATATGCATTTATTTAAGGAGCGACCCGCTTCAACACAATAGTTACAAAAACCAAAAAGCGAGTGGGGGGGGGGGGGGGCAAAGTCCAAAACAAAGTGTTTCGCGTAGTGGTGGCGTGATCGTAGCCAACCAATAGGAGAGCGCCATTCCAAAAAAAAAAAAAAAGCAAACGGTGACAGAGATGACGCATGACGCTCGTAACTCTATATAGAATAACAGCGGTATGGTAGATTAAACTGGCGAAACCGCTTGGAGGGCTCACCACTGATGAGCCAGGACCTCCCATTAATTTTTCCATTGCAGTAAGGACAGTAGAAATTGTTTATTTATAAAAAGAATCATACGTGTCTATAATAGTTTGGAATAGCTGTATATAAACATTCATTTGGGTTGATACCTTATAGAAACTATATATTTTGGTTTCCAATCTAAATCATAAAATTATATTTACATACACTAAATCATTCTATATAATTATCCTCAATATAATAATATTATAGATAAAGAATTCTTTCTGAATTGAAATTAGACGAAAGGCATGGTGAAGGAAGACGAGTTTCTTTTATTGATGTATAGGTGCAAGCTTTCGGGTAAAAACCCTTCAACAGGCGAGAAATGAAGCGCGACTTATAAGAACTATGGTACAAATGGTAGGCAGGAATATATATATATATATATAAAAGAGTTTTAAACTATTTATATATGTTAATATTAACAGAAGACCGATTTTTAAGAAAAGTAAATATTAAATCTGCAGTCTGAAATCACGAGACAGCGCATGATTAGGACTATTGAAATAAACATGTGGGAGGTTTAAATAAAGGACAATAATAATAATATTATAAACCTTTCGAACTTTAACACTTTTATAACCTCTTAATTGCCTACCTTTCTAAACGGAATTTTTCATTAAAATTGCAATAGTTTCGAATTTTGATAACAGATGGCGCGCTAATGTATCATAATGGTTAACAGATCGTTTTTGAAGAAAACTCACAGATTTATAAAATTAAAACTTTAAATAATTTTAGATATAGAGAGAGAAACGATTACCTCGTATTTAAGGTAACAAAAGAATCATCTAATTTACATACATCCTTCTAACCAGATTCAACTTGTGCAAAACAGACGACAAAGAAATATAAACAAATTAATAATAGAGGGTAAGTTCCTATTTTTACAAGCTTTCACACTCAAAGAATAATCATTTTTCTTGCTTCACTAAACTTATGGATAGAGAGTGATATAAACAACTTATTAATATCAACTATTCGTTAACCTTTAAATATATAATTATATATATTTATAATTAAATATATAAATTAACAAATAGTTGATATTTATTCCGATAGATGGCGCAAGCTATCAGCAACTTCCAGTTGCACAATAAGGAGATGCCTTTTACTTAATTTATACACCTTATCCCAGTACAATTTCAAATCTGTACGATTTATTCCATATGAATATATATGAATAATTATATAATTTTTCTTTTTTATCCCTAGTACACGTGGTACAGGTCATGATAATCATGGTGGGTAGTTAGCGACTACTTTTACTATAGTGCACCATAAGTTTACATACGTGAAAAGTAGTTTGACTTTTGCACTTACAAATGTGCCAGAGTTCCGTTTGATTACTTAAACTCGCTGGTATGGTTGAACTTTTGCAAGAATCGGGGGCCATTGGAGGATTTTTTAATTAGAAAAAAGTGCCCAATGCGGGATTTGATCCCGGGTAGTAGCGGTTGAAAACTAATGGTTTAGACCATCCTTCCACCAACCCCCTATAATAATTATACAACAACAACAACAAAAGCCTTTATTGAGGACCTCTCGTCCTATATAGGATTCGCCAGTTTACAGAGTAATTGAAGAGAACTAAGAATACAGAGATATATGTAGTAGGTAAACAGAGCTGGAGCGTTTGCGTTGTTCAAATTTTGGAAGACGGCTGAAGAGAAGAGGAAGCTATATACATAATCTAATTGATGTAAATAATTATATGTAAATAATCTTTGTCAGGATTAGAATGACGAATCCTGTATGGGACTTTGATTCCAGTAAAAGGCTTGTTGTTGCTGTTGTATATAGTCACAGTGTAGAAAATACTATACTATACCTACTATAATAATTGAGCCCCTCAATGCACAGATTGATTAACTCCATAAATAATCGGGAAAAAAATGTTTAATTTTTGTTGAAAGTGGAATTAATATATGGAGTTAATCAATCTGTGCATTGAGGGGCTCAATTATATATGAAATCAATGAAATATTTCCTATTAAATTAATTGCTATCTATTGTGTTAAATGAGACTTATTCAGAGATTATATCATTGTACAAGAAGATATCGTAACAATTACCAAAATACAAGTAACAATTAATCAAAGGGAAATGAATTCCTTATTGTTTCAACAATCACCTTGTTTGGTTGTATTTTCTAGCAGACGATACAAGCTCTAATTAACCTAATTATGTATAATTAAACTCTGCTGAGTATGTAGAGGTATCCAGCGTTGCCAAATAGAAAGAGATATTTAATATTAATTAATTTTAAATTCATAGAAAAGGTGGGTTTTAATTAACCATCTCTGTAAACACCGGTTGTTTACATGATATAAATATTTAAATTTTACATTTAATCTATTATAAAAAAAGCAAAAATACTTTTTTTCTTTAATAGAATTTTAAAGATGATTTTTTATCACTAAAAACATTTCTTACCTATACCCTTAAGCGATAATGAGATATTTTTTAAACTCTGTGATTTTATAAATAATAATAAAGATAAAAAAAGAAAGTTTGTGTTTCACATTTTAAAAAATCGATTTTTCTACATTATTTAAAGATAATATATAATATATTTTTTTAAGAATAGATATTAGAAGAACCATCTTTTTAATGAACCTGAAGTTTTAAAATAAACTTTTTGGTCATTTTGAAAGTATAACATTTTTAAAAGGGGATAACTTTTATTAAAAAATGGTGTCAGGCTTTTTATAAAAGGAAATATTAATAAATACAATATAGATAGATTATTAAATCTGATACCTTTAAGGCGAATTGGCTAAACACAGAATTGCTTTACTATCCCAGCCACCCTATTCTCCTGAAATTGCTCCCAACGACTTTTTCTTTTACCCTAAAATAAAAAAAAAGTCTTAAAAGGACGTCGATTTGACTCAATACCTTAAATAATGGAGAATACGAAGAATATTTCGAAAAGTCTGAAAAGATGAGGATTTTCAGAGATGTTTTGATATCTGGAAAAAAAGATGGAACAAGTGTATAGATAGTGACGGTGATTATTTTGAGAAATTTTAAATAAAACTTTATTCTACTTTGTATTTCTTTAAATATTTAGCATTCCTGTAAATTATTGATCACACACTGTTATATTAATGGGATTTTTTTGTCGGTAGTATATGGATCTATTAACAAAAAAAGTTCAAATTGTTAAAAATACACACAAAAACCTATATGAGCTGCCTTTTAATCGTCTCTGAAAACAAGATAATTTTGGCACAACGTGTGACCACTACACTTAGCACTTTTTAGATAAGTAAAAACTTATCAAACAATATTTCATAATTTAAAAATATAAAAAAAACTATAAGTTTTATTGATACAATCATACAACCTTAAATATATTTAATACTTTAGTATAAAACATAGATATTCTTAGATAAAACAGAGTTTAATGAATTTTCATTCTAATCTAAAAGAAGGACAAAATTCGATCAAAAATCCAGTATCGATTAAATAACTCTAAATGGTGACAAAGCATTGGAATTCATTTTCTTCAGTTCATAGGAAGAATAACTTCTTAGGTCGATTCTTAGGTTTCAATTCTTAGAAGAATATTTCAAGTTGACTTAAAAAACTATTTTCCTTATCTGTTATCTTGTTTAAACACTTGATAACAGTACTATTTAAGAACTTGCTGTGATATTTTTTCTTTTGTCTGATGATGGTGACAATGTTGTTGCCGAAACATCACACACTAATAAATTATTTGGATTAGGTCTTATTTTCTTGTATTATAACTCTAAATGAAAAGAGAGAGGGGTTAAAAAATATTCTCTTACTTATATCTAATAATAATTAATATAAAAATTATATAAAAAGGATAGGATATAAAAAAGGCCATCAAAATCTATTAGCGTTTAAAAAGAACACTAAAGAAAGAGAATAGGCTCTAAGAAAGAGAAAATTCTACCTTTATATGGATGCTCCATCTCGTAAAATGGTATTTTCAGGTCGTCAAGTCGAATTATCCAAGTTAAACTTTCATGGAGTTACGGGGAAAATCAATTAAAATCACTTCGCACCACTTTACAAGAAAAGCGCGCCATTTTGTTAGAATCGTCTGCGTTCAACTTACATTTTCGTCTGATTTTAAAAAGAAAACAATTGATGTTGGATTAGATTTAGAAAAGAATTTAAATTCTCTGTGATATATTAGAATAAATTGGTTTATTATATCTTTCAGGCTTTTTTATATATATAATATAGTTTATGAATATATAGAAATATATTTGAATAAACACAAATTAAATATTTTAATAATTATATTAACATTAATAATTATATTAACATTCAAGAACCATATGTTTTTATATAAACTATTAAATTCCATTGTAACGCTTTTATTTAGTAATTAACTCTTTTTGGTATTGTTTTTACTGAATAATTATCTAATATCTAGCATATTTTCATTATAAAGTATTCCTCAAAACATTTTTTTAATCTGTAAATTGCTTTTCTCGAATAAACAATACTTTACAATTTGATTTCATTTAACTAAATTTGCTTACCAACCCTTTGTACATATATCAATTGTGTTGATATATATATTTTTTATCCTTTCTTCTAACTAACTTGCATACTAATTCTATACATATTTAAAATATCTTTTTTTTTTTCTTTAAAAAAATATTTTATCTTTAAAGTGCAAGTGTCCCTAGGGGGACATGGCGTTATAAGTCGAAATAAGGAAATAAAGAAACATACATTAATTACATATTTTATCAAAAAACACTATATATAAAAGAAAACAATCTTTTTAAATATTTTGTTTTTTACTCATTTTTCTAATATATATCTAAAAAAGCTTTCTTTATTCTATCCGCATAGTAAATAAATTAAAAGTTTTTTATAATTGTTAATTTGATTTATTTATTATATGAAATAATTTAACAATAAAATAGAGAAATTAACACTCTTTTGATGTTTACAAATATGTATTGTATTGGAAAGGACAAAGGATCCCTGTACAGAGAACCAAGAAGAGTTCTTGAACTTCTTTATGAGCACGACCTCCAAGATCTTGTCTAATTTAGGTTAATAAAAGGATAAGTAAAAAAATATATATTTTTTTTTATAGAGTATTTTATAATATATTTTTTAAAATAAATATAAATATATTTAGAAATTTTTATTTAAAAATATTTAAAACAAATTAGGCATATCCTGAACACTAACATAACGTTTTTTATAAAAATATAAAAAATCTCCATCTAAGTTTCCTTCCTGTGGTGAATCTTTATAAAACTGGTGGTCTTAATAAAGCTGTGTGTGTGATTTTAACTATATGTTATCAAACCTAAAAGATTGCTCATCTAAAATATATACAAAAATTAAAAATATTTTTCGGAAGAGATATTATTAAACAAATTATATATCTCCAAAAATCTAAATTAATTATTATAATATAAAATATATAAAAGCGCACGTATAATTATTATCCACTAGACGAATGGCCCGGGCAACGCCCGGGTTTTACCCGAGTGCGAATATATTTTAAAAACGTTGTCTTGGGTGGTCGCTATAGACAGGGTGGTCTGTATAGACAGGTGTATGTATCACACAGCTGATAACAGGGTTGTCTAGAGTGGCCGCTATAGACAGGGTGGTCTGTATAGACAGGTGTATGTATCACACTGCTGATAACAGGGTTGCCTAAAGTGACCGCCATAGACAGGGTGGTCTGTATAGACAGGTGTATGTATCACACAGTTGATAACAGGGTTATCTAGAATGGCCGCTATATACAGGGTGGTCTGTAAAGACAGGTGGATGTATCACACAGCTGATAACAGGGTTGTCTAGAGTGGTCGCTATAGGCAGGGTGGTCAGTGGTCGCTATAGACAGGGTGGTCTGTATAGACAGGTGGATGTAACACACTGCTGATAACAGGGTTGTCTAGAATGGCCGCTATAGACAGGTGTATGTATCACACAGCTGATAACAGGGTTGTCTAGAGGGGGGCAGGGAGACACGTGTTCGCCGGCAGCCAATGGGCGCGCATTCTATCCGTGAGCTTCAGACAGAATAAGGCAATTATATAAATAGATATGATATTTCTATTAATATATTATAATTCTCTTTCCTTTATTTATATTTATATTCTTTGTATTTAAACATTATATAATCTCATATATACGTTGCAATAAATTAGTTTCAATCACAATATATTATCTCTCTCAAAAACATTTATTATATTTAAAATAATTTTAAAAAGAGTAAAATTAAAAATGTAAAAAAAAAATCCAATAACTTTCTACAATTCCAAATAAAATGGCTAAAGCTTTGTCTTGTCAAAATATATTTCCCCTAGAGAGTAAATACAAAGAATTCAAATGCTGAATCAGTGAGTGAATTTAAACAAAACTTTTATTATTGACTGATGACTTTTGTTTTGGGAGTCAATAGAATCGACCGTGATTTAGATTTTTGAGGGAGGCCTTGACGTTTATTTTTTATCCTATATATCGAATATATATTATTTTTAAAAATATAAATAGTCATTATTTTTATTACTTTATTATTAAAGGAAATTTCGGATAAGACGTAAAAGAAACGTAGATTTTGCTATCAATATGCCAGCTGCTTTATTCTTTAAAAGAAGGAAGAGAAGAAGATACTAGATTCAGAGTAAACCTAGAATATACACTCATGAACAAAACTTAAGGAAGTTGTACCTTTTAGCATGTATATCGGGATTCAGACAATAACTCTGAAATATATTAAGGTGACCTTTACAGCGATAGCCGGTCGTTTTTTTTTTTTTAAGGAGACAAAGGCAATTTTGATCACACTTGGTTATCTCGTGTGTCTTCAATAAAGGTCACTGTAATATCTTTCAGAGTTATTGTCTGAATCCCGATATACATGGTAAAAGGTACAACTTCCTTAAATTTTCCCCATGAGTGTATTTGGTTATCTCGTGTACAAAAAAAAAGTAATTGTCGATATTTGAAACGACATTAATATTCAATACCTTGATGGAAAGATTTGAGTGTGTTAACCTGATTGGCTGTTTAAAAACACGTGACAGCATATAACCAATCAGCAGATAAATATATATATCTACACACACAAGCCTTAATTAAGACACCAGTCTTATACAGATTCTCTCATTGCCGGCTTACAACGATATCCTCACAATCACAATCATGTAGTGGAGGAGATAAGTTCCTACTTACTGTAAAAGTTATATAGGGACAGAGCAACCATCGACTTGATTTGGCGCTGGTTAAAATACTTTGTACTGAGGTAAGTTGGCTGTCGTTTACTTTTGAGAAGAACAGCTCTCTTTTTCTTCGTTAATAATATTTTTAAATAAATATATACTCATTCTTATTCCGATAGATGGCCCAAGCCATCATCAAGGTTCATTTGGAAAGCATATACTTATTTATTCATCTTTTTTAAGCTTCTCCGCTATTTAAATAATGATTTTAAGAATGAAACTCGCTTAAACTACGTTTCAAAAAAAAGAGAAAATTCAATTTCTATAACAAAGAATAATTGAGGTTCATCAGTTCCATCACAAACGATATATTACAATAAGTATTAAAAGAAAAAATATATATTAAAAAATCACAAAAAAAACCATTCATATCTCTTTATAAAATAGAGAATTAAAATATGATGTATCGATGACGTCATTATACTTTTCCGTTCCATTTGAAAGAATTCTAACCAGACGATGAAATTTTCAATCAGACGACATATCCAAAAAAAAAAAAAAAAAGGCGCCATTAAAATGATTTATTAAACGATCATAGAGTGCCGAAAAATCTTTTTCACTGAATATATTAATCCCTTTTTTTTTGGCAGACGAAACTTTAGAAAAGGCATAAAGATTCGAGAATTGTAAGCCTAAAAATTGAGCGCCAAAAATTTTCTACTAAATTATTTTTATTGTTCTCTCTCCGGCCGATTTATCAACATTAATTTTAGGCGTGTCTTACTCTGTGGAAGATAACTATTATTTATTTTGTTTTATTGTTGGTGAAGCTTGTCTTTATCTCTTTATGGAAGGGCAGCTCAATTACTTCTGGTATTTTATTACTGGCCATACTATGTATCTATTTTTATCTTAGAACTGTGGTTCACCCTAATCTCTATTTTTGTGTACCACATGTACCACACCAAAAGTTTGTATTTTTATTATTACTTAGCGAATAATATTATTACGGCGAATACATAATAATACAATTACTTTATACATATTACATAGACTCCGGCCATTTAGAGTTTTTTTATTATTTTATCAACGCTTCAACAAAAATCGTTTGTCTGGAGAAATAAATAAAAATAAAAATTGTACTAAATTCGAAAATATCTCGTTAGAACGAACGCCCTTTCAACCTCAGAACGATTTTTAACGTCTTGTCCAATGCTTTATTTTTATTTACTTCTCCTGACGAAGACAAAAGATTTTTGTTGAAACGTTGAGAAAAAAAAAAAAAAAACTCTAAATGGCCGAAGTGTCTATTTTTCACAGAAATAGAAATACCGGCCAGGCAACCTCTTTCAGGATAATACAAAGACATTATACATAACGGTCAATGATATTGGTATTTCAATTTTTTTGCAAGTATTTATGAACTTTCTGGATAACCTTGTATTACTAATATTATTATCATTTCAGCGCCATCTATCGCTATAAATTGGAACAAATATTAAAGGTTACTTTAAAAATATAACGATATATTCACTAATTTCTATTATTTCTCTATAAACCTTATAATACAATGATAAATTACGAAACTATTATAGACGCGTATTATTCTTTTTAAAATAAAACAATTTCTACTGCCCTTACTGTAATGGAAAAATTAATGGAAGGGCCTGGCTCATCAGTAGTGAACCCTCCCAGCGATTTCGCCAGTTTAATCTACCAAAATGCTGTAATATTGCATTTTTGGAACTTCCTTTTATAGTGATACTGATGCTTGACTCTTCGAATGGGTATTTTAGATCAACTATGGACATCTGGGAGGGTTCACCACTGATAATCAGCTCCCTTTAATTTTTCTATTGCAGTAAGGGCATTAGAAATTGTTTTATTTTAAAAAGAATAATACGCGTCTAAAATAGTTTCGTAATTTGATAACAGATGGCGCGCTAGTGCATCGTAACAATGATAAAATGTCTCTTTTATATTATCATTGTTGCATTTTGTTATTGTTTTTCGTTTGAAGTAGTTGTTATAAGGAGTTTATGTTAGAAGGATGGAAAAATTTGTTAATTATAGAAAGTTTTGCAAAATATAAGGATAATTGAAGAGGAATGTCTTATAATAAATTTATTCGCAAGCTTTCGGACGCCCTTCTGCAGGCTTTGAAATGACTAAGAACTAAGTTATTGATCGTAAAGCCTGTAGACAATTGACAATTAAAATAATTTTATTGACATCTTGTCAATACATGCAAAGTACACAGTCTACACTATTTTAAAAATATATATAATATGGATTATATACACTATGTAAAATGAATATGGCGCCTCTGCGAGCGCTGCAGAGTTTGGTGGAGAATCGTCAGTGGGTCTCCAGCGACACCACGCATTTTGCGATCTACGATGAATACGTAGATCGCGTATTTCGCCGCTGAGGAGATGGTGATGGCGTGGTCCTCGAGACCAACTGGAAAGATAGTAGAAGGACATCCGAAAGCTTGCGAATAAAGCTCTTATAATACACTCCTCTTCAATTATCCTTATATTTTGCTATTTTTATTCAAAAAGTTCAATTTAGTTGATTTTACTAGAAAGTTTTGATTGGAAGGAATTGTTCGTTATAGAGAGATCTGAGTATGGTAGTTCTTCAACATATAGGTCCTGTACGTAAACTAACACCATGTCCACCATATCTCCGTGCTGATATAAATGTGTACTTAATTTGCATACCAACCCTTTATACATATATCAATTGTGTTGATATATATATATATATATATATATATACTAGCCGAATGACCCGGGCAACGTCCGTGTTTTACCCGATTGAATATTTTTATTCAAATACTATTTGTTACAATTATAATTTGGCGCTTTAAATAAATGCATATACTAGTTAATAACTATAGCCTATGTGCTTTATCTGTCTATGTACTTTTGGCTTTCGTAGGCGTCTCTTACTGGGAAAAAGAAAGAGAGGATTCCATTTAGTTATTAACTAATATATGCATTTATTTAAGGAGCGACCCGCTCCAACACAATAGTTACAAAAATGGGGGGGGGGGGGGGGGGGGGCAAAGGTGGCGTGATCGTAGCCGACCAATAGGAGGGCGCCATTCCAAAAAAAAAAAGCAAACCGTGACAGAGGCGACGAAGAATGACGCTCGTAACTGTATATAGAATTATATTTTCATCTAACTAACTTGCATACTAATTCTGTATATATTTAAATATCTTTCTTTCTTTTCTTTCAAAATTTTTGTTTATGTTTAAAGTGCAAGTGTCCCTAGGGGGACATAGCGCTCTAAGTCGAAATAAAGAGATATAAATGTGTAGTTCTATCACCCCTTGTTCTGCCGTTCAATATTGTAAGAGAATTATTATCCAATCTATCTATTAATTGTTCTTAATGTGAAGTCAGAGTCTTCAGAAGCACGTCTAGTAGTTAAGAAACAAGTAAGGTTTAATGTAGAACGAAATTTGACCATTATACCGCAAATTTTTCTTATGAACGAAAAATCGTAATTTATTTAAAGGAGAAATAACGATAATTTTTAACCTTAGGGATGAAGTATGAAAAGAGATGAATTGTGAAGAGTAATAAATAATAACGGAAAAAAATGTGTCCAGCGATGGGAATCGAACCCACAGTGTTCCGCTTACCGGTACATATCATTACTTTTCACAATTCATCCTATAATACTTCATCTCTAAGGTTAGAAATAATCGTTATTTCTCCTTAAAATAAATTTCAATTTTTCGTTCAAAAGAAATATTTGCGGTATAATGGTCAATTTTCATTCTACAATCATCAGCCGCATTATATTGTATTATAAAATGGTTTAATGTATTATGAAGAGTTCCCATTTCACTCGTTGGTGCATTCAAGTCACCAGCCAGCAGAACTTCAGCCCCATTTATCTTCTATTTGGTCGAGCAAGTTATTTCATTTAATCAAATAATGTTCATTTGGTGGAGTTATAGAGAGCTTTGATTGAACATTTTGAAAAAGTTGTTCGTTATAGAGAGGCTTCATTGAATAATTTGAAGAATTCGTTGATCATAGAGAGTTTGTCCGTCATATAGATTCTTTAGAGTGTCTTCATTAGTGTGGAATAATGGAGATCTACTTCGGGACGTCGGCCAGACGGATTGGGTGACATCAAACAAACATATCCGCCAGCCGGCAACAAAGGAAGAGAGCACGGCCTGGTCTGCTGATGACCAGTTGAGTGTTTTCCTCTGTCCTCTTAACATGTTTTAATAAAGTTAGTTTGAAGGAGACTTTTACCTCTTCTCCTTTCTGCTATTTAGTGATCTGATTTAAATCCTTGCAACAGCCCACAAAAGAATCATCACTGCGAATTCTTCTACCGAATTTCGCATCATTGTGTTGTGAAACGATTACCAGACTTTTCTACACAATTAGAAAACAGAATTCGTTATATTAGGGTTTTTTAATGCAATTTGATTCTTAAGTATTTATAGAAGAGACTATACCAAATATTTTCTCTTTATAACGTTTGTTTTTATATAGTTTCGCGACATAGAGTATATATACAACTTTTTCAATTCTAATAAATAATGTGCCTAGAAATTTAATCAAATAATCAAGGTTGTCCCAAAAGTTCGTAAACACTTTCAAAAATTGATATACCAATATTATTCGCCGTTATGTATATTGTCTTTGTATTATCTGTATTATTAAGTATTCGCCGTAATAATATTATTCGCCCAGTAATAAGAAATACAACGTTTTAAGAAAAAAACACTAAATTTTGGTACAACCTTTTAATAAATTCATTCAAAATCTAGTTTTACAATTTATTTATTGTATTATATTTAGAGTTTTATTGAATATAATATATAATTTTATAAATTGAACTTAAAAGAGTTTTGATAAAATACTTTATAATAAATAAAATTCCATATTTTTTATATCTCCTCTACTCCCTAAAAGAATTCTTACATGGAAACAAAACATGGCTGAAATAAGTTTTTATAAAAACAATAAAGATTGGCGACTTTTCAGCACCCAACTCCTCTATGTCAACTTCTTCTTTAACGTTATTAAATTCTTTAATACCACAATTGTGTGTGACGTCGAGGGTGGACACAAAACTGCTGATTTTATCTGTGAATTTGTTTCTTTTACAACGTTTTATTTGGTCACCCGGATATTTATTTTTCATCTTCGTCATTTCGAGTTCATCGTTTGGAAATGTATTGTTTTTATTTTACTTCTGAATTGGATGTTTTTATTATAAATTTGATTATAGGGTACATTTTTGAAAATATATATACATAAGTACATAAAAATACTTCTTCAAACACGTAATGGTAATTAGATAGGTGTATTTTGATAAAATATTCATTTTTACAACTTTAGAATCCCGTAGGTTTTTAAATATTTTATTAAAAGAACTATCAGATTAGACATCAAGAGGAAATAGAAAAAGGGATACTTAGAAGGAGTTGAAAGAAAAAACATCAAATTTGAATCAAATTAGCCATTTATGGTGTGTATTATAATGATTAAAAATTTGATGCCAATCATCTAGAAATAATTGAATGTTCTGAAAATTGAGTAATCCATATTTAAATCATTAGATAATAAAATATTGGATTTAATAAAAGATTTATTTGCCAATATTTCGTTTTGCTGAACGCTAAACAGTGGCGCTGAGTTTGTTTATACAAAAATGTATTGCCTTGATAAAGGTTCAGCCAATCGAAATATTGGCAAATAAATCTTATATTCATTCTAATATATGTGTTTGAAGTTTATATGTTAATTTTATAATTATTCTTATTTTTTAATTCATAGAAGCATTTTTCTAGCAGACATATTCAATTTTTATCATCATCATCTTTTTATTATTATTGTTTTTTTCTTAGTTATCAAATCATTTTGTAATTGTAGTTTATTTTTTGTTTTGTTGTGTTACCTTTTTAAGCAATAAAATATATATAGAACTAAGGTGTAATATATTCAATTCGAGCATATGGAACCAACATCGATTCATTTTTAAAACAAAGCAAAATCATAAGCTTATACAACTTTCACTTTTTTATACAATATGTCTTTTTAGTAAATTAAATTTAATTGCCATCTATCGTTAAAACTTGACACAAATAAATTTACTGGCAATGCGTTTCTTTTAAATATCATCAAATATTATCTATACAGACCTTACTGCAATGATATGAGTTATTGAATGAGAGGGCTTGGCTCATCAGTAGTGAACCCTCTCAGCTTAATTTGGCGAAACCGCTGAGAGGGTTCACTACTGATGAGCCAAGCCCTCTCATTCAATAACTCATATCATTGCAGTAAGGTCTGTAGAGATAATATATATTTTTATTATCTAATATTTGACTGTAAGAAGGTTAAGTTTATAAAATATTATCTGTACAATAAATGAAAAGATGATTTGTTGGTTATACGTGTGTTTAGAAAAAGATAACTACATTAACCAATCATTTATTCAATTCCGACGTTTCAGTTACTCCATGTCCATCTCTTCAGGGGAAATATGTAAATATATCTTTTACCAAAAGAATTACTCTTGTTCAAAGAAAGTCACTTTATGTAATGGGCAATTTTCTCTAATCACCAACCTATGTGATGTGGTGGTGTCTTGTCCACTCCATGGAAAGAATTACTTTGAATTATGGAGGAGACCCGGGGTAGAATGAAAGGATAAATGTTTAATTCGAACGAAACATCCTGCATTCATATTTGTATGCAACAATATTTACTTTGCTTTTACGCAACAGCTTGCATTTTAAAGGGATCTGATGGTAGAAACTACCGATTGAGTGAAACAGCATTGCTTCCTTCGGCGATTCTTGTACACTATTGGCTGTGAAACCTAGGCGGTGCATAGCCAAAGTGTTCCCACGTGCTAACTTTCGTGGAAACTGCAGACAGTGCACTAACAATTAAAGGCAGTCACTAACTACTCGCCACTCCATGGAAAGGCGGGGTGCCATTGCTCCGTTAGTCAGCCACATTTCAGAGTTCCCGTGGATCGGTGGAAGGATGGTCTATACCTTTGGTTTTCGACCGCTACGACCCGGGTTCGATTCCCGCATTGGGCACTTTTTTTTGTGATTAAAAAAAATGCTCCAATGGCCCCCGATTCTTGCAAAAACCCAACCCCACCAGCGAGTGCAAGTAACCAAACGGGGCACATTTGTAAGTGCAAAGTCGAACTGCTTTTCAAATATGTAGACATAGGATGCACTTACAGTAAAAGCAGTCGCCTACTTCTACACACCATGATTATCATGACCTGTACCACGTGTACTAGGGATAAGCAAAAAAAAATAAAGAGTTCCCTGTTAACGGTTACCGTAGCGTCTCACGACACCGTACTACAGGGCAGTCCCTTACTTGTGCTGCTTCTCCCGCCTGCCACCTTGAGGTTTAGTCACCAGCCTATATACACTAGAACCTAATCTATTTATATGGCGGGGCTTTTTTATTCACCCGCTGATTAATTCTTCCCTTCTTCTTTTATCTCGACTTACGTTAAAGATACATGTATAAATAAGTTTGATAATTTGGTTCTGTTAGGGATATCTCATAGTATCCATAGACTAGATCTTTAGTAACTATGAATATACGCTTTAGTTTGTTTATTGAATTTAAGGATATAAACTGAATGCCTAGATCTATGTGAAGACTAAAAAATAAAATATTTCTCTAGCGATTTCTCCTTTTTTTTTTCAATATTTTAATAAAGTAATCAACCTAGATGAGGTAAAAATATTCCTTGATATATACTCATGAGGAATGAATAACGAACTGGAAAGTCTTTTATGTCGTCGGTCGTCTGTTTTTTTTTTTAAGACAAAGGCAATTTTATTCACATTTAGTTATCTTGTGTGTGTGTGTGTGTGTTTGAAGATCACTGTAATATCTGTCTGATTTAAAAAAATGCTCCAATGTCCCCTGTTTTTTGCTAAAGACCAACTCTACCAGCCAGTGCAAGTAAACAAAACAGGGCTTTGGCACATTTGTAAGTGCAAAAGTCGAACTGCTTTTCACATGTGTAGACATGTGGTGCATTTACAGTAAAAGCAGTCACCTACTTCTACCTACCATGATTATCATGGCCTGTACCATGTATACTAGGGATAATAATAACTTGCTAAGGAATATATTCAACAATTAATTATTGATTAATATTTTTTTAAAATTAGAGATATGAGTCGCTAGCATATTGCGATTAATTGTCAAAATTTATATCATGGTTTGCTACTAGCTTTCCTTCATGGACTCTGGAACAAATCTTTATAAGACGAGATGTCTTAATAAAATAATTTGATGTTTGGAAAAATATATATAGCTACATTTTAAACAAAGTTTAATTCAGTTCCTGACGTATCAGTAAATCTCTGTCACATTCCCCTGAATATAGTGACAGAGACTCAATTGATACGTCGGAAACTGAATAAAATATTGATTAAAATGTAGTTTTGTTTTTCTAAACAAACTTTCAATTAATAAATGATCTTCATAATTTGATGTTTATCAAAATTCAAAACTATTATAGACGCGTATGATTCTGTGGCGACCACACTTTGCTTCAACGAGCGCGAACTGGGACAAAGCTCCACTACACACACACGGGCAGTGGACGGCCTCGGCAACCGCGAGCATCAACCTGACTACGCATGCGCGTGGGGCGTCTTCCAACACATTACGCAACCATCCTACAATTCTTTTTTAAAATAAACAATATCTACTGCCCTTACTGCAATGGAAAAATTAATGAAAGGGCCTGGATCATCAGTGGTGAACCCTCCCAGTGGTTTCGTTAGTTTAATCTACACTGGAAGGTTCACCACTGATGAGCCAGGCTCTCCAATTAATTTTTCCATTACAGTAAAGGCAGTAGAAATTGTTTAATTTGTAAAAGAATCATACACGTCTATAATAGTTTTGAATTTTGATAACAGATGGCGCGCTAATGCATCATAATATAATTTGATGTTTCTTAAAAAATAAACATTTCAGCCAGATAAATGTTTTATTTTCTCAAGGTTTCAACAAAAATATTTTGTCTCCATATGGAGAAATGAACAAAAATAAATCATTTGGCAATGTGTTAAAAATTTTAACAGCTTGCCAAATACTTTTATTTTCTCCTGACGAATACAAAAGAATTTTGTTGAAACGTTGAGAAAATGAATCTTTTAACTGGCCAAAAGTGTTTGTAATTCTAAGAACTATGAATGCCGGCTAGGCAGCCTCTATCTTCAAGATAATTTGATGTTGATGATAACACGCACTTCCTATTGTTTACGTATATTCAAATCACACATGTGTAAATCTTTAATTAAAAAGGCATAAAATTAAATCCAAAAGACAAAAAACCTCTCGCAATCAGTATCTTTTATATTATTACAAATAACAGACGCTAGCTTTCGAACAATTAGTTCTTCAACGGGCGTTTTTACATTTCGTTTTGTAAGAACGCCCGTTGAAGAACTAATTGTTCGAAAGCTAGCGTCTGTTATTTGTAATAATAAAAGATACTGATTGCGAGAGGTTTTTTTTCTTTTGGATTTAATTTTATGCGCAAGTTCTTTGATCTTAAAAAGGCATATATTGGATCAAAATATCATTTATTTTACCAATATTTCAGTTGGCTGAATGCCAACCTTTATCAAGGTATTATAACATATTAATGTGTGCTAACAATTTTATAACACCTTGATAAAGGTTGGCTTTCAGCCAACTGAAATATTGGTAAAATAAATGATATTTTGATCCAATATATGTCTTTTTAATTAAAGATTTATTTATGGATTGCTCTATATTCAAAACATGTGTAAATATATTCAATGCCTTAATCATTTTAGTTTTCACTGTCTACGTATATTCAAATAACAAATGTGGAAAAATATATTCAATGCATAAGATCATCTGTCTTTTTTTTTCTCGTTTTCCCTAACATTTGGACTCATTCTTTGGTACCAATAGCTTCACCAAATTCGTACAGAATGACATCGTGGTGTTCAGATCTCTTATCTTTGTTCGAATACTAAAAAAGCATAAGATTTGATATTCAATTCTCTTTTTCACAAGGCAATGGTGATAAGCAATGTGGAGGTAATAAAACCAGGTAAATGTATAAATTTCCATTTTATTCCATTTTGAAATTCGATAGCTATGCGACCGTTGGAGATTTCTGTAATGATCCAGTTGTTAAAGATGGTCTTCTAGGGAAATATTCTATGAAAATGATGATGATAAATCATTGATTAAAAATATTATTTTATATAAGAAAAAAAAAAAGATAAACCAAAAAGGAAATATAACGTTGTCCCAAAAGTTTGTGTGTTTCTTTAAACGTTGTTTTTCTTATTACTTGACTAATAATATTATTACGGCTAATACATAATAATACAATTACTTTATACATAATACAAAGACATTATACATTACGGCGAATAATATTGGTATTTCAATTTTTTGCAAGTGTTTACGAACTTTTGTGGTACAACCTTGCATTTAAAAATAAAACATAATTTTTAAGATATACATTATTTTAAACATATTATTTTATATTACATTATAATATTTTGTTAAAATTATACGTTTGAGCTTGTATTAAATATCATTATTTATTTTTATCACAAAAAATGTGTATAATAACATTGTTTTATTTTTAATTAAGAAATTTCTAAAGTGAATATATTATTGAAGTGTGTTTTAACACTTTTCTTTCATTATTTAAATACAATAGAGGGAAATATAAATTACAGACGAAACAATTAAATTGTTGTGTGCACAGTATTTTTAATTATAAACATGGATTATTTTTTAATTCTTTACGCCTCTTGTATTTGAAATTCTAACAAGATAACAACAAATTTGTTTAATTTTCGTGAAAATCTCACATAATTTAAAGAAACTTAATTTTAATTAAAAACAGGTAGAAATTGTGTGTTTATTCGTTTTGTTATTTTAATATGAAGTTCTGAAAAAAAGAATTAAACCTGGAAAAAAATCTATTATATTAATTGTTAAAATTTTACACAAATAAATTTACTGGCAATGCGTTTCTTTTAAATATCATCAAATATTATCTCTACAGACCTTACTGCAATGATATGAGTTATTGAATGAGAGGGCTTGGCTCATCAGTAGTGAATCCTCTCAGCGGTTTAACCAAATTAATCTCTAGACCGCTCTACTATTGTATTGGATTGGTTTGGAATATACCCTGTATTTTCTATGGAAGGCAGCTTAGGGGTGTTTAGTGAAACTATGGACATAAGCTTATAGGTCTGTAGAGGTACATACAAATAATTACAAGGTATTGCATCGAGCAAAGCTCTTCCGCAAAATATGTTTTCATAACAAATATATATTAGTAAATTAAAATTTATAAATTTAATATTAATTATAACGTTTCCTTTTTAGAAAGAAGGGATAGTCACAAATACTTTGTGTTTTAATTTTTAATTACAACAAGGTTAACCATAGCTACAAGAAAATAAGACCTAATCTAAATAATTTAATAGTGTGTGACATTTCAGTAACAGCATTGTTACCATCATCAAACAAAAGAATAAATGAGTTAATAATATTATGGTTAACCATAATAGAGGATTAGCTTTAATTCAGAATGTCTTATATACGTGAAAAGTTTCTCTGATTATTAAAACAAATCGCCTAATAAAAGAAGTCTTTTTGATTCAAAAGTATAATATGTAAATGATGGTTTAATAATTATAATATATACTACATAGGCGATTATGCAAATTGACATCTATACAACAACAACAAAAATGCTTTTATTAGGGCCCATTGCCCTGTATGGATTCTCCATACAACAACAAAATAATGCAGTAATTTTTTCCTCCCTTTCCCCATGTGCACGTGAGTTTTTGTTTGAAAAGGGATTTATTTACACATCTGTTCTAAAACTTTCCTCACTACCTCTTTTGTGTATGAATCTATTTACAATTTATCTGTAGAGAGTTCTATTGCTATATTTTTCTTTTCTGAAATAGTTCTCAGGGTCTTCAGTGGGTTGCTAAATCTCCAGAAGGTGTTTTTAAGAGTTTTTCTCTTTCTTCACCTAAATATTTGCATTCTATGATATAGTGGGAGATTTCATCAGGTATCATATTTCCATAAATCCTGCAGTGAATGTTTTCCTTTTTGATGATGAGAATATGACTTTCTATATCTAGATTTGAAGTAATTCTAGTCCGTGCAATGAAGGCTAATTAAAATATATACATATATTTTAGTTTTTATATATTTTTTTTGAATAAAAGAAAATTAGAAAGTTTTGAACACCGATTTTCCTCCCCCCATGACCATATTCTAACTGGTAAATTGATAATTATATATAAACAAAATTTATGCAAAATTACAAAAAAAAAAAAAATAAAGTACATAATTAATAAGTTACTTTAGAACATAACTCATTGTAAATAGCTCAACTTGATCAACTTTCTCTCTCCACAATACTAATTATTACAGATAACTTCATCAACTTCCATCATTGCTTAACATATTGTAAATAACTACCTTGCGATTTCTTCTATCTGCTTACGTTGTTGCTTATTTGTTTAATGTATATGTTTATTCAATGCTCTTTTTCTTAATTGTTTATTTTATTTTTGATAATTTTCTTACCTACTTTACTACAATTATTGTAAATAGTTTCACTCGCAATTATCCAGATCGGATATAGCGTGTCTTATTTGCAATTGGTAATAAATAAATAACTATAAAGAAAATTGAAGAATAATTAAATATTGTATATAAATAAATACAAAGTATGTTACATTAATAATAACAAAACTACTAAAACATTACTAAACTTTTCTATATTTGTTGGAAATTTTCTTCTCATCTCTTGAATTTATTGCCTTCCTCGATATTTTCTGGGGTTTAATATATTTTATAGAAAATTTTCAAAAGGAAAAAAAGAAATAAAAAACTGAGTTTGGAGCTTTATATATATATCGAATAAATGGCAAATTTTCAGGAAATTTTCCTTAAACCAAGATGGCGTCTAGAATGGTTGGATCTATCGATCCTGTCAATTTCATCGTCTGCCGAGTTATTAGGCCTCATTCTTGGCGGGAAAAGAAAATGTGGTGGAAGGGGGAGGGGGGTCAAACTAGCTCAAAGTGATTTTTTCCTCATTTTTATTAAGTTGTTTTTATATACTCTGTGGTTAAAAATATTGACACCTCATTTGATATTGTTTTTTTTTTACCTAGAAAATGTTAAAATAAAAAGGTTAAAACTAGGGTTTAAACTATTTTTCAAGTAGGCTTATAGACTTCCGAAGAGATCCTGGTTATTTTGGGTTTATTCTTCCTATAAAATTTTGTTATAAAATCGTTATAAATAGGTGTAATAAAAACTTATATTTGAAAAACACTATGAAATAATAAAGATATTCATATTTAAAAGTTATAATAGTTTTATCATTGTATATATATGTTATGATAATTTAAAACTATTATAGCCGCGTATGATTCTTTTAAAAATTAAAATATTTTCTACTGAGCTTACGTAAAGAATCATACGAATCTATAATAGTTTTGAATTCTAGTTATAGATGGGGCGCTAATGTATCATAATATACGAGTGAAATCGGTATACTCTGTGAAATCGGCCGCCAGATAGCCTCACTTTATATTTGTGGAATAATGCAGATCCACTTCGGGACGTCGGCCAGACGGATTGGGTGACATCAAACAAACATACCCGCCAGCCGGCAACAAAGGAAGAGAGCACGGCCTGGTCTGCTGACCTGTCGGGTGTTTTCCTCTGTCCTCTTAACATGTTTTAATAAAGTTAGTTTGAAGGAGACTTTTACCCTCTCCCTTCTGCTATTTAGTAACCTGATTTAAATCCTTGCAACAGCCCACAAAATAATCATCACTGCGAATTCTTCTACCGAATTTCGCATCAGTGTTTTGTGAAACGATTACCAGATTTTTATATACAATATTATATAAATCTATTGTTGTTCTTTTCTTTTGGCCAGCTTAAATCTTTTTGTAGATATGTAGATACGTGATCTTTTATTTTATTTATTCTTCACACCTTGAGGTAGGTGCTTCTTTCTCAAATTATATATATTTTATTTTTATAAGCACAATTAAATCTAATTGTAATTTAAATTGATTTTATTGTGATAGATAAGGCACAATTTGGTTAAGTTTTGTCCATGAGTACATTTGGTTATCTTGTGTGTCTTCAATAAAGGTCACTGTAATATCTTTCAGAGTTATTGTCTGAATCCCTATACAGTGGTACCTCGACATACGAGCGCCCCAACATACGAGTTTTTCGAGATACGAGCCGACGAGCAAGTGATTTTTTGCTTTTAGTTACGAGCGAAATTCGAGATACGAGTTCGGTTCGGTAGTAACACGCAGTCGCGCCATCACGATCAGTTAGCAGCGTGCTTCCGCTGTGATAAGTTGTGTTTTGTGTTGCGTTTACATTTACAGTTTTAGTTCATTTATTTTTATAACCATGGATCGGAAGAAAGTTTGTAAAAAGTCAAGTGCTAAGAAAAATATGATGAGTATTGAGTTAAAACGTGAAATAATAGAAAAACATGAGCAAGGTGTTCGAGTTGTTGACTTGTCGAGGCAGTATGGCCGTAGTACGTCCATGATATGTTCTGTGCTTAAACGGAAGGAGTCGATAAAGAGTGTAACGCCGGCTAAGGGCCTTACGATGGTTACATTGGTTTTGAGGAGTCAGAGGAGGAGGTTATTTCTACAAGTGAGATAAAGGAGATCTTAGGAATGTGGGAGAGAGTTTCACAGTTCGTGGAAAAAAAAAACACCCAGAAAAGGTTGCAACAGGTCGTGCATCTGACCTTTTTAATGACACTTGCCTAACTCATTTCCGGAACATTCTGAGAGGGAGGAAGAAACAAACCTCCTTGGACATGTTTTTTTCTAAACGGCCTACAGGTGAAAGCGAGAAAAATGTAGCGAAAAAGGCAAAGGCCAGTGAGGATATCTAATTTATTTCTTACATTCTCTTTTTTGTTTTTGTGTAATAAATATTTGATATTTATAAATACGTTTTTATTATTTAAAACCACGTAACAAAAATAACTGGGGTGATATTTTGGAGGTTGGAACGGATTAATGGTAGTTCAATTGTTTTGTATGGGGAAATTTGCTTCGAGATACGAGTAATTCAAGATACGAGCAAGGTTGCGGAACGAATTAAACTCGTATGTCGAGTTACCACTGTATACATTTTAAAAGGTACAACTTCCTTAAGTTTTGTCCATGAGTGTATTTGGTTATCTTGTGTGTCTTCAATAAAGGTCACTGTAATATCTTTCAGAGTTATTGTCTGAATCCCGATATATATGTTAAAAGGTACAACTTTCTTAAGTTTTGTCCATGAGTGTATTTGGTTATCTTTTGTGTCTTCAATAAAGGTCACTGTAATATCTTTCAGAGTTATTGTCTGAATCCCGATATACATGCTAAAAGGTCCAACTTCCTTAAATTTTGTCTATATTAGTTTATAGTCAAGACTTAATATAATCTTTTATATCAACATTATAATTTTTGGGAGAATTTTTACATGGTAAAAGCAAATAGAATATATAAAATACATATAATTCAGTTAAAATACACACATACTTCTGTCGAAATATTTTTTCTTATTCAATTGTATAATTATTCAATAAAAAAATATTGTTAATATATCGAAATATTTTTATTCGTTTTTATTTATCAAGCATGTTTTGTTGTAATAATAATATTAATAATGATATATAATAATAATTATAATTATTATATATAATTAGTCACCTGGATGAATCTCTGCTAATTGCAGAACACGGCAGTTACAAAGAGAATTAATCCGGTCAAATTTGATTAAATTTTCAATGACGAGCCGCCTGTCCTTCAGTGAAGTCAATTTATTGGAAATAAATCCTCTCTCCATCAGAATTAAATCTCAATCAGCTATTTTAATTAAATTTGACTTTGCTTAATGATGATTAAATTCAGAGAAAATTTCTAAACAATAAAAAAGAATTTCACAAACAGCATTTAATTTTTTTTAATAAAATAATTACTCAATAGAGTTTATTAAGTGGATTAATATTTCTATTCGATGAAAAATAAATATCGGTATTAATTGTTTTGTATTTTATTTTGATATCTTTTTGCATTAAAAAGCTATTAAGATAAATTTCAAAATGGTAATTATATAAAAAAGGTAAATATTGACATATGCAAATATATATCAAAAGATAATTTGAGTCTCGTCTGCCATAAATTAATATATAAACACAAAAGGCTCTCTCTTTGCTCATGCGTAATTTATTCATAATGCTAAACCTATCATGAAATATGTATTTATTGGCACAAAATTATCTTTTAATATAATTTCAAATATGGCTTATAAATGCACATATCATTTATTTACATTCATGCACAGAATTTAAGGAAGTTGTACCTTTTACCATGTATATCGGGATTCTGATAAAAACTCTGAAAGATATTATAGTGACCTTTATTGAAGACACACGAGATAACCAAATACACTCATGAACAAAACTTAAGGAAGTTGTACCTTTTAGCATGTATATCGGGATTCAGACAATAACTCTGAAAGATATTACAGTGACCTTTATTGAAAACATACGAGATAACAAAATACACTCATGGACAAAACTTAAGGAAGTTGTACCTTTTAGCATGTATATTGGGATTGAGACAATAACTCGGAAAGATATTACAGTGACCTTTATTGAAGACACACGAGATAAACAAATGAGAACAAAATTACCTCTGTCTTCTTTTCACTTTAAGTTTTGTCCATGAGTGTATAATAATTGTAAATATTTGCATCGAGCAATGCTATTTCAAAATCAATTCATACATGACGAGATTTATTTCGTAAAGATTAATTATATCTGTATATCATGTAATTTTTATCTTTTCAAACTCAATCTAATCAAGATTATATAAAAGAGCGTACCTGGATCTGTAAAGAAAAAAAAAACAATTTTTTTTCTCAAAATATTTCGAGAGATTGCTCCCTCTTTATCAATTTATTGTACAGTGAATTTAATTTGCAAATATTGTAGATCACATGAAAACAATTTTTTTTGGCCGTTTCCTTGGGACCAGACTCCAAGAACACAAATCTTCTTGGAAGTATGCAAAGGAAAGGTTTGCCATGGTGGAGCATGGTCTCCGATCGGGACATCAGCCAGATTGGGAAAATACCTCCACTATTTACAGGGGCATCCAGAACTCACACCAGAGAAAGTTCCTGGAGGCCATAGCATCAATGAAGGACCGTGCTAGTGTAAACAGATATGAAGAGATCCCCGAACCTTATTTGTCTCTTTTAACTTAATTTTTTTTTTATAATAATCGCAGTCAACTTCATTTGTTTCTTATTTTTGTTTCCTTACATTTTGTTTCAAAAACATTTTATAAAATACTGCATTCTAAAAAGCCTTTAATTTTCATCATATTTTTTATTGTATTATTATTATTATTATTATTATTATTAATTTTTTTAATGTATTATTATCAATAATTGTTTTTGACCAATGACAAATATGTTTTGATCTACCATATTTGTAAATTTAATTCACTGTGCAATAAATTGATAAAGAGGGAGCAATCTCTCGAAATATTTCGAGGAAAAAATTGTTTTTTTTTTCTTTACAGATCCAGGTACGCCCTTTTATATAATCTTAATTAATGGATCGCCTTTTGACTCAAATCAATCTAAAAAACTTCATGAACTCACAAATATTTCTGACACGTATTTCTATTTCACACTCATAGAAGCAGAAAACAACCTATTTAACTTTTTCTGTTCTTATTTAAACCCTCAAAGATTGGAAACTAAATATATAAACTAATATTATACTCTACTACTCTAGGCAAACACTAAATATATGTTAAAAAGTAAAGACGTTATAAAAAAACTTCAACAACGTAGCTTTCTATATTCAAAAAAACCCTTTAACGCGTCGCTAGGCAATGCGGAAATAATAAAAAAATAAAGTTGCAGACGATGGTAACTCAACGAGAAGATATCGTGCGCTGAAATGATTGATTTCAGGATTTTTTTTTTATCGTCTGCTAGTTAAATAAATATAGAACAGCCTTCCAAAACTTATTTATAATAAACACGTTTATCGATAAATATATTTAGTTATTTCTTATATTAATTATAATATATATGAATATATGTTATATAGCGCGAATTCTTGTTCCCCCGAATATTAAATTAATCAGTAATAAATGCTGATATAAATATATATAGATGGAGCTATGCCTTCTAAAATTGTGCATGTGAACGCTCAGGATATGCCATTTTTATTTTAAAAAATATATATATATTCGAAAAAATGATATAATAAAAAACTCTCGATTTATTAGAAATATTATAAATCGGTCAATATATACATTTCTCGGTATTTATGTAAATGAGGGATGCAAATATTAATTCAAATTCTATGTAATTAAAATGAAGTCATCTTTTATCATACAAATCAAATGTTGATGATGTATGGGCCATCTATCGGAATAAATATCAACTAAAGTCCGTTTTATTTCTATATTATAGAATATTGATTAAAGAAAAACTTCAGGGTTATCCCTTATTTACACCACACTGACGAGGGGAATCAGCTTTGGAAATGTCGTCTGTTTTTTTAGTAGACCGAGGTAATTTTGTTTACACTTGGTTATCTCGTGTGTCTTCAATAAAGGACTCTCTTTGAGACGAACGAAAATAAATTTTAATAATATATATATGTATTTTTGAAAATAGAGAGCAATCCATACTTAATTCATTAGATAATAAAAGGCATATATTGGATTTAGTAAAATATTTATTTTGCCAATATTTCGGCTGGCCGAACGCCAACCTTTATCGAGGCATTACATTTTTGTATACACAAACTCAGCGCCGCATAGCGTCATAATATCACAGTTGAAATCAATTAAAATACAGAGTAGGTGGGAGAAATTTGTGCATGAAAAAATTATTATAAAAAATGCAATCAAAAATGTAAAATATCTCAAAATATAAAGGAAAAAAGTTCTATCTTATATTTAAAAAAAAATCGTAATAAGTACATAAAAGATCGTATAAATTAACACAAATCAGGACTAAGGAATTACAACCCACTATCTCTCCTTGTTGATCATGCACTTAAAAACAACCACACTCCGGATTTCGAAAATACAGCTATTTTATACCAGAACATTAAAGAAAAACACTGCCGATTGTTCTTAGAAAGCTGGGCCTCTGTAGAAGACAAAGAAAGCATAAATAGGAAAATTGATTTACCAGACATCTACACACCATTTAGATCTTCTTAATTTTTTTTGTCAAATTATTTTAATTTCAATTAGTTAATTTTTATTTTTTAATTGACTTATTATGTACTATTTTAAAGGGAGAGGTGCCGTTTTTTAAATTTCATAACGTTGCTTTTTTATTTTTTTGCTTTAATTTTACTTTATATTTTGTTTTAATACCCGCGATTTCTTAAATTATATTTCACACATTAGTAATTACCTGTATAATTAATACATACCACTTCTTTAATTATTTTTACATTTATCGCTTTAAAACGCAAAAGTATTGATACATTAAATTTATAACATTTTACATGCAATAATTTAAACTTTTTAGTTTCCATTTTTAAATTTATTTTCTCATTTATTCATCCTAAATTGTTTTAACTTCCATTTTAATGCATTTTTATAAAATATTTTTTACTTTTATAAATCGATCTCCTAAATTTTGAAATGAATTTTTTAAATACCCAAATTTTTTAAAAACTTTTTATAAGGTTCTTACAGTTTATTATTTAAATCATTTTAAATTTATTTTCAAATGTTTTGATAGATACATACATTTTTGCATTTGTCTCTTTATGAGTTATTAATGAATTATTTTTATGTACTTTTTTATTACGATTTTTTTTTAAATATAAGATAGAACTTTTTCCTTTATATTTTGAGATATTTTACATTTTTGATTGCATTTTTTATAATAATTTTTTCATGCACAAATTTCTCCCACCTACTCTGTATTTTAATTGATTTCAACTGTGATATTATGACGCTATGCGGCGCTGAGTTTGTGTATACAAAAATGTAATGCCTCGATAAAGGTTGGCGTTCGGCCAGCCGAAATATTGGCAAAATAAATATTTTACTAAATCCAATATATGCCTTTTATTATCTAATATATATGTATGTAAGTTATATAAAAATTTATATATATATTTTTTTTTTGTATTATAATTTCTGGAACAAACTACTCTGTAAAGTCGACCTCCAGATGTCGCGGCTTTCCATTTATAAACTTATTGTTGTTGTTTCCCGTTGGCCGGCTCAAATCTTTTTGTACATATGTAAATACGTAATATTTTATTTTCTTTCTTCTTAACGTCTTAAGTCAGGTAGAACTTTCTCAAATTATATATTTTATAAGCTCAATTAAATCAATAGTGATTTAAAATGTTTTTATTTATATATTTTTTCAATATGCTGCGACAACAAGACCATAAATACACACATATATCCTAAAAAGGCAGGCAAACAAAAACTCTCTCATCACCAAAATCAAAACAACATTATAACATATATATATGTTCTGATGCTCATTTGCTCGTGGTCAGGATATGCTTGATTATATTTATATGCTATATTATGTTAGCTTTTCTTGATTAATCAAGAATGGGTATTTGGCCAATTCTGGAATAATTAAAAATCAACAAGAATAGTTGATATTTATTCCGATAGATGGCGCAAGCCATCAGCAACTTTCAGTTGCACGGTAAGGAGATGCCTTTTTCATAATTTATGAACCTTATCCCAGTACAATATTACTTTTGTACTATTTTTTCACATGTATTTTATATTATATATATTAAAAACAAAAGAGACATATTCTGACCAGGCTCACATGAGCATTTCTAGATGGCAGAGCGCCATCTAGTGGAGCAAAAATAAACTAAACTTTTATTTAATTTGTTCCGTGATATTTGGCTAACCCATAGAGTCTGCACCACGCTGACGAGGGCCAACAGCCCGAAACGTGTTCGTGGTTGTCTTTTCTTGATTTATCTAGAAATTGGGTTGGCCGAATATCACGAAGCAAGTTAAATAAACGTTTGGTTTATTTTTGTTCCACTAGATGGCGCTCTGCCATCTAGAGATGCTCATGTAAGCCTGGTCAAGATATGCCTTTTTTATTTTTAATATCAACACCTGACCATATTTATATTTTTTATTTTTTATTGTTTTTTATTGCTTCAAATAAAATTAATTTTGAAAACAACAAACATCTCTTTCGGAAAAAAACTCTTTAGAGCTAATTTTAGATAAGACACTGAAAATAGATCATATTGCATCAAAATATTAAATACAATTTTTTTAAAAATATTCATTTTTCGACTCGAAGGATGAACAAAACTTCATCTAACGCTACGTGCTTCAAATTTGAATAAAAAAGACAAAAATACAGGAGAGAGGAGGGGGAATTTTTTCTATTTAAACAAAGGCAGAAATTTTCTAAATGGAATAAAGAAATACAACAACATCGAAAGTAATTTTGGAGAAAATAATAATAATAGCCAAAAGAGATTTTGTAGAATATTTTCCAATCTTTTTTTTTTTTTTTACAAAATATCCAAATGGTTTTAATTTCCTTTTTGGGAAAATAGGGAAAAAATGGTGGAGAAAAAGAGGTTAAACAAAACCCATTTTAAAGTAAATCTATTCAATTACTACTAGGTTATGAAAAACCTTTTTCCCTTTCTTTTTTTCTTCTGTAATTACCATAGACTACTTTTTACTATTCATTATTATATCTCAATTCACAAATTGTACGATAGAAAAATTATGTTTTTTTTACCCTTAACTACATGAATATCCATTAATTATATAGTATACGCGCTCCATCTAAATTCAAAATTATAAACTATTTTGCGCGTATGTTTTCTTAATAATAAATAATATCTTTACTGGTTTACCTCATTGCTAAATTATTTGGAGGGCCTGACTCATTACTGTTAAGCCTTTTCAATATTTTATTATTGCGGTAAAGGGGCAGAAGGGATGTGTTTTATTTACAAAAAAAAGTGTATAAATAAATGAAAGAAATATGCGCGTATAAATGCACTCATGGACAAAACTTAAGTACGTGAAAAGTCTTTGACGTCGCTTGTCATCTTTTTTTTTTTTAAAGGAGACAGAGGTAATATTTTGTTCACACTTGGTTATCTCGTGTGTCTTCAATGAAGGTCACTGTAATATCTTTCAGAGTTATTGTCTGAATCCCGATATACATGCTAAAAGGTACAACTTCCTTAAGTTTTGTCCATGAATGTATTTGGTTATCTCGTGTTTCTTCAATGAAGGTCACTGTAATATCTTTCAGAGTTAGTGTCAGAATCCCGATATACATGCTAAAAGGTACAACTTCCTTAAGTTTTGTCCATGAATGTATTTGGTTATCTCGTGTGTCTTCAATGAAGGTCACTGTAATATCTTTCAGAGTTATTGTCTGAATCCCGATATACATGCTAAAAGGTACAACTTCCTTAAGTTTTGTCCATGAGTGTATTTGGTTATCTCGTGTGTCTTCAATAAAGGTCACTGTAATATCTTTCAGAGTTATTGTCTGAATCCCGAAATACATGCTAAAAGGTACAACTTCCTTAAGTTTTGTCCATGAGTGCATTTGGTTATCTCGTGTGTCTTCAATAAAGGTCACTGTAATATCTTTCAGAGTTATTGTCTGAATCCCGATATACATGCTAAAAGGTACAACTTCCTTAAGTTTTGTCCATGAGTGTATTTGGTTATCTCGTGTGTCTTCAATAAAGGTCACTGTAATATCTTTCAGAGTTATTGTCTGAATCCCGATATACATGCTAAAAAGTACAACTTCCTTAAGTTTTGTCCATGAGTGTATTTGGTTATCTCGTGTGTCTTCAATAAAGGTCACTGTAATATCTTTCAGAGGTATTGTCCCGATATACATGTTAAAAGGTACAACTTCCTTAAGTTTTGTCCATGAGTGTATTCGGTTATCTCGTGTGTCTTCAATAAAGGTCACTGTAATATCTTTCAGAGGTATTGTCTGAATCCCGATATACATGCTAAAAGGTACAACTTCCTCAAGTTTTGTCCATGAGTGTATTTGGTTATCTCGTGTGTCTTCAATAAAGGTCAATGTAATATCTTTCAGAGGTATTGTCTGAATCCCGATATACATGCTAAAAGGTACAACTTCCTTAAGTTTTGTCCATGAGTGTATTTGGTTATCTCGTGTGTCTTCAATAAAGGTCACTGTATTATCTTTCAGAGTTATTGTCTGAATCCCGATATACATGGTAAAAAGTACAACTTTCTTAAGTTTTGTCTATGAGTGTATTTGGTTATCTCGTGTGTCTTCAATAAAGGTCACTGTAATATCTTTCAGAGTTATTGTCTGAATCCCGATATACATGGTAAAAAGTACAACTTTCTTAAGTTTTGTCTATGAGTGTATTTGGTTATCTCGTGTGTCTTCAATAAAGGTCACTGTAATATCTTTCAGAGTTATTGTCTGAATCCCGATATACATGCTAAAAAGTACAACTTTCTTAAGTTTTGTCTATGAGTGTATTTGGTTATCTCGTGTGTCTTCAATAAAGGTCACTGTAATATCTTTCAGAGTTATTGTCTGAATCCCGATATACATGCTAAAAAGTACAACTTTCTTAAGTTTTGTCCATGAGTGTATTTGGTTATCTCGTGTGTCTTCAATAAAGGTCACTGTAATATCTTTCAGAGTTATTGTCTGAATCCCGATATACATGCTAAAAAGTACAACTTTCTTAAGTTTTGTCCAAATGAGTGTATTTGGTTATCTCGCGTGTCTTCAATAAAGGTCACTGTAATATCTTTCAGAGTTATTGTCTGAATCCCGATATACATGCTAAAAGGTACAACTTCCTTAAGTTTTGTCCATGAGTGTATTTGGTTATCTCGTGTGTCTTCAATAAAGGTCATTGTAATATCTTTCAGAGTTATTGTCTGAATCCCGATATACATGCTAAAAGGTACAACTTCCTTAAGTTTTGTCCATGAATGTATTTGGTTATCTCGTGTGTCTTCAATAAAGGTCATTGTAATATCTTTCAGAGGTATTGTCTGAATCCCGATATACATGCTAAAAGGTACAACTTCCTTAAGTTTTATCCATGAGTGTATTTGGTTATCTCGTGTGTCTTCAATAAAGGTCATTGTAATATCTTTCAGAGTTATTGTCTGAATCCCGATATACATGCTAAAAGGTACAACTTTCTTAAGTTTTGTCCATGAGTGTATTTGGTTATCTCGTGTGTCTTCAATAAAGGTCATTGTAATATCTTTCAGAGTTATTGTCTGAATCCCGATATACATGCTAAAAGGTACAACTTCCTTAAGTTTTGTCCATGAGTGTATTGGGTTATCTCGTATGTCTTTAATAAAGGTCATTGTAATATCTTTCAGAGTTATTGTCTGA
>CP092880.1:57143215-57167302 GCA_030710605.1 Cordylochernes scorpioides
TAAACTATTATAGACACGTATGATTCTTTTAAAAATTAAACCATTTTCTACTGTCCTGACTGCAATGGAAAAATTAATGGGAGGGCCTGGCTCATCAGTGGTGAAACCTCCCAGCGGTTTGGCCAATTTAATCTACCATACCGCTGTTATATTGCATTTTCGATCTTCCTTTTATAGTGATACTGATGCTAGACTCTTGAAATGGGTATTTTAGTTGAACTATGGACATAAGCTTTAAGGACAGTAGAAATGCATATAATTATAAATATATATAATGCTTCGAGCAATCGCTCTTACACAAACATAAAATTGAGTTTTTTTAAACAATTATATTATGATGTATCATAAAAACTTAACCTAACCTTACCTAACCTCGTCATGGATCGTCACTAGATTAGGGTTAGTAAACTAGGGAGCTAGACATCCCGGATACTTCTTTTGACAAACATATTTACGATAGAATAACAAACAATAGATGAGGAAATTGAGGATTGTGGATATTGTCTAGTATTTTCCTAAAGTATAGTACAGTAGTACATACTTCATGACACTCCCACTAGAGGACACCTCTCTACAAAGGACAGTTTTCATTGTCAATACAGTAGAACATGCTTCATGAGAGGACACCTCTCTAAAAAGGACAGTTTTCATCACCAAATTTACCCTTTTTACTCTAAATAACTCTCCGGTAAGAGAACACCTCTCTGCAAAGGACAGTTTTCATCCCCAAAAATGCCATTTTCACTCTAAAGTAACTCTTCGGTAAGAGGACACCTCTCTACAAAGGACAGTTTTCATCACCAATATTACCATTTTTACTCTAAAGTAACTCTCCGGTTAGAGGACACCTCTCTACAAAGGACAGTTTTCTTCTCTAAAAATTACCATTTTTACTATTTAAAAAGCAAGTGAATACCGGAGATGAGCATTGTCCTTTTTTTATCCTTAGCACACGTGGTACAGGCAATGATAATCATGGTGGTATGTAGTAAAGCAACAGCTTTTACTGTAAGTACATCAAATGTCTACACAGGTGAAAAGCAGTTCGACTTTTGCACTTATAAGTGTGCCAGAACCACGTTTGGTTACTTACACTCGCTGGTAGGGTTGGACTTTCGCAAGAATCGGGGGCTATTGGAGCACTATTTTAAGTTAGAAAAAAGTGTCCAATGGGGGATTCGATCCTGGGTCATAGCGATCGAAAATCTACAGTTTAGACCACCTTTGTACTAACAGCCCAAGATGTTGTCCTTCACAGAGAGGTTCTACTGTATTAACTAGATTACAATTGAAGCGGTTGAGGACTCTATCTGTCACTGTGGCAAGGAAATCCAGGACTCGAGACACCTACTGCTGGAATGTCCACTCTTCTTTAGCGCTAGACAACATACAGTAAATAATATTGTAGATCTATCACAATTTGTAAATACTAGAGAGAATTATCATAGATTTAACTATTTTTGTAAATATATTTATGATTATCTTTCTAACCTGAAAGGTTCAGGTTCCTAATATATCCTATTGTTTCTCTTTTTTTAAATTATTATTTTCTTGTATAAAATGTTTATAACTGTTTCTGTTTAAAGCTGTAAATCGACGCAATTATCCCTAGCAGAGATATCGCGTTTTGTGTGTTGAAATAAACAAATAAAACAATTGTATTTGCTATATTATCTGAATAAATGAACAATTAGATTAATTTCTTAAATTCATGTCAAAGTTCTTTCAACACAAAGATCACAACCTAAATCATAATATTTACGCAACCAATACTTATATACACACTCCCCAGTATATACAATTTATTTACAGACGATCGAAGTTGTTTACATCCTCTCCTAGTTGGTTTCCTACTTCGTTTCTTCCTCTCTTTCTCCAGGAACACAATCCATTCAATACCATTTACAAGGTTGTCCCAAAAGTTCGTGAACACTTGCAAAAAATTGAAATACCAATATTATTCGCCATTATGTATAATGTCTTTGTATTATGTATAAAGTAATTGTTTTATTATGTATTCGCCGTTATGTATAATGTATTTGTATTATGTTTAAAGTAATTGTATTGTTACGTTGTTGGTTGACAATGAATCACATCCGTGGGTACCAAGGATCTTTAGGACTTTATTTAAGCTTAATCAAATAAAAATAATTACAGAAGAAGGCAAAAATAAAACGACAACAAAGAAACCAGTAGTTACAAACTCACCAACTGCAGCACAGTGAAGGAAAGCAGGAGCAGAACAGGAGACAGAAGTTGGTAGAACTTTCTAGAAACTTCCAGGAAGTACACCGGCGTCGGCGGTAAGCAGCAGTCCGATCTCTTGAGACAGCAGCGTTTGCTTGGGGTACGCCACGTAACTTCGTTCTTCTACTTCACTTCTTATTTTTCTTCTCCCCCTTGCACGAGTTTCCCATCCCTATATATCCCGGAATAGATCTTTCCTGAACGGTCATGTTTGGTCATCCAATCAGAAAGCCGTCAGCACCAAGCCTTGCGCAATCGCTTTAGATTGGCCAATCAGTTGTCTTCCGCTTTTTCTGCATTATTTTTTAACGTTCTAGAGCATTCTATTCTGGAATGCGGCCTTTTTTTCTACGTAACAGAATTATGTATTTGCCGTAATATTATTATTCGCCAAGTAATAGGACAACCTTATATATTCAAAGAATATTTGCATAGTTCTATGTCATATAGTTTAAGTTACATATTTACATATGCAAATTATGAAATTATGTATATCTTATATTTTATGGGTCTTATAATAATATTTCCTTTTTCTATATGTTATGAGGATTGTCCGAATTAGGTTATAAATGTTTTATAACATTTTTTATTATTCAGTCGAGCTTTCAAACGTTTCTGCCCTTCTACAGAACTAAAAATGTGAACGTATAGGAGGATTGTTTTATATACACTGCGTGACATTGAAAATGGAACACCAAGAAATAGTGGCCAGAAAGTGATGAAACTCGGCAGACAGAGAGAGACAGGGACGAACAATAAGTGATCTTTATTTCAAAATGATAGTCATAATACAGAGCGAGAACGGCGTCGGCTTAGTAGCAAGTAGGACCACCGCGGACGGCGATGCACGCAGCAACACGTCTAGGTAGAGAGTCAATCAGAGTACGGATGGCGTCCTGAGGGATGGCTCTCCATTCCCTCTCAACCATTTGCCACAGTTCGTCTTCTGAACGCGGCTGTGGCAAGGCATGCAAACGGCGTCCAATGATGTCCCAGACGTGCTCGATTGGTGAGAGATCAGGAGAGTACGGTGGCCAGGGAAGCATCTGTACATCTTGCAGAGCTTGTTGGCTAATGCGAGCAGTGTGCGGTCGGGCGTTATCCTGCTGATAAAGGGCATTGGGTACCCCCTGAAGGTAGGGGAGTGTCACCGGTCGCAGCACATCATCAACGTATCGTTGGGCCGTCATAGTGCCCTGAATACGAAGTAAAGGTGACCTGGAATCATACGCGATTGCGCCCCAAACCATGATTCCACGTTGTCGCACGGTGGAGCGTTCCACAATTGCTGCCGGATTGGACCTTTCTCCACGTCGACGCCACACGCGTACACGGCGACTATCACTGGAAAAGCAGAAACGCGACTCATCTGAGAACACGACCCTGTGCCATTCCGTCATTCACGTCGATCTAGCCCGGCACCATTCCAAACGTTGGCGCCTATTCGGTGGGGTCAATGGCAGTCTTCTTAGCGGACGGCATGAGTGCAAGCCATTAGCAACCAATCGACGGGAAATGGTTCTGGTCGAGATGGAATGATCTAGGGTGTCTTGAACATGTTGCAGGATGGCGGTACAAGTGGCTTGTGGGGCCGCCACTGCTTGTCGAAGGATACGCCGATCCACACGTGCTGACGTCACTCTGGTTGCACCGACATTCCTATAAATTGCCACATTTCCTTGTTCCAACCATCTTCTCCACAGTCGGTGCACCGTGGACGCACCAAGGTGTGTATCAGCTGCGATTTGACGTATGGACCAACCTGCCCTTTTCAGTCCGATCACCATGCCCCTCGTAAAAGCGTCTGTCTGCTTGAACTGCCTCCGTTTACGATGACCTGGCATTCTCTGTTATTACACGTGTCTTTTGACACAAGAACAAAATTTCTACAATGATTTTCCTTGAAGAAATAACGACACGAATACTGTCCTTTCTGCAAGTTCCTTCCCTTATATCTTACTCCATGTGCGCACGAGAGCTGCGCATTTTACATCATTTGCATAACTCGGTTAGGCGCGTCTACCCTGAAATTTGCATAATTTTCTGGCCACTATTTCTTGGTGTTCCATTTTCAATGTCACGCAGTGTATACACTAGACGGGTGACCCGGGCTTCGCCCCGGGATTGACCCGTGTGCATATCTACCCGAGTGATATATATTTAGAAACCATTTAAACCATTTCTACTGTCCTTACTGTAATGGAAAAATTAATGGGAGGGCCTTGTGCGCTAATGCATCATAAAATAATTGCTATAATAAAAGACACACTTTGATATTTGCGGAAGAGCGATTGCTCGAAGCATTTTATATATTTATAAATGTATGTAATTCTGCTGTCCTCAAAGCTTATGTCCATAGTTCATCTAAAATACCCATTCAAAGAGTCTAGCAACAGTATCACTATAAAAGGAAGTTCGAAAAATACAATATAACAGCGGTATGGTAGATTAAACTGGCGAAACCGCTGGGAGGGTTCACCACTGATGAGCAAGGCCCTCCAATTAATTTTTCAATTGCAATAAGGGGCAGTAGAAATTGTTTAATTTTTAAAAAGAATCATACACGTCTATAATATTTTCGAATTTTGATTAAAAATGGTAGATTAAACTGGCGAAACCGCTGGGAGGGTTCACCACTGATGAGCCAGGCCCTCCCTTTAATTTTTCCATTGCAGTAAGGGCAGTAGAAATTGTTTTATTTTAAAAAGAATATTACGCGTCTAAAATAGTTTTGTAATTTGATAACAGATGGCGCGCTAGTGCATCGTAATAAAATATTTGTATTTAAAGAAATATGAATAACAAAAATATATATTTGAATATACAGTTATGTCATTATATATACCTCTATCAATACTATTAAGTTTTTTTGGATATTATTGCTTCTAATGTTAAGTTTTGGTGTTTGTTTTTCATATTTACATAGTAAACCTATCATTAGACATAAAAGGTTATATTACCCAAACAAGAATCACTTCGACTCTACTAAGAGAAAGTCACATTCAAATAATTAAAAAGGAAAATGTAATTTATAAATTCTGCAAAACTGAAAGCATAGAAGAAATGACCCACTACATCTCTGAATGCACTATTGTTAACGAGGAATGGAATAAGATCTTAAAGAACATTATCCAAGTCTACATGAACCCAGTTCAGCTAATCATAATAATGTTCGAGAAAAAATATATAGCGATAGAATTGTTTAACTTTCATAAAGCGTTAGAGAACAAGGTAATCTCTAAGAACTAAAATTACAGAACAATTTCCTTCCATAGTTAATTTGTAAAACAACACTTGAAGTTACACCGCATGAGTTTCTTTTCAATGAGAAATCAAAATTTATTTCAAGGTGAAATATTGACTATTTCTAACCTTTTTGGATGAGGTATGAAAGGGTGAATTATGAAGAGTAATGATGAACGGAAAAATAAAAGTGTCCAGTGATGGGACATTATTTTCCGTTCATCATTACTCTTCATAATTCACCCTTTCATACCTCATCCAAAAAGGTTAGAAATAGTCAATATTTCACCTTGAAATAAATTTTGATTTCTCATTGAAAAGAAACTCATGCGGTGTAACTTCAAGTGTTGTTTTACAATCACAGGCCGCAGTGTATTATATTGTTAATTTGTATATTTATGTTGAATACTTTGATTTCCTTTTCATTTTCCCTTCTCTCCTTTATTTATGTTTTTTATTTCCTTTTCTCCATGAAAATGATGTATGGCGAGTCCTTACAGGACGGAAATGTCCTAATAAAGCTGTTGTTGTTGTTTATATAGTGGTAGAGGTGACTTGGGCAAAGTTAAATGAGTGTCCAGTGAACATGTTGGAAGAATTGAGATCCATTGTCGCGGTTTCTAACACATCTTTGTTTTTCGGTTATACGGATGCCTATTGTGAGACTGGTTTCATCTACATGAACAGCATCGTGAGCAGCTTACAGAGTAAATTTATATATTTTTTCATCGCAGTAAGGGCAGTAGAAGTTTGTATTATGTATAAAAGAAACATTCGTGCTTTTAAATCCTTTCATTTTATATGTATAGATGGCGCGTTATTGCTTAGAGTAAACTACATTGGTTTGGTGTCTGGAGTGGTGGTTGTTAGAGTATTCCTGAGTTTTGTACCAAGGTTGGTGGAATTATAGAAGAAAGTGGCGTTACCAAATTTACGGATATATTTTTATATTGAATTGAAGACAGGAGAGTATGGAAGAAAACAGTGAAATCTGTAGACAGTGGGAGTTCGAGGGAGACCAGAGTTAAAACTGTATTAATAAATGATAGCGGGTATCCAGATGAGAACTGAGGTGATTTATGATGTGTTCGACTGTTCTATTTCTTTGAAATTGACGGGCAACGGGCAAAAGATGTTTCTCAAAGTAGCTGCTTTTTTCTGGAGATTGGCATCTTGTGTTTTCATTTTAAATTAATACTTGATTTTTTGCATTTTTTTCTTTAAGACTATAAAATAGGTCTTTATTTTCAAAATCGAAGTTAGGAATATCCTTAGGAATGATATTAGAGACTGGAGAGTTTGGAGGAATACAGTGTGATTTGTAGACATTGGGGATGCGAGGAAGACCAGAGTTAAAACTGTTATCTGTTAATAAATGATATCGGGTATCTACAGATGGACTGAGATGATGTACATGTTTGTTCTAATTCTTTGAAGAGTGGTGAGATACAATGTGTGTGAAGACGCTTAGTGAAGATTCGGACAACGTTGATTTTGTGACTGAAGAGACAAAAGGAAGTGTAATATGTATATGAATATATGGAATTCGTTTTGTTGAAGACTATTGTGTAGTATCCGGTTTTTATAGCTAATATATACAGGATTTATTGAGACAAAGGTCTCCTCTCCCGTCAAAATAGACGTCAAAACTAGACGCCATCTATTGACCGTCGCCGCAAACTAGCGGCCTCAGGTCGGTGACAAAGCCACAACACCAGCTTTGGCAAACTGAAAAGCGTCCTCCTAGAGACCATGGTTTCGGGCTAATGGCCCTCGTCAGTCTAGGGCGGACTTTATCCCATGAGATCCACACGGGATCTATTGACAGTCTGCCAAAGAGGTGTTTAGATGGCAAAGTGGCTGGGCCAAATCTATGGCTAGAATATAGCCTTTGTCTCTTTAGATCAATTTCCTCCCGGCATAATTTTCATCTATATACAGGATTGTGTTGAAGATCGCCATTATAATCTTTTTCTAATGTGAAATGTGTTGGATTCTTAGAATGATGCTAATGTTACATGTAATTGTAGGAAGGAAAATGCGCTTTCGTGCTTCTGCTTATGGCCCTCTACTGGCTTGGTCATCCCATTCCTCTCTATGTCACCGCCTTGGTGCCCATGGTGCTGTTCCCGTTGTTTGGTATCATGAGCTCCGCAGATACCAGCTCCCAGTATACTAAGGTACGTCCTTCCTTCCTTACTGAATGACTGACATGGAGAGAACATGAAACTTTTGGGCTCATAATTGTTAAATTCAATAATCCCTAGTAACAGTATTGGATAAAAACATCAATGCTCCAGGGAAAAAATATATTTTCAAAAACCTTTTGAATCTCTAGCTTCTAGGCACGAACGCCTTCTTCTACTGGAGGAAAAATGGTACATTTTATACATTATACCATTTTGTCTCCTGTAGTAGGGCGTTCGTGTCTGAAAACTAGAGATTCAAAAGGTTTTTGAAAAGATATTTTTCCCTGGAGCATTATCCATAATTGTTAAAATTATATATATATTATATAATCTAAAATACAATTATTTTATTTTTTGAAAACATATATTTTATTTTCATTCATTGACTGTTTTACATATTTGACCATAGATGCAGAACATACCACTTTATTTTTTGAAAACATATATTTTATTTTCATTCATTGACTGTTTTACATATTTGACCATAGATGCAGAACATACCACTTTAATTATTATTGTTGTAAATATGTATAGTTAACCCTACCTTTTCTAATAAAAATCACGAATATAGAATTCATTTTATAAATTTTATATTACTGTGATAAAAATAATTTTAAATAATTTGCTTCAAGTGGTTCAAAAATAAAATCTACTTGAAAGATAAATAATTATCTTTACTTTTTACGACTGCACCTCTTTTCAACAACAAAGCACAAAAATATTCTAACACAATATATATAGTCAAAAATAGACCGGTGATCTTAATAAAGTTGTTTTGTAAAACAACACTTGAGAAGTTACACTGCATGAGTTTCTTTTCAACGAAAAATCTAAATTTATTTCAAGGTGAAATATTGACTATTTCTAACCTTTTTGGATGAGGTATGAAAGGGTGAATTATGAAGAGTAATGATGAACGGAAAAATAAAAGTGTCCAGGGATGGTAATTGTCATTATTCTTCACAATTCACCCTTTCATACCTCATCCAAAAAGGTTAGAAATAGTCAATATTTCACCTTGAAATAAATTTTGAATTTTCGTTGAAAAGAAACTCATGCGGTGTAACTTCAAGTGTTGTTTTACAATCACAGGCCGCAGTGTATTATAAAGTTGTTTTGTGTTATTCAAAAATCAATTCAAAATTTAACAATGCGTATATTTTTATTGGAAAAGCGATCTTTCGAGCAACGAGGCTCTTCTACTGACTTAAAAATATTAAATGGAGAAAAAAAAAAAACTCCGCCTTTACCGGTCCCAAGCCCGGATGAAAAAGAAGGAGGGGGAGCAGTAACAAGCTCACTAAAAAACCTGGGCTCAGCTGACCTGGCTGATAGTACCCTGTAAGGGCTCCTAATCCAGGGATACAGGATGATCAGCGTTTGTACTCCATGTTAGGAGCAGCTGTCATGGCGTCTGTTCCTCATGTCAGAGGTGGCCATTTTTTTTTTTTTTGGAGCTATGTCGGCCTGCCACTGAGTAGTGCTCCCAGTCTTAATGACAAAGGCAGACACATTCTACTTCACCCAGTGTGGAGATAAGAAAGAAGAATAAATTGAGAAAAACAAACTGTTTTAAATTACAGTTTGTATTGATAGATTGAAATAATTATTTTTAGCAATGTGTTTATATTCACGTATATCATCAAATATTATCTCTACTGACTGCAATGATAAAAGATAGGGCTTGGTTAATTATAGTGGTGGAACCTCTCAGTGGTTTCGCCAAATTAATCTCCATTCCGCTTTACTATTGTATTGGATTGTTTTTCTTATATATCATGCATTTACTATGGAAAACATCTTAGGCGACCGACAACATCAAAATATGAAACTTTCTTAAGTTTTGTCTATGAGTGAATATAGAGAGATAGAAGAAAGTTTGTCTAGATTGAACTCTTCGAATAAAAATAGCAAAATATAAGGAAGATTAAAGAGGAATGTCTTATAAGAGATTTATTCGCAAGCTTTCGGATGTCCTTCTACAGGCTTTACAATGACAAAAAGAAAGAAATATGAGATGAGTATTAATAGACAAGATATTTTTGCATATGAGAAAAATATAGTATTTATAAATGAAAGTGAAAACGTAAAAAGAAGAAAGTTTGTTCTAAGAACATGTTTAGAACAACAGCGAACCAAGTTTTACCCTTGTATGAAAATGATCATTATTATCATCATTTTTTGTTGATTATCATCATTTTTATATTCAGACTGACGGAAGTAAATAAGATGTTGAACGAAGTTTGACAATTATACCGCAAATGTTTCTTTTGAATTAAAAATCGAAATTTATTTTAAAGAGAAAATAACGATTATTTCTAACCTTAGGGATGAAGTATGAAAGGATGAATTGTGAAGAGTAATTCCCATCCCTGGACACTTTTATTTTCCGTTTATCATTACTCTTCACAATTCATCCTTTCATACTTCATCCCTAAGGTTAGAAATAATCGTTATTTTCTCCTTAAAATAAATTTCGATTTTTCGTTCAAAAGAAACATTTGCGGTATGATTGTCAAACTTCGTTCTACAATCATAAGCCGCATTATATTGTATTATAAATTAGATGTGTATGCGAGATCAATTTAGAAATTTCCTCTGACAGGAATTTATAAATACTTTAAGCCAAGAATGAATTGCAGTAATTTCTTCCATTCCCATGTTTATAGGTAGAGTTTTATCAAAGTTATTGGCTATACACTAGTGTGTGTGTGGAAATGGAGAGTGTTCTACCTCAAAGGAGTTGAAGAGAGACCAAAACATTGAATTCTGATGTCTCTTGTGTCCAGGACGCTGTCATGTTGGTGATGGGATCTTTCTTCATGGCCGCGGCTCTGGAGAAGTGGCAGCTGCACCAGAGGATCGCTCTGAGACTGCTGTTGCTGATTGGGACCACGCCGCGGTGGTGGGTGTCCTTGGTGGTACATGGTGGTATATGGTGGTATATGCTGGTACATGGTGTTGGATGTTATTGTCAAATAATATTTTTATTCTATTATTGTAATAATCTGTGGTTTAAAATCTGTGGTGTCAGGAATATATAGGTGAGAGTTAATAGAGAGGTGTGGTTAGAGAGGTGTGTGTGGTGAGAGAGAGATGTTATTTTATTAGTAATGCTTACTTAGATATATTTAGTAATTTATGTTTCTCTTATTTTTGTACCTTCAATAAAGAATATTTATATTTTAGAAGAGAAGAAATTATTGAGATCCACCACCAACACATGGTGGTATATGGTGGTACATGGTGATGTGGGGGTGGTGTAAGGTGGTGTGGAGTAGTTTAAAGGGTAGTGAGGTGGTTTAAGAGGGTATGAGGTGGTACATGTGGTGTCCTTGTGGTACATGGTGGTATATGCTGGTATATGGTGGTGTAAGGTGGTGTGGAGTAGTTTAAAGAGGTGTGAGGTGGTTTAATAGGGTGTGAGGTGGTGTAGGGTGGTACATGGTGGTGTGGAGTTGTCTAAGGTGGTGCGGGGTGGTGTGAGGTGGTTTAAGGTAATTTGGGGTGGTTTGGAGTGGTATGGGGCGGTGTGAGGTGGTGTGAGGAAGTGTGGTGTGATGTGAGGCGGTGTGGGCTGGTGTTGTATAATGTGAAATAGGATTTGATCGTATAGAATGGTACTGTTTGATGCAAACAGAGATTATTTTGAAAAGGTGTATGATCGTTTAAGTATAGGAGGGTGTTGTATCATAAGTGATGGCATAATATGGAGCAGGCTGGGATGGCATTGTGACATATGAAGTAAGATGGTATAGGTGTGAAAACATAAAAAGGTTTATAAATTTTGTAACAAATATTTTGCCAACGTGTTTCTTTTTACATATATTAATAAATATAATCTCTACAGACCTTACTGCAATGATAAAAGTATTCAATGAAAGCAGATAATGGTACGTTGCCGGTATAGAGTAGCTGCTGATGATGGTGTGGTCCCAGGCTGGTACTGAGCTTCATCACCATCTCTGCCCTGGTGTCCATGTGGGCCTCTAACGTCGCCACTGTCTCCATGATGCTGGCCATAGGAGACTCCCTGCTGGACGAGATTAAAGAGATTAATCAGAGTTTAGACGGAGGTTGGTAGTGGATCGAGAGTATCTACATCTTTAATCTTATTGTAGACACAACAACTGTTGTGTATCATACATCAACCTGTGTTGGAAACCTCTGGTATAAACTTATATACAACGTTATACAGTAGAAGTACCTCTCTGTAAAATACACATAATTGCAGAACCAAAGTGTCCTTTATAGAGAGGAGTCCTCTTACCGGAGAGTTGCTAAATAGTAAAAATGGTAATTTTGCAAATGAAAACTGTCCTTTATAGAGAGGAGTCCTCTTACCGGAGAGTTGCTAAATAGTAAAAATGGTAATTTTGCAAATGAAAACTGTCCTTTATAGAGAGGCGTCCTCTTACTGGAGGGTTGCTTAATTGTAAAAATAGTAATTTTGACAATGAAAACTGTTCGTTATAGATAGGTGTCCTCTATTGTGAGTGTCCTCTCATGGAGGTTCTACTGTATTCGAAATTTATCTTTAAATATCGTTAAATTGAGTTCGTTATAACGAGAGTCATATTCAGAAACAATGATCTTGAAATGTTGAGGCTCATTATATATATAGTCATATTTGACGTCAATTCTATGAAGATCGGATAGGAAACTTTTAATGGGATGTATACATTTTATGATATTGAGATGAATAAAGAAATGTTGAGATAACCAGTCGTGAAGTAGATTGAAGAATACAAGAAGAAACTGGATCTTCAAAGAGACAGAATCTCACAATTGTGGAGATAAAGAGAGATATCTAGGAAATGTCTGTCCATATGGTCTCTGCTAACTTCCGCCCAATTCTCCGAATGACGTGGAGAGTAGGGCCTCCAATCCCGGGATCCCGTTTCCCGGGATTCTGCTCGAAAAATCCCGGGATTACTGGTTTGTGCATGAAAACCAGCGCAAAAATATATTTTTCTTATCTAGCATTTTGGTAATCAAACAGATGATGAGATAGCACACTTTTGACGTTTTGTTTATACAGCTGCATTTCGGGTCTTTTTTTTTCTGAGAGATTTGAAATTATTTTCATGCACTAATGGCCGAAGTAAGAATTCAGGCTGATAATTCGCAACTTCCTCGGAGTTTACAAGAATGCCATGAGCTATCACAATCGAATGACCATCTTACAATTGAGCGCCGATTGCAAGAAGCTATTGAGGCTGCCTCTTCAACTTCAATTGCAATACCTACACCAGACTCCGCATCCTACTCAACTATGATTAACCACGAACTTAATATTGCTGCTGAGTCAGGCAAACGAGGACCCCATTTAGAGAGTGTGTATCAATACTTGCTGACAATTCCTCCAACGTCTGTGGAATAGGAAAGAGTCTTCTCCTCCTCTGGATACCTATGCAATAAGATACGTTCTAGTTTGCATGATGACACTCTTGACAAATTATCTTTCCTACGCTCAAATATTTCTCGAAATTGAATTTTTATCCTTAAAATAAATTAATTCATGGTTTTTAAAACGGTGCTGTCTTCTTTCGAAACATTAATACATAGTTGGGCAAAATGCAATAATGATTACATTTTCTATTATCACAATTGCAAATAATCATGATTACATTTGCTATAATTACAATTACAAGTAATTTTAATCACAATATATATAGAATTACGAGTAATTATGTTTACATTCTAATGCAATTAATTTTTTTTGCAAAGTAATGCATTGCAAAGTAATCGTAATTACAAGGTAATGTATTACTTTGAATGGATTACTGCCCAACACTGCATTAAGAGATGTGGTCTAAGAGTTCCAAGAATTATTTTTTTCCAGATGTGTGTACAGTAATTGACAGATAATTTCAAACTGTAATCCAAAAGCAATGATTTAGTTCATAAGCAGGCGCAAAATATATGGCTTTCAGGTTGTTTTCATCGAAGTAAGTGCGACGTCATTGGCACTAGATAAAAGAAAAAATTAAAAATATAACGAACGAAACGATATACCTCGTGGCGTAGAAAGACGAAAATGTTTTTCAATCCCGGGATATCCCGGGATTGAGAAAAAAGCAATCCCGGGATTGAAAATATGTACCGGAATTGGAGGCCCTAGTGGAGAGATCGTATAGTCAAACTGTCCCCCACGGCCTTCTTTTGCCGGGCTTATAATCGACCCGCCGGCAGACTAGAATCTCAACTGTACAAAATTCCTCAGGCATACAGACTTCGGTTTAGGTAGCTCATTAGCCAATGGTGCACAAATTTCTTGTCAGAATATCATTATATACGCCAACTACTAGGCTCTATACTCATGGACAAAACTTGGAAGTTGTACCCATTAGCATGTATATCGGGATTGAGACAATAACTCTTAAATATATTACAGTGATCTTTATTGAAGATACACGAGATAACCAAATACACTCATGGACAAAACTTAAGGAAGTTGTACCTTTTATCATGTATATCGGGATTCAGACAATAACTCTGAAAGTTTATAACATATATAACACACGAGATAACCAAATGTGAACAAAATTGCCTCTGTCTCCTTAAAAAAATTGACACACGACATCAAGTTTTGTCCATGAGTGTAGTTTGGTGGATATAAAATATTGTATGAGCAAACATTCACTTTGTAAGATACCGAACGGAGCTTTGTCATTTTATAGTCCTATTTTATTTGAAATAGGAAATTGTGTTTTGTGTAAGGTAACAATGAACATACAACACTTTATTTCTATCATCTGGTATATATAGTGGATCATAGAGAACTTGTTACAACCTCAAATGTCCAGGTTCCCTTCTTCTTGGCCACACCAATCATCAGGACAACAACCACAGAAACCACGAGGATAACAACCACAGCAATCATCAGGATAACAAATACGACAAAAACCACGAGAACCACATCAAAAACCACGATAAGAACTCTATCAATAATGATTTGAACCACAGCACCCACCAAGACAATAACCACAGCAATCAACAGGACAATAACCACTATAAAAGCCACGAGAACCATCCCAAAAACCACGAGAATCACAACAAGAACCACGAGAATCACAACAAGAACCCCGAGAATCACACAAAGAACCACGAGAACCACACCAAGAACCACGATAAGAATCTAATCAACCATGAATTAAACCACAGCAGCAACAACCACGACGACGAAGAAAAGAACAGCTTCCAAGTGGAGATATCTTACAGCCAAAAATTGAGGTAAGATTTCCTTTATCCTATCCCAGGTAAGGGTCAGCAAACTACGGTAACTAGCAGCCACATGCGGCTCTTTGGATGTGAAGTTCTTTATATAGTTCCATACGTAAATATTATTTATGCGAGTACTATTTATTCCATTTATTTCAACACACAAAACGCGATATCCCGGCTAAGGATAATTGGGTCGATTTACATTTTTTAAAACAGAAACAGTTATAAACATATTATACAAGAAAAGGTAATCAAAATAAAAAGAGAAACAATAATATATATTAGGAACCTGAACCTTTCAGGTTAGAAAGATAATCATAAATATATTTACAAAAATAGTTAAATCTATAATAATTCTCTCTGCTATTTACAAATTGATATAGATCTACAACATTGTCTGTTGTCTAGCGGTACTATTTATTGTTGGCAAGAAAAATTTTAGTGGCTTTTTAAAAACTTTGAAATTTTGTAAATTGAAATGTTTGACTCTTCCGACTCAAAATTTTGCCGACCCCTGTTCTTTTCTATATAATTCAACTTTATATTCCTGTATGTTGTTTACATTCTGATCTAATTGTATTAGTTCAGATACACTATCTGTTTTCTTCAAATTAAAGATACTTCGGCCAGTAAATCGTTCCTGACGAGGACAAAAGATTTTTGTCGAGACAATAAAAAAGAATTACTGGCCGAAGTATCTTTAATTTTAAGAAATATGAATGCTGGCCAGGCAGCATCTATCTTTACGACTATCTGCTTCATTGTTCCTTTCAAGTATCCCATGTAATCTTAGAATTTTCTTATTGTTTTCGTATTTATCTGAAAAATATCTAAATATTTCATCCAATTGGTTGTTAATTAGCGCATCCATGAAATGTTAACATACAGGTAATTTTAACTTGGGTAATGAATGTTTGTTGTTGCAAACGTAAATATGCAAATTAGTATAAGCGATTTTTTTTCAAATGCTTAATAATGTTATATTAGATAATTTAAGTATTTTAAAGCAGTAAATTAAACTATTTTATAAAGAATAAAAGATTGAAGAAAGTAATATGTTTACTTATCTTTGAATGCGACGAGCTATGCAACATGTTTCCTTTCCTGGCTTCGTATTTATCTTTATACACACACAGCTTTATTAAGACCACCGGTCTTATACAGATTCACCACAGGAAGGAAGCATAGATGGAGCTCCTATACTCCAGTCAGCACAGAACCCAACAACAGCCTCCATGTCCGACACATGTCCAATGGCCACAGAATTCACCGTGCATAGGGTAGCGTATCACTGAAAAGACGAGTGTGGAATCAGCCGCGTTCTAGTCTTCACTTTCCTCATCCAAATGGACCACGACATTCGGCGAATCTATTAATCTCCTCTGAACGGTGACTGCGGCCTTGTAGAATTTATATAAACCAAAGAGAAGACCTTGATCAAACATCATTGCATTCATCCAGTTATATATTTGTTGACTATCGAATTAAGACAAGGATAAGTCGCCCAAGAGTTATTTTCTCTGTTTCTCTAAGAAAACGCAACCAAAAATTATATTCATGATTTCATCATGTATTTAACTTTATATTAGTCGATAGTAGAAATCCAGAGATATAGAAATCTCTGAGGTATTGTTGACAAAGAGGAAGTTTAGAAAACTCTGAGGAAAGACTTGGCTCGTGTGATCCCAACTTGGTAAATACCTCAAACAACGGAGAAACGAAAACAAAACCATTTTTCTCCAAAACAACAATCTGCCGACATCCTTTACTGGAATAGAGCCAGTTTTTCTTAATCCTATTTCTCTATGGTGTTGATACAAGTTGTGTAAATGTGAAATATTACTTGTAATTATGAGGAAATGTTTTTAACATTTCTACTCGTGAAAAAAGAAATAGTATAGAAGAGTGAAATTATACTGGGATCAGATAAATAAATTCCAATAGATGGCGCAAGCCGTCAGCAACTTTTAGTTTCACGATCAAAAGATGCCTTTTTCTTCATTTCTGCTCGTTATGCAAATATCTCGTGCTCCATTATATATTTACTCGTTATTTTAAGTATTATCTCTAGTATACGTGTTACAGGTCATGATAATCATGGTGGGTAGTAGATAACGACTGGTTTTTACTCTAAGTGCACCACATGTCTACATATGTAGAAGTCGGTTCAAAATCACATAAATAGGTACCGTTCAACAAGAGCAACCTAGTTCATGATAATTGAAACAGTGAATAATATGTGAAGGTCATTCACATATTAAACAAATTTTAACGCGGGATTCAATCCCGGTTCATGACTGTCGGGAATCGAGGGTGTTACCCACTCGTCCACCGACTTTTTTTTTGTAGAACATGTAGAAAGCAGTTCGAATTTTGTACTTATAAATGTACCAGAACCCTGTTTAGTTAATTGCACTCACTGGTGAGGTTTAACTTATGGAAAATTACGGCATTGGAACAAATATTTTTATTAGAAAAAAGTGTCCAAAGCGGGATTCGATCCCGGGTCGTGGCTTCTGAAACCAACGGTTTATATCACTCATCCACCAACTGGTAATCTGATGTACCATTCAACTTCATCAATGTTTCTTCAGTATTTGACTTACACTCATGGACAAACCTTAAGGAAGTTGTACCTTTTAGCATGTATATCGGGATTCAGACAATAACTCTGAAAGATATTACAGTGACCTTTATTGAAGACACACGAGATAACCAAATACACTCATGGACAAAACTTAAGGAAGTTGTACCTTTTACCATGTATATCGGGATTCAGACAATAACTCTGAAAGATATTACAGTGACCTTTATTGAAGACACACGAGATAACCAAATACACTCATGGACAAAACTTAAGGAAGTTGTACCTTTTAGCATGTATATCGGGATTCAGACAATAACTCTGAAAGATATTACAGTGACCTTTATTGGAGACACACGAGATAACCAAATACACTCATGGACAAAACTTAAGGAAGTTGTACCTTTTACCATGTATATCGGGATTCAGACAATAACTCTGAAAGATATTACAGTGACCTTTATTGAAGACACACGAGATAACCAAATACACTCATGGACAAAACTTAAGGAAGTTGTACCTTTTACCATGTATATCGGGATTCAGACAATAACTCTGAATGATATTACAGTGAGACCTTTATTGAAGACACACGATATAACCAAATACACTCATAGACAGAACTTAAGGAAGTTGTACCTTTTAGCATGTATATCGGGATTCATACAATAACTCTGAAAGATATTGCAGTGACCTTTATTGAAGACACACGAGATAACCAAATACACTCATAGACAGAACTTAAGGAAGTTGTACCTTTCAGCATGTATATCGGGATTCAGACAATAACTCTGAAAGATATTACAGTGACCTTTATTGAAGACACACGAGATAACCAAATACACTCATACAGAAACTTAAGGAAGTTGTACCTTTTAGCATGTATATTGGGATTGAGACAATAACTCTGAAAGATATTACAGTGACCTTTATTGAAGACAAACGAGATAACTAAATACACTCATGGACAAAACTTAAGGAAGTTGTACCCTTTACCATGTATATCGGGATTCAGGCAATAACACTGAAAGATATTACAGTGACCTTTATTGAAGACACACCAGATAACCAAATATTCCCATGGACAAAACTTAAGGAAGTTGTACCTTTTAGCATGTATATCGGGATTCAGACAATAACTCTGAAAGATATTACAGTGAACTTTATTGTAGACACACGAGATAACCAAATACACTCATTGACAAAACTTAAGGAAGTTGTACCTTTTAGTACGTATATCGGTATTCAGACAATAACTCTGAAAGATATTACAGTGACCTTTATTGAAGACATACGAGATACCTAAGTGTAAACAGCCTCTGTCTCCTTAAAAGAAAAGCAGACTAACGGGCGATTCAAAATAAAAACCATTTAGCAACAGTATTAATTGCGACATTCCAAATTTGCCAAGCTGTCATGGCGTAAGTTGAAGAGAGATCAGAGGTTATTATCCAATGTAAAATTAACTCAGTAACATGTGTCTGCTGCAGCTTTTGCCGCTAATTACTGATGTTATACCTCTGTGCAGGTAATTATTGTTTATATATTACATGGCACATACACTGCCTCCTCACGTAAATCCATAGATATTATGGTCTTCTTCTTTCTTATCTTCACTCAAACATATTAGGCCACCAAGCTTGTAGAGCTTGTTGATGGTATCTGCCCGGGATGAATAGAGCTCATCAATGGATGAGTCAATACAGTCAATGATGTTGTTTTTGACAATCATCATGATTGGGTGAAGTAAAATGTGTCTGTCATTAAGACTGAGAGCACTACTCAGTAGCAGGCCGCCTACTTAGCTCCAATATGAAACGGCCGCCTCTGACATAAGGAACAGACGCCATATGCAGCTGCTCCTAACATGGAGTACAGATTCATCCTGTTTACCTGGAGACCTTACAGGATACTATCAGCCGGGCCAGCTGAATCCAGGTTTTTTAGTGAGCTTGTTACTGCTCCCCCTCCTCCTTTTTTGTCCGAGCTTGGGACCGGCAAAAGCGGAGTTTAATATTATGGTGGAATAAAACAGCCATGGGATCGAATCCCCCAGCAAATTTTTCATTCGTTCTGTCTTGAAAAGTATTGTGATGTGATATGATGGGTAAAATAAAATTTTATTTTATGTCTATAAGATTAGAAAATTGGATTCTCTCTTAATATTTTTAACCTCGTCAAGCAGTATTAGGATATTATTTCCGATCAGGATCTTTTGTTTATTATGAAAGCATAAATACTTAGTTTTTTTAGATCATTAATTTGTTCTAGTTACACACCACTGTATAATATATTCTAAAGTGAGCATTAGTCACCCAGAAATTATTTGAAAAAGTAAAAATAAATATCAGGTAAAAAGTTTCTTTAACTGTAAACAGTCTGATGTACGCCCGTACATGCTAATAACAAAAGTTTTCAATTATTTTATATAAATATTATTTAGAGATTGTACATAGAGTATCAGCCTGTTGAAGAACAGTATATTTGCTCGAAAGCTTTGCAAATTTAAAATTAATAGAAACTTTTTACCTGGTATTTATTTTCACTTTTTCAAATATTCTAAAGTATTTTCACTTGAAGACTTTAGACCTATCTCCACAGTCTTGTGTCAGCAGATAATGGACATTGGTATAACATTTATATCATCATTGAAGGATTCAAAATCAATCAGCAAATCATTTAGTAAACTATTCCATAGTAAAGGGATAATGGTCCGTCCTGTTGACGTTTTGTTATTTTTGTTCAATTGAGCTATCTTTGTTTGAAAAGTTTATTTTTCTTTCTTTATTTAATAGTGGATAATCTGTAATAAATTGATGGGAACGCTATCCATTTACCTCACTATTGCTGTTCACCGTGTATTGTTGAATGTGATATTCATTGCTATTATTGAGGTCAATTCCTTTTGTTTATATGTATGTATATTTTTCGTTACTTTTCGATTCCGCCGATAGTGGATTCATATTTTGTACACATTGTCTTGTTTTCAATAAATTCGTTTCTATATGAAATCACTTTAATAATATTTTTGATTTTAGTGTCAAGGAACTTGGAAAGATTTGATGTCTCAGAGATATAGGTTTATAACTAATCCTCGATTCGTAATTTATTTTGAACTTGTTTTTTTGGATGAATTTTCCATTTGTCAGGAAATATCTTTATCTCGATATATACTTTATCTTTCTCTATATTCACTCGTGGACAAAACTTAAGGAAGTTGTACCTGTTACCATGTATATCGGGATTCAGACAATAACTCTGAAAGGTATTACAGTGACCTTTATTGAAGACATACGAGATAACCAAATACACTCATGGACAAAACTTAAGGAAGTTGTACCTTTTACCATGTATATTGGGATTCAGACAAAAACTCTGAAAGATATTACAGCGACCTTTATTGAAGACACACGAGATGACCAAATACACTCATTGACAAAACTTAAGGAAGTTGTACCTTTTAGCATGTATATCGGGATTCAGACAATATCTCTGAAAGATATTACAGTGACCTTTATTGAAGACACACAAGATAACCAAATACACTCATGGACAAAACTTAAGGAAGTTGTACCTTTTAGCATGTATATCGGGATTCAGACAATATCTCTGAAAGATATTACAGTGACCTTTATTGAAGACACACGAGATAACAAAATACACTCATGGACAAAACTTAAGGAAGTTGTACCTTTTAGCATGTATATCGGGATTCAGACAATAACTCTGAAAGATATTACAATGACCTTTATTGAAGACATACGAGATAACCAAATACACTCATGAGCAAAACTTAAGAAGTTTTATCTTTCAGCATGTATATCGGGATTGAGACAATAACTCTGAAAGATATTACAGTGACATTTATTGAAGACACACGAGATAACTAAGTGTGAACAAAATTGCCTCTGTTTCCTTAAAAATAATAGACTACCGTCGATAGAAAAGACTTTCCACTTCCTTAGGTTTTGTCCATGAATGTAAATTGTTGGTAAATGGGATAATTGGTGTGTATAATAGGATTTAGATATTGTGTCTGTGTGTTGACAGGGAGGACCTGAGTGCTGAGAACTTTGTCAAACTCAAGAAGTCCATCATCCTTGGTATCATGTACGGCACCAATATTGGAGGCATCGGGACTCTGAGTGGAGCACCTGCTAACCCTCTTCTTCCTGGATTCTTGGAACAGTACGTGCTAGACTTGTTACTTGTGTTCTTGGAACAGTACGTGCTAGACTTATTACTTGTGTTCTTGGAACAGTACGTGCTGGAATTCTTGTGTTCTTGGAACAGTACGTGCTGGAATTCTTGTGTTCTTGGAACAGGACGTGCTGGAATTCTTGTGTTCTTGGAACAGTACGTGCTAGACTTATTACTTGTGTTCTTGGAACAGTACGTGCTAGACTTATTACTTGTGTTCTTGGAACAGTACGTGCTGGAATTGTTACTTGTGTTCTTGGAACAGTACGTGCTGGAATTCTTGTGTTCTTGGAACAGTACGTGCTAGACTTATTACTTGTGTTCTTGGAACAGTACGTGCTAGACTTATTACTTGTGTTCTTGGAACAGTACGTGCTAGACTTATTACTTGTGTTCTTGGAACAGTACGTGCTAGACTTATTACTTGTGTTCTTGGAACAGTACGTGCTAGACTTATTACTTGTGTTCTTGGAACAGTACGTGATAGACTTATTACTTGTGTTCTTGGAACAGTACGTGCTAGACTTATTACTTGTGTTCTTGGAACAGTACGTGCTAGACTTATTACTTGTGTTCTTGGAACAGTACGTGCTAGACTTATTACTTGTGTTCTTGGAACAGTACGTGCTAGACTTATTACTTGTGTTCTTGGAACAGTACGTGCTAGACTTATTACTTGTGTTCTTGGAACAGTACGTGCTAGACTTATTACTTGTGTTCTTGGAACAGTACGTGCTGGACTTATCACTTGTGTTCTTGGAACAGTACGTGCTAGACTTATTACTTGTGTTCTTGGAACAGTACGTGCTAGACTTATTAATTGTGTTCTTGGAACAGTACGTGCTAGACTTATTACTTGTGTTTTTGGAACAGTACGTGCTAGACTTATTACTTGTGTTCTTGGAACAGTACGTGCTAGACTTATTACTTGTGTTCTTGGAATAGTACGTGCTGGAATTCTTGTGTTCTTGGAACAGTACGTGCTAGACCTATTACTTGTGTTCTTGGAACAGTACGTGCTAGACTTATTACTTGTGTTCTTGGAACAGTACGTGCTAGACTTATTACTTGTGTTCTTGGAACAGTACGTGCTAGACTTATTACTTGTGTTCTTGGAACAGTACGTGCTAGACTTATTACTTGTGTTCTTGGAACAGTACGTGCTAGACTTATTACTTGTGTTCTTGGAACAGTACGTGTTAGACTTATTACTTGTGTTCTTGGAACAGTACGTGCTAGACTTATTACTTGTGTTCTTGGAACAGTACGTGCTGTATTTACTTTTTGTTTAAAAATACAAAAATATTTTCCATAATGAATTTCGTTTTATTATAAAATGCTAGCTTTCAAGCGATAATCGCTTTTCAACGAGCTTCATAAAAACCATCGACTGTATTTTACAATTAAGTCCGTTGAAGAGCTATTATAGATTGAAAGCTAGCATTTTGAAAAAAAAAAAAAGAAACTCATTGTGGGAAGTATTTTTGTATTTTTAAACGTTTTTCACAATTTCATCATGGATAGAGACTTACTTCTTATGTTCTTTAAACATTACATGCTAGACTTTTATCTTTTAAAGCGTTTCCTGCTGGAATTCTTGAAGAATTGCGTGCTCTGTACCTACGTGTTCTTCCTTAAGTGTGATATGATTCCTTATACGGTTATCTCCCTGTAAAGTACATCTAGTTTGCAAAGCAAAAGTGTCCTTTATGGACAGGTGTCCTCTTATCAGAGAGTTATTACATAATAAAAATAGTAATTTTGAAAATGAAAACTGTCCTTTGTAGAGAGGTGTCCTCTAGCCGGAGTGTCCTCTCATGGAGTATGTTTTACTGTATCTTTATATATAGATTTTTCAGGCCAACATGTCCTTCAACAGAAGTAACTAGAACTTCCAGCTAACTATACATTCTTAAAGATGACGGAATATATTTTCTTATCGTTAGCTGGAAGTTATACTTCTAGATGCTCCTGTTGAACGGCAAGTTAGCCTGAAAGCTAGAGAAATGAAAATTCGAAACTATTATAGAGGCGTAAGATTCTTTTTAAAAATTAAACAATTTCTACTGCCCTTACTGCAATGGAAAAATTAATGGGAGGGCCTGGCTTATCCGTGGTGAACCCTCCCAGCAGTTTCGCCAGTTTAATCAGTGAAGGGTTCACCACTGATGAGCCAGGCCCTCTCATTAATTATTTGCATTGCAGTAAGGACAGTAGAAATTGTTTAGATTTTAAAAAGAATTATACGCGTCTATAATAGTTTCGAATTTTTCATAACAGAAATAAAAAATGGGGAATGAAACTTAACCCTGCTTGTTGGTTTTGTTAAATAATGGTTATCTACTCCTATTTTGTAGACTGTAGGAAGAGAGTACTGTATGATTTACAGGAAGTACG
>CP092880.1:57167402-57178017 GCA_030710605.1 Cordylochernes scorpioides
TTAGCATGTATATCGGGATTCAGACAATAACTCTGAAAGATATTACAGTGACCTTTATTGAAGATATATGAGATAACCAAATACACTCATGGACAAAACTTAAGGAAGTTGTACCTTTTAGCATGTATATCGGGATTCAGACAATAAATCTGAAAGATATTACAGTGACCTTTATTGAAGGTATATGAGATAACCAAATACACTCATGGACAAAACTTAAGGAAGTTGTACCTTTTAGTATGTATATCGGGATTCAGACAATAACTCTGAAAGATATTACAGTGACCTTTATTGAAGATATATGAGATAACCGAGCGTGAACAACATTGATTTTGTCTACACAGATAAAATAGACGACCAGCGACATCAAAAACCTTTTATTTCCTCAAGTTTTGTCCATGAGTATATTTCCCCTATGAATATTCATACGAAAGTCTATTTTTTTAAATAAAAATGATAAGTAAACTATTATTAAATTATAAATAGGAAAAGAAAAATAAGAGTTTCGATTGATTAGAGGGATATATTCAAATTAGAAAGAGACAATAATGTACTCAGCGTTCCAAAACACAAATAAAATTAATATTAAAAAACATTTTAAAGATTTCTGACTCTTTTCAATTTTATTTACATTCTTAGATGTCATAAACACAAAATATTGATAAAGTACCCTCGAAATAATTTCAAAGTTTTACCCCTATTTACATATTATCAATACATATGCAAATTCCTAAAGATTTGTTTAATACAAAAGAAATTTAGTAGGTTATAAGAGATAATGTTATATCATGTATCAGCCAATACAGTAAATCCTACTATAGCAATATATATATATATAGAGAGAGAAAAATCATTTATCGTGTTTGTAATTATGAACATGAGGAATGAATCGCTTCAACTTTTCTTAACCATTATTTACGACCCTTCAACGAATTGGTATCGTCCTTTACAAATACCCCTTTCTCACCATGATTAGATATGAAAATGGTTTTACCATGAAAAGAGACGACAGCGGGTTTGTTGGAAATATTTTTCAGGAAGTTGAGAAAAATAACGATGGACTTTTATAAAAGAGATTATTCTTTATTCTTCAAAAGGAATTAATATACACTCATGGGAAAAACTTAAGTAAGTGGAAAGTCTTTGATGTCGACGGTCTTCTGTTATTTATTTATTTTGACGTGACAACGTCTTAAATTAGGTTGCGGCTGGGAGTCACTTATGAAAAAGTGTAACGCCCGGTAACGTTACGATGAGTCACCGAACGAGAGTGCTGCGCGCGCAGCGCTAGAGAATTAGGCGCATTGAATCGGCGCATGCTTGTCTCTGTCTTTGTCTTTCTCGAACGTTCTTGGCGTTGGAAAAACAAGAAAGCGTCATAATACAAGTTCACACGTGTGGTTAAAGTATCGTCAGCTGTGTCTGTAGTGAAAATGTGGAGTGCTTAGATTCGTCATTTACAACAACTACAACAATAAAGGTAAATAATTGTACACTGATATTTCATTATCGTAAACTATGATTGATTGATCAATTGTTAGATTGACACAAAAGTTGAGAAACTGAGTTTATAGGTTATGTCATACTATTGATAAATGTTGATAGTGTTAAGTAAATTATTAGTTTAAAATTAATTAATTAATTAATTATTATTTTACAAATTTTAAATAGTTTCAAATTTATTTAGCAAAAATTTGAACCTTCGATCTGAATAAATGTTTTGATTTTCGAATTGATTATTTAAAATTACAAATATTAAGAAAAAGTGGCAGATATAAGAAAACTTTATTTAAACTGTGTTGAGCAAGAATTTTAACATCTAATATAAGTAAATGTTTTAATTTTCAACTTCATCATTTACAATTACAAATTTTATTTAATTTCAAATTTATTTAGCAAAAATTTGAACCTTCGATCTGAATAAGTGTTTTGATTTTCAAATTGATTCTTTAAAATTAAAAATTCATCCATTCAATTTCAAATGTTCAACAGGAATCACCACTCTCAAAACAATGGAAACGGTGCCTTCAACTTCCAGTACTTCAATGGAGACGGAGGATATCGTGCCGTCAACGTCTGCAGTACCTTTCGTTGTTCCACACACCACCTCTACCGCCAGAACGAATGCTCAGCGACAACGTGAGTACAGACTACGAAAAGCATTGACCAGAACTCCTGAACAAGTAAGAGCCTTTGCAAAAGCGGCTGCGGAGAGGCAACGCAGGTTCAAGCTACGTAAATCTGCTAACATAGCCCTCACCAGCGGTACGTCAGAGTCACCTGCTTCAACGTCTTGTTCTGTGGTGGAGAGAACAAGCGTTCCTGTCGTGGCGGAGAGAACGAGCGTTCCCCTAACTAACGCTCAACGGCAACGTGCATTCCGACAACGTAGAGCAGCATCTTCTCGGACTGATGTACAACCGACTACTTCTTCAAGCCAAACAGCAATACAACTGGAACAATCCACCTGGTATACCAAATGGTCATCGTCAATACGGAGATTTCAATCTACTTTCCTGGACAACGATTTTGGCCATGCTTGCTCGGTTTGTGACAGATTGTGGTTCAAGAATGACCTTAAAACCATCACTGCACTACAACTGAAGGTAATCTCGGATTGGTACGTTAAGGAAAATCGGCAGCTACGCAAGGAGGATTATACAAAGTCTTGCAACACCTGTAGACAATCACTGAATAAGCGTAAGCTTCCTACTCTCGCAAAGGTCAACGGCTTCTCATATCCTGACATACCTCCAGGTCTACCGCCTCTGGATCCTATCAGTGAACGTTTGGTCTCACCGCGCCTTCCATTTATGCAAGAGCGTCGACTGCGTCATGATTTCTCTTATGGAATTATTGGACAAGTGATAAACGTCCCAGTTAACGTACAAGACATGGTAAAATGCTTGCCTCGCCATCTAGAAGAGGACGATGTTATCAACGTTAACATCAAAAGGAATCTTGCACACAGAACAAATTACATCAGCGGGTACATGTCTAAGCGTACGGTGAAAGAATGGTTAGATGTACTTCAAAATTCAAGTCTATATCGTTTGTACGATATCAAAATAGATTTGTCAAGACTGCAGCCTGCATTGCCATCAGATGAAGGCCTTCAAGATGATCCTGCTATCGTCGTCCTATCCTCAACAAAATCACTCAAATAGGAATTAGTTAAGTTTAAGTTTACATGTACAATGTTTTAGTAAACAAAATATATTTCTATAGTTAAAATTTGTGCAATTCTTATTTTCATTCAATTCCTTGTTCCTATTGTGCAATTTAATTATATTCATATCAATAAATATTCTACCGTTGTCACGTAAAATCTTCGCCCGTAAAACCGACTTTACAGGCAACCATTGTTTTTTTTTTATTATTTTAAGTAGACAGAGACAATTTTATTCACATTGGTTATCTCGTGTGTCTTCAATAAAGGTCACTGTAATATCTTTCAGAGTTATTGTCTGAATCCCGATATACATGCTAAAAGGTACAACTTCCTTAAGGTTTGTCCATGAGTGTATTTGGTTATCTCGTGTGTCTTCAATAAAGGTCACTGTAATATCTTTCAGAGTTATTGTCTGAATCCCGATATACATGCTAAAAGGTACAACTTCCTTAAGTGTTGTCCATGAGTGTATTTGGTTATCTCGTGTGTCTTCAATAAAGGTCACTGTAATATCTTTCAGAGTTATTGTCTGAATCCCGATATACATGCTAAAAGGTACAACTTCCTTAAGGTTTGTCCATGAGTGTATTTGGTTATCTCGTGTGTCTTCAATAAAGGTCAGTGTAATATCTTTCAGAGTTATTGTCTGAATCCCGATATACATGCTAAAAGGTACAACTTCCTTAAGGTTTGTCCATGAGTGTATTTGGTTATCTCGTGTGTCTTCAATAAAGGTCAGTGTAATATCTTTCAGAGTTATTGTCTGAATCCCGATATACATGCTAAAAGGTACAACTTCCTTAAGTTTCGTCCATGAGTGTATTTGGTTATCTCGTGTGTCTTCAATAAAGGTCAGTGTAATATCTTTCAGAGTTATTGTCTGAATCCCGATATACATGCTAAAAGGTACAACTTCCTTAAGGTTTGTCCATGAGTGTATTTGGTTATCTCGTGTGTCTTCAATAAAGGTCACTGTAATATCTTTCAGAGTTATTGTCTGAATCCCGATATACATGCTAAAAGGTACAACTTCCTTAAGTTTTGTCCATGAGTGTATTTGGTTATCTCGTGTGTATTCAATAAAGGTCACTGTAATATCTTTCAGAGTTATTGTCTGAATCCCGATATACATGCTAAAAGGTACAACTTCCTTAAGTTTTGTCCATGAGTGTATTTGGTTATCTCGTGTGTATTCAATAAAGGTCACTGTAATATCTTTCAGAGTTATTGTCTGAATCCCGATATACATGCTAAAAGGTACAACTTCCTTAAGTTTTGTCCATGAGTGTATTTGGTTATCTCGTGTGTATTCAATAAAGGTCACTGTAATATCTTTCAGAGTTATTGTCTGAATCCCGATATACATGCTAAAAGGTACAACTTCCTTAAGTTTCGTCCATGAGTGTATTTGGTTATCTCGTGTGTCTTCAATAAAGGTCACTGTAATATCTTTCAGAGTTATTGTCTGAATCCCGATATACATGCTAAAAGGTACAACTTCCTTAAGTTTTGTCCATGAGTGTATTTGGTTATCTCGTGTGTATTCAATAAAGGTCACTGTAATATCTTTCAGAGTTATTGTCTGAATCCCGATATACATGCTAAAAGGTACAACTTCCTTAAGTTTCGTCCATGAGTGTATTTGGTTATCTCGTGTGTCTTCAATAAAGGTCACTGTAATATCTTTCAGAGTTATTGTCTGAATCCCGATATACATGCTAAAAGGTACAACTTCCTTAAGTTTTGTCCATGAGTGTATTTGGTTATCTCGTGTGTATTCAATAAAGGTCACTGTAATATCTTTCAGAGTTATTGTCTGAATCCCGATATACATGCTAAAAGGTACAACTTCCTTAAGTTTCGTCCATGAGTGTATTTGGTTATCTCGTGTGTCTTCAATAAAGGTCACTGTAATATCTTTCAGAGTTATTGTCTGAATCCCGATATACATGCTAAAAGGTACAACTTCCTTAAGTTTTGTCCATGAGTGTATTTGGTTATCTCGTGTGTATTCAATAAAGGTCACTGTAATATCTTTCAGAGTTATTGTCTGAATCCCGATATACATGCTAAAAGGTACAACTTCCTTAAGTTTCGTCCATGAGTGTATTTGGTTATCTCGTGTGTATTCAATAAAGGTCACTGTAATATCTTTCAGAGTTATTGTCTGAATCCCGATATACATGCTAAAAGGTACAACTTCCTTAAGTTTCGTCCATGAGTGTATTTGGTTATCTCGTGTGTCTTCAATAAAGGTCACTGTAATATCTTTCAGAGTTATTGTCTGAATCCCGATATACATGCTAAAAGGTACAACTTCCTTAAGTTTTGTCCATGAGTGTATTTGGTTATCTCGTATGTCTTCAATAAAGGTCACTGTAATATCTTTCAGAGTTATTGTCTGAATCCCGATATACATGCTAAAAGGTACAACTTCCTTAAGGTTTGTCCATGAGTGTATTTGGTTATCTCGTGTGTCTTCAATAAAGGTCACTGTAATATCTTTCAGAGTTATTGTCTGAATCCCGATATACATGCTAAAAGGTACAACTTCCTTAAGTTTTGTCTATGAGTGTATTTGGTTATCTCGTGTATCTTCAATAAAGGTCACTGTAATATCTTTCAGAGTTATTGTCTGAATCCCGATATACATGCTAAAAGGTACAACTTCCTTAAGTTTTGTCCATGAGTGTATTTGGTTATCTCGTGTGTCTTCAATAAAGGTCACTGTAATATCTTTCAGAGTTATTGTCTGAATCCCGATATACATGCTAAAAGGTACAACTTCCTTAAGTTTCGTCCATGAGTGTATACATTGAAACTAGTGATACATGCGATAATAATCATAGTAGGTAGTTAGCGACTGCTTCTACTCTAAGTGCACCACATATCTACACATGTAGACATTTGTATTTACAAGTGTGTCAGAGCCCTGTTTGGTTACATGCATTAAATGGTGGGGTTGGACTACACTACCTTAAGTTTTGTTTATGAGTTTATGTTTTTTATTGACACTAAATAATCATTTGACAACCGTCATTTTCTGATCATCTACAGACAATGACTTTCTAAAATGGTTTCAAGGTTTTCCCACAATGTACTAAGTGAATATTGGAAACTATTATAAACGCGTATGATTCTTTTAAAAATTAAAAAAATTCTACTGCACTTACTGCAATGGAAAAATTAATGGGATGGCCTGGCTCATCAGTGGTGAACCCTTCCAGCGGTTTCGCCAGTTTAATCTATGCATCTAATGCATCATAATGTACTAAGTATCAACATGTAACCCCAAAACACATTATTGACTGTATTGACTCATACATTGATGAGATCTACTAATCCCCAGCAAAGACACCATCAATAGTCTCACACTCTACAAGCTTGATACCCTAATATGATTGAGTGGAGATAAGAAAGAAGAAATAACCATATCATTGACTGCATTGACCATTGATGAGCTCTATTCATCCCCAGCAGGCACCATCAACAAGCTCTACAGGCTTTATAGCCTAATATGATTGCTGAGTGGAGATAAGAAAGAAGAAATAACCATATCATTGACTGCATTGACCATTGATGAGCTCTATTCATCCCCAGCAGGCACCATCAACAAGCTCTACAGGCTTTATAGCCTAATATTATTGCTGAGTGGAGAAAAGAAAGAAGAAATAACCATATCATTGACTGCATTGACCATTGATGAGCTCTATTCATCCCCAGCAGGCACCATCAACAAGCTCTACAGGCTTTATAGCCTAATATGATTGCTGAGTGGAGATAAGAAAGAAGAAATAACCATATCATTGAATGCATTGACCATTGATGAGCTCTATTCATCCCCAGCAGGCACCATCAACAAGCTCTACAGGCTTTATAGCCTAATATGATTGCTGAGGGGAGATAAGAAAGAAGAAATAACCATATCATTGACTGCATTGACCATTGATGAGCTCTATTCATCCCCAGCAGGCACCATCAACAAGCTCTACAGGCTTTATAGCCTAATATGATTGCTGAGTGGAGATAAGAAAGAAAAAATAACCATATCATTGACTGCATTGACCATTGATGAGCTCTATTCATCCCCAGCAGGCACCATCAACAAGCTCTACAGGCTTTATAGCATAATATGATTGCTGAGTGGAGATAAGAAAGAAGAAATAACCATATCATTGACTGCATTGACCATTGATGAGCTCTATTCATCCCCAGCAAGCACCATCAACAAGCTCTACAGGCTTTATAGCCTAATATGATTGCTGAGTGGAGATAAGAAAGAAGAAATAACCATATCATTGACTGCATTGACCATTGATGAGCTCTATTCATCCCCAGCAAGCACCATCAACAAGCTCTACAGGCTTTATAGCCTAATATGATTGCTGAGTGGAGATAAGAAAGAAGAAATAACCATATCATTGACTGCATTGACCATTGATGAGCTCTATTCATCCCCAGCAAGCACCATCAACAAGCTCTACAATCTTGGTAGCCTTATATGATCGAATGGAGATAAGAAAGAAGAAATAACCATATCATTGACTGTATTGGCCATTGATGAGCTCTATTCATCCTCAGCACAGACACCATCAACAAGCTCTACAAGCTTGATATCCTAATATGATTGCTGAGTGGAGATAAGAAAGAAGAAGAAATAATCATTTTAATAGAAGATAGAAGTATATTTGTATTTTTAAATCTTATGATTGTGACATTTACAACAGTGCGCCGGAGTTCACAAGGGATTCTAAGAAGACCAATTGGTACAGTAATTGAAGATGACAATCAAATTAAAGATTTAACATCTTGACATATTAAATTCTTTCTGCACCAATTTCCACTTAATCCCGGGATTTTAATCAGAAATTACTGGGCATCTTACTGTCGAGGAACCAAAGTATTAATTCTCTAGTGGTCCAAAGTCTTGTGGGAATTCTGATGACAATTATGGTGACAGTTTTCTCTTGGAAATGTCCATTTATTGTCCTAATAATTGATGGAACCTCCACACGAGGGAACAGACTTTTACCAAACGTATAAGTTGAACTTAAACACTATAATGGTAAGTATTTATTCGATTTGTCATACTTCACAAGCTTTCGGACAGGCCTCTCCTTCAACATGTATATAGAATTGAAGATAATTAAAGAGCCAACTTTGCTCAGTGAAACATCGATTGAAAAAGATAACACTTTTAAGGCTCTTCTAATCACGTAACTGTACCTTGTTGATGGTTTGTGCCATCTCTCGGAATAAATATCAACTAATCCTGATTTTTAAAATCATATATATTTACCTAAATAAATTTATTTGTTTTACATAAGGGAATATCAACAAATATCACCGTTATCGTCTGATTTTATAAATATTTCCCTCTATTGTTCTTTTGATTCATATTATTAAGTGTTTTGCCGATTTGTATCTTATTTTTCTGAAAACTTTCTGAAATCATAGAAACGTCCAGATATATACAAATTGTGGATTTCTGTAAGTACATATGCTAATAAATGTTATAATTTGCATATTTCTATTCTAATGTATGCTTACAGACATTATTCTCTGCAGTGCAACTGTTTATCTCGAACACTTTATGGAATCATATGCTCTTCCAGAAATATACGAATATTTTATTTTTGAGAGTAAATATGCTAATAATTGCTTTAATTTGCATAGTTGTATTCTAATGTATGCTTACATACGTTATTCTCTGCATTGCAACTGTTTATCTCGAAAACTTTCTGAAATCATATAAACGTCAAGAGATATACAAATTGTTGATTTTTGAAAGTGCATATGTTAATAAGTATAATGATTTGCATAGTTGTATTCTAATACATTATTCTCTGTAATTCAACTTGATACAATTATAGGTTTCTTTCTGTATTCTTAGTTCTCTTCTCTTACTCTGTAAACTGGCGAATCCTATATAGGACGAGAGGTCCTCAATAAAGGTTTTTTGTTGTTGTAATTCAACTTGATACAGACTCTCATTACCAAAATCTATTTCTGTCTTCCACACATTTAGCATGGTGCAATGTTACTTTATAAAGACTGTAATAGAAATGGGGAACTCTATGTAAATATGTTTGGTTTTAGCATTATTATACTTTATTTTATAAAATATATATCTAAGACAACGATAAACTCCCTATTCACTATAGAAGAAGAAACATAAATAGCTTTTGGAAAAAAAAACACAGGTCGGAGAGAAAAGTTTCTTTTATAAAAGGACAATCGTACAAGCTTTCGGTAAAGACGTCTTTCTAAAGCTTATGCGATCATCCTCTTATAAAACCTCTTCTCTCCGACTTGTGTTTCTTCTTTCAAAAGCTATTTATGTCTTCCACATCTTCATCATGGTGCAATGCGATATTAAAGAGACTGTAATAGAAATGGGAGACTCTATGCAAATATGCTTGGCTGGCATTATATCTAATTCATAAAAAGCTATTTCGGTCTTCCACACATTCAGCATGGTGTCATATAACCTTATAGAGACTGTTATAGTAAAGAGGACTATATGCAGAAATGCTTGGATACCATTATTCATCTGTAATTTAAATAATATATCTCTAAGACAACGATAAACTCCCTATTAACTATAAAAGAAACAGAAATAGCTTTTGGAAAAGAAACACAAGTCGGAGAGAAGAGCTTTGTTTATAAGAGGACAATTGTACAAGCTTTAGAAAGGAATCTTGTCCGAAAGCTTGTACCATCATCCTCTTATAAAAGAACAGAGATATCTCTCACTTGTGTTTCTTTTTCTAAAAGCTATTTCGGTTCTCCATACCTTCAGAATGGTGCAATGCGATATTAAAGAGACTGTTATAGAAATGGGGGAACTCTATGTAAATATGATTGGTTAGCATTATCATGCTTTAATTTATAAAAGATATTTATAAGAAAACTATAATTTCCTTATTCACTATAGAAGAAGAACACAAGTCGGGGAGAAGAGTTTCTTTATATAAGACTTTAGAAGGACGTCTTACCCGAAAGCTTGTACAATTGTCCCCTTATAAATGAAGCTCTTCTCTCCGACTTGTGTTTCTTTTTTCAAAAGCCATTTCGGTCTTTCACACCTTCAGAATGGTGTAATGCGATATTAAAGAGACTGTTATAAAAAGGGAGACACTATGTAAATATGCATGGTGATCATTATATAACATATTTAGGTCTTCCATGCACCAAGAATGGTGCAATGCGATATTAAAGAGACTGCTATAGAAAGGGGACACTATGTAAATATGCATGGTGAACATTGTATAACATATTTCGGTCTTCCATACACTAAGCATGGTGCAATGCGACTTTAATTGTAAATATGCTTGGTTAGCATTATATAACATATTTCGGTCTTCCACACCTTCAGCCTGGTGCAATGCGATATTAAAGAGAATGTTTTAGAAAGGGAGACACTATGCAAATATGCATGGT
>CP092880.1:57178117-57188968 GCA_030710605.1 Cordylochernes scorpioides
AAGGTACAACTTCCTTAAGTTTTGTCCATGAGTGTATTTGGTTATCTCGTGTGTCTTCAATAAAGGTCACTGTAATATCTTTCAGAGTTATTGTCTGAATCCCGATATACATGCTAAAAGGTACAACTTCCTTAAGTTTTGTCCATGAGTGTATTTGGTTATCTCGTGTGTCTTCAATAAAGGTCACTGTAATATCTTTCAGAGTTATTGTCTGAATCCCGATATACATGCTAAAAGGTACCACTTCCTTAAGTTTTGTCCATGAGTGTATTTGGTATCTCGTGTTGTCTTCAATAAAGGTCACTGTAATATCTTTCTGAGTTATTGTCTGAATCTCGATATACATGCTAAAAGGTACAACTTCCTTTAGTTGTCCAAGAGTGTATGTTAAATAAAAATAAATAAAAATATGCTCGGCAAAATCCCATACAAAGAAGCATCGTGTAGGAACAAGAGACAAGGAAAACATCACTATATCTGTCAATAGATTGAGAAAAGATGAAAAGAAGTAATAATGGTTTGATATCCAGTAGTATATTAGTTAGGTTAGTAATTAACAGTAATTAGTGTGGGCGTTGTAGAGATTGGTTATTGAATGTGTCATTGGGATAAGAATAAGATAAATTAACACTACCAATTATATATATATATATTATATAATCTAAAAACTCAAATATATCTCTTTTTTTTTAATTATATATTTTATTTTTATTCATTGATATTTCTACTTTTTGGTTATCATCGTTTTTAGAATAACTTTCAGTTTTGTTGTAAATATGTCTACGGCCATGATAATCATGGTGGGTTAAAATTTCTATATATTGTGAAAATAACTAATGTGTAATATTTCCTCATGTAATTGAAATAAAAGCTACTTGACGGTAAATAATTATATTTTCCTTATCACGACTGCACCTTCAACCCTTTATCTTATCGATCCTTTGTCTTATCAACCCTTTATCTAACAACAAACAACTCATTCATAACATATATATAGTTCTACTAGACGGGTGACCCGGGCTTCGCCCCGGGATTGACCCGTGTGCATATCTACCCGAGTGATATATATTTAGATAAGATTTTTTTAAATAATTGTTTGTTATTAGCATTATATATTTGTTTGCATCAGCATAATTCAATCTAATCTTTGATAGAGGGCGCTGTTCGTGAGCTAAGTAGAATAATTTGAATATATAGTTTTAATAATTGATTTATATATTTTTAAAATAGCCTATCGTCTTCCCCGTATTTTTTACCTATGTATGGAAATTTTGGTTTGAATTAGTGAACTACTGCGAATTTGTATACCGGACATACAAACAAACAAACATACAAAAATTCATTTTTATATATATAAGGTACTAGACGGGTGACCCGGGCTTCGCCCCGGGATTGACCCGTGTGCATATCTACCCGAGTGATATATATTTAGATAAGATTTTTCTTATAATTGTTTGTTATTAGCATTATATATTTGTTTGCATCAGCATAATTTAATCTAATTTTTGATAGAGGATGCTGTTCGTGAGCTAAGTAGAATAATTTGAATATATAGTTTTAATAATTGATTTATATATTTTTTAAAATAGCCTATCGTCTTCCCCGTATTTTTTACCTATGTATGGAAATTTAGGTTTGAATTAGTGAACTACTCCGAATTTGTATACCGGACATACAAACATACAAACATTGATTTATATATATATATACTAGACGAATGACCCAGGCAACGCCCGGGATTACCCGATTAAATATTTTATTCAAACACTATTCGTTACAATTATAAATTGGCGCCGTGGATGTCACTCTTGTGAAACGTCCCGCTCCAAACTTTACATGTACATTAGGTCAGCTGATATTACCTCCCATCTTCACCGCTAGAGGCGCTGCTCGCGAGCTAAGTAGAATAATTTGAATATATAGTTTTAATAATTGATTTATATATATTTTTAAAATAGCCTATCGTCTTCCCCGTATTTTTTTACCTATGTATGGAAATTTTGGTTTGAATTAGTGAACTACTGCGAATTTGTATACCGGACATACAAACAAACAAAAAAACATACAAACATTCATTTTTATATATATAGATATCTCTTGGTATTGAGTAAGGTTACACCAGGCATCACATCGACACTCTGTGAACTCTCGCAGTCCATCGGTGGCGGAGTCTTTACCACGGTGGACGCCACCAATGACGACTTGCATATATTTTATATATAGGTGATCCATCTATGCTTCCTTCCTGTGGTGAATCTGTATAAGACCGGTGGTCTTAATAAAGCTGTATTTGTGTTTATATATATATTTAACAAATTTATATATTCAAATTTATACATCTATATATTAGATAGTAAAAAGGCATATATTGGATTGAATAAAAGATGTGTTTGCCAACGCCAACCGAAATATTGGCAAATAAATCTTTTATTTTATCCAATATATGCCTTTTTTTATTATCTAATGATTTAAGTATGGATTGCTCTATTTTCAGAAATATATATATATTCTTATCTAATTTATTCATATTTATTCACTTATTTTATATTTGACCATATATAATCTTATATTGACCTTGTAATAATGTGGTTTAAATCTCTCTCTCACATATCATTGAGAGTTTACTAATGTAGGAATTATATAAACCGTCGGTGTTCGTAAGCCACGACCCGATGATTGAATCCCGTATTGGACAACTTTTTCAGAGAAATAATTACTTTAATGAACCCTGATTCTTGCAATATTCCGACGCCACAAGTGAGTGCAAGTAACCGAACGGAGCTCTGGCAAACTTATAAGTGTAAAAGTCGGACCTTTTTCAACATATGTAGACATGTGGCATACTTACAGTAAAAGCAGTCGTTAACTATCCACCATGATTATCATGACCGTAGACATGTGGTATACTTACCGTAAAAGTAGTCGTTAACTACCCACCATGATTATCATGACCGTAGACATGTGGTATACTTACAGTAAAAGTAGTCGTTAACTACCCACCATGATTTTCATGACCGTAGACATGTGGTATACTTACAGTAAAAGCATTCGTTAACCCACCATGATTATCATGACCGTAGACATGTGGTATACTTACAGTAAAAGTAGTCGTTAACTACCCACCATGATTATCATGACCGTAGACATGTGGTATACTTACAGTAAAAGTAGTCGTTAACTACCCACCATGATTATCATGACCGTAGACATGTGGTATACTTACAGTAAAAGCATTCGTTAACCCACCATGATTATCATGGTCATATACATATAGTATACTTACAGTAAAAGCATTCGTCAACTACCCACCATGATTATCATGACCGTAGACATGTGGTATACTTACAGTAAAAGTAGTCGTTAACTACCCACCATGATTATCATGACCGTAGACATGTGGTATACTTACAGTAAAAGCATTCGTTAACCCACCATGATTATCATGGTCATATACATATAGTATACTTACAGTAAAAGCATTCGTCAACTACCCACCATGATTATCATGACCGTAGACATGTGGTATACTTACAGTAAAAGTAGTCGTTAACTACCCACCATGATTATCATGGCCGTAGACATGTGGTATACTTACAGTAAAAGTAGTCGTTAACTACCCACCATGATTATCATGGCCGTAGACATGTGGTATACTTACAGTAAAAGTAGTCGTTAACTACCCACCATGATTATCATGACCGTAGACATGTGACAATTTTGACAATGAAACAGATTTTATTGACCATTCAGTCAATGGTACACTCAAGTCAGTGGGGGGGGGGGAAAAAATTACAATTATTTACAATAGTTTCATCAGCGGCACAACATTGACCTAAAGTCCGACAATTGGTCGAGAGCAGATTGATCACCGCCTCGAGCACGCTCGATGACAGAGCCCAAGAAGTTCGCAAGGATGCTCCTTTGGTTTGGATGTGCGCCGAGAATATCATTCCGTTCTTCTCCGGAATGCAGAGCCGCACGAATGATTTGTTCCGGTCTGGTCCAACCAAGTAAGGGTATCAGGAAGGTCTTATAGTTCAATTCCTTGAACAGGTCGAGGAGCCACCTCTCACGGGCCTCGTCTGTCATCTTGACTGGCAGTGGAGGCGAATATGCCACTTCAGCTGGTGCTGACTCCTCCCCTTGAGGAGCGGGCGGCGCCGTCTCAGCAGGCCGAGGCGCAGGCAGTGGGGGTGTTGGAGGCACTGCTGGTGTTGTCCTGAGCTCAGCCCTGACTTGTCCGAGGACCTTGTAAAGGTTGCTGGCTGCTCCGGGCCTTAGATCTAAGATTTGCCCGATCAGGCCGGCGAGGGCGTCGCACTGCGGAGGCGACAGGAGGGGTCCTTTCCTCTGTGCCTTGGTCCTCGAGGAGAGGAGGTCCAGGACCTCCTCCCGCCCAAGACCAAGGGCGTCCGTCTTAGCGAAGGATACGCTGGGGTGCCCCTCGATGAACGCATCGAGGTCGACTCTCGTTGCGTTTTTTGCCGATGACGTGGAGGACGCAAAGGTCTCCACGATGGACATCTCCACGTCCGGTGTTGGGGCCGCAGGCTCGCGACTCCCAGGTGTTCGCAGGGACGGAGCAGGGGTCACTGGTGGAGGGGCAGGAGGCGTCTCCTCCATAGGAAAGGCTGGGGCCGCTGGTGTAGATGGCCGAGGTGCGGATGAGTGGAGCGCAGCTCGGGCCACGGGAGGAGCGCTGCAAACCTCCATGGCTGGATTGGAGGGTGTCGGCGCAGGAGGCTGGGCTGCTGACCGCTGAGGAGGTGCAGGGGTGGTCGGTGGTGGGACGCCAGCAGGAGTGGTCGGTGGGGCCATTCTGGTGTTGTTGGCCAGCCCTGCAAGCAGGGGGCAGATGGCCCTCCGATGCCCTTGTCCGTGGCACCTGGAACACCTGATGCCCGAGGACAGGTACGCAGGCCAGGCCTCGCCTTTGATGTTGATGTCGAGGCGGGTTGGAAGCCTCTCGATGGTGATCCCCTCATGTAGGGTGATGAAGACGTCTCGCCGGCCATCGACGTAGACGTAGGGGCCCGCCTTCATCTGCTTAGGGGCGATGGACGTGACCCGCCCATATGGAGAGAGGGCGTTGATGACAGCGGAGTCTCCTATAAAGAAGGGGAGGTTACCCACTGTAATCCTTTCCGCTCTTTTGCGGAAAGGGAATGCCCTGAGGAGTGTTCCCTCAACCTCGAGGCCCTCACTTATGAGGCGCTCGGCCAGGCCTCTGTTGGTCAGTCCCAGGAGCTGGTGGCCGTTCACCTTGGTGATCTGGATGACTCCGGCAGTTCCTCCGAGCATCCTATCCAGTGCCCTAAGGTAGTGGAAGGGCTCCAGTTCGGGGCTGTGTTCGATGTAAACACAGTGTTCCTCGGAGGAGGACGCCTGCCGCGCCCTGGCTTCCGCGATGTGTGCTCTGGTGACCCTGATTTCTTGGGCCCGCAGCACCGAACCCGCCGATGGTTGAGGTCGGCGAATGGTCCTGGAACCTCCGGCATTGGAGGATGGTGCAGCTGCCGTAGGCGAATTTGCCGAGCCACGGCGCCTCTTCCTACCCTGGACGAGGGTAAATCCTTCCTCAGCTCCAGGATTCACCTCTTCTGTGATGTCAGCCCAGTTTCTCCGGACTTGAGCAGCGGCGTTAGAAGTTGGAATAGCCGCAAGGTCGACCGGCGCGGCAGAATTTGCATCCTGGCTGCCGGCGGGCGGATTTACATAGTTATGATTTTCTTTTGAATTCATCGAGGAATTGGTCTGCAAAACGTTTTTTGCTGTTATTTCCACACTGGGCTGTGCTTTAGAGCCGAGCCTTACAGGCTTTTCTTCGGCTTTTGACGGGCTTTCAGCCCATACCATATTTGTCGCCATCCGCGACACTTTTCGCCCGCCAGAGGCGAAAAACTCAGGAGCTCGCGCGACGCGTGGCCGCACGGCCGAGTGTAGACATGTGGTATACTTACAGTAAAAGTAGTCGTTAACTACCCACCATGATTATCATGGCCGTAGACATGTGGTATACTTACAGTAAAAGTAGTCGTTAACTACCCATATGATTATCATGGCCGTAGACATGTGGTATACTTACAGTAAAAGCATTCGTTAACCCACCATGATTATCATGGCCGTAGACATGTGGTATACTTACAGTAAGAGTAGTCGTTAACTACCCACCATGATTTTCATGGCCGTAGACATGTGGTATACTTACAGTAAAAGTAGTCGTTAACTACCCACCATGATTATCATGGCCGTAGACATGTGGTATACTTACAGTAAGAGTAGTCGTTAACTACCCACCATGATTATCATGGCCGTAGACATGTGGTATACTTACAGTAAAAGTAGTCGTTAATTACCCATATGATTATCATGGCCGTAGACATGTGGTATACTTACAGTAAAAGTAGTCGTTAACCACCCACCATGATTATCATGACCGTAGACATGTGGTATACTTACAGTAAGAGTAGTCGTTAACTACCCACCATGATTATCATGGCCGTAGACATGTGGTATACTTACAGTAAAAGCAGTCGCTAACTACACACGTATACAAGAGTTTAAAAAAAGAGTATCCATGGTGAAACATGACTTACAGTCAGGATTTGCGTCTGATTGAGACAGTAAATCGATAACTCCCAAAGAAGGACTCTAAACAGAGAAAATATATAGAGCCATCCGCATCTCTAAAAAATATTAAGAATTTAAAAACAGATATAAAGAATATACAGAGCAATATGTAACTATTTCAAATCTCAAAAAAAAAAAAAACGGTAAAGACTATGCAAATCAAATTTGACAGAGTACCAACCTGTACAATCTACAATGAGGAGAAAGCTTAGAACATCTTGGCACATGTACGGCTAACATTAGGCTGGATTTGTCCCATAATCCTCAGCTAATCCTAGGTAAGATTAACCTAATCTCTCTCCCCATTGACTAGAGTGTAAGGAGACACATAGGATAATAAAATAAAATTTGCGAACTTCTATGTTAATACTACTACAAATAATTTATAATACAATATAATGTGGCTTATGATTGTAAAACTAAGTTTGAAAATGATCCCGCGTGTGTTTCTTTTGAACGAAAAATCGAAATTTATTTTAAGGAGAAATAACGATTATTTCTATCCTTATGGATTAAGTATGATAGGTTGAATTGTGAAGAGTAATTATAAACGGAAAAATAAAAGTATCCAGGGATGGGAAACGAACCCACAGTGTTTCACTTACCGGGCAGATCCCATGTCCACTAGGCTACCCTGGACATATTTTTTTCCCCTTCGTAAATATTATATGAAGTAAAGCCTAGTGGACATGGCATCTGCCTGGTAAGTGGACAAATTGTGGGTTCGATTTCCCATCCCTGGACACTTTATTTTTCCGTTTATCATTACTCTTCACGATTCATCCTTTCATACTTCATCCCTAAGGTTAGAAATAATCGTTATTTCTTCTTAAAATAAATTTCGAGTTTTCGTTCAAAAGAAACATTTGCCGTAAAATTGTCAAACTTCGTTCTACTAATAGTATTTTATCATTCGAAACACACTCACACGACGATATCTCTCTAAATATATGATACAAGTACTTGTATTTATTTATTTACAGTACTCTTGTATTTCTCTATCCATTCTATGAAAATATATTTTTCACCATTGTTGAAAACCAGGCGGTTTTGAAAACATTTTAAATAAATGAATAAGTTTAGAAATAAAAAGCAATTTCTTCGAAAGGTTTTAATTATACTAAAAGGTACAAATTCCTTAAGTTTTGTCCATGAATGTATTTGGTTATCTCGTGTGTCTTCAATAAAGGTCACTGTAATATCTTTCAGAGTTATTGTCTGAATCCCGATATACATGGTAAAAGGTAAAACTTGCTTATGTTTTGTCCATGAGTGTATTTGTTTATCTCGTATGTCTTCAATGAAGGTCACTGTAATATCTTTCAGAGTTATTGTCTCAATCCCGATATACATGCTAAAAGGTACAACTTCCTTAAGTTTTTTCCATGAGTGTATTTGGTTATCTCGTGTGTCTTCAATAAAGGTCATTGTAATATCTTTCAGAGTTATTGTCTCAATCCCGATATACATGCTAAAAGGTACAACTTCCTTAAGTTTTTTCCATGAGTGTATTTGGTTATCTCGTGTGTCTTCAATAAAGGTCATTGTAATATCTTTCAGAGTTATTGTCTGAATCCCGATATACATGCTAAAAGGTACAACTTCCCTTAAGTTTTGTCCATTAGTGTATTAATCTAGTAAATATCTGTTTTTAGATCGACAATATATATATACTAAGTCAAATATTTCGATTAATAAAAATAAATTCTCTTCTGAATATACATTGATACGTGTACGTGACAAAGAGGTAATATAGAATTTACTTTCTAAAGAAGACGCCTAATTAGGCACTATAAAATTAATAAGCTAAAGGTCCTTTTTTTCTAGCTAATTGGACATCCTTTCAAAAATCAATACATTGTTACTAGTATAAGATATATATTTATTTAATGGGCTAAGAAACATCACAGTTCTATAATATATATATTATATAATATAAAATGTAAATATTTTATTTTTTAAAAAACATGTTTTTTACTTTCATCATTGACTTTTCTTTTATTTTTGACCATAGATTTAGAAGATAACACTTTGAATTTTGTTGTAAATATGTATAGTTAACCCTACCTATTTTTTTAAATTCACGAATATAGAATTTATTTTATAAATTCTATATTACTGTGATAAATAATATTTTGTGTAATTTGATTGAAGTAATTCAAAATAAAATCTACTTGATAGGTAAATAATTATCTTTCCTATTTTCACGACTGCACCTTCAATTCTCTATCTTATTCAACAACAAAAAAAATATTCATAAAAAGCATATATAAATGGATATTCCCAGAATTTATGAATAAATATTTATTTTTAGTATAAGTGTGAAGAATTGTCGGGTAATAGTTTCACAAAACACTGAAGCGAGATTCGGTAGAAGAATTCGCTGTGATGATTCTTTGTGGGCTGTTGCAAGGATTTAAATAAGATCACTAAATAGCAGAAAGGAGGGGGTAAAAATCTCCTTCTAACTAACTTTATTTAATACATATTAAGAGGACAGAGGAAAACACCCGACTGGTGGGTAGCAGACCAAGCCGTGTTCTAGTCCTTTGTCGGCGGCTGGCGCCGCCGGGGCTTGATTTGTTTACTGTCACCCGAGCCGCGGATCTCCATTATTCCACAATAAGGTTGTACCAAAAGTTCGTGTTTTTATTAAAACGTTGTTTGTCTTATTACTTGGCGAAAAATATTATTTTACGGCTAATACATAATAAAATTACTTTAAACATAATACAAAGACATTATACATAACGGCGAATAATATTTTTACGGCGAATACATAATAATACAATTACTTTATACATAATACAAATACATTATACATGACAGCGAATAATATTATTACGGCGAATACATAATAAAACAATTACTTTATACATAATACAAAGATATTATACATAACGGCGAATAATATTATTACGGCGAATACATAATAATACAATTACTTTATATATAATACAAAGACATTATACAAAACGGCGAATAATATTGGTATTTTAATTTTTGCAAGTGTTTATGAACTTTTGGGACAACCTTGTAAATGAAATTCCTTGATGCATTAAATGTTTTTTTTTTAAATAATACCTTATGGCAAAGTACATTCCTTCGATATGAGAATTTACTAAGTAAATTAGTTCAGCATTCTTACCCGCCATTTGCAATTAAAATATTCGTTTGGAAAGGTCCTAGAAACATTTCCCGCCATTTTAAGGGTTAGCGTAATTAAAAGCGCGGGAAAATTTAATATCCCAATTTTAAAATAGGAGCAAATAACATGGAAATAGATACCCCCCACTTTACATATAATTACTCCAGTTCCACGTTACCATGGTAACCTAGAAGCCATATGAATTGAACAGTTCGGCGTCTGCTCCCCTTTTGCATAATGATTTACATTCGTTTGTTTGCATTTAAAAAATTGAACCCTATTTTAAATTGCCATTTACAAGTCATGATCTGCTTATAAATTTATTTTGGGTTACATATTTTTGATACGATATTGCGTTTTGAAATATTTTAATGAATTTTTCAAATGATGGTTACACCTCATGTCAAAGTATAATTTATTAAAACGGTGTTTATTAAAATACTCGATATCTTAATGTTTCCATTTATGGTGGGGTGTGATAAATGGTATTTTTTTAAGGAGACGAGACAATTTTATCTTTCAGAGTTATTGTCTGAATCCCGATATACATGATGAAAGGTACAACTTCCTTAAGTTTTGTCCATGAGTGTATTTGGTTATCTCGTGTGTGTCTTCAATAAAGGTCACTATAATATCTTTCAGAGTTATTTTCTGAATCCCGATATACATGTTAAAAGTTACAACTTCCTTAATTTTGTCCATGAGTGTATTTGGTTATCTCGTGTGTCTTCAATAAAGGTCACTGTAATATCTTTCAGAGTTATTGTCTGAATTCCGATATACATGCTGAAAGGTACAACTTCCTTCAGTTTTGTCCATGAGTGTATTTGGTTATCTTCGTGTGTCTTCAATAAAGGTCACTGTAATATCTTTCAGAGTTATTGTATGAATCCCGATATACATGCTAAAAGGTAAAACTTCCTTCAGTTTTGTCCATGAGTGGAATTCTAAAGTTAAATGAACTTATAATGACAGATCTTTGTATAATTAAGATAGAATTAAGTGATATAAATGATGACCAATTCTGTAATGTCACTTTTCCTTCACTCAATTAAGGATGACAAATCTTAAAA
>CP092880.1:57189068-57215698 GCA_030710605.1 Cordylochernes scorpioides
AACCAAAAATAAGTGATAATAGTTTATTGAATAACAAATAAAAAAAAATCTTTCAGGTGAAAAATTATAGGCATTGGTAAAAAAGTAAACAAGAGAAATAGCCTAGCGGTCAGGGGAGTGAGTCTTCCACGGCCTTTCCGAGGCATGACAGAAGACGCTCAAAAAAAAAAAGGTAAAATAAGAACCAAGCAGAGGAAATCTATAAAACTGAAAGCCAGGACAGGCATAAAAAGAAAATTCCAAGCATGTGAGGAAACAATTGATGAAAAAAAAAAGGATTCAAAAAAAATACTGCAAAAAAGAAACCAGACACAAAAAGCAACAATTGAGTACACAAATACAGCATCAGCCTATTTATGAGATGAAAAAAAAAGACAGACACAAAAATGGAGCTAAATTCAAATGAAAAACTATAACAAATTAATAAAAGAAAATAAGACCTAATCCAAATAATTTAATAAAAAAAAAGCAACAATTGAGTACACAAATACAGCATCAGCCTATTTATGAGAAGAAAAAAAAAGACAGACACAAAAATGGAGCTAAATTCAAATGAAAAACTATAACAAATTAATAAAAGAAAATAAGACCTAATCCAAATAATTTAATTAAAAAAAAAATCACACACTATTAAATTATTTGGATTAGGTCTTATTAATGAGAAAAAAAAGATGCCAAAAAAGATAACCAGATACAAAAATTGTGCTAAATTCAAATGAAAAACTATAACAAACACTTATAAAAGATAGAATAAAAGTAATAATTCAATCTACAATTCGAAAAATAATATAACCTGGTGAGTTCCCAGAAAAGGTTAACTTTGGTAGGCGGCGCTGTACGTTGACACCGCCGTACCTTCGAGCCGAACCAACGGCTTAGACCATCCTTCCACCAACCCCCAGTAAAATAAGTAAATAAAAAGAAGACCAAAAATAAGTGATAATAGTTTATTGAATAACAAATAAAAAAAAATCTTTCAGGTGAAAAATTATAGGCATTGGTAAAAAAGTAAACAAGAGAAATAGCCTAGCGGTCAGGGGAGTGAGTCTTCCACGGCCTTTCCGAGGCATGACAGAAGACGCTCAAAAAAAAAAAGGTAAAATAAGAACCAAGCAGAGGAAATCTATAAAACTGAAAGCCAGGACAGGCATAAAAAGAAAATTCCAAGCATGTGAGGAAACAATTGATGAAAAAAAAAAGGATTCAAAAAATATACTGCAAAAAAGAAACCAGACACAAAAAGCAACAATTGAGTACACAAATACAGCATCAGCCTATTTATGGGATGAAAAAAAAAGACAGACACAAAAATGGAGCTAAATTCAAATGAAAAACTATAACAAATTAATAAAAGAAAATAAGACCTAATCCAAATAATTTAATAAAAAAAAAGCAACAATTGAGTACACAAATACAGCATCAGCCTATTTATGAGAAGAAAAAATAAGACAGACACAAAAATGGAGCTAAATTCAAATGAAAAACTATAACAAATTAATAAAAGAAAATAAGACCTAATCCAAATAATTTAATTTAAAAAAAAGTCACACACTATTAAATTATTTGGATTAGGTCTTATTAATGAGAAAAAAAAGATGCCAAAAAAGATAACCAGATACAAAAATTGTGCTAAATTCAAATGAAAAACTATAACAAACACTTATAAAAGATAGAATAAAAGTAATAATTCAATCTACAATTCGAAAAATAATATAACCTGGTGAGTTCCCAGAAAAGGGTAACTTTGGTAGGCGGCGCTGTACGTTGACACCGCCGTACCTTCGAGCCGTTTTACACGAGTTAAAGCGAAGATTTTGGACATAGTGATTTTTACATTTCGATCTTTTATATTAATATATATACTTACTATTGCGAATTATTTTTCTAAAAACGAACATTATTATTTTTTTATTATCTGAAACTAACCTAATTCAACTTATCTAAAACTAACCTTATTTAGCGATTAAACTAACATAATTAAACCTATTTGAATCTAACCTCATATACACTTTTACACTACCTTTTCATTTCAAAATTAAATTAAAATAAGTTTATATTAAATAATAACATTTTTAAAAATCGACTTTCTGGTTCACACTTTTGTATCTAATCAATTATGTATTTCTTTATTTTTCTCTATAAAAGTTACGCAATTGTAAACAAAAGAATTGATGATGATAAATGCAAAAAATCTACGATTGTAAAATAGATTAAATTAAAAAATAAAAATAACTGTTAACATTAGGAAAATAAAAACAGGCCTATGACACGAAGAAAAAAATAACGAAAATTTTGGTATATAGATTGTTATGTGTAGTTCAGAATCTTCGGAGGAGATAGCTCAGGACTTTACAATGGAAAACTCTGTTACGGTATTATCTATATAGATTATTTGTAGTAGTATTAACATAGAAGTTCGCAAATTTTATTTTATTATCCTATGTGTCTCCTTACACTCTAGTCAATGGGGAGAGAGATTAGGTTAATCTTACCTAGGATTAGCTGAGGATTATGGGACAAATCCAGCCTAATGTTGGCCGTACATGTGCCAAGATGTTCTAAGCTTTCTCCTCATTGTAGATTGTACAGGTTGGTACTCTGTCAAATTTGATTTGCATAGTCTTTACCGTTTTTTTTTTTGAGATTTGAAATAGTTACATATTGCTCTGTATATTCTTTATATCTGTTTTTAAATTCTTAATATTTTTTAGAGATGCGGATGGCTCTAGATATTTTCTCTGTTTCGATTCCTTCTTTGGGAGTTGTCGATGTACTGTTTCAGTCAGACGCATATCCTGACTGGAAGTCATGTTTCACCATGGATACTCTTTTTTAACTCTTGTATACGTGTGTAGTTAGCACTGCTTTTACTGTAAGTATACCGCATGTCTACGGTCATAATAATAATGGTGGGTTAACGAATGCTTTTACTGTAAGTATACCACGTGTCTACGGCCATGATAATCATGGTGGGTAGATAACGAATGCTTTTACTGTAAGTATACCACGTGTCTACGGCCATGATAATCATGGTGGGTAGTTAACGACTACTTTTACTGTAAGTATTCCACATGTCTACGGCCATGATAATCATGGTGGGTAGTTGACGACTGCTTTACTGTAAGTATACCACATGTCTATATATGTAGAAAGCATTTCAACTTTTACACTTATAAGTTTGCCAGAGCTCCGTTTGGTTATTTGCACTCACTTGTGGCGTCGAAATATTGCAAGAATCAGGGTTCATTTAAGTAATTATTTCTCTGAAAAAGGTGTCCAATACGGGATACAATCGTGGCTTACGAACACCGACGGTTTATTATATTCCTACATTAGTAAACTCTCACTGATATGTGAGATATATTTAAACTATATTATTACAAAGACCATATAAGATTATATATGGTCAAATATAAAATAAGTGAATAAATATGAATAAATTAGATAAGAATATATAGATATTTCTGAAAATAGAGCAATCCATACTTAAATCATTAGATAATAAAAAAGGCATATATTGGATTTAATTAAAGATTTATTTGCCAATATTTCGGTTGGCTGAACGCCAACTTTTATCAAGGCATTACATTTTTGTATACACAAATGTAATGCCTTGATAAAGGTTGGCGTTGGCAAACACATATTTTATTCAATCCAATATATGCCTTTTTACTATCTAATATATAGATGTATAAATTTAAATATATGAAATTGCTAAATATATACATATACACGCATACAACTTTATTAAGACCACCGGTCTTATACAGATTCACCACAGGAGGGAAGCATAGATGGATCACCTATATATAAAATAAATGCAAGTCGTCATTGGTGGCGTCCACCGTGGTAAAGACTCCGCCACCAATGGACTGCGAGAGTTCACAGAGTGTCGATGTGATACCTGGTGTAACCTTACTCAATACCACAAGAGATATATATATATATATAAATGAATGTTTGTATGTTTGTTTGTATGTCCGGTATACAAATTCTCAGTAGTTCACTAATTCAAACCAAAATTTCCATACATAGGTAAAAAAATACGGGGAAGACGATAGGCTATTTCGAAAATATATAAATCAATTATTAAAACTATATATTCAAATTATTCTACTTAGCTCGCGAGCAGCGCCTCTAGCGGTGAAGATGGGAGGTAATATCAGCTGACCTAATGTACATGTAAAGTTTGGAGCGGGACGTTTCACAAGAGTGACATCCACGGCGCCAATTTATAATTGTAACGAATAGTGTTTGAATAAAACATTTAATCGGGTAATCCCGGGCGTTGCCTGGGTCATTCGTCTAGTATATATATATAAATCAATGTTTGTATGTTTGTTTGTTTGTATGTCCGGTATACAAATTCGCAGTAGTTCACTAATTCAAACCAAAATTTCCATACATAGGTAAAATAATACGGGGAAGACGATAGACAATTTTAAAAATATATAAATAAATTATTAAAACTATATATTCAAATTATTCTACTTAGCTCACGAACAGCGCCCTCTATCAAAGATTAGATTAAATTATGCTGATGCAAACAAATATATAATGCTAATAACAAACAATTATTTAAAAAAATCTTATCTAAATATATATCACTCGGGTAGATGTGCACACGGGTCACCCGTCTAGTAGTACTATATATATGTTATGAATGATTTGTTTGTTGTTAGATAAAGGGTTGATAAGACAAAGGATCGATAAGATAAAGGGTTGAAGGTGCAGTCGTGATAAAGAAAAGATAATTATTTACCGTCAAGTAGCTTTTATTTCAATTACTTGAGGAAATATTACACATTAGTTATTTTTACATTATATAGAATTTATAAAGTTAATCCTATATTAGTTTTTCAAAGAGATAGATATGTTAACTACGCATATTTACAACAAAACTGAGAATTAGTCTTAAAACTATGATAACCAAAAAGTAGAAATATCAATGAATAAAAATAAAATATATATTAAAAAAAAAGATATATTTGAGTTTTTAGATTATATATAATATATATATATTGTTACATCATGATTAATGGCGTATTTCTTATATTAGTTTTAATATATTTGAAATTTAAATTATATATTTATTTATTTTTATATAAAATATTCTATGATATTTATTTAAAACAGATTATTAATTTATCATCATTTGTATTTAGGTACACTGTGACTTCACTGCTCTCTTTGAGGTGAGAAAATAAATAAAGGATTCTGGTGGCTACTTAAAGAAGACTTATCTCGTTATTACCTTTTATAAATTTGTAGGATGGTTGAAACACGCTCTGGTAAGATGCAAGACACAGCACAAGAGAGAATCCAGGCTGAAGAGTCTGCCAAGCCGCAACCTGGTGTAACAATTGGTAGAGATGCTAGTTCCGACCCAGTTGTCCTGAATCCCAACATCGACATCCCCAAGTATGATGGAACGGAAGACCCTCGCCCATGGATTGAGTCTCTTGAAGAAATTGGCTTCTTGTACCATTGGGCAGACTACATTATCTCTCGTTATGCCGCCATGAACATGACGGGAAGCGCTAAAACCTGGTTGAATTTACACAAAGCTAGTTTCACGAGCTGGGAAAATATTAAAATCCGCCTCATTCAGGATTTTTCTTTGGACGCGAATAAAGAAGAACTTAGAAAGAAGCTCAACAGAATGCAACACTGGAATGAACCAGCAATCAGGTTCGCGGAAGACATTCTAGTGTTGTGCAACAAGGTTGACCCCGCAATGGAAGAAGAAACAAAAATTGAACATGTTATTGGAGGACTGAAAAAAGAGTACTCATTCGCGCTCTACCTGAACCCTCCTAAAACGACCGATGACCTTCTTGTCGTGTGCAAGAAAATGGATTCTTTTGAAAAGAAGTATCGGGAACGTGTGGAGAAATCCAGAAACCTATATAACGGTCCACGCTATTCTAGACCCCAACAACAATCGAGGTACGTGCCGCCGACTGCCGCACGAAACTACCAGACCACTTCCAGGCCCCAAGCCCCTGTTTCCAATAATTACAAGAACGACTCCCATCCTACCCCCAGACAGTATCGAAACAACTTTCCCCAGCCCTCTACCCCTAGACGTCCTTATAATCCTAACTTTGTGCCGAAACCAAACCTTCAGAGAAACACTTACAATAAAAGCCAAGAAGTGAGCAAAAATAGGACGGAAGATGGAAGACCAATCTGCTTTAAATGTAACAAGCCAGGGCACGTGGCCCGTTATTGTAGGGTCAAGTTTATAAGAATCCTAGAAGAGGATCCAGCAGATACCCAAGAGAAGGTCGAAGAAAAATGCCAAATGAATGAAATATCAGAGAAATCAGGACCTCGGCTTTATGCTGATGTATGTCATAGCACACAGACAAATATTCCTACCCGGAATAGATATTCCGTGTTGGAAGATTTAAACTAAGCGTCGCGCCTGAATCTGTCAATCAAAGCAAGTCGACCATAAACGGAATCAAGAAGTTGGACCCTAAATACAAATTAAAAATTAATGTGGACAAGATAGGGACTTTTGAAGCTTTGGTTGATACAGGTGCTGACCTCTCAGTGGTCGACCTCAGAACGGCCCTCGATACAGGCCATGGTATAAGTAAACTCGCAAAAATTTGTGCAGGACCCGATGGAAAAAAATTGGACATGGTAGGAAGTATATTTTTAAATATAAAAATTGATGACGAAACATTATCACACAACTTTGTGATATTGAAAACGCATTTACGGACATTAATTCTTGGGAGAGATTTCCTTAAGAAAATGAACGCAAAAATAGATTGTAAGCAAGAAACTATAAAATATGATTTGACGAATAATCATGACGAAATCAATTTTGAAATGTTGAAAATAAAGAGTGCCAAGGATTCCATTGTACCGGAATGTTCCATGAAATTGATCAAGGCATTGGTAGAAACAGAGGATGGAGAATATATTATCGAGGAGAGCAGCAAAATGTTTCAAACAAATGGACTTCGTCTAGCAAGAAGCTTGATCAATGTTATAAATAGGGAAACACACATCTGGATAACTAATCCGTATCCTCGACCGTTAAAAATAATGAAAAACCAAACATTGGCTTTTGGAAGTAGTCCAGCGAAAATAAATGTGAGTCGAGAAAGAGAGGTAGAAAAGAACGAAGAACCTAGATTCCAAATAAACGAAAATCTTTCACCAAAGGAACAGAAGGAGTTAAAACAAGTTTTAGAAAGGTATGGAGATCTTTTTTCATCGAGATTAGGGAGAACCAATTTGGCAAAACATCGGATAGACACAGAAGACGCGAAGCCAATTAAACACAAGCCTTACCGGGTAAGTGCTAAAGAACGAGATATTATAAAAGAGCAAATTGACGAGATGCTTACAGAAGGCATAATTAGGCCATCTTCTAGCCCCTGGTCTTTTCCAGTAATATTGGTCAAGAAGCGAGATGGTAAATACAGATTTTGTGTGGACTACAGAAAACTGAATAATGTGACAGTAAAAGATGTCTATCCGATCCCTAGAATAGACGAAGTTATGGATACTCTCCAAGGATCTACACACTTCTCAGCAATAGACCTCAGATCTGGATATTGGCAAGTTGAAGTCGAAGAAAGAGACAAAGAGAAAACAGCTTTCACTACAGCGCATGGATTATATGAATTCAACGTGATGCCTTTTGGACTTTGTAACGCGCCTGCTACCTTTGAGAGAAATATGGAGAATATGCTTGGAAATCTGAGATGGCAAATTTGTTTGTGTTATCTGGATGATGTTATCATATATAGCCCGGATTTTCCAACGCACCTCAAAAGACTTGAAGCTGTTTTTAGATGTTTTCGTGAATCTAATTTAAGGTTAAACGACAAAAAATGCCGATTTGCTTTTGAAGAATTGGAGATTCTCGGCTATATAACGAGCAAACATGGTATAAAACCCGCGGAACATAACATCAAAGCTGTCAGAAATTTTCCTCGACCCAAAAAGGTCAAAGAAGTACAATCCTTTTTGGGAATGTGTTCATATTATAGAAAATTTATCAAAGACTTTTCAAAAATTGCTGACCCTTTGACCAACCTTATAAAAAAAAGTGTATCATTTACCTGGACAGAAAGACAAGAGGAAGCGTTTCAAACCCTAAAAACAGCACTATTAAGTCCACCAATTTTAGGTCACTTCAATCCAAATGCACCTACTTATGTTCATACTGATGCGTCCAACATCGGCATAGGTGCAACACTTGTCCAAGGCATCGGTGGTGAAGAGAAGGTGATCTCATATTTGAGTCGTACCCTAAGTAAAGCGGAGCAAAATTATTCAACCACTGAAAAAGAATGTCTGGCCGTTGTCTGGTCAATGTCAAAATTACGACCCTACCTTTATGGAAGACACTTTAAAATAGTAACAGACCATCACGCCTTATGCTGGCTCAAAAACTTGAAGGATCCAACAGGTCGATTGGCAAGATGGGCATTGAAAATTCAAGAATATGATTTCGATATAATACATAAATCGGGAAAGAAGCATCTGGACGCCGATGGCTTATCTAGGGGGCCCTTACCAGAAACTGATTGGGATGAGGATTTTGAAAGGCTATTTTTAAATCAAATAACAGACGAAGAGGATAAATTTATCGAAAGTGTTAAGAAAAACCTTAATGGAAGCAGGCGATCAATTGCGCAAAACTTTAAAGAAGAAGATGGATGCCTCTTTAAGAAAAACCCGAACCCTGAAGGCAGGGCGTGGTTGCTTGTGGTTCCAGAGAATAAAAAGAGAGAAATTATGAAAGAATATCACAATCATATGTCGAATGGCCATCTGGGCGTCGCCAGAACCATGTACCGAATAAAGAGTAAATACTTTTGGCCATCCATGCTAAAGGATGTCTCAGAATTCGTTAGGACGTGTCACCTTTGCCAAAGTAGGAAAGGCTCAAACCAATTACCTTCTGGACTACTACAGCCCATCCCCCCAGCCAACTTTCCTTTCGAAAGAATTGGAATCGACTTTGTTGGTCCACTACCATCTACGAAAAACAGGAAAAAATGGATAATCGTGCTGTCGGACTACTACACTAGATATGCAGAAACAAGAGCAGTCTCGGAAGCAACAGTGAAAGAAGTTTCTAAATTTCTAGTAGAAGATATTTTTCTTCGGCACGGAGCTCCACAATATCTTATTAGTGACAGAGGCTCTCAATTTACCAGTAATTTAATGAAAGAGGTGATGAAAACGTGCAAGATTAAACATTGCTTCACAACGAGCTATCATCCCCAGACTAATGGATTGACAGAGCGGTTAAATAGAACATTGATCAATATGCTCAGTATGTATGTGAACACTGATCAGAAAAATTGGGACGAAATACTCCCATTCATCACTCACGCTTACAATACTACAATTCAGGAAACCACAGGATATTCTCCCTTTTTCCTGATGTTTGGAAGAGAACCCACGTCTCTTTTGGACGACAGGAATATCTCGGTGGACATTGACAAAGATGATTATGATGAATACATAAAACATCACTTAGACAAAATAAACAGAACAAGAAAATTAGTTATTAACAACACAATAAAGACTCAAGAAAGAATGAAAAAGAACTATGACAAGAAACACATGGAAAGAAGCTACGAACCAGGAGAATTAGTAGCAGTTTGGACACCAATTAGGAAAATAGGAAAGTGTGAGAAACTACTGAGAAAATATTTTGGCCCATATAGAATATTAAAGAAGCTGTCCAACGTAAATTACTTAATTGAACCAAAAGATAATCCTGGCCAAGACCCATTGATTGTCCATGTCTCAAGAATCAAACCCTATTTTGAAAGAATTGATGAGGTCAATCACGAGGACGTGACGACCTCTGGAGAGGGGGAAGTGTTACATCATGATTAATGGCGTATTTCTTATATTAGTTTTAATATATTTGAAATTTAAATTATATATTTATTTATTTTTATATAAAATATTCTATGATATTTATTTAAAACAGATTATTAATTTATCATCATTTGTATTTAGGTACACTGTGACTTCACTGCTCTCTTTGAGGTGAGAAAATAAATAAAGGATTCTGGTGGCTACTTAAAGAAGACTTATCTCGTTATTACCTTTTATAAATTTGTAGGATGGTTGAAACACGCTCTGGTAAGATGCAAGACACAGCACAAGAGAGAATCCAGGCTGAAGAGTCTGCCAAGCCGCAACCTGGTGTAACAATATATATATAATTGATAGTGTTAATTTATCTTATTTTTATCCCAATGACACATTCAATAGCCATTTTCTACAACGCCCACACTAATTACTGTTAATTACTAACCTAACTAATATACTACTAGATATCAAACCATTATTACTTCTTTTCATCTTTTCTCAATCTTTTGACAGATATAATGATGCTTTCCTTGTCTCTTGTTCCTACACGATGCTTCTTTGTATGGATTTTTGCCGTCAATATTTTAATATTTTTTTTACATACACTCTTGGACAACTAAAGGAAGTTGTACCTTTTAGCATGTATATCGAGATTCATACAATAACTCTGAAAGATATTACAGTGACCTTTATTGAAGACACATGAGATAACCAAATACACTCATGGACAAAACTTAAGGAAGTTGTACCTTTTAGCATGTATATCAGGATTCAGACAATAACTCTGAAAGATATTACAGTGACCTTTATTGAAGACACACGAGATAACCAAATACACTCATGGACAAAACTTAAGGAAGTTGTACCTTTTAGTATGTATATCGGGATTCAGACAATAACTCTGAAAGATATTACAGTGACCTTTATTGAAGACACACGAGATAACCAAATACACTCATGGACAAAACTTAAGGAAGTTGTATCTTTTAGCATGTATATCGGGATTCAGACAATAACTCTGAAAGATATTACAGTGACCTTCATTGAAGACACACCAGATAACCAAATACATTCATGGACAAAACTTAAGGAAGTTGTATCTTTTAGCATGTATATCGGGATTCAGACAATAACTCTGAAAAATATTCCAGTGACCTTTATTGAAGATATATGAGATAACCGAGTGTGAACAACATTGATTCTGTTCACTTCAGATAAAATAGACGACCAGCGACATCAAAAACCTTCCATTTCCTTAAGTTTTGTCCAAGAGCATATTTCCCCTATGAATATTCATACGAAAGTCTATTTTATTTAATAAAAATGATAAGTAAATTATTATTAAGTTATAAATAGGAAAAGAAAAATAAGAGTTTCGATTAATTAGAGGGATATATTCAAATTAGAAAGAGACAATGAATGTACTCAGCGTTCCAAGACACAATCAAAATTAATATTCAAAAACATTTAAAAAGATTTCTTACTCTTTTTCATTTTTTTAGACTCCTAGTTGTCAATAAACACAACATATTGATAAAGTACCCTCGAAATAATTTTAAAAAATTTACCTCTATTTACATATTATCCATACATATGCAAATTTCTGAGGATTTGTTTAATACTAAAATATTGAGTAGGTTGTAAGAGATATTGTTATATCATGTATCAGCCAACACAGTAAATAACTACTATAGCAATATATATAGAGTAAAAAGCATTTATCGTGTTTGTAATTATGAATATAAAGAATGAATCGCTTCAACTTTCTTAACCATTATTTACGACCCTTCAACGACTTGGTATCGTCCTTTACAAATACCCCTTTCTCACCATGATTAGTTATGGAAATGGTTTTCCATGAAAAGAGACGACAGCGTTTGTTGGAAAAGATTTTTCAGGAAGTTGAGAAAAATAACGATGAACTTTTATAAAAGAGATTATTCTTTATTCTTTAAAAGGAATTAATATACACTCATGGGGAAAACACTCAAGAAAGTGGAAAGTCTTTGATGTCGACGGTCGTCTGTTATTTATTTTTTATTTTAAATAGAAAGAGACAAATTTATTCACACTTGGTTACCTCGTGTCTTTAATAAAGATCACTGTAATATCTTTCAGAGTTGTTGTCTGAATCCCGATATACATGCTAAAAGGTACAACTTCCTTAAGTTTTTTCCATGAGTGTATTTGGTTATCTCGTGTGTCTTCAATAAAGGTCACTGTAATATCTTTCAGAGTTATTGTCTGAATCCCGATATACATGCTAAAAGGTACAACTTCCTTAAGTGTTGTCCATGAGTGTATTTGGTTATCTCGTGTGTCTTCAATAAAGGTCACTGTAATATCTTGTAGAGTTATTGTCTGAATCCCGATATACATGGTAAAAGGTACAACTTCCTTAAGTTTTGTCCATTAGTGTATTTGGTTTTCTCGTGTGTCTTCAATAAAGGTCACTGTAATATCTTTCAGAGTTATTGTCTGAATCCCGATATACATGCTAAAAGGTACAACTTCCTTAAGTTTTGCCCATGAGTGTATTTGGTTATCTCGTGTTTCTTCAATAAAGGTCACTGTAATATCTTTCAGAGTTATTGTCTCAATCCCGATATACATGCTAAAAGGTACAACTTCCTTAAGTTTAGTTCATGAGTGTGTTTTGTTATCTCGTGTTTCTTCAATAAAGGTCACTGTAATATCTTTCAGAGTTATTGTCTCAATCCCGATATAGATGCTAAAAGGTACAACTTCCTTAAGTTTAGTTCATGAGTGTATACATTGAAACTTGTGGTACAGGCTATGATAATCACGGTAGGTAGTTAGCGACTGCTGCTACTCTAAGTGCACCACATATCTACACATGTATACATTTGTATTTACAAGTGTGTCAGAGTCCTGTTTGGTTACATGCATTCAATGGTGGGGTTGGACTACACTACCTTAAGTTTTGTCCATAAGTGTATGTCTCTTCATTAACACTAAATTATCATTTGCCAACCGTCATTTTCTGATCATCAACAGACAATGACTTTCTAAAATGGTTTCAAGGTTTTCCCACAATGTACTAAGTGAATATTCGAAACTATAATAGACGCGTATGATTCTTTTAAAAATTAAACAATTTCTACTACCCTTACTGCAATGGAAAAATTAATGAGAGGGCCTGGCTCATCGCCATTTTAATCTATGCATCTAATGCATCATAATGTACTAAGTGTCAACCTGTAACCCCAAAACACATTATTGACTGTATTGACTCATCCATTGATGAGATCTATTCATCCCCAGCAAAGACATAATCAATAGTCTCACACTCTACAAGCTTGATACCCTAATATGATTAAGTGGAGATAAGAAAGAAGAAATAACCATATCATTGACTGCATTGACCATTAATGAGCTCTATTCATCCTCAGCACAGACACCATTAACAAGCTCTACAATCTTGATACCCTGACATGATTGAGTTAAGAGAGAAGAAGAAGAAATAATCATTTTAATAGAAGATAAAAAGAGGATATTTGTATTTTCAAATCTTATGATTGTGACAATTACAACAGAATGCCGGAGTTCACATGGGGATTCTAAGAAGACCAATTGGTACAGTAATTGAAGATGACAATCAAATTAAAGATTTAACATCTTGACAGATTAAAGTCTTTCTGCACAAATTTCCACTTAATCCCGGGAATTTAATCAGAAATTACTGAACATCAACTAACTAGGAAGGAACCTAGGTATTAATTCTCTAGTGGTCCACAGTCTTGTGGGAAATCTAATGACATTTTTGGTGACAATATTCTCTTAAAAATTCCATTTATTGTCTTAATAATTTATGGAACCTCTATACGGGGAAATAGACATTTGAAAAACGTATAAGATGAACTTAAGTGCTATAATGAATATAATAGTGAGTACTTCTTTTATTTGTCATACCTCAAAAGCCTTCGGACATGTCTCTCTTTGTAACATGTAACTGTAATATCTTTCAGAGTTATTGTCTGAATCCCGATATACATGGTAAAAGGTACAACTTCTTTGAGTTTTGTCCATGTGTGTATTTGGTTATCTCGTGTGTCTTCAATAAAGGTCACTGTAATATCTTTCAGAGTTATTGTCTGAATCCCGATATACATGGTAAAAGGTACAACTTCTTTGAGTTTTGTCCATGTGTGTATTTGGTTATCTCGTGTGTCTTCAATAAAGGTCACTGTAATATCTTTCAGAGTTATTGTCTGAATCCCGATATACATGGTAAAAGGTACAACTTCTTTGAGTTTTGTCCATGTGTGTATTTGGTTATCTCGTGTGTCTTCAATAAAGGTCACTGTAATATCTTTCAGAGTTATTGTCTGAATCCCGATATACATGGTAAAAGGTACAACTTCTTTGAGTTTTGTCCATGAGTGTAATTGGTTATCTCGTGTGTCTTCAATAAAGGTCACTGTAATATCTTTCAGAGTTATTGTCTGAATCCCGATATACATGGTAAAAGGTACAACTTCTTTGAGTTTTGTCCATGAGTGTAATTGGTTATCTCGTGTGTCTTCAATAAAGGTCACTGTAATATCTTTCAGAGTTATTGTCTGAATCCCGATATACATGGTAAAAGGTACAACTTCTTTGAGTTTTGTCCATAGTATAATTGGTTATCTCGTGTGTCTTCAATAAAGGTCACTGTAATATCTTTCAGAGTTATTGTCTGAATCCCGATATACATGGTAAAAGGTACAACTTCTTTGAGTTTTGTCCATAGTGTAATTGGTTATCTCGTGTGTCTTCAATAAAGGTCACTGTAATATCTTTCAGAGTTATTGTCTGAATCCCGATATACATGGTAAAAGGTACAACTTCTTTGAGGTTTGTCCATGAGTGTATTTGGTTATCTCGTGTGTCTTCAATAAAGGTCACTGTAATATCTTTCAGAGTTATTGTCTGAATCCCGATATACATGGTAAAAGGTACAACTTCCTTAAGTTTTGTCCATGAGTGTATTTGGTTATCTCGTGTGTCTTCAATAAAGGTCACTGTAATATCTTTCAGAGTTATTGTCTGAATCCCGATATACATACTAAAAGGTACAACTTCCTTAAGTTTTGTCCATGAGTGTATTTGGTTATCTCGTGTGTCTTCAATAAAGGTCACTGTAATATCTTTCAGAGTTATTGTCTGAATCCCGATATACATGGTAAAAGGTACAACTTCCTTAAGTTTTGTCCATGAGTGTATTTGGTTATCTCGTGTGTCTTCAATAAAGGTCACTGTAATATCTTTCAGAGTTATTGTCTGAATCCCGATATACATGGTAAAAGGTACAACTTCCTTAAGTTTTGTCCATGAGTGTATTTGGTTATCTCGTGCGCTTCAATAAAGGTCACTGTAATATCTTTCAGAGTTATTGTCTGAATCCCGATATACATGGTAAAAGGTACAACTTCCTTAAGTTTTGTCCATGAGTGTATTTGGTTATCTCGTGCGCTTCAATAAAGGTCACTGTAATATCTTTCAGAGTTATTGTCTGAATCCCGATATACATGGTAAAAGGTACAACTTCCTTAAGTTTTGTCCATGAGTGTATTTGGTTATCTCGTGTGCCTTCAATAAAGGTCACTGTAATATCTTTCAGAGTTATTGTCTGAATCCCGATATACATGGTAAAAGGTACAACTTCCTTAAGTTTTGTCCATGAGTGTATTTGGTTATCTCGTGTGCCTTCAATAAAGGTAACTGTAATATCTTTCAGAGTTATTGTCTGAATCCCGATATACATGGTAAAAGGTACAACTTCCTTAAGTTTTGTCCATGAGTGTATTTGGTTATCTCGTGTGTCTTCAATAAAGGTCACTGTAATATCTTTCAGAGTTATTGTCTGAATCCCGATATACATGGTAAAAGGTACAACTTCCTTAAGTTTTGTCTATGAGTGTATTTGGTTATCTCGTGTGTCTTCAATAAAGATAACTGTAATATCTTTCAGAGTTATTGTCTGAATCCCGATATACATGGTAAAAGGTACAACTTCCTTAAGTTTTGTCTATGAGTGTATTTGGTTATCTCGTGTGTCTTCAATAAAGGTCACTGTAATATCTTTCAGAGTTATTGTCTGAATCCCGATAAACATGGTAAAAGGTACAACTTCCTTAAGTTTTGTCCATGAGTGTATTTGGTTATCTCGTGTGTCTTCAATAAAGGTCACTGTAATATCTTTCAGAGTTATTGTCTGAATCCCGATATACATGGTAAAAGGTACAACTTCCTTAAGTTTTGTCCATGAGTGTATTTGGTTATCTCGGTGTGTCTCCAATAAAGGTAACTGTAATATCTTTCAGAGTTATTGTCTGAATCCCGATATACATGGTAAAAGGTACAACTTCCTTAAGTTTTGTCCATGAGTGTATTTGGTTATCTCGTGTGTCTTCAATAAAGGTCACTGCAATATCTTTCAGAGTTATTGTCTGAATCCCGATATACATGGTAAAAGGTACAACTTCCTTAAGTTTTGTCCATGAGTGTATTTGGTTATCTCGTGTGTCTTCAATAAAGGTAACTGTAATATCTTTCAGAGTTATTGTCTGAATCCCGATATACATGGTAAAAGGTACAACTTCCTTAAGTTTTGTCCATGAGTGTATTTGGTTATCTCGTGTGTCTTCAATAAAGGTAACTGTAATATCTTTCAGAGTTATTGTCTGAATCCCGATATACATACTAAAAGGTACAACTTCCTTAAATTTTGTCCATGAGTGTATTTGGTTATCTCGTGTGTCTTCAATAAAGGTCACTGTAATATCTTTCAGAGTTATTGTCTGAATCCCGATATACATGCTAAAAGGTACAACTTCCTTAAGTTTTGTCCATGAGTGTATTTGGTTATCTCGTGTGTCTTCAATAAAGGTCACTGTAATATCTTTCAGAGTTATTGTCTGAATCCCGATATACATACTAAAAGGTACAACTTCCTTAAGTTTTGTCCATGAGTGTATTTGGTTATCTCGTGTGTCTTCAATAAAGGTCACTGTAATATCTTTCAGAGTTATTGTCTGAATCCCGATATACATGCTAAAAGGTACAACTTCCTTAAGTTTTGTCCATGAGTGTATTTGGTTATCTCGTGCGCTTCAATAAAGGTCACTGTAATATCTTTCAGAGTTATTGTCTGAATCCCGATATACATGCTAAAAGGTACAACTTCCTTAAGTTTTGTCCATGAGTGTATTTGGTTATCTCGTGCGCTTCAATAAAGGTCACTGTAATATCTTTCAGAGTTATTGTCTGAATCCCGATATACATGCTAAAAGGTACAACTTCCTTAAGTTTTGTCCATGAGTGTATTTGGTTATCTCGTGCGCTTCAATAAAGGTCACTGTAATATCTTTCAGAGTTATTGTCTGAATCCCGATATACATGCTAAAAGGTACAACTTCCTTAAGTTTTGTCCATGAGTGTATTTGGTTATCTCGTGCGCTTCAATAAAGGTCACTGTAATATCTTTCAGAGTTATTGTCTGAATCCCGATATACATGCTAAAAGGTACAACTTCCTTAAGTTTTGTCCATGAGTGTATTTGGTTATCTCGTGCGCTTCAATAAAGGTCACTGTAATATCTTTCAGAGTTATTGTCTGAATCCCGATATACATGCTAAAAGGTACAACTTCCTTAAGTTTTGTCCATGAGTGTATTTGGTTATCTCGTGCGCTTCAATAAAGGTCACTGTAATATCTTTCAGAGTTATTGTCTGAATCCCGATATACATGCTAAAAGGTACAACTTCCTTAAGTTTTGTCCATGAGTGTATTTGGTTATCTCGTGTGTCTTCAATAAAGGTCACTGTAATATCTTTCAGAGTTATTGTCTGAATCCCGATATACATGCTAAAAGGTACAACTTCCTTAAGTTTTGTCCATGAGTGTATTTGGTTATCTCGTGTGTCTTCAATAAAGGTCACTGTAATATCTTTCAGAGTTATTGTCTGAATCCCGATATACATGCTAAAAGGTACAACTTCCTTAAGTTTTGTCCATGAGTGTATTTGGTTATCTCGTGCGCTTCAATAAAGGTCACTGTAATATCTTTCAGAGTTATTGTCTGAATCCCGATATACATGCTAAAAGGTACAACTTCCTTAAGTTTTGTCCATGAGTGTATTTGGTTATCTCGTGCGCTTCAATAAAGGTCACTGTAATATCTTTCAGAGTTATTGTCTGAATCCCGATATACATGCTAAAAGGTACAACTTCCTTAAGTTTTGTCCATGAGTGTATTTGGTTATCTCGTGTGTCTTCAATAAAGGTCACTGTAATATCTTTCAGAGTTATTGTCTGAATCCCGATATACATGCTAAAAGGTACAACTTCCTTAAGTTTTGTCCATGAGTGTATTTGGTTATCTCGTGCGCTTCAATAAAAGTCACTGTAATATCTTTCAGAGTTATTGTCTGAATCCCGATATACATGCTAAAAGGTACAACTTCCTTAAGTTTTGTCCATGAGTGTATTTGGTTATCTCGTGCGCTTCAATAAAGGTCACTGTAATATCTTTCAGAGTTATTGTCTGAATCCCGATATACATGCTAAAAGGTACAACTTCCTTAAGTTTTGTCCATGAGTGTATTTGGTTATCTCGTGCGCTTCAATAAAGGTCACTGTAATATCTTTCAGAGTTATTGTCTGAATCCCGATATACATGCTAAAAGGTACAACTTCCTTAAGTTTTGTCCATGAGTGTATTTGGTTATCTCGTGCGCTTCAATAAAGGTCACTGTAATATCTTTCAGAGTTATTGTCTGAATCCCGATATACATGCTAAAAGGTACAACTTCCTTAAGTTTTGTCCATGAGTGTATTTGGTTATCTCGTGCGCTTCAATAAAGGTCACTGTAATATCTTTCAGAGTTATTGTCTGAATCCCGATATACATGCTAAAAGGTACAACTTCCTTAAGTTTTGTCCATGAGTGTATTTGGTTATCTCGTGCGCTTCAATAAAGGTCACTGTAATATCTTTCAGAGTTATTGTCTGAATCCCGATATACATGCTAAAAGGTACAACTTCCTTAAGTTTTGTCCATGAGTGTATTTGGTTATCTCGTGTGTCTTCAATAAAGGTCACTGTAATATCTTTCAGAGTTATTGTCTGAATCCCGATATACATGCTAAAAGGTACAACTTCCTTAAGTTTTGTCCATGAGTGTATTTGGTTATCTCGTGTGTCTTCAATAAAGGTCACTGTAATATCTTTCAGAGTTATTGTCTGAATCCCGATATACATGCTAAAAGGTACAACTTCCTTAAGTTTTGTCCATGAGTGTATTTGGTTATCTCGTGTGTCTTCAATAAAGGTCACTGTAATATCTTTCAGAGTTATTGTCTGAATCCCGATAAACATGCTAAAAGGTACAACTTCCTTAAGTTTTGTCCATGAGTGTATTTGGTTATCTCGTGTGTCTTCAATAAAGGTCACTGTAATATCTTTCAGAGTTATTGTCTGAATCCCGATATACATGCTAAAAGGTACAACTTCCTTAAGTTTTGTCCATGAGTGTATTTGGTTATCTCGTGTGTCTTCAATAAAGGTCACTGTAATATCTTTCAGAGTTATCGTCTGAATCCCGATATACATGCTAAAAGGTACAACTTCCTTAAGTTTTGTCCATGAGTGTATTTGGTTATCTCGTGCGCTTCAATAAAGGTCACTGTAATATCTTTCAGAGTTATTGTCTGAATCCCGATATACATGGTAAAAGGTACAACTTCCTTAAGTGTTGTCCATGAGTGTATTTGGTTATCTCGTGTGTCTTCAATAAAGGTCACTGTAATATCTTTCAGAGTTATTGTCTGAATCCCGATATACATGCTAAAAGGTACAACTTCCTTAAGTTTTGTCCACGAGTGTATTTGGTTATCTCGTGTGTCTTCACTAAAGGTCACTGTAATATCTTTCAGAGTTATCGTCTGAATCCCGATATACATGCTAAAAGGTACAACTTCCTTAAGTTTTGTCCATGAGTGTATTTAGTTATCTCGTGTGTCTTCAATAAAGGTCACTGTAATATCTTTCAGAGTTATTGTCTGAATCCCGATATACATGCTAAAAGATACAACTTCCTTAAGTTATGTCCATGAGTGTATTTGGTTATCTCGTGTGTCTTCAATAAAGGTCACTGTAATATATTTCAGAGTTATCGTCTGAATCCCGATATACATGCTAAAAGGTACAACTTCCTTAAGTTTTGTCCATGAGTGTATACATTGAAGCTGGTGGTACATGCCATGATAATCATGGTGGGTAGTTAGCAACTGCTACTACTCTAAGTGCATCACATGTCTATACATTTAGAAAGCAATTCGATGAACTTAAGCGCTAAAATGAGTCTAATAGTAAGTAGTTATTTTATTTTTCATACCTCGCAAGCTTTCGGACATGTCTCTCTTTCAACATGTACATAAAATTGAAGTAACATAATTAAAGAGCCAACTTTGCTCAGTGAAACATCGAGGGAAAATATAACACTTTTAAGGCTTTTATAATCATGTAATTGTAACTTGTTTTGATGGCTTGTGCCATCTATCGGAATAAATATCAACTAATCGCTGAGTTTTGAAATCAGAATATATATTGACTTAAATGAATTTCTCAGGAGAAAGATCAACATTAAACTTCTTTATCGTCTGATTTTATATATATTTCTCTTTCTTGTTCTTTTTATTCATATGCTTAAGTGTTATAACGAATTTTGTAAATATTTTTGCTATTTTCTTAAAACTTTCTTGATTTTTTGAAGTAAATATGCTAATAAGTGATTATGATTTGCATAGTTGTATTCTAATGTATGCTCACATACATTATTCTCTGTAATTCAACTTGACACAGACTCTCATACCAAAATCTATCTCTGTCTTCCACACCTTCAGCATGGTGCAATGCGAAATTAAAGAGATTGTTATAGAAAGGGAGACACTATGTAAATATGCTTGGTTACCATTGTATAATATATTTCAGTCTACCATGCACAAACCATGGTACAATGCGACTTTAAAGAGACTGTCATAGAAAGGGAGACACTATGCAAATATGCTTGGTGAGCATTATATAACATATTTCGGTGTTCCACACATGGTGCAATGCGACAGACTCCAAGATTTGCGCAGCATGCACACACACAGCGTAATCGCCAATTTTGGACTTGGCCCAAGACATTTACCTTTCATCCCATTCATCGATTTGCCATTAGAGCCTTTTTCATTAAGCGGGAATGCCCGGGGAATTCTTCATTCTTCCGCTATACATATTGCGTGGACCATTTAAAAGTTGCATATCTCCCCATCGTTGTCCCCCAGCATGCCATTACTTTATTAGATCAATGGATACGCCACTATCGCCTACGCTCCAATTACTTCTATCCATTACATTGTTGCATATGCGATGGAGAAATTAGAGTATAACTATAAATAGAGTATACATATTGCGTGGGCCATTTCAAAGTTGCATATCTCCCCAGCCTTGTCCTCCAGCATGCCATTACTCTGTCCGATCAATGGATACGGTACTATTGCATACCCGCCCATTACTACTATCCATAACATTGTTGCATATGCGAAGGAGAAATTAGAGTATAACTATAAATAATGTATACATATTGCGTGGACCATTTCAAAGTTACATATCTCCCCAGCCTTGTCCTCCAGCATGCCATTACTCTATTCGATCAATGGATACGCCACTATTACAAATATAGGGTTAACTTAACAAATTATATATCAACTGTGAGATATATTTTATTCCATATTTATCCACATACACAAGAGTTTAAAATAAACAACCTAATAATTTATATTTTTTACCAAACGACCGCACTTAGTAAGAAACCTCTACCAAAATAAAATGATATTTTAAAACAAATATCTTAACATACATATATATACAAACACCAAATACACTCATGGACAAAACTTAAGAAATTTGTACCTTTTAGCATGTATATCAGGATTCAGACAATAACTCTGAAATATATTACAGTGACCTTTATTGAAGACACACGAGATAACCAAATACACTCATGGACAAAACTTAAGGAAGTTGTACCTTTTAGCATATATATCAGGATTCAGACAATAACTCTGAAATATATTACAGTGACCTTTATTGAAGACACGAGATAACCACTAATGAACAAAATTGCTTCTATCTCCTTGAAAAAATAATAAGACAGATGACCGACGACATCAAAAACTTTCCACATCCTTAACTTTTGTCCATGAGTGTTCATACACAATATATGCCTATATAAATCAATTTATACATAATTAAATCATCCTCATACATAAACACCTCAAAAAACATACAACAAAGAAAAGAACATTTCAACATTAACTACTACAAAAAAAGGTGCAAAAAAAACTAAAGCAAAAATCCCGGTGAGAATATCATTAAAATAATTAGCTATAATAAAATATAACAAAGATAAAAAACTTACATCAGAATGTCATTATATAACATCCACGCTGCCATTTGGAGAGAAAGAACAAATTTAATTAGAAAGTGTTTTTTACCTCGCTCTGTCTACACCAACGACGTAGAGACAGATCTACAGACATTTCTCTACCGTCGATGGGAACTACAATTACAACTTGCCACCATTTGTCTACCAAATTGTTCCCTAGGTGTGGGCTCAAACTCTAGCAAGAGAAAAATACCCCCAACTTAGGAAGAAAAAAAATCTATTCGCGTTTGTTTTGTACCGTCTTTGATACCTTTCCGATGCTTATATTCTGAAAACTTCTTAAATCATTTTAATCATTTAGTTTATTCTGAATAATAAACAAATGTGGATATTAAACAATATAAATTTATAATACCATATAAATGCTGCTTATAATTGTAGAACGACATTTGAAAATTATTCCGCATGTGTTTCTTTTGAACGACAAAATGGAAATTTATTTTAAGGAGAAATAACGATTATTTCTAACCTTAATGATGAATTATGAAGGGATGAATTGTGAAGAGTAATGATAAACATAAAAATAAAGTATCCAGGGATGGGAATCGAATCCACAGTATTCCGCTTACCAGGCAGATGCCATGTCCACTAGGCTACCCTGGACATATTTTTCCGTTCGTAAATATTATACAAAGTAATTTATATTACAATATAATGCGGTTTATGATTGTAAAACGACATTTGAAAAATAAGAAAAATATAGGAAAATGGTCAGGTGTTAATATTAAAAACAAAAAAAAAAAAAACAAATCCTAACGTTCACATGAGAATTTTTAGATGGTAGAGCGCCATCTAGAGGAACAAAAATAAACTAAACGTTGATTTAACCTGTTCCCTGATATTTATCACACAAGAACACACACACATAAGAATTATTTAAGAATAAATTATGTGAAAAATATAACAAATTGTGAGTTACAGATTTTAAATATATTAAATATAGGTTAATCATTAAGTCAGAAGAATAAGCTAATTCTGTATTAAATAATTAAGACAAGTTAAAAATATAAATTAGCGAATATATATTTATATATTGAACTTCTTTCTTATCTTAAAAAGGTAATATATATCAATTATTATACATTTTTTGGAAAGATCATGCTACTTTTCGATAAAATAAACCCTTGATTCAATATTAAAATAATAACAATAAGCATCCAGGGAAAAGTTTATTTTTAAAAATATTTTAAAAAGAAACTTTTCCCCGGATTTTTAATGTTCTTATTTTAATCATGCTTCTTAATATGATCATTCAAAATTTTAAACGCGATTTTCTTTCTATTTCACAAAATAAAACAGACTTTCTACTATCCTAACTGCTGTGAAGAAAAATTATAAGGAGTGCCTAGCTCATCAGTAGGGAACCTTTCTGAGGTTTCGCCAGTTCAATTTGAAAGGAATGGTAGATTAAACCTAGCGATACAACTAGAAGGGTTGGCTACTGATTAGCCAAACTCTTCTAATAGTTTTACATTGCAGAAAAAAAGCAAGAAGTTTGTTTTATTTTGTAAAATAAAAAAGGAAAACCCGATAAATTGTTGCACATAACATATATACCATATATTTAACATTTTAACCACCAACAACAAAAAAAGCAATTTTAATTAAATTATCTTGCTGAATTCTATATACACTCATACATAAAACCTAAAGAAGTGGAGTGTCTTTGATGTTGTCGGTCGTCTGTTTTTTGAAAGCGACAGAGGCTGTTCACACTTGGTTATCTTGTGTGTCTTCAATAAAGGTCACTGTAATATCTTTCAGAGTTATTTCTGAATCCCGATATACATGATAAAAGGTACAACTTCCTTAAGTTTTGTCCATGAGTGTATTTGGTTATCTCGTGTGTCTTCAATAAAGGTCACTGTAATATCTTTCAGAGTTATTGTCTGAATCTTGATATACATGATAAAAGGTACAACTTCCTTAAGTTTTGTCCATGAGTGTATTTGGTTATCTCGTGTGTCTTCAATAAAGGTCACTGTAATATCTTTCAGAGTTATTGTCTGAATCCCGATATACATGCTAAAAGGTACAACTTCCTTAAGTTTTGTCCATTAGTGTATTTGGTTATCTCGTGTATCTTCAATAAAGGTCACTGTAATGTATTTCAGAGTTATTGTCTGAATCCCGATATACATACTTAAAGGTACAACCTCCTTAAGTTTTGTCTATGAGTGTATTTGGTTATCTAGTGTGTCTTCAATAAAGGTCACTGTAATATCTTTCAGAGTTATTGTCTGAATCCCGATATACATGCTAAAAGGTACAACTTCCTTAAGTTTTGTCCATGAGTATATATTGTTGCGAAAAAATAATTTATATTTTATTATTTTATTTAATTAAATTAATCAATGAAAATATTTTTGACAGAGATAATTACTCTCTATTCATGAAATCATTATATATGTTAAATAGCTTGCTTGCTCAATATTCCCTAGCTGTAGATAGTTGTGTTGATAATTGTCGATTAGTCGTAGTAACGTCATCAATAAATACTTTCACATCTTAAGATATTCCATGAATGATTTCTACCCTACAATATATATATGGCAAATACATAATGACCGAGTACGTCATGTACAACGTACAGAAAAACGGATCGTAAAACAAATTTATAATACAATATAATGCGGCTTATGATTGTAAAAACGACATTTGAAAATCATACCGCAAATATTTCTTTTGGACGAAAAATCGAATTTTATTTTAAGGAGAAATAACGATTATTTCTAACCTTAGAGATGAAGTATGAAAGGATGAATTGTGAAGAGTAATGATAAATGGAAAAATGACGTTTCCAGGGATGGGAAATCGAACGGGAAAAAAATTATTAATATTTTACACCAAGAAGTGTAAGAGAAGGAAATATATATAAGTGAGAGAGAAAGTGAAGATGTTTGCAGACAAAGAAAAGAGCAAAGAACAAGCCAAGACACACCACCAAAGTCAACTGCAGCCCTCCCAACAAACAAATAAAACCTGGCAAGTTTACTTATGCCGTGTTGGAGAGCTTCTTGAAGTGTTCTTCTGGTGAAGTTTGCCAAGGCAAGATCTGTTGGGGGAATCTAAGTTTGTATAGAGTGGCTTCTGCATGTTTTCTATATAGTCATATTGGTTTATTGTTATACTGTTATAATCCCTCAATAATATTTTAACATGTAGATCAATCAAATATCTCTATAACTTTAAGACAAAAATAGTTTCTTTATTAATTAGTATTTCTTTAAAATTATATATATTTTTAGAAAAAAATTCTTTGACTCCCATTTTTTAATTATTATTAATTGATTTTAAAGTTAAAAGAATTATATTGACAATGTTGGGGATAGTAAAAGAATTAATTTTAAATATTGTTCACAGAATAATAACTTTGAGCGCTCTATTCTAAAGGAGTTAATACAGGATATATAACTTGCATGTTTCCATTTTTTAATAATTCTGAAAGATATTACAGTATTCTTTATTGAAGACACACGAGATAACCAAGTTTGAACAACCACTGTATCCTTAAATATAAACAGACAACCAGTGAAATAAAGGACTTTCCACTTTCTTACGTTTTATCCATGAGTGTATATGAGTATAACGTTAATTTCTTTAATCTGTTTATAAAATTCTTAACTTAAAGAATGTTTTTCAATTGATATTGATAAAGCAAATAGAGTCGTCTGATTGATGTTTTCACAGATTAATATATAAATTTATTTAAAAAGGATGATACCACGTGAATCTCTCAAAGACTAAATATAACAATTATTTTTATATTCTAATTATATGTTTTTTCATCCCTCGATAATCTCGTTTAAATAAACAAGATCTATATTTGTATATAAAAATAGTACATATCGTGGATGACTTTTCTTGATTTATCAAGAAATTGGGTTGGCCAAATATCAAGGAACAGGTTAAATCAATGTTTAGTTTATTTCTTTTCCCCCAGATGGCGTTCTGCCTTCTAAAAAGTACATGTGCTACTGGTCAGGATATGCCTTTTTTATTTTTAAAAATAGTATTAATCGTCAATTTATTAACGTGATACTCCTGTTGAAGGACTGACAAATCTGAAAGCTTGAAAATAAAAAGTTGCATAAGAAACTTAGCCTTGGAAGCTTTATTTATTTTATAACACAAGATCTATCTCTATATATATAAAAGTCAATTTCTGTCTGTCTGTCTGTCTGTTTCGCGATAAACTCAAAAACTACTGAACCAATTGGTACCAAATTTTGCATGTCGCTTTTTATAAACCTGAGGAAATTTTTCG
>CP092880.1:57215798-57406435 GCA_030710605.1 Cordylochernes scorpioides
GATCATTATATAACATATAACGGTCTTTCACACCTTCGCCTTGGTGCAATGTGATATTAGAGATTGCTATAGAAAGGGGAAACTATGTAAATATCCTTGGTTAGCATTGTATAATATATTTCGGTCTTCCATACACTAAGCATGGTGCAATGCGACTTTAAAGAGACTGTCATAGAAAGGAAGACACTATGCAAATATGCTTGGTTAGCATTATGTAACATATTTCGGTCTTCCATACATGGTGCAATGCGACAGACTCCAAGATTTACGCAGCATGCACACACACAGCGTAATCGCCAATTTTGGACTTGGCCCAAGACATTTACCTTTCATCCCATTCATCGATTTGCCATTAGAGCCTTTTTCATTAAGCGGGAATGCCCGGGGAATTCTTCATTCTTCCGCTATACATATTGCGTGGACCATTTAAAAGTTGCATATCTCCCCATCGTTGTCCCCCAGCATGCCATTACTTTATTAGATCAATAGATTCGATACGCCACTATGGCCTACGCTACAATTATTACTATCCATTACACTGTTGCATATGCGATGGAGAAATTAGGGTATAACAATAAATAGAGTATACATATTGCGTGGACCATTTAAAAGTTGCATATCTCCCCAGCCTTGTCCTCCAGCATGCCATTACTCTGTTCGATCAATGAATACGCCACTATTGCATACCCGCCCATTACTATCCATTACATTGTTGCATATGCGATGGAGAAATTAGAGTATAACTATAAATAGAGTATACATATTGCGTGGACCATTTAAAAGTTGCATATATCCCCGTCGTTGTCCTCCAGCATGCCATTACTTTATTAGATCAATAGATACGGTACTCTTGCATACAGAGAGAGGTTATAAAGTACATATTGGTACTTTGTAACCTCTCTCTGGAAATCTACCCTAAACCACCCCTGGTACACCCCCATTCCTAACGAACCTTCTTTCCACACCCTTACTAAAGAAGAACAAACGGCGATTTCAAGATTACGAACAGGACATCTTAGTATGCTCAAATTTAATGGGAAAATCAAAACATTCCCGAAATGTCCCAAATGCGATTCCCAACCAGCCAGTCCTGAACATCTATTAAATTGTATCAAATCCTCCAAAAATGACCTCTGGGAAAACCCCAGAACTATAATAGAAAAGATGAGACAATGGAACCTAATGGAGATCGTTTAAACGACTTGAAGAATAAGCAACAACAACTTTATAAAATTGTTTATACTTTTTTCCTTTTCTTAGACATCGGGGCGAGTCTATGTAAGACGAAATGTCCAAATGAAAAAAATCCTTAATTATTTATAAACATTTTGACCATTAGTTTTAAAAGGTCTTTGTCTTCTTTTTATTAATATGTGTTTATTTTAGGATGTTCTTAAACCCAATGTAAATATTGTAAATATTTGTACTTACATTTTTATAATTCGTAATAATATAGGATTAACTTGACAATTTCTTTATTAACTTTGAGATATTTTGATGTTTATTTATTAAAGAGTTAAAAAATAAAATATACTTTACTACTTGATATAATAAATATTTTTAATTTTTTAATAAACGACCACACTTAGTAAGAAACCTCTACCAAATATCTATATATACAAGTATATTTTTACAAATATCGTAATATATATATATATGTCGTAAACCCGGGTAAGCCAAAAAGTGAGTTGGAAGCAGTCGGGGTTGAGTGGCAAGGCGTGCAGAGTGGGAAGTCCGCACGGGACAGTAAGGACAAAGTTTGGGATAAAAGACGCTCTCCTAGTACGTTTCAAGTGGCACCAGAAACCAGGGGAAAGTTGAGGATTAACTGAGGAAAGCTCGGCGTCCTGCATGAAGCCGCGGAGGCAGAGAGGAGCCAAAAGGGCGGCCACGAGGGACGCCGTGAGATGACCACCGAGCTCGACCGAGCGGCCTGTCCGAAAATATCCAAACTGTCAACATCCGGACCAACGCCTTTTTGTCCCTCTCTGGATCCCCCGGGTGTCCGATGGCAAGCTGGTGTCACTTTGAGACGACTAGAAAGACGTCATACTTTATTACTTACATATCACATTGTTTAAATATAAACTCCATATACACTCTACTTAAGAAAGTTTTACCATTCAGCATGTATATCAGGATTCAGACAATAACTCTGAAAGTTATTACAGTGACCTTTATTGAAGACAAACGAGATAACCAAGTGTGAACAGCCTCTGTCTCCTTAAAAAAAGAAAAAAAAAAAACAGACGACCGGCGATATCAAAGACTTTCCACTTCAGTAAATTTTGTCCATGAGTGTTCATACACAATATATGCCTATATAAATCAATTTATACATAATTAAATCATCCGCGTATATAAAAACCTCAAAAAAACATACAACAAACAAAAAAAAAACATTTTAAACACATTATCAACTACAAAAAAGGTGCAAAAAACCCGGTGAGAATATCATTAAAATAATTAGCTATAAAAAATATAACAAAGATAAAAAAAACTTACATCAGAATGTCATTATATAACATCCACGCTGCCATTTGGAGAGAAAGAAACAAATTTAATTAGAAAAAAAAAAGTGTTTTTTTTACCTCGCTCTGTCTACACCAGCGACGTAGAGACAGATCTACAGACATTTCTCTACCGTCGATGGGAACTACAATTACAACTTGCCACCATTTGTCTACCAAATTGTTCCCTAGGTGTGGGCTCAAACTCTAGCAGGAGAAAAATACCCCCAACTTAGGAAGAAAAAAAAACTATTCGAGTTTGTTTTGTACCGTCTTTGATACCTTTCCGATGTTTATATTCTGAAAACTTCTTAAATCATTTTAATCAAGATGTTTAGTTTATTCTGAATAATAAACAAATGTGGAAAATAAACAATATATATTTATAATACAATATAAATACGGGTTATGATTGTAGAACGGCATTTGAAAATTATCCCGCATGTGTTTCTTTTGAACGACAAAATCTATTTTAAGGAGAAATAACAATTATTTTTAACCTTAAGGATGAAGTATGAAAGGATGAATTGTGAAGAGTAATTATAAACATAAAAATAAAGTATCCAGGGATGGGAATCGAACTCACAGTGTTCCGCTTACCAGGCAGATGCCATGTCCACTAGGCTACCCTGGACATATTTTTCCGTTCGTAAATATTATACAAAGTAATTTATATTACAATATAATGCGGTTTATGATTGTAAAACGACATTTGAAAAATAATAAAAATATAGGAAAATGGTCAGGTGTTAATATTAAAAACAAAAAAGGCATATCTTAACGTTTAAATGAGCATTTTTAGATGGTAAAGCGCCATCTAGAGGAACAAAAATAAACTAAACGTTGATTTAACCTGTTCCCTGATATTTATCACTCAAGAACACACACACATAAGAATTATTTAAGAATAAATTATTTAAAAAAATATATGTAACAAATTGTTAGTCACAGATTTTAAATATATTAAATATAGGTTAATCATTAAGTCAGAAGAATAAGCTAATTCTGTATTAAATAATTAAGACAAGTTGAAAATATAAATTAGCGAATATATATTTATATTTTGAACTTCTCGCTTATCTTAAAAAGGTAATATATATCATTTATTATACATTTTTTGGAAAGATCATGCTACTTTTCGATAAAATAATCCCTTGAATTAATATTAAAATAATAACAATAAGCATCCAGGGAAAAGTTTAATTTTAAAAATATTTTGCTTTAAATATTTTTAAATAAAAGAAATATTTTAAAAAGAAACTTTTCCCTGGATTTTTAATGTTCTTATTTTAAACATGCTCCTTAATATGATCATTCAAAATTTTCGGCGTGATTTTCTTTCTATTTCACAAAATAAAACAGACTTTCTACTATCCTGACTGCTGTGAAGAAAAATTATAAGGAGTGCCTAGCTCATCAGTAGGGAACCTTTCTGAGGTTTCGCCAGTTTAATTTGAAAGGAATGGTAGATTAAACCTAGCGATACAACTGGGAGGGTTGGCTACTGATGAACCAGACTTTTCTAACCTTTTCACATTGCAGAAAGGACAGTAAAGAAGTTTTGTTTTATTTTGTAAAATGAAAATAAGAAAACCCGATAAATTGTTGCATAACATATATACCCTATATTTAACATTTTAACCACCACCAACAACAAAAGCAATTTTAATTAAATTATCTTTCTGTATTCTATATACACTCATACATAAAACCTAAAGAAGTGGTGGGTCTTTGATGTTGTCGGTCGTCTGTTTTTTTGAAGGAGACAGAGGCTGTTCACACTTGGTTATCTTGTGTGTCTTCAATAAAGGTCACTGTAATATCTTTCAGATTTATTGTCTGAATCCCGATATACATGGTAAAAGGTATAACTTCCTTAAGTTTTGTCCATGAGTGTATTTGGTTATCTCGTGTGTCTTCAATAAAGGTCACTGTAATATCTTTCAGAGTTATTGTCTGAATCCCGATTTACATGTTAAAAGGTACAATTTCCTTAAGTTTTGTCCATTAGTGTATTTGGTTATCTCGTGTATCTTCAATAAAGGTCACTGTAATATCTTTCAGAGTTATTGTCTGAATCCCGATATACTTGCTAAAAGGTACAAATTCCTTAAGTTTTGTCCATTAGTGTATTTGGTTATCTCGTGTGTCTTCAATAAAGGTCACTGTAATATATTTCAGAGTTATTGTCTCAATCCCGATATACATGATAAAAGGTACAACTTTCTTCAGTTTTGTCTATGAGTGTATTTGGTTATCTCGTGTGTCTTCAATAAAGGTCACTGTAATATCTTTCAAAGTTATTGTCTGAATCCCGATATACATGCTAAAAGGTACAACTTCCTTTAGATTTGTCCATGAGTGTATTTGGTTATCTCGTGTGTCTTCAATAAAGGTCACTGTAATATCTTTCAGAGTTATTGTCTGAATCCCGATATACATGCTAAAAGGTAAAACTTTCTTAAGTTTTGTTTATGAGTATAATTGTTGCGAACAAATAATTTATATTTTATTATTTTATTTATTTAAATTAATCAATGAAAATATTTTTGACACAAATAATTACTCTCTATTTATGAAATCATCATAAACGTTCTATAGCTTGGTTGTTCAAGATTCCCTAGCTGTAGATAGTTTTGTTGATAATTGTCGACTAGTTCGTACTGACGTCATCAAAAATACTTTCACATCTTAAGATATTCCAAGAGTTCTACGCAACAATATATATGGCAAATACATATTGACTGAGTACGTCATATACTAAGTACAGTAAAAAACGGATCGTAAAACAAATTACAATATAATACAATATTTTTTCTTAACATATTTACATATAATACAATATAATACGGCTTATGATTGTAAAACGACATTTGAAAAATATCCCGCATGTGTTTCTTTTAAACGAAAAATCGAAATTTATTTTAAGGAGAAATAACGTTTATTTCTAACCTTAGGGAGGAAGTATGAAATGATGAATTATGAAGAGTAATGATAAACGGAAAAATAAAGTTTCCAGGGATGTGGGAATCGAATCCACAGTGTTCCGCTTACTGGGCAGATGCTATGTCCACTAGGTTACCCTGGACATATTTTCCCGTTCGTAAATATTATATGAAGTTAATTTATAATATAATATAATGCAGTTTATGATTGTAAAACGACATTCGAAAATTAGCCCGCATGTGTTTCTTTTGAACGAAAATTCGAAATTTATTTTAAGGAGAAATAACGATTATTTCTAACCTTAAAGATGAAGTATGAAAGGATGAATTGTAAAGATTAATGATAAACGGAAAAAATGAAGTTTCCAAGGATGGGAATCGAACGGGAAAAAAATTATTAATATTTTACACCAAGAGGTGTAAGAGAGGGAAATATATATATGAGATAGAGATAGAGAGTGAAGATGTTTGCAGACAAAGAAAAGAGCAAAGAACAAGCCAAGACACACCACCAAAGTCAACTGCAGCCCTCCCAACAAATAAATAAAACCTGGCAAGTTTACTTATGCCGTGTTGGAGAGCTTCTTGAAGTGTTCTTCTGGTGAAGTTTGCCAAGGCAAGATCTGTTGGGGGGAAATCTAAGTTTGTATAGAGTGGCTTGTCTATATAGTCATATTGGTTTATTTTTATACTGTTATAATCTCTCAATAATATTTTAACCTGTAGATGAATCAAATCTCTCTATACTTTACGGCAAATGAAGTTTCTTTAATAAGTAGCGTTTCTTTAAAATTATATTTATTAGAGAATTTTTATTTACTTTTTTTTGTGATTGTTCCTTTATCTTTAGGTTTAAAAATTTGAGGATAGTAAAAGAATTAATTTTAAATATTGTTCACAGAATAATATATTTGAGCGGTCTATTCTAAAGGAGTTAATACGGGATATATATCTATATATTGCATGTTTAATCTGTCAAGGGGAACTTGATGGATGTTGTTGTCAAATATTATATTTATTCTATGATTGTAATAATCTGTGACTTAAAATCTGTGATATCAGGAATATATAGGTGAGAGTCAATAGAGATGTGTGGTTACAGAGATGTTATTGTATTAGTAATGTTTACTTAGATATATTCAGTAATTTATGTTTCTTATACCTTCAATAAATATGATTTATATTTTAGAAGAAAAGTAATTATTGAGATCAACAAACAGAACTGTCCTCCTGCAAGGTCTGGGATCTCTACTCCACCAACTCGCCATGTGTAAATAGCCAAGACAAGGTGACTCGACACCTGTAAATTAAGACGTACTAAATCTAAGAGGAATGGTGTAAATTCTAGTGTCTAATTTATGTTTCTGTGTATTCAATGTATTTGTTCATGTTAGAAAGTTAAAACTTGATTTTATTTTTACGTGAAGATGTTTGTTTGTTTAGCACACCTTAATATAATATAGACTCATGGACAAAACTTAAGGAAGTGGAAAGTCTTTGTGTGATATCGCTGATCATTGTTTAATTTTATTATTATTTTTGGAAGAGATAGAGGCTTTTTACACTTGGTTATCTTGTGTCTTCAATAAAGGTCACTGTAATATTGTAACATAGTATTTATTAATTTTATTATTTTTTATTTAACAGAGTGGTCATTTTTTATGTTTTATATCTTGCGACTCTGTAAATTCCCCTCGTGGCTTATCTTTTGTTTACCTTTGATAGTTTGTCCTCCCCTGAAATAAATTTTGTTTCCTCCTGAAGTTTTTGTCTTCCCTAATTTTCCACGTGGCAATATCTTTCAGAGTTATTGTCTGAATTCAGATATACATGCTAAAAGGTAAAACTTCCCTAAGTTTTGTGCATAAGTGTACATATAAAAGTATTTTGCCTAATGTTTGTTTAAATGAAATACTTTATATATTATGTTTAAATCAATAAGCTTGAGGGATAAGTTTCTTTTAAATACATTTATTTCAAGCTTTGGGCGGTTGAGCCCGAAAGCTTGAAATAAATGTATTTAAAAGAAACTTATCCCTCAAGCTTATTGATTTAAACATAATATTATGGGATTACCTATTAATTAATAATAACTTTATATATTAATTAAGTGTTGAAAAAAATATTTTTCTCTATACCATATCATCAGATACAACATATTCTGGACCGAAGTAGAAGATTTTATAACCTCTCTCGTAAGATGTTATGAAATCAAAGCCGTCCCTGTACTGATGAGGGTCATAGCCAGAAACCATGGTATACAGGTTGTTGGCTTTTGTCTGTATTTTCCTAAACTGGTGTTGTAGCCTTTTTACTTATATAAATCGGTTCGTGTGTGTTCTGCACAGATAGGATAAAAAAATGCATTATTTTCGATACATTTAATAAATACAATTTAATACATTTATGTCAGAATAACCGAGCAAGACTACGATTGCATTTTTTAATGCGGGGGAAAAATCTTCATGTAAAATTCGTCGTATTCCACCTCAATATGTTTACATTTAAAAAAAACCTATTTTATATCTTTATTAAACAACCATGATATTAAAAAAATCAATGTAAAAGGGATAAAGTAATTTATTAAGAAACAATACCCTGTATACACTCATGGACAAAACTTAAGGAAGTTATACCTTTTAGCATGTATATCGGGATTCAGACAATAACTCTGAAAGATATTACAGTGACCTTTATTGAAGACACACGAGATAACCAAATACACTCATGGACAAAACTTAAGGAAGTTGTACCTTTCAGCATGTATATCAGGATTCAGACAAAAACTCTGAAAGATATTACAGTGACCTTTATTGAAGACATACGAGATAACCAAATACACTCATGGACAAAACTTAAGGAAGTTGTACCTTTTAGCATGTATATCGAGATTGAGACAATAACTCTGAAAGATATTACAGTGACTTTTATTGAAGATACACGAGATAACCAAATACACTCATGGACAAAACTTAAGGAAGTTGTACCTTTTAGCATGTATATCGGGATTCAGACAATAACTCTGAAAGATATTACAGTGACCTTTATTGAAGACACACGAGATAACCAAATACACTCATGGACAAAACTTAAGGAAGTTGTACCTTTTAGCATGTATATCGGGATTCAGACAATAACTCTGAAAGATATTACAGTGACCTTTATTGAAGACACACGAGATAACCAAATACACTCATGGACAAAACTTAAGGAAGTTGTACCTTTTTAGCATGTATATCGGGATTCAGACAATAATTCTGAAAGATATTACAGTATTCTTTATTGAAGACACACGAGATAACCAAATACACTCATGGACAAAACTTAAGGAAGTTGTACCTTTTTAGCATGTATATCGGGATTCAGACAATAATTCTGAAAGATATTACAGTATTCTTTATTGAAGACACACGAGATAACCAAGTTTAAACAACCCCTGTCTCCTTAAATAAAAACAGACGACCAGCGAAATCAAGGACTTTCCACTTTTTTACATTTTGCCCACATGAGTGTATATAGCGTTCATTTCTAAACTGTTAATAAAGTTCTTTGCTTAAAGAATGTTTTTCAATTGATATTAATAAACCAAATAGTGTCGTCTGATTGATGTTTTCACAGATTAATAAATTTAGTTAAAAAGGACGATACGATCTGAATCTCTCAAAGACCAAATATAACATTTATATTTCTATTCTAATTATATGTTTTTTTAAATTTATATTCACTTTAACCAACCCTCGATAATCTCGTTTAAATAAACAAGATCTATTAAACGATTAGGAACTCTTAATAATAGGTTTATACGAATAAAAATAAAACGATAAGAGGAGCTTATTTTATATTTTAATGCGCAAGCTTTCGGACCTAACGTCCTTCTACAGGCATGGATAGTGGTAATACTAACCTATCCTTGCCTGAAGAAGGACGTTAGGTCCGAAAGCTTGCGCATTAAAATTTATAAAAGAAGCTTCTCTTATCGTTTTATTTTTATTCGTATAAACAAGATCTATATTTGTATATCAAAATAGTACATATCGTGGATGACTTTTCTTGATTTATCAAGAAATTGGGTTGGCCAAATATCAGGGAACAGGTTAAATCAATGTTTAGTTGATTTCTTTTCCACCAGATGGCGTTCTGCCTTCTGAAAAGCACATATGCTCCTGGTCAGGATATGACTTTTTTATTTTTAAAAATAGTATATATCATTAATTTATTAACGTGATACTCCTGTTGAAGAACTGACAAGTCCGAGAGCTTGAAAATAAAAAGTTGCATAAGAAACTTAGCCTTGGAAGCTTTATTTATTTTATAACACAAGATCTATAAATATGATGAATAAGCATGCCATCTGTTATTAAAAATTGTAACTATTTTAGACGTCTATGATTTTTTTAAAATTAAAACCTAGCTACATCACACAATCTATATTCTGTTTTTGTCATAGTTCTTATGTGTCATTTGGTCAAAGAATCATACAGATAAATGGATTATTTTTAATAATGATTTTTTATTCATATGATGTTAACAATGAAAAAGAGAGAAAAAAAACGAGAAAAAAAGAACTGTGTACAAAAGAAAGAAGTGTCTGGCAATATGTACAATAAACATAATATAAATTATCAGTTTCTTAAAAGATATTTGTTGCTATATAATTTAAAATACTGTATATCTACTAAAGTTATTTAATTTAATATAGATTTCTTTACTGAAAATGAAAATACTTGGATCTGTTACTATTAAATTATTTTCAATTCTATAGTCTTGAAAAACAGGACAATCTAGTAAAAGATGTATTGAGGCTTGTTCCTCATGTCCACAAAAACAACTCGAGTCTTCCACCGAAAATAGACCTGTACCATTAGCAATTAGCTTTGCTATGAACATAAAACTCGAGATACAAGAGTATCAATGTTTATATCATACCTAGCTACGTCACAAAATCTATATTCTGTTTTTCTCATAGTTCTTATGTGTTATTTGGCAATAGAATCATATTGCGACATGTGAATTATACTTGTTGAATAGTTACTGTTGTCTCATTGAGTGTGATGGACAATCCTACTTGTGGAATAAAAGTCAGACGACTGTGAAGAGCCTCAGAAATAAAGTCTCATCTGACGTCACTATTAAAATGATGAATGGACCCCAGAGTTATTAATGATCTTTCCAGTCAATTACTTCTTTATGATTAATTACACCACTCTTAATTGAGAAAAAAACGCACTCCTTTCGGTTTACTTTATTGAAAACTAATATGGGGAGAGTGCCTAGCTCATCACTTGTATATCTTATATAAGAATTTGAAAATATTTTAGACGCGTATGATTCGTTTCAAAATTAAAACAATTTTATATTTCTTTTACTGCAATGATAAAGATAATGGAAGATCCTGGCTAATTAGTCGATTAAACTGGCGAAACCGCTGTGAGGGTTTACCACTGATGAGCCAGGCCTTCTCATTAATTTAACACTGACGTAAGAGAGCAATATAAAATTGTTTTAATTTTGAAAAGAATCATACGCGTCTAAAATAGTTTTAATTTCTTATATAAGATCTACAAGTGATGAGCCAGGCACTTTACCTATTAGGTTTCAATAAAGAAAACCGAGAGAGAAGCGCGTTTTTTTTCTCAATTAAGAGTGGTGTAATTAATCATAAAGAAGTAATTGACTGGAAAGACCATTAATAACTCTGGGGTCCATTTATCATTTTAATAGTGAAGTCAGATGAGACTTTATTTCTGAAGCTCTCTCCACAGTCGTCTGACTTTTATTCCACAAGTAGGATTGTCCATCACACTCAATGAGACAACAGAAACTATTCAACAAGTATAATTCACATTTAGCTATATGATTCTATTGCCAAATAACACATAATAACTATGAGAAAAACTGAATATAGATTTTGTGATGTAGCTAGGTATGATATAAACATTGATACTCTTGTATCTCGAGTTCTTATATCATAGCAAAGCTGGTTGCATATGGTACAGGTCTAGTTTCGGTGGAAGACTTGGGTTGTTTTTGTGGACATGAGGAACAAACATCAATACATCTTTTACTAGATTGTCTTGTTTTTAAAGACTATAGAATCGACAATAATTTAATAGTAACAGATCCAAGTATTTTTATTTCCAGTAAAGAAATGTATATTAAATTCAATATCTTTTGTAGATATATTTGGAATTATATAGCAACAAATATCTTTTAAGAAACTGATAATTTATATTATACTGATTGTACATATTGCCAGACATTTCTTTCTTTTGTACACAGTTTTTTTTCTCGTTTTTTCCCTCTCTTTCTCATTGTTAACATCATATGAATAAAAAATCATTATAAAAATAATCCATTTATCTGTATGATTCTTTGACCAAATGACACATAAGAACTATGAGAAAAACTGAATATGGATTTGGTGACGTAGCTAGGTATGATATAAACATTAATGCATATCATGTGTGGATCTCATGGAATAAAGTCCGCCCTAGACTGACGAGGGCCATTAGCCCGAAACCATGGTCTCTAGGTGGACGCTTTTCAGTTTGCCAAAGCTGGTGTTGTGGCTTTGTCACCGACCCGAGACCGCTATTTTGCGGTGACGGTCAATAGATGGCGTCTGGTTTTGACGTCTATTTTGACGGGAGAGGCGAGGAGGCTTTAAGTATTACTTTATAATCATACACCGCAGTCCTTTTATTGTATATATAAAAAAAGTTACTTTAAGTATTAGTTACGAACGGAAAAATACGTCCAGGGTAGCCTAGTGGACATCGCACCTGCCCGGTAAGCAGAAGGTTGTGGGTTCGATTCCCGCCCCTGGACACTTTTATTTTCCGTTCGCCATTACTCTTCACATTTTCACCCTTTCATACGTCATCCAATCATATATAGACCATTACTATTTATATATTCAACCTTTTCATACGTCATCCAAAAAGTTAGAAATAGTACATATTTCTCTTTGAAATTAATATTGATTTTCACACAAAAAAAAAGAAACTTATGCGGGGAGGCTTTAAGTATTACTTTATAAATAAGTGTATATTATAAATTAGAACTATTTTTGAAGCGTATGATTTAAAATAAATCAAATTTTCTACTGTTCTTACACTTTAATGATAAAATAATGGGAGGGTTCACCACTGATGAGCCAGGCCCTCCCATTATTTTTATCATAGAAGTAAGAGTAGAAAAAAAATTGGTTTATTTTAAATAGAATCATAGGGGTCAAGAAAATAGTTCAAATTTTTTATAACAGATGGCGCGTTAATGCATCATTCTATATACAGTTACGAGCGTTATGCGTTCTTAATCAACTCTTCAGTTTTCATCTTTGTCACCGTTTGCTTTTTTTTTTTGGAATGGCGCTCTCCTATTGGTTGGCTACGATCACGCCACCTTTGCGCCCCCCCCCCCCCCACTCGCTTTTTCGTTTTTGTAACTATTGTGTTGGAGCGGGTCGCTCCTTAAATAAATGCATATATTAGTTAATAACTAAATGGAATCCTCTCTTTTTTTTTTCCCAGTAAGAGACGCCTACGGAAGCCAACAGTACATAGACAGATAAAGCACATAGGCTATAGTTATTAACTAACATATGCATTTATTTAAGGCGCCAATTTATAATTGTAACAAATAGTATTTGTATCAAAACATTCAATCGGGTAAAACACGGGCGTTGCCCGGGTCATTCGGCTAGTATATGTATATATATATATATCATGCTGATTTATTCGGAATAGTTCAAGCAAGTTCTAACATCTACCTAATTATATATATAAATACTAATAATTATAACATCACTCTACAGAAAATACAAACATTCAGCCAATATGCAAATAGAATTGTTGAATTAACAATTCAAGTATTATCGTTCAAATGGCAGGGCTGAGGAACAAACAGCATTGGCTAGTGAGTGATATTGTATGTAAATAAGTTTTCCTTTATCTGTACTACATAAATTTGCATATTTGTTTTAATTAATTTTGTTTTCTTTGTTTTCCACTCTCTTAATAAAAAAGTACTAAAACTATCTTAAAAACATCTTCAATAAAAGAAATAAAACCATTTAAAAAAAACAAATGTTTATTTTAGAAATAAATCAAACTTCCAGTTGTTCTTACTATGATAGGAAATTAAAGATAGAAGTTTTTGCTTTATTTGGAAAATAAACATAATAAAATGGTCAAAAAAACAAATAACGGATTAATTTCTTCATAGAATTATTCTTTATATGCTCACTTTCAAGAATTGCTCGATATCTCAAATTATTAAAATTGCGATGACTATTTTTGGCAATATTTACAAAGAATACAAAGTTTTTTTTTCTTTTCTTTTCTTATCCCTAGTACACGTGGTACAAGCCATGATAATCATGATGGGTAGAAATAGGCGACTGCTTTTACTGCAAGTGCAGCACATGTCTACACATGTGAAAAGCAGTTCGACTTTGCACTTCAAATGTTCCAGAGCCCCGTTTGATTACTTGCACTTGCTGGTGGGGTTGGACTTTTGCAAGAATCGGGGGCCATTTAAGCATTTTTTTAATTAGAAAAAAAGAGCCCAATGCGGGAATCGAACCCGAGTCGTATCGGTCGAAAACCAACGATTTAGATCATCCTTCCACCGACCCCCCAGAATACAAAGTAAACAATAGAAAATATTTGAAGAAATAGGTGAAAAGAAACACATTACCTAAAATAGTCAATACAAATTTTAACAATACATGGCAATTGAAATTTAAATATATTTACCTCAAATAATATTAATTTATTTTTGATAAAATATTTCTAAATTTAAAAAAATATTAATAATTCATTTGTTATAAAATAAATAGAAATACTAAATTGATTTAATATAGTAAAATACATTGTGTGTGAACAAAAATAAATATATTTCGAAAAAACACAGGTAATAAACACAATGGAAAATGTAGTTGAATAATCCAATAAAAGCAGACGATACGGCAGTTATGACAGCACAAAATGGCGGCCACCGTAAATGGCGGCAGTTGACAAATCCTAATGGCGGGAAATATATTGGGCGCCATTGTGGACGACGATGGCTCCTCGTTTGGATTATCCTTTTTTTAACAAAATATGCAATACAATTTGATAAAAGATAGCGTCAATTTTTGAGAAAAATTTCTAACAAAATATTTCTAAGACTAAATTAATTTATATTTGTTGACTTAGCTTAGAATTTTTAATGAAACCGATTCTAAGAATTATAATCAAACATTATATTTATTGATTTACAAGAGAGAGAACAGAATATAAAAGGGAAACTAATATTAAATAAAGGAACTTTTTTTTTCTTTTCGGTTAGCGCCTATTTACCTGTGATCTTACACACATACTCTGTGGAAACAATTAATTAATTAATATATATATTATAACAATATTTCAATTCATTCATTTTTATTTTTCGAATTCATTATTTCTCTATTATATAATTATTTAAAGTCGTTATTTATTTTAAATTTTATAGGGGTGTTTTTAGAAAAATATATTCCTTATTATTGATTTTTTTTCATATACCAAGATAATAAAATGGCTTTTTTTAAGGATAAATAAAAAAACAGGTAACAGGTTTCTTTTAATCTTGAATTTGCAAGGCTTCGAACGAATATACTGCTCTTCAACGGGCAGATACTCTATGTACAATCTCTAAATAATATTTATACAAAATAATTTAAATACTTTGGTTATTGGCATGTGTTTATTATATGGCACTTATATATATTGGATTGAAAAAAAAAGTATTTAATTACCAATATTTCAGTTGGCTGAACGCCAACCTTTGTCAAGGTTATAACAACGTATTTATTTTCTATAAACAAATTCTCAGACCCATATTCGTCTATATACAAAAAAGGGGGAAAAAGTAATGTACGAAAAATGATTAACAATTATAATAGAATGTGTGAATATTTGCATATATACACTCATGGACAAAATTTAAGGAAGTTGTACATTTTAGCATGTATATCGGGATTCAGATAATAACTCTGAAAGATATTACAGTGACCTTTATTGAAGACACACGAGATAACCAAATACACTCATTGACAAAACTCAAGGAAGTTGTACCTTTTAGCATGTATATCGGGATTCAGATAATAACTCTGAAAGATATTACAGTGACCTTTATTGAAGACACAAGAGATAACCAAATACACTATGGACAAAACTTAAGGAAGTTGTACCTTTTAGCATGTATATCGGGATTTAGACAATAACTCTGAAAGATATTACAGTGACCTTTATTGAAGACACACGAGATAACCAAATACACTCATGGACAAAACTTAAGGAAGTTGTACCTTTTAGCATGTATATCGGGATTGAGACAATAACTCTGAAATATATTACAGTGACCTTTATGGAAGACACACGAGATAACCAAATACACTCATGGACAAAACTTAAGGAAGTTGTATATTTTAGCATGTATATATTGGACTTGAGACAATAACTCTGAAATATATTACAGTGACCTTTATTGAAGACATACGAGATAACCAAATACACTCATGGACAAAACTTAAGGAAGTTGTACCTTTTAGCATTTAAATCGGGATTCAGACAATAACTCTGAATGATATTACATTGACCTTTATTGAAGACACACGAGATAACCAAATACACTCATGGACAAAATTAAGGAAGTTGTACCTTTTAGCATGTATATCGGGATTCATACAATAACTCTGAAATATATTACAGTGACCTTTATTGAAGACACACGAGATAACCAACTACACTCATGGACAAAACTTAAGGAAGTTGTACCTTTTAGCATGTATATCGGGATTCAGACAATAACTCTGAAATATATTACAGTGACCTTTATTGAAGACACACGAGATAACCAAGTATGAACAAAATTGTCTCTTTCTCCTTCAAAAAAATAGGCGACCGGCGATATCAAAGACATTCCACTTCCTTTTGTCTATGAGTGTATAGAGGCGAAGTGCTAGAAAGTTGTTTGATAATTATTTCCATTAAATTTCATTTTACTTTCTCTTTCCTAATTAAAAATCTCATTAAATATAAAAGTTAAATGTGTATATAGAAACAACTATTTGTTTTCTGTATTATTCTTGTCCCTAATTTTGGATCTTAAACGCTGAGAATCTGTATTTAAGAATTTAATAAACACTTTATGTTTTCCTCTATGCAGAGAGAAATTCAAATTTTGCACATTTATAAAGTGTCAGAGTCCCGTTTGGTTACTTATATAGACTCACTGGTGAAGTTGGAATAGTGTCAAAGTGTATTCCTCTTTCTATAAACTTTCAATCATTAATAATATTTATATAGAGGGTTTGTGGACGCTTGGTATAAACTAGGAGTTGGCAAATAGCGGTTCGTGAGCTACATGCGGCTCTTTGACTGTGAAGTTCTTTATATAGTTCCAAAAGTCGGAAAAGTTGTCGGACGTGCGTCGTTTGGCTCTGCTAACTCCGGTAAGCTTTGTTTATAAAACGTCTTCCTTGCCTGTTATAAAACTAACATTTCATATAAAAATAGCTTAAATCGAAAATGAATATTGACTTTTGATCGGCAATTGCAGTTTGAATTTTCGAAGGTTATTATTAAATAGAGTTCCATACGTAAATATTATTTATGCGAGTACTATTTATTGTATGCAAGAAAAAAATTAAAACTTTGAAAATTGAAATTTTGGGCTCTTCGACTCAAAGTTTGCCGACCCCTAATATAAACCGTCGATTTTCGATAGCCAAGACCCAGGATCTAATCCCAACATTGGACACTTTTTTTTTTGGCGAATAAATAATTGCTTCAATGGCCACTGATTCTTGAAAAAGTCCAACCACACCAGTGAGTGCAAGTAACCAAACAGGGCTATGGTACATTAATAAGTGTAAAAAAAAAAAACGAACTGCGCTTTTCACATGTGTACATATCGTCCCTACAACTGCAAACTATCGAATGTGAAAATTTCAATTTTGAAGGAGAGAGAAATGAAGAGACCATGTGGCCTACCCTCAGTAGAGGAAGGCATTGAAGGAGAGAGAAATGAAGAGACCATGTGGCCTACCCTCAGTAGAGGAAGGCATTGAAGGAGAGAGAAATGAAGAGACCATGACATGGTTATCATGGCCTGTACCACGTATATACAAGAGATATGTAAGCAAAATTTACATATAGGATTTATTTTAATATGATATCAATTAATTTCCTATATTAGAGATAATTAATCTACTTATATATTTGCCTTATTCTGTCTGTTTGTCTGTTTGTCTGAAGCTCACGGATAGAATGCGCGCTCATTAGCTGCAAGGGAACACGTGTCCTCCCTGCCCCCCTCTAGACAACCCTGTTATTCAAAAACCATACATCCAATCGCCATGAAATTCTGGGATATTATTAGGTATATCCCCGGAAAGGTTTTCGAAAAATAATTTCTTGAATATCTTGAATATCCTTAGAGTTATTTGCAGAATTGTAGATATAACTCGCAAGCAGCGCCGCCAGACGGTGAAAGCCTTAAGCTTGCTGCTCCACCCCTGTTGACCTTGGGTCGTCGTGTGAGTCACAGCATGATGCAACAAAAAACACTCTCTCTGGGAATTGCGGCGTCAACAACCTGTAAGTTTGTGCCTCTCTCATAAACCTGTCTATACAGACCACCCTGTCTATAGCGACCACTCTAGACAACCCTGTTATCAGCTGTGTGATACATCCACCTGTCTATACAGACCACCCTGTTAATAGCGACCACCCAAGTCAACGTTTTTAGAATATATTCGCACTCGGGTAAACCCCGGGCGTTGCCCGGGCCATTCGTCTAGTAAATTATATAAACAAAATCAACTTATTTTTCTTGTGTCTATATAATAGGTTTAATTATTAAGTTTTTTTTTTATATTAAGGATATTTTTATAAATTGAAAAATACTAATAATTATTTTATTATAAGATAAATGAAAATACTAAATCGATTAAATATAGTAAAATACATTGTGTTTGAACAAAAATATATGTGACAATATCGTTGCGGAATTTCTTGTTGTTCGATTTGAATGGTGAGGATTGGTTGAAACGCAGTCGTTTGAGTGGAAGTTGAAGCATACAGTTAGGAATAATCAGGACACGTGATGGGGTTTGAAAATAAAAGGCAACTGGTTTGGAGGAAAGGAAGCTTGAGAAGAGAGGAGCGGGTTTTGATTGTTAATTATCTGATCACATGGCGGTGATTGACTTAGCTATGAGCTGAGCGGGGGGAGAAAGGTCTAGAGCAGATGTTACCTTGTTGGGAGCGAAGGAGCAACTACATAGGTGTTGTTCCTATGGGAGCGAAATCACCACTGACAATTCTTGCTTCTCGATTTAACATCACGAGTTGTCTTCCTTCCCATTGGTCGAAGGATGGAACGTGCTCGTTTTTCTATTGGTTGACCTACTTAGTGGATACTTTCTAATTGGTCCTGCGGCTTTCTTTGATGGAAGATACGTCCGGCCTGGTCGGGAAGTATTGTGTTAGCTCGACTCTTATTACTTCCGCGGTTATCAAATACGTCCGGTCTTGCTCCGGAAATATTGGGCGTCTCTCAAACTTTTATAACTTCTGGTCACCAGATACGTCCGGCCTTGCCAGGAAGTATTGACTGTACAAGTTATTTATACTTGTGCCCGCTTTTAGCCTGCTTCCTATGTCTTGTTGCTACTTTCTTTCCTCCAGTTACCTTATTCTTTATTAAATCTTTGAAAATCATACATTGTACATGCATAGTGGGTCGGGGGTGCATACAATTATATACAAATTATGACAGATGCGCCCCCTACATGTGAAGAATTCAAGAAGGGGTTAGCCTGAGAGAATTCTGTAAAGTAAAAAATAATTTTGTGGGAAAATTAGTTGTGGGTATTGAGAGGTTATATACAAGCATTGGTGGTGATATAAGAAGTAAAATAGAATGTTGTTGATGATATAGGTTGAGTATAATTAATAGAAACCAAAATTTTTTTAATTGTAAGAAATCAAAATGAATGCTATGGTACATAGTGGATAAAAAAGAAAAGAAAATGCGCCTAACTAATTTCTACTCGAAATTGGAAATAAAATCGAGGGAGTTCTATTAGGGCTTTTGAGAAATCAAAAAATAAAAATGAAAAGTTGGAAGAAATCAAAGTAAATGCTTGGTTGCATGTTGGAGAAAAAAAATGCTTTGTTGCATGGTGAAAAAAAAAAGAAAAGTGCTTGTTGCATGGTAAAAAAGAAATGCCTAATTATATTTTACTCGAAATTGGGAATGGAAATCGAGGGATTTTATTAGGGCTTTTGAGAAATCAAAAAATAAAAATAAAGGTTGGAAGAAATCAAAGTGAATGTTTGGTGCATGGTGAGAAAAAGGAAAAATGCCTAACTATACTCTACTCGAAATTGGGAATGGAAATCGAGGGAGTTCTATTAGGTCTTTTGAGAAATCAAAAATAAAAATAAAATTTCATAAGGTATTTTGAAATCAAATAAAAAATAAAAAGTGGTTGAGCGAAATCAAAGTTGAGTGCTTGGTAAAAAAAAAAAGAAAAATGAAAAATAAAAAGGTTTCAACAATAAAGGATGATTTAATGTTTTTAGTTTAACCGAAAATCAATGAGTTTTCGTTGATAATTTAAGTTATGGCAATATAAGCTAAGTGGTAAATAGAATGATAATTGATAATTAAAAATGATAATAATTTGAATAAGTTGTTAAATTGGTTAAATATTTTGAATTTAATTGAAAAATAGTAAAATTGGTTAATGTATAAACAAAAAAAAATGTATTGAATTGAACCTTGTTGTATCTATATGCCCCGATCTAGATGTTTTAATTGCTCAATTATGCCCTATAAATTTTTGTCTTTGTGTGTGTTGTGGAAAATGTTAGAAGTCTGTTGTGTAATTATGATTAGTTATAATAGGAATATGAACTCATTTAAATGTGTGTGCGTGTACCTTGTTTGATTTTCGAATGACAGTCGATTTGATTACATTGTAAAAGTCGATGCGCAGGCTTGAGTTGGAATCCAAGATTGGTGGCATAGAGAGAGAGGAATCTTTGGATGGGAAAAGCGGTGACCGATCTAAAATTACCCTCCCTTGTTTGCAAGTAATTGGATCCGGCAGTGGGGGGAACTACGTTTCCTGTCCGCCTAATTGATTTTGTGTGCGGCATATTTTGTGTACGAATTGTTTTATTTGTAGGTTGGGTCGGTGTTTTACGTAGTGTTGGTTGGATTTCGTCGATACTTCTAGAGAATCGGCAGGTGGGACAGGTTTTTACCTGTTTTTGTATTGTCGTGTCTTATGTTCTGCCAATAACATTGTGAAAAGATGGGTGGTGTAATTTCGGCATTATTTGTATTTTGAAGTTCCGGACGTTGTATCCATTTATTAAATCGAATGGTCGTTGTGACTTTAGTAAAAAATGCTATTCAGTGATATTAGAGTGGAATTGAGTGAAAATGAGGCTTACGACGTGAACACGTTTTGAGTGGAGACGTGTCACAGGCGTGGTGAAAGGCGTCTGTGGCCTGAAATGAAAAGTTTTGTGGGGTGACCTGTGACACGAATCGAAAAAAAAATTGTGAATGGAAAGGTGTCACGCGAAGTCCTTGTTTGTACAAAATCTAACCTGTTCTCACTATGAACAACAATTTTATTAAAGTCATGGGTGCTGGTTATACGAACATAAATCGAAATTTCTATTGTTAGTGTATATGGCACCTTTTAATGTGAACATTTTTTTAGTATTTTGGGTAGACGAGATGATTGTTACTAACGACTGTGCATGCGTTGTTGATTGTTGTCGTCTTTTGGCGCGAGTGTCGCGCTTGTTGGGCGGGTTGTGCGTGTTTGTTGCGTGAAAGCCGTCCTTTGGATGGATGTTGTCGGTGTATTGTTGTTGCGAATGTCGTGATTGTTGCTAAATACGTTTGTGGGGTTGTTGTGAGGTACATTTGCGTGATTACGGCGTGGCGACGTATGGTCATGTATGGATTTTGTGTGGTAAGTGTGAGCTGTACTGACACGTTTTTTTTTTTGGGCATGGTGATGGTTGAAGCCGTTGTGGCTTGTATTTGAGGGCATATAGTACTGGTAATTGGGTTGAGTGATAAACATGGTGGTGGGGTCAATGAATGCAGGCAAGGGTTGTCCTGTGTGACAAGTTTAATTGCAGTGCAAGTCCTTTCGGACAGGTTTGGCCTAGCCCGTGCGTGCATTCATTGAGTACAAGGTTAGATACATGATTAAAGGGGTATGTAGGTTAGATAGAAGTCCAAAGTCAATTTCTTGACGCCATAGGGTGGGTGCCTACCTCAGTTCAACAGGTCTCCTCTGGGACGTCTTGGTTTGGGATGATTGGCTTGTGGCTCGGGACTGCTCGCACCGTCCGCGAAATTGAAGTGAAGTCCGGTACTGGAATATCGTTTTGGGATCGTTTGTGCTGTCCCGGATCGCGCGGATTGGTTTCGGGGGCGGTGTACGGCATGGCGGTGGATGACTCCTCGGTGGTCGGTGTCCGGCCTCGGTGACACTAGCCTGGGGTTGGCGGGGGTTGTGTCCGTCGTCCTCCCCGGGGGATGGCGCTCCGGAACTCCGTCTCACTTTGCGGGGCGTTGACTCGTCGGAGGGCCACGGTCATCTGCCATATGATGGCCGCTAGAAGGCGCCTGGTCGCCTCTCTTCTTGCCCGCTTCTTTCCCCTGGGTTTGTCATTGCCGTTTGATTTGCTGGCGTCTGGGCTAATTTCCATCTTGATCCTGATTAAGCTCCATAATATCTTTATCCTGTCGACTTGACCGTTCTGTGACAATATCGTTGCGGAATTTCTTGTTGTTCGATTTGAATGGTGAGGATTGGTTGAAACGCAGTCGTTTGAGTGGAAGTTGAAGCATACAGTTAGGAATAATCAGGACACGTGATGGGGTTTGAAAATAAAAGGCAACTGGTTTGGAGGAAAGGAAGCTTGAGAAGAGAGGAGCGGGTTTTGATTGTTAATTATCTGATCACATGGCGGTGATTGACTTAGCTATGAGCTGAGCGGGGGGAGAGAGGTCTAGAGCAGATGTTACCTTGTTGGGAGCGAAGGAGCAACTACATAGGTGTTGTTCCTATGGGAGCGAAATCACCACTGACAATTCTTGCTTCTCGATTTAACATCACGAGTTGTCTTCCTTCCCATTGGTCGAAGGATGGAACGTGCCCGTTTTTCTATTGGTTGACCTACTTAGTGGATACTTTCTAATTGGTCCTGCGGCTTTCTTTGATGGAAGATACGTCCGGCCTGGTCGGGAAGTATTGTGTTAGCTCGACTCTTATTACTTCCGCGGTTATCAAATACGTCCGGTCTTGCTCCGGAAATATTGGGCGTCTCTCAAACTTTTATAACTTCTGGTCACCAGATACGTCCGGCCTTGCCAGGAAGTATTGACTGTACAAGTTATTTATACTTGTGCCCGCTTTTAGCCTGCTTCCTATGTCTTGTTGCTACTTTCTTTCCTCCAGTTACCTTATTCTTTATTAAATCTTTGAAAATCATACATTGTACATGCATAGTGGGTCGGGGGTGCATACAATTATATACAAATTATGACATATATATATTATGAAAAAAAAAAACACAGGAAATAAACATAATGGAAAAATATCATTGAATAATCCAATAAAAGCAGACCATCAAATATATAAAATATATATTAATAAAACAAGGTTGTCCCAAAAGTTCGTAAACTCTTGCAAAAATTGAAATACCAATATTATTTGCCGTTATGTATAATGTATTTATATTATAATACAAAGACATTATACATAACGGCGAATAATATTATTACGACGAATACATAATAATACAATTACTTTATATATAATACAAAGACATTATACATAACGGCGAATAATATTATTACGACGAATACATAATAATACAATTACTTTATACATAATACAAAGACGTTATACATAACGGCGAATAATATTATTACGGCGAATACATAATAATACAATTACTTTATACATAATACAAAGACATTATACATAACAACGAATAATATTATTACGACGAATACATAATAATACAATTACTTTATACATAATACAAATACATTATACATAACGGCTAATAATATTATTACGGCGAATACATAATAATACAATTACTTTATACATAATACAAAGACATTATACATAACGGCGAATAATATTATTACGGCGAATACATAATAATACAATTACTTTCTACATAATACAAAGACATTATACATAACGGCGAATAATATTATTACGGCGAATACATAATAATACAATTACTTTATACATAATATTGATATGTATAAAGTAATTGCATTATTATGTATTCGCCGTAATAATATTATTCCCCAAGTAATAAGAAAAACACGAACTTTTAGGACAACTTATAATTAATACATTCTTGAATATATAGTTAAGAGTTAATTAAATAAAATTCAAATTAATACTGATCTAGAGGGATTTACCGCTCAAATATTTTATACGTCATTTTCTAAAAAAAAAAAAAAAGGTTAATTAATATTTTCTTAAAATACATTTTAATTAAGGCTTATAAATAAATTAATATTTCAGAAATATTAATAGTTAAATTATTTTGCGAAACATATACCAAAAAATCGCACAGTATTTCTTTCAAATGTTATTTAAATTACTAGTTAACAAGATTTATATTAGGTTTTGAAAATAGAGAAATATATAAATATAGACCTTTAAATAAAAAGGCATATATTGGAAAATTATATTTTGATCTAATATATACTTATTTAATTAAATTTTATTATAAGTATGTGTATATATAAAATATAAAGAGAAAAAATATAATATTGCAATGTAGAAAATTAGGAGAGATAAACTTAAGGATGATACAGCAATTTATTTCAGAAATAACAAATTAACATTTATAAAATGCCAGAAAGACAATGAGGCAAATATTTACAGAATATATAAATATAAAAATTATTTTAAAAATATATATTTTGTATTTTATAAATGTTATTATTTTATTAAGAGATAATGAGGCAAGTTTACAGAATAGAAAAATATAAAAAATATCAAAATTAAAAAATCTATTAATAAAATAATAAAGTAATTTGCTTTTAAATATCAAAAAGGTATAAGAGATATATAATTATATTCAATATCAAAATAAATACATTTTAATATAAAATTCTATCAAAAGATAGATTTATAGTGTGTGATCGTCTATATAATTCAAAGATATATTTCACCTTTTAGAAATTTATTTTAAAATGTTAAAAAAAAAAAAGGTGAAGAGAAAGAATAAAAAAAAGGCGTCAGATAAAATTGACATTTACAACATGGAAAAATTGGGAATCCAAACGAAAATAGAAAATTTTGCAAACCAAACGACAAAAGCAGATCCTTTTCAGAAGTCAATTTCAAATTCTTTCATCTTCATTTTCTTTATTCCATACAGATAGCCATTTCTAAATCCATAAATATATATATAAAGGAAACATTTGAACAGTATTTCTATATATTTCTACTCTGTAAATTACTTTCTTTTACATTTTATTTCTTTTGTTCGAAGATGGAAATACATTCTTCTATATGGCGCGCGCGCGTTAACTTGAATATTATACAATCTTTGATCGTTTTGAATTTTTTAGGCTTGATATGGTAATTTCTTTATATAAATCCATTTATACATCTCTTTGTTTCTTTTTTTCTAAATCGCACAAAAATAATTGGTAAATTGGTCATATTTTAAAGCATCAATAGATTTAAATCTTCTGGAAATTAATTAAACAATTAAAAAAGGTTTCAGAGATGAGTTTCTTTTTATTTTAAAACTGTCTCAAGATTTCAGGAATCTCTGCCTTTCTACTGGAGAACTTATACAATGAATAAAACACCGCCTGATACCAAACTCCGTAAACATTTTTAATTATTTAACATACCTATAAGCATCAAATTATATATAAATAAATCTTTAATTGAAAAGGCATATATTGGATCAAAATATCATTTATTTTACCAATATTTGAGTTGGCTAAACGCCAACCTTTATCAAGGTGTAATAACATATAAATGTGTTTCTTGAAAATAAAGATACTTCGGCCAGTAAATCTTTTTATTATGAGAACGCCCTTGGAAATTTAGAAAGATTTTTAACGCCTTGCTAAATGTTTAATTTTTGTTTGCTCCTGACGAGGACAAAAGATTTTTGTCGAAACGTCGAGGTAATAAAACGATTTACTGGCTGAGGTATCTTTATTTTCAAGAACTATGAATGCCCGCCAGGCAGCCTCTATCTTTATGATATTAATGTGTGTCAACAACAAACTCAGCGCCACATAACGTCAATAGAATTCTATAATATAAATAAATAAATATATAATATAATTCAATAGGATTCTGTTGACGTTATGAGGCGCTGAGTTTGTTGTTGACATACATTAATATGTTATAATACCTTGATAAAGGTTTGCGTTCAGCCAACTGAAATATTGGTAAAATAAATGATATTATGATCCAATATATGCCTTTTTATTTAAAGATTTATTTATGGATTGCTCTATTTTAATATATATATATATAAAGAATTGTAAAATATATGGAAAAGATGTACAATCAAATAAAAATTATATATTTTTAGCAGTTTTAAAATTTATAGAAAAAAAGAGACACATATTATATATTTTTACTTATCTAAGGTATATTTGGTATATGATAATCATGATGGGTAGTTAGCGACTACCTCTACTGTAAGTGAACCACATGTCTACATATGTAGATTGCAGTTTGACGTGTGCACTTACAAATGTGCAAGAACCCTGTTTAGTTACTTGCACTCACTGGTGGGATTGGACTTTTTCAAGAATTGGGGATCATTGTAGTCAATTTTTACTAAAAAAAAAATGTCTCAATGCGGGATTCAAACCCGGGCCGTTGATGTCAGAAAACAGCGGTTCCACCCATAAGTCTCTTTGTTTAGGCCTTTTAGTGTTGCTACTGAGAAATGTAAACAAAAAACTCTTGTATATGTTTATAGAACCTTCTAGAGCGAAATTATGTAAAATGCTTTATATTGTTGCATCAATACGCCCTACATTTATTCAAAATATTCTATGATATTTAATATTTATTTAAAACAGATTATTTATATTAGCATCATTCCTTTTTATGTTTTCATTCCTTTTGTAATATTTTATTGTACATATAACTTGATTGGTTATTGGAGCGAGAGAGGACCAAGACTGCGGATCACGACCTACGAGAAAGACAACGAATAAATAAACACAATAACTTTAAAAGATAATTTATTTTTATTTACTTTTCTTTATTTGTTTTAAGTATGGAAACCCGCTCAGGAAACGTGTATAATACCAAGAAGGAGGAAACCATGGTCGACGACTCTGCAAAGCTGAAACTTGGTGCAACAATATTATGATGCACTAGCTTTATGCCGATAGCTAGCTATATGTAAAATGGTTTTCAATTTGCATAATATATTTAAAACATTGATATTTTATATTTATCTAGGTTTATCTAGGTAGCGTCTGTTCTCCATAGGAGCGGCTTCACTCCATGTCAGGAGACCAAAAGAAGCAAAGTCACAGAGTGGTACTTCCAGGTATTCAAAACAACAGCACCCCTCTTTCCTTCCTTCTCTACATATTTATCTTCTGTAACGGTATATACACTCATGGACTAAACTTAAAAAAGTGGAAAGTGTTTGATATACCTGGTCATCTATTTTTTTGTTTTTAAAGCAGACAGAGACAATTTTTGTTCAAACTTGGTGCCTTGATTTATAATACAATATAATGCGACTTATAATTGTAAAACGACATTTGAAAATTATCCCGCATGTGTTTCTTTTAAACGAAAAATCGAAATTTATTTTAAGGAGAAATAACGATTATTTCTAACCTTAGAGATGAAGTATGAAAGGATGAATTGTGAAGAGTAATGATAAACGGAAAAATAAATAAAGTATCCAGGGATGGGAATCGAACCCACAGTGTTCCGCTTACCGGGAAGATGCCATGTCCACTAGGCACACATGGTTACTTGATTTATCTTTAAAATTCTATATATTATCTCTATTACCTTTTTTATACGTTTTAGTTATCTGAAGAAGATCTTTAATCAATTAATAAAAAAATAGTTGCGAAGACGTTTTATGACTTTTTTTTTGTATTTTAAGAATCTTTAGTCAAAAATGAAACTTCTACATTAAAATGACATCATCAGATAAAACCAACCAATCAAAACAGAATGTTTTTCTGGAAAGTTCAAGATGATTTCTATTGTCCTATAAACTCTGTTAATCCAACACTTTTAATTATTTTTACTAGAAGGATCAGGTTTCTATTAAAGGTTATTAACTTTTAATTAGACAATTTTTATTTAGGCATTTTTCATTTTAATTTAGACATTTTGCATTTTAATTTAGACATTTTCAATTTTTTTTTAGACATTTTTCATTTTAATTTAGACATTTTCAATTTTAATTTAGACATTTTTCATTTTAATTTAGACACATGGACTTTTCTATAAAAAGCCCATGTGTCTAAATTTAAATGAAAAAATGTCTAAATTAAAATATTGAAAATGTCTAAAAATAAATTAAAATTGTCTAATTAAAAGTTAAAAACCTATATATCTTATTGTTTTTTTTCAATAATATATTTTTTTGTATAATATGTTTATAACTGTTTCTGTTTAAAAATGTAAATCGACGCAATTATTCCTAGTCAGGATATCGTGTTTTGTATGTTGAAATAAAATAAAATATAGTTAGAATGAAAGAGAATCTTTCTAAAAATCTTTTGGGGATATTTCTCTCAGTGATCGGCATTAATAAATGCAAAAAATATATTGACTTTTGACCAATCAAGTTCCTTTCAAATTGTTCGAGCGGCTCGCTGTTAAAAGATTAATTGAAAATGGTCACGCCACCAAAGAAGACTTTTGGAGTTATTAGGCCTAATTGGAATTTTTTTCCCCTTCACTCGATGGAGGTTGGCTATTCAATTTTTTAACAGTTTTTTTATTCTATTTAGTTCTAAGACCAATTTTTTAACCTCATAATTGGTGGTTTTGGGGGAATTTTTTTACTCTTTTAAAGCTAGTGAAATAATGGTTAGATTTCAATAATTGTGAGAAAAAAATCAAATAAGAAAATATGCGAAAATATTCAATAGATATAAGTATAACAGAATGAAATTTTGAAATCCGTTTAGTCACATAGGTATTCATAATAATAGATTTCCTATATGATCCATAAATCTCTAATGGCATATGTTTTTCATGAGAATTTCATTATATAATAAAAATACATAAAAAACATTCATGTGACTAAGTAGTACAAAAGTGAAATTTTACTCAGATTAGATTGATAAATTAAGAGAAAGGCATCTCCTGGTTGTGAAACTGAAAATTGCTGATGGCTTGCGCCATCTGTCGGAATCATTCTTTTCCTCCAAGAAAATTCTCTCGTTATCTAGAGAAAGACTCTCTCAAGATGGGGAGGCTCTCTCGCTGAAGAAATTTGTACATATATAACTGTTTTAAGATTCCATTAGATCCCGTGTGGATCTCATGGAATAAAGTCCGCCCTAGACTGACGAGGGCCATTATCCCGAAACCATGGTCTCTAGGTGGACGCTTCTCAGTTTGCCAAAGCTGGTGTTGTGGCTTTGTCACCGACCCGAGGCCGCTAGTTGCGGCGACGGTCAATAGATGGCGTCAGATTATGACGTTTATTTTGACGGGAGAAGCGGCCATTGCTTCTAAGGATATATAACTGTGTCAAACAAATTCCATAAGTTTCTGGAGATGTGTTTATCTTTATTAAACCTAATCTCGAGCTTTCAGGCATCTCTGCCCTTCTACAGGAGTACATAATTACATATACAATGTATAAGTCCTCGAATGCCTGGTATACCTCACAAGGCAAAGTCGTACCACCCAGTGGCTCTTCCGAGCAATCTCTGCGGCTGTGATCCCAGAACGGAGCAGAGGAGTCGTGCTCTTCGAAGGTGATCGTGGTCCTCGGAAATAATATCCAGAAATTAAATCCTTTTGATTCATGAATACAATCCAATAGTAAAACAACTTTCTTTTAAAAAGTATAAAAATAATACACCTATCCCCCGATTTACACGGTACTTGTTTTACACGTTTTCGCTTTTACACGGTTTTCCAAATAAGTTTTTTTTTATCGCACTATACAAAATGCTACTGTGATTGAACACATGCGCTGTGTACACATCTCACGAGGAATCCCGAGCTTATGTGCTGACTACATATTTTAACCTGTCAATGCATTTTATTTTTATTTCTGTGTACACCTATCCCCCGATTTACACGTTTTTCTCAGGAACGTATCTACCGTGTAAATCGGGGGATAGGTGTATTAAAAAGTCCTGTAGAAGGGCAGAGATTCCCGAAAGCTAGAGATTACATTTAATAAAGATAAAAGAAACACATCTTCATAAACCTATAACATTTGTTTGATTAATATCCAGGAGATTTAAATCCTTTGATATATAACTGTGAACCTAGAGAGACATCTTTTCCTTTATTTATGTATCAGAATGAAAAATTCAAATTTGACTGTGATCCTACTGTCCTATAAGCTTATGTCCATAGTTTTCTTGAAACCCATTTCTGAGATTCCACCCTTCAGTGCTGCGTATATAAGCAGAATTGTCCAATACAGTATTAGAGCTTTGAGAAGCGGTCTAGTAGATTAAATTGGCGAAACCTCTGGAAGTGTTCACCACTGATAAGCCAAGCCCTCCCAATATTTTTTCATTGTAGTAAGGATGGTAGAAATTTGCATTATGTATAAAAGAAAAATTCGTGCTTTTGAATCCTTTCGTTTTATAAGATTCATTATGTCCATCAACTTAGTAAAAATTTTACTAATGATGATAAAGAATAAGCCATAACAATATAATACTCAATTTGTTACAAACCACGGAAATTTCTAAAGTTTTTAAATAGAATAAAGGCAGTGGAGGATTCAAGTTGATTTTGTGGTGTTGAGGAACAAACATCAAGACATCTACTGATCGATTGCCCAGCATTTCAAGATTATAGAGTGAAGAATGAACTAGTTGTTTGTGAACTTAACGATTTGATTTCAAATAAAAAATTATATTTAAAATTCAATCCATTTTTGTAAATACATTATAAACTTTCTACAAAATCTGGATCTCTAATGTTTTCATGTGTTGAATAATGTAAATAACTTATGTAAATAAACTTTTCTCCTTGTTTGGCGCAAGTATCCCTTGCGGGATATAGCGCTTTGGAAATAAAATAATTGGAAATTGGAAATAACAACATTTTTGGTAAATATAGACAAAAAGTCAACTTGTATACAATAGATTCGGGTTATGGCCTTCGTCAGTACAGTGGCGACTTTGATGTCATAGCCTCCTATGAGATAGGTGAAGTTACTTAGTTTATCCACCATTTTCAGTATAGAGGACTACAGGCCTTGCCTCCATCCAAGGAATACATCAAGACAGCTGCCATAGCCCTCTGTATAAAAAAGTGAAAGTTGTATAAGCTTATGATTTTGTTTTGTTTTAAAAATGAATCGATTTTGGTTCCATATGTTCGAATTGAATATTACACCTTAGTTTTATATATTTTATTGCTTAAAAAGGTAACACAACAAAAAGGAAACTACAATTGCAAATGATTTGATAACTAACTAAGGAAAAAAAAACAATAACATAAAATAATGATGATGATAAAAAAATTGAATATGTCTGCCAGAAAATGCTTTTATGAATTAAAAAATAAGAATACTTGCAAACTTAACATATAAACTTTAAACACCCTCTTTGCCCTGTTTTTCATCTTCTGTAATATGTCTCAGCCGTCTATTTCATACGGTCCTAGCTAAACCTATCTGAAGTCAGCCTCATTGGAACACACATTGAGATCTCCACCAGTGTAGCCACCAATGAAAAACGAAGTTTATTGTCACATGATACCAATCAACCAATAAAATACCTGGTAACAATCACCTCTTAACCAATCAGATGTGGTGTATTGCAGCACGTGAGCGACCAGACGATGGCGGAGATGAAGAAATCCTTCATGGAAGCATACGACGACAACAAAGATGGCAAGATTGACATCCGAGAGGTACGTCTGCTTCTATAGCGCATGCGTATTACAATCCTCTCTCTCTCACGCCATATTGGATTTCACTTGAAACAAGAGTACAAAGAGGATCAAACGAACCTTACCTTCCATTGTTCAGCTTTAAAATCAATATCCAGTATCTGGGCTTTGTTATCAAATTGCTGAAATACCTAATTATACATTTCTCTCTATAAAATATGAAATTATATATTTACCTATCTCTTTTTTTATTTCTGAGATAAATGTAGAAGAATTTAGTCAAAAATATTTAAAGTTATATAATCACACACTAATTATATTTTAAATTCGAAACTATTTTAAAGGCGTAAGATTATTTTTGAAAATAAACAATTTATACTGCCCTTACTGCAATGGAAAAATTAATGGGAGGGCCTGGCTCATCAGTGGTAAACCCTCCCAGCTGTTTCCATTGCAGTAAGGGCAGTAGAAATTGTTTATTTTCAAAAAGAATCTTACGCCTTTAAAATAGTTTCGAATTTTGATAACAGATGGCGCGCTAGTGCATCATACTAATTATATTTCCAAGAATAAGTGAATTTACATCAGAAATATTGATTAAAATTTTCATTTTTAATATTCAACTATTTCAACTATTTCTAATAATGTGTTTTAAAATTATAATAAATTTTTGTGTTAAAAATCAATATTTAGCAATTCAACTGTTTTCTCACTTCGTATGGTGAAACTGAATGTGTGAAACTGAAAAAAATGTGTTTATGTCATTATAATAATGTATCATAAATAAATATTCAATCGCACCCATATATTATTGATATATATCTACTATCAATTAAAAAAGGCATATATTTCGATCAATATATAGGTCGTAAACCCGGGTAAGCCAACAAGTGAGTTGGAAGCAGTCGGGGTTGAGTGGCAAGGCATGCATAGTGGGAAGTCCGCACGGGACAGTAAGGACAAAGTTTGGGATCAAAAGGCGCTCTCCTAGTACGTCTCACGTGTCACCAGAACCAGGGGAAAGTTGAGGATTAACTGAGGAAAACTCGGCGTCCTGCATGAAGCCGCGGAGGCAGAGAGGAACCAAAACGGCGGCCACGAGGGCCGCCGTAAGACCTAGCACTGAGCGGGCCTGTCCGAAAATATCCACTGTAACCTAACTAACTGTCAACATCCGGACCAACGCCCCTTCTTTGTCCTTCTCTGGATTCCCCGGGTGTCTGGTGGCAAGCTGGTGTCACTTTGAGACGACTAGAAAAGACGTCATACTTTATTACTTACATATCACATTGTTTAAATTACGATAAATATATCTTTTTAATTGAAGATCTAGATTGCTCTATTTTCAAAATATATTTGCTATAAAAATATATAATTTTGAGTAAGTTTATATATATGCTGTGTGCGGTGTTTATTCGCACCGTTACTGTTTCTCAACTATCACGTGATAATTATGTTGAATTCATTAGCCAATCAGCGGACAATGTTTATTTTAGCTCAGTGGTTACATTGACCAATGACGTAGTATATGATATATAAGATTGTGTGTTCAAATGTCGGAATTTCTCTATCTTTTTTGGTCATTTTTGATATTATTTTTATACTTTTTGAAAGAAAGTTGTTTTACTATTGGATTGTATTTATGAATCCAAAGGATTTAATTTCTGGATGTTATTTCCGGGGACCACGATCACCCTCAAAGAGCACGACCCCTCTGCTCCGTTCTGGGATCACAGCCGCAGAGATCGCTCGGAAAAGCCCCTGGGTGGGACGACTTTGCCTTGTGAGGCATACCAGGCATTCGAGGACTTCTTCGTTGATGCTCTGAGGCGTGTGTATGAAGTCTCCCAACTCTGCAGCCATTTGCCTACATCGACACCACCATCTGCCTGGTCCCCAAGTACCAAGGTGACTCTGCGGCAACAGGCCGATCTCGCTCCCCATGGCTGCGTTCTTAGCATATATCATTCTCCAGCGTCTGCGGCCACGTCCTGGTACCTCAGTGTCAGACTTACGCTGTTCCGGAGAGGACTCCTAGTTGGAATGTGGCACGTGTTGCCGACAAGGTCGACACCGCCACCAGGAATGGCTCGTCGCTTGCTGTAATATCGACGGATCTCGAATCTGCTTCCGACACCCTGGACCGCGGCTTTCTGGTGTCTCTAGTGGTCTCCCTGCGTCTAACACCGGCCTCCATCGGGTGGTTACTCCTCCTCTATGCCGAGGCGGACGTGGAGATCTGAGCCGGGTGCCTCCACACAAGGCTTTTCCATCAACTGAATGAAGTGAGGCAAGGCTGCGCCCTCAGCGCCGCTTTGTTCAGTCTCGCTACGGGCCCTCTCCTGTTGCACCTTGAGCAAGCACTCGGCCCAGGGAATGTCCTCGCCTACGCCGACGACATAGTTCTCCTTATCCACCGAGAAGAGCATTTTGGCGTAGTGTCTTCTATCTTCAAAGACTTCCGGCGCTCCTCGAGCATTAGGGTTAACTTCTCAAAGAGCAAGGGCCTATGGAGCGACGGCTGGCGGGCCCGCAACGACGCGCAACTTGACATCATCTGGTCATCGGAGCTGCTAAAACGGCCTCGCCGTTTTCGAGATTCATCACCCGAACTGCTCGCCGTATGCTAGCGCTCACGCCTGGCTTCCCCGCCTATCATCCAGTTTCCTAGAAGGAGGAACATCTGAATATCCCCATCAACATCCGCAGTTCGTCGCACTGTCTCTGCGCCTTCTCCTGGCACAGAGCGAACATAGCAGTGAGGCTGGCAATGCACACCTTGCCCCATCCTGTATACCCGGCCTCGGTTCAACAGTCCTGTGACGCCTGTGGGTCCAACGACCTGTCGCTTGTTCACCGGTACTGATCCTACCGCTTCCTCAGGCCTCTCATACGGGAGGCATTCACCATCATCCCCCCTGACCTGCAGGGCTGGATCTTCGGACGGCGCCTGAGTGACGACGTCCTGGCCATTCTGGCGTCTACCAAGACCCATATATAGAAATTTTACTTCGACGTTGAACTGGGAAACGTTCAAGCAGACCCACTCCTTGTCTGGAGGAGGATTCTCCCAAGGTGTAGAAACCTACCTCGCTAAAGAAATTTGTATAATAATTTTTATATATTGCCACGTGGGGGGGGGGGGGGGGGGGGGGAAATTAGGGAAGACCAACTTCGGGATGAGAAAACAATTTATTTCAGGCAAGGACAAACTAAGAATGGTAAACAAAAGATAAGCCACGAGGGAAATTTACAGAGTAGCAAAATATAAACATAAAAATGACCACTCTGTTAATAAAAATAATAAATACTTTGTTACAATATATTTATTGATAATATACCTTTTTTTTGTTTAATCGTGTTTAATGATTTTTTCTAATGTATTTCATAGATTTTAATAATTGATCTTTAAAAATTTTCCGCCATATCATAGGCGATAGAAGGTCACTAGATGAGCTCCGAGTGTTGGTAACTAACATATCAAATTGGAATATATTTGTCCATCTAATCACCAAAATTCGACTTGATGAACGACACGTTCTATAAGATTATCTATCGTCACATTATAATTGCATATTTTCAAGATAATCGATAACAATGATCACCATAGAGTTAAATTAAAGATAATAGATATTTGTGATAAAATTCCAACCCAATCTACACAATTCACTAAACACGCACATACAAAAGGGAAAATTTTGGAAGGATCATTTAGAGAAGAAAACCCCCTTTCCATTAATCAAATAGGTAAAAAAAAAGACTGCCAAATTTGTAGAGAAGCAAAAAAAAAGCTTCAACCGTTTTACAAATGACCTATCCCCAACGTTAGGTAGATGGGGATTCCTCTCAAGGGGAGGATAGAAATCCGGGTTGGATATGCAAATAAAAGCAATATATTTGCATAGCATTTTTATTTCTAATACAATCTCTTGGAAGGCCCTAATTCTCTTTAAAGTTTTTTTTCCCCTTTTTGAGGGTGATTTCGCTCCCAATATAGATGCTCGGAATGATGTTTATCAATTATCCTGAAATAGTTAATTTAAAATTCTATTATTGTAAAAGCCTCAATTCTTTGATGGAATTATAAGTTCTCAATTCAAGAGTTGATGACATATCAATCATAATCTCTTTTTAAAAAAGTTTATCGTACTGACGTTTTGACGATCCACTGTCATTCTTTTCAAACTTGGAAAGTTTTTTAGCGAATTATTGTCGATTTATACAAGGATATATATGTTATATTGAAATATTATTTTATTAAAAAATATATATATATATTTCATAGAATTAAATACTCTGCTAAATCGACTGCCAGAGGTCACTCTTCCCCTTTAAAAACTCGTTGTTGTTATTTCCCGGTGGTTATCATAACCTTTTTTTTTTTTCTTTTTTCATTTTACATACATGAATCCTGCCAAGAAGAAAAAGAAGGCCTACAAGCCCATCGTGAACGTCGCCGACCTGGAGAGGGAAGATGGGATGGTGATCTCACGCAACTGCAGCATCCTGAGCTCCATTGGCCATCCTGCCCTGAAATCCCTGCATGAGGACCTGATCCGCTACATCGCCTCGCGGACTGAAATAATCAAGGCCCTCGCTACCGAAGTAGAGAACCTCACTGACACCCTCGAGTCCTTCGCAGAGTTGGACGAAATTGAGGAGGCCAACAAGCCCAAGACTGCTTGCCGCGGCACTCAAACCTGCCCTGCTCCTTCCTGCAAGGAAACCAGCTCCCAGACTGACCCAATCAAGCCCGCCACTCCTGCTCCTGCTGCTCTCCCTGCCAAGAAGCCTGCCTCCACCTTGCCTGCTCCTGCTCTAACCAAAAGGAAGCAGTCTGAGGCTCCCAACCCGCCTGCAAAGAGGACAAACCTGAATGGTCCTTCAAAACCTGCGCCTTCCCGCGTATCCAAGCCTGCGGCCGCCCAAGTGATCCTCCATGGAGAAAAATCGGCGGCCCACACAGTGGTCATCTCTGATGACCCACAGGCTGACCCAAGGGAGATGCTAAAAGCTGTCCGCGCTGCCCACACTCTCCCCCAAGGCGTTTGGGCCTCCCTGCACACCAAGGGTAAGCTGGTCCTCCACTCCAGTAATCCTGACACGATCCCTGAGGTGACAACCTCCCTGGCCAGCAAGTTGAATGGAATGATGGTCCGCCAGCAGAAAGAGATCCTGCCACGGATCTGCCTCTTCAAAGTGGATGAGGAGACTTCCAACTCCACAATTGAGGAGACCTTCCTGGAAACCGCTGCTGTTAGAAAACTTCCTGGGGACAAGGTGGTGCGCGTGGCGCACCGTTCTGCACCCAGAAGCGGGACCTGCACCACCTTCATCGAGGTGGACCTCAAGAACTTTAGAGCCCTGGGCGTTCGCGGGAGAATCGTGGTTGATGGAGTAATCCTCAACTTCGAGGAGTCCGTCCGCGCCCGCGTCTGCTTCCGCTGTTGTGGCTTCGGCCACAACTCTGCCCAATGCTCCAGAGCTCCTAAGTGCTTCCACTGCGGTCAAGACGGCCATGAAGGCCGCGCCTGCCCATCCATTGCTGACCAGCGCACCTCCAAATGTGCCAACTGCTGCTCCAAGGGCCTTCCTGACAAGCACGAGGCGAGAGCCTCAAGCTGCCCCATCCTGAAGTCTAGGGCCCTCAAGTTCTAAGCTTCAAGGACCTTCTGCCTCCAATTCCATCTGCCAATTCTACTGTATTCCTGGCCAATTCAATGCTCCTGCCTCACTGCGCCCTGGCGCTGTTCCCCTGCTTGCCCAACGTTTCCACTACCCCTGCGACACATCTCCTGCCGCCAGAACCTAGGGTCCCTTGCCACCTGACATCGCGCTTGGGCTCAAAAACCATAACTTTTGGTTAGTAGCCCGTAAAATAAAGATATTTTCTCTTTCCCGGTGGTCTTGGTTAGCAGCCCCGTAAAATAAAGATATTTTCTCTCTTTCCCGGTGGCCGGCTCAAAACTTTTGTACATTATGTAAATAATCTTTTGTTTTTCCTTGTTCTACTCGCCTTAAGCCAGGCAATACTTTAATCAAATTATGTTTTCATATATATTCCTTAGCTCAATTGAAGCAACCTCTGATCAAAACCATTTTTATTATTATCCTTTCAAGATTTTAACCACGACTGCATTACCATAATCCTCAACATGATCTAAATTCAAGCAGAAAATCTCTTTTCTTTCTATTTATAATATACTAGCCGAATGACCCGGGCAACGCCCGGGTTTTACCCTATTAAATGTACCCTATTCAAATACTATTCGTTACAATTATAAATTGGCGCCGTGGATGTCACTCTTGTGAAACGTCCCGCTCCAAACTTTGTGTCTGAGAAGCGATATTTTTATAGAAATATGATCTGGCTTTTGTTTTCTGCTCGAATGAATGTTTTTCTGTTAGAATTTTGTTCCTGCATACAAAATAATGAACTGGTTTCACCCGTGGTCTCTGCTTTGTGGAATTTTTCCCGATATAATTTTGTATCTGATAATCAAACATGATACAGCAATATCGTCATCATCATTTTCTGACTAAAAATATATAGTTTTAATAATTGATTTATATATTTTTTAAAATAGCCTAGCGTCTTCCCCGTATTCCTTTACCTATGTATGGAAATTTTGGTTTGAATTAGTGAACTATTGCGAATTTGTATACCGGTAATACAGACAGACAAACATACAAACATTCATTTTTATATATATAGAGATATATTGTGGCGAAGAAATAATTTTTCAAGCTTTCGGACTTGTCAGTCCTTTAACAGGATTATCACGTTAAAAATTTAATAATAAATAACAAAATTTTATATATATACATTACTATATAGATATTTTAAATACTTATTATCTATTTAGAGAAAAATATATTACATTATTTCAGTTTGTAAAACAAAAGTTTTTGAAATTTTGAAGAAATAATTATTATTTAATTTATTTATTAAATGAAAATATTTGAAACAGATTTATTATTTTATATTTGAAAACCATCATTTAGATACCTAGCTTACTTACTCGATATTCTCTAGCTGTAGATAGTTGGGTTGATAATTGTCGACTGGTCGTGGTGAGGTTATCAATAAATACTTTCCCATCTCCAGATATACAAATACTTGATTTCTGCGATACAATATATATATGTAGTAATATAGGTATATCAATATTTGAAGGAGTGTTTAGTTAATGAAGGGGAGTTTTTTAATTAATGATTTTATTTAATCATACAAATATTACAATTATAACATAATAGAAAGAAAAATAATAACGGGAAATACAGCAATTAAAATTATATATGTGCTATCGAACAGAACAACAACATCAGAGTGGTCAAATATCAATAAAAATGTCATCAATGATAATAAGCTTGGAAATTAAATCCAACAATATTCACCAGATTTTCATATGTAACATAATTATATATAAATTAATAAAGGAAATAAAAAGGCATCTCCGTATCGTGAAACTGAAAGTTGCTGATGGCTTTCGCCATCTATCGGAATAAATATCAACTATTCGTTGATTTTTAATTATTTATCAGTGATTGATTCTATGTGGATCTCAAGAAATAAAGTCCGCCTTGGACTGAAGAGGGCCATTAGCCCGAAACCATAGTCTCTATGGGAGCGCTTCTCAGTTTACCAAAGCTGGTGTTGTGGCTTTGTCACCGACCCGAGGCCGCTAGTTTGTGGAGACGGTCGATAGATGGCGCTTAGTTTTGGCTCCAGTGACACCGCGCATTTCTTGGCAGACGACATAAACGTAAATTGTAAACTTCGCAGACGAATTGATGTTGACGTTTGTTCTTGGGACTCACCGAGAAAACCCGGATCTAGTTTTTTATATCCGACATATTTTCATACCAAATTGCAACACGAAACTTCCAAAATAATCTATAATTTCGCGTCTGTTATTTAGAAAAAAGGGGGTCGATGGGAAGATGGTCTAAACCGTTAGGTTTCGACCGCTACGACCCGGATTCGATTCCCGCATTGGACACTTTTTTTCTGATTAAAAAAATGCTCCAATGGCCCCCATTTCTTGAAAAAGTCCAACCCCACCAGTGAGTTCAAGTAACCAAACGGGGCTCTGGCACATTTGTAAGTGCAAAGTCGAACTGCTTTTCACGTGTGTTGACATGTGGTGTACTTACAGTAAAAGCAGTCGCCTACTTATACCCACCATGACTATCATGACCTATACCACATGTAGTAGGGATAAGCAAAAATAAATAAATAAATAAAATAGGCCTAACACCAGAAGAAAGAAGAAGAATCAGACGGGAATAAGTATCACGTGACCAATTTTACCGTACGGTCTAGAAATCAGACGCCAAAATGGGGGAACCATTTCCAACTTCCACTTCATCGTTATTGGCCAATCAAATAACAGCCGGAAATAAGAATAAAAAAATAAGGTTCTGTTAAGACTTAGATAGTTTAGTAAGATATGCCTGAAGGGGACTCTTAAAATTGACATTTTACTTTACAGCTTTTAATTATTTTACCAATTTACTGGGAGAAGATTCTGTAATTAACAAATTTCTTTTTTTTTTGTGTTCTAAAAATTATCTTTTGTTAACTGCTTCACGGATGAAAAGGCTCGAGTTACCATGGTTACATGTATTGATGGTGTGTTTAGGGTTAGTGATTTCTCACTTGGAATTTCTAAATGTTAATTTGGACTGTGATTTATGGAACGAAATATTGGTGTTCTTAAGAGACCTCTCTAATGTATTTAATTATTAAAAAAATTATATTACGATGCACAGCGCGCCATCTGTTATCAAATTACGAAACTATTTTAGAAGTGTAATATTCTTTTTAAAATAAAAGAATTTCTACTGACCTTACTGCAATGGAAAAATTATTATTATTTATTATTTTAAAAAGAATATAACGCGTCTAAAATAGTTTCGTAATTTGATAAAAAAATATATAATTTTCTTTTATTTAAAAAATGATTATTATCTTAAGAATTTTTTTTTAAATATTTATAGAGAGAGAGATTATAAAACGTTTTCTATAGATATTTTATATCCATAAAAGATAACGAGTTTTATATTGCCATAATATAATTTATCTTTTTTTCAAAAAAATCTCTTTACTTTTTTCTTTTTAATAAATTTCTTTAGCGCCTTTCTGAATGGTTAAATAAATAATAATACACTCTTGGCCACCCAAATTACAACATCAAGAGACAGAACCCCAGACACCTATTAACTGACTGACCGCTGACTTTAGGGAACTAAATCAACTTCCCATAACAAATATGCAACATGTGGTCTACACTAAGGACATACACCAAAAAGATTCAACAAATTCTGAAGAATGTACTTAACTAAATAAGTGACTACTAATGTAATCATACTGATATGTAAAAATGTATATATCTCTTTAAACTACTTTTTCTTTTTTGTTTTACATTCAAATGTATGTATTTCACACGCAAATATCCGAATTGTGGATATAGCGTGTATTCTGCAATTGTTAAATAAAAATAAAAACAACAAAATTTATTTTGTAGATAACATGTTGACCAAGTATCAAATGATTAAATTTATAGACTTCTGCGAAGTGTGGTTCCTGCCAGAATCAGTAGCCAGAATAGCCGCCATTGTTGGAGATCACCGCTGCCACACGCCTCGGTATTGATTCAAAGAGACTTTGGATGTGTTTTTGGAGTACAGCAGACCAAGCAGCTTCCACACGTTGCCAAAGTTGATCTGGTGTGGCAGCTGGGGATGTAATCTGGGTCAATCGTTGCCCAACCATGGACCACGTGTTTTCTATCGGCGAAAGATCCGGAGAGCAAGCCGGCCAGGAAGACAATTCAACTTGGCGATTGACGAAGAACCTTTAGACAATGCGTGCCAAAAAGTACAAATGGGAAATTGTAGTGGGATAAGGTGAATAAATTGAAAGAAAAGCATCTTCGTGTAACTAAAAGTTGATGATGGCTTGCGCCATCTATTGGAATAAATATCAACTAACCGTTGATTTAAATATTAACAAATGGTTGATATTTATTCCGATAGATGGCGCAAGCCATCAGCAACTTTTAGTTACACGATCAGGAGATATGCAATTTTCTTAAATCAAATTTCATTTAAAAATAAAATTATTCGATTTAATTAACTTTTTTCATTATATTATTCATCCAATTAACTATTTCAATTAATCAATCAATACCTTAATTAAGACACATTTAGTCATATATGTAGATTCTTCTGAGAGATACAGATAAGAGGGCAAAAAGAGAGAAAAATATTCAAATTTACAAAGTTATATGGTAAAGATGTACAAATAAAGCTATAATAATAATTATATTTGAAACATAATATTAGAACATAAATATAGAGGTTGCCTGGCCGGCATTCATAATTTTATAAATGAAAAGACACTGGGGCCAGTAAATCTTTTTATTATCAAAACGTTTTGACAAAAATCTTTCATCCTTCTGAGAAACAAATTATTATTTTTTTCCTGACGAGAACAATAGATTTTGTCGAAACGTCGAGATAATGAAATGATTCACTGGCCCAAGTATCTTTTCATTTTGAAAATCAAATAATTTTAGATATATAAATATTTTACAACAACAACAACAAAAGCCTTTATTTAGGGCATTCCGCCCCATATAGGATTGGCCGTATTTACACATCAACAAGAGGAGAGGGAAGAGGAAACATTTACAACAAAATAAAGTTTGTCTCACATTCAGTTACCTATTTACAGATAGTTCATCCTCCAGTATCCTTTGCCCTGCATTCTTTCTTATGCGTCCAGCTTCTGTGCAGAACTTAAAGTATCTAACAATCAGTAATTCATCATTCAGAGCTGAAGAGAGAAGTTGACATATGCGTTGGTATCTAAATTGACCAAAGTTAGGGCTTGGGAAAATTTCAGTACGTTTTTCTGTGAAGAGAGGGCATTGGAAGAAATAGTGAACCAAATTATCATCCATGAGATCCTTACAAAGTAAACAGTTCCGGCCGATATATCACAATATTTAAAAATGCCTATTTTGGATCATAGAGTTTTTATTTCCGATATTTCGTGTGGCAACTCGCCAAACTTCCTCAGGGAACAAAATCACTTTTGTTCCCCGAGGAAGTTTGGCGAGTTGCCACACGAAATATCGGAAATAAAAACTTTATGATCCAAAATAGGCATTTTTAAATATTGTGATATATGGGTTGCTCTATTTTCAAACATATATAAATATCAAAATTCGAAACTATTTTAAAGGCCTAAGATTCTTTTTGAAATTAAACAATTTCTACTGCCCTTACTGTAATTAGAAAATTAAAGGGAGGGCCTGGCTCATCAGTGGTGAACCCTCCAGCGGTTTCGCCAGTTTAATCTACCATACCGCTGTTATATTGCATTTTTGGAACTTCCTTTTATACTGTTGGTAGACTCTTGGAATGGGTATTTTTAGAAAAACTATGGACATAAGCTTTGTGAGGACAGTAGAATTACATACATTTATAAATATATAATATGCTTCGAGCAATCGCTCTTCCGCAAATATCAAATCGTGTCTTTTTTATTAGAACATTTATAATATGATGCACTAGCGCGCCATCCGTTATCAAAATTCGAAACTATTTTAAAGGCGTAAGAACAATTGTTTAATTTCAAAAAGAATCTTACGCCTTTAAAATAGTTTCGAATTTTGATAACAGATGGCGCGCTAGTGCATCATATATAAATATATTGAAAGGATTTAAGCACGAATGTTTATTTTATATACAATATAAACTTTTACTGTCCTTACTGTGATGAAAAAATCGTAGTAAGTAATCGCAGTAAATCATCGCAGTAAGGACAGTAGAAGTTTGTTTTGTATATTGTAGCGAAGTATTTATTATTTTATTAACAGGGTATACTTTTTTAATGTTTATATTTTGCTACTTTGTAAACTTCCCTCATTGCTTCTCTTTTGTTTATCATTCATAGTTTGTTCTTGCCTTAAATAAATTGTTGTCTCATCCTGAAATTTGTCTTTCCCAATTTTCCACGTGGCATTTTGGTGGAGAAGCTGGGTAAGTTAGGGAAGACTAAAGATTGCCGAGAAGACCTTGAAGCCATGGGTGCTGTGATCTACATTTTCAGAAACTGGCTCCAGGATTCCACCACCGTGCTAAAGCAAAGACTTCCCCCAAGAAATTGATGTCCCTATAGACAATACGACGACAAAGCTGCTCTTCACGCCGCAAGAAAAAGGACGCAAAGGTATTAGGGACAAAGTCTCAAGATTTCGATGGAATCCTTGGCAGAAGCACATCAGATCCATGTCAGTAACTACAATAATTGCTAGCTGTGGGTCACAGCTCCCATAGGGAAGAAGCTATGTAGCAAAGTACTTATTATTTTATTAGCAGAGTATCATTTTTTAATGTTTATATATTGCTACTCTGTAAGCTTCCCTCATTGCTTATCTTTTGTTTATCATTCATAGTTTGTTCTTGCCTGAAATAAATTTCTGTGTCATCTCGAAGTTGGTCTTTCCTAAATTTCCACGTGACAATATAGATGTCGCGATATTACTTTATGTCAATATTAGATATTAGACGAAAAAACATGGTGAAGGAAGACGAGTTTCTTTTATTGATGCATAGGTGCAAGCTTTCGGGTAAAAACCCTTCAACAGGCGAGCAATGAAGCTGTTGAATGAATGTTGAAGGGTTTTTACCCGAAAGCTTGCACCTATGCATCAATAAAAGAAACTCGTCTTCCTTGACCATGTTTTTTCGTCTAATTTCAATTCAGGAAGAATTCTTCATCTATATTTGTAATATTAGATATATTGAAAATAAAAAGACATATCCTGACCGTTCACATGATCATTTTAAGATAGCAGAACGCCATGTTAGTCTAATTTTCTCTTCAATTAGATGCAAGGGCTTGCTTTACTGAATATTCTATCAGAGTCTATACGATTCTATCAATATTTATACAGAACGCTAATGATGTGGGATTTCTCTCTATATTACAGGATGATTCATATATACCGTCGTATATTAGATTTGTAATCGGTGTTGATGGCCGAATGGTTTAAACCGTCATTTCCTACAACCACGATTCAGGATCAAATCCCGCATCGACCATCTTTTTTTATTATTATTTTTTTAATTTCCTCTCAAATTTACAGTGTACCATTCGAGCATAAAGCTCACGAGTCACTTTGTCGTGGATGTTAGGCATCAAGAATTTCTAAAAAATGGCCTTCAGAACTGACTGGAAGGTCACAGTTCAGGTAGAGTGAAGTCCAGGTCTTTTATGTCTTGGATTGAGGTCTCCATCAAATTGGAACAATTCTTGTATAACTGGATTTAGGGAAGTACAGAGTTTTAGATATAATTTCTGGGTCGAGGATATGTATATTTCTTCTATATTAGGCTGATTTAAGTCCTGCTTTAAAATTGCATTTGATAGATTAAATGGGGCATTTACAGTACTTCTTAAACAAATTCTCATGAATGCATCTATTCTTTTCCTATCAGTCAAGGTTATGTATTTAAACCATACAGGTAATGCGTATGTTACTATAGGGAGAATAATAGCCTCAATGGCCTCCGATTCTTTAAGAATTCCAATCCCACTAGTGAGTACAAGTACGGGACTCTGGCATACTTTTAAGTTCAAATGTCGAACTGCTTTATACATATGTAGACATAGGGGTGTACTTACCGTTAAAATGGTTGCTAATTACCCATCATGATTATCATTGCTTATACCACGTGTACTCGGAATATCTATTATTATATTTGTAATAGTTCAGCAACTTCTGAAATACCTGTCGTAAAGAGGACAAAAGATTTTTGTCGAAACGTCGAGGTAATAAAAAGATTTACTGGCCGAAGTATCTTTATATATATACTAGACGAATAACCCGGGCAACACCCGGGTTTACACGATTAAATGTATTATTCAAACACATAAAACATAGGAAAATAAAACATAGCAAATATAGCAAGAGCCGTTATTTTAAACGGCGAATTAGATCAGTTATAGCAAAAAATTAAAATATATATGTAAATATGTGAAATAGTTATAAATTAGAAAACCTGTAAATATAGTTAAGGCTTGCATTGTAATTAAGAAAAAGCTTCTCGTCTAGAACGCTCAGGCGACCTGCCGGCGGCGCGCGCCCGTTGGCTGCCGGCGAGCACGTGACTTCCCTGTGCGCGCGCACAAGTAGAATAATTTGAATATATAGTTTTAATAATTGATTTATATATTTTTTAAAATAGCCTATCGTCATCCCCGTTATTTTTTACCTATGTATGGAAATTTTGGTTTGAATTAGTGAACTACTGCGAATTTGTATACCGGACATACAAACCAACAAACATACAAACATGCATTTTTATATAGATAGATATATACTAGTCGAATGACCCGGGCAACGCCCGTGTTTTACCCGATTGAATGGTTTTATTCAAATACTATTTGTTACAATTATAAATTGGCCCCTTAAATAAATGCATATATTAGTTAATAACTATAGCCTATGTGCTTTATCTGTCTATGTACTGTTGGCTTCCGTAGGCGTCTCTTACTGAGAAAAAGAAAGAGAGGATTCCATTTAGTTATTAACTAATATATGCATTTATTTAAGGAGCGACCCGCTCCAACACGAGAGTTACAAAAACCAAAAAGCGAGTGGGGGGGGGGGGGGGGGGCAAAGGTGGCGTGATCGTAGCCAACCAATAGGAGAGCGCCATTCCAAAATAAAAGCAAACGGTGACAGAGATGAAGAATTATTAAGAACGCATGACGCTCGTAACTGTATAAAGAATATATATTTATATTTTCAAGAAATTCTGAAATACCTGTTCAACTTTACAGAAGTGAGACATCGTTTGTTCCCTGATCTAAATCATTTAACTCTCTTACATCAGCCACTTTGTCTATATAAATTTTATGAACTCTGTCGATTATTATATGTAAATTTGTAAATATTTAACTAAAATTTGTTCGTTGTGTGTGTGTTGTTTGTTTCCTCTGTAATAGGCGCAAATATTTCAATATTGCGCCTGGTTGATAAATGACAAAAATAAATAAATAAATACATTGAGAAAAAAATAGTACAAATGTGATATTGTATTGAGTTAAGGTGCATAAATTATGAAAAAGGCATCTCCTTATCGTGCAACTGAAAGTGGCTGATGGCTTGCGCCATCTATCGGAATAAATATCAACTATTCTCGTTGATTTTTTATTATTACAGAACTTTCAGTTGCCCGATAAGGAGATGCCTTTTTCATAAAATAAACACCTGTTAATCCAGGAGAAATGGAAAGCTATTTCTATATAGAGATAGTTTTAACATAGGGCTTTAGAGAGCTCGCAACCTGTGATAAGACATCATTTTATTACATGCTTATTCCTTTTATAAATAAACCATCTTCCTACTGTCCTTACTGTGATGATACAACTATATTGAGAAAGGGCTTGGCTCATCAATGATGCTATTCAGTCAATTTAATCCACCAGACCGCTATTGATATTGCATACATTCATCTAATATGATTATGAGTAATTCTGTTTATACGCTCATAAAAAAAACTTAAGGAAGGGAAAGTCTTTGATCGCTGGTCGTCTATTTTTTTTTTTTTAGGAGACAGAATAAATTTTGTTTACACTTGGTTATCTCGTGTGTCTTCAATAAAGGCCACTGTAATATCTTTCAGAGTTATTGTCTGAATCCCGATATACATGCTAAAATGTACAACTTCTTTAAGTTTTGTCCATGAGTGTATATCCAGCAGTAGAAAGAAAATATTGGAAAAGTTGTTTAATCAATCTATGTACATATAAGGTTAGAGGACAGTATACAAATATAGATTTGTGACGATGGCGGAGGCAGCTATGTAGCCATTAGTGACATAGCCCTCTGGGACAGCTGAATGGAACAACTGCCTAGGGGCTCAACAGGGAATTTACAGTAACGACAAAGTGATGTGTACTCTAAACTATTTCAACCTTTTTATTTCATGCTCCATATTCGGATATAGCATTTATTTCACATCACAAAATGATAAAGAGAATAACTGAGAAATAAAAAAACGTTTAAAATTTATAAAAAGGCCTTATCACAGTACAATATTTTAGCGTAGAAATAAAGTCTTTGTATATCTGGAGATGTGAAAGTATTTATTGATGACGTCAGCACGACCAGTCGACAATTATTAACGACAAATCAACCAAACTATCTACAGCTAGGGAATCTTGAACAAGAAAGCAAAGAAATATTTTTATGATATATTTACAAATACAGAGTAATATACATTTTTATAATCTGTTGAATATATTTTCTCTTTGAATAATATTAAATTAAATAATAAATTATTTATTTGCCACAATATCATATTAATACTATTTTCTCATACGTTTAAATATTATCACGTAGCAAATTACGAGGAAAGACAAACTTCAGGATGACACGGCAATTTATTTAAGGCAAGAACACAAAACGCAAATTTTTTATAAAATCAGAAAAAGAATATTATATGTAAATAATGTTTACATTTCTATCCTCCGCTATGTAATGTTGATCAATATTGTCACAAAGAATAATATATATATATGTCATTTAAAAAAAAGACGTATTCTAGTTACGTTACCAATTCATGCAGTCGTGGATGGTAAAAAATGAATGATAACTTTTGTCCCAAAAAAATATTTATTATTTTTTGATTATTATTTAAAGCAAACAGTTTTTTGCATACATACAACTAACAATGTTATTATCTATTTACAATAAAAGTAATATTAGGTTGTATTCCTTTTGTTAAGGATTCCTTATCATTTTAAAATTTAACTCTGTGATTATAGAATTTTAATTATTTTATGAATAATAAAAATCATATTTTTATTATGTTATATATATATTGAGATTGTTTAAACACCTTTTAAAATAGAATATGCACAATTTTTATAATATAAAAATAAATTTAAAAGGTATTTATTACCAGTTCTGTATAATTGCGCGTGAAACTATTTACAATAAGAGTAGTAGAGTAGGTAACAGAATTGTCAAAAATAAAATAAACAATTAAGAAAAAGAGCATTGAATAAACATATATATTAAACAAATAAGCAACATCATAAACGTTTTTTGAATAGAGTAAATCTATCTGAAAAATATAGATTTAAAATAATATTGAAATTGAATTAAATAAATATAAAAATATTTGCAGAGTTTCTTTATTTAGATATTGGGAGACAAGCTTTCACGTGGTCGCTCTTCATCAGGCCACTGGCTCCGTAAAGACGTGTATAACATACATTTAATAGAGATTGACAGAAATACATTTTCAAAATATAAAATATAAAAATAATTTCCAGTTGTAGAGTACAGTTTCAATGATGGTGGGCAATATATCTGTGTTGAATATGCTGGAACTGTTGGGGTAGATCTTCTGTTTATGTTGTTATTGTCTTTGGAGATTGTAGATTGTAGAATGAGTCTATTGTATTTGGAGAATATGTTACGTGACATCTTGTAGGTTGAACTGATGACCTGTAGTAATCTACAATGCTCTCTACTCAGTAAACCATCACCAATCCCATCATGTGACTTGAACCCTTCTACTATAAATATTGAGCTGTAAATAGATAAATATGAAGAAACTCGCGGACAAATTCTCTACTTGCTATAATGCGCAGTTGCAATTATCTTTAGAAACTTGATTTGAATATTGGAGTACCTAAATCTCAGTCAGTCTTGAGATTGGAACGAGAAAAGCTGTACTACATTCACCTTGCACAAAAACAAATTTAAATAATGAAAAACCCTTTCTACACTTCCTGAAATTTTTCCATGAGTGTATGTCTAAATTTCTATAAAAATAAAGATAACCTCTCCCGTCAAAATAGACGTCAAAAACATAGACACCATCTATTGATCGTCTCCAAAAACTAGTTAACTCAAGTCGGTAACAAAGCTACAATAGGTTTTGACGTACATTTTGACGGGAGAGGCAATCTTTATCAATATCCTCCCGGGAAAAATTCCTTTTATATTTTTTAAATTACAAACGAAATATTTATAATCCAATAATGCGTCTGATTGTAGTAATAGTGTCTTGTCCGTGTAGCAGATTGGTCCATGCACCCTGATCACAATACCGGCTGGACCGTCAATTTCTGATTTTGTTGCTCCATGAAAAAGGAGGGAAGGGTGCCATTGCTTCGTTAGTCAGCCATAAGGCGACTGATAAACTATACAGAGAATAGCCCCATCCAATATTACTTAAAATAAGAATGATAGTTGCTAGGCAAAACGTATCTTTTTTTTTCAAATTATATATAGAAATGATGGAAGCTTTCGATCATATACCTTTCTTCAACATGTAGAAGATATAATGCGAGAGAGAAAGCTTGTGTGATGTCTCACAGCAATCTCGTGGATGAAGGAATCCATCAAAGAGACGGCTAACCGGACCATAAACCTGACATAGAGAACAACATGTTTAATGAACTAGAAACGAGATGCATATGTAAATATGTTGAGGGAATTTCTGGAAAGATATCGTTTGTTTCTTCTCTCTTTTAATACAGGTTTCTTGTTGATTCTTGTGTTGTGTGCGCGGAGAAATACTTGCTCAAATTTATAATAATTACTAGCCGAATGACCCTGGCAACGCCCGGGTTTTACCCGATTAAATGCTTTTATTCAAATACTATTCGTTACAATTATAAATTGGCGCCGTGGATGTTATTCTTGTATAATATATAAATGAGTTTTAAAAATTGTAAAAAAAAAAAATGCATCGGCCGGGAATCGAACCCGGGCCGCCCGCGTGGCAGGCGAGCATTCTCGCCACTGAACAACCGATGCTTATAAGAAATGGTCATATTTGAGTATTTATTCCATTCACAAGAGCAAACGGTGACAGAATTGATTGATGACTCTGATACGTGTATTTTTAAATTTTGTATGTGGATTATTCTATTACGCATATAATTTATATTTATTGCTTTTTGTGATTTTTGGGGCTTTAAATACCTGTGTAACCTTTTAAAATAAGTTCATATAAAAAGGCGTGCCTGGATCTGTAAAAAAAAAAAAAAAATTTTCTCAAAATATTTCGAAAGATTGCTCCCTCTTTATCAATTTATTGTACAGATTTTTTTCTTTACAGATCCAGGTACGACTTTTTATATAAACTTAAATGATGGGTCGCCTTTTTGACATAAACTTTTAAAATAAGTTACTTTAATCTCTCTGATATAGCATGTAAATTTGGTATTATAAAAAAGTGCATACTTTTATATGTCTCTGGAAAAAAATAATTTGTGAATATGTAAATTAACATGATGCACTAGCGCGCCATCTGTTATCAAAATTCAAAACTATTTTAAAGGCGTAAGATTTGGTAAAACTGGTTACCATTCCCGGGTTTTCGAAGATTCGCGAACTGCATCAAATTGTTTAATATCAAAGAGAATCTTACGCCTTTAAACTAGTTTTGAATTATGTTAATTAGTATTGATATATCTTTTAAAAAAAAAACGGAATTTTATAATGTATATAATTATATAAATAGGCAGGTAAGATTAATTTAAACTTAGAGGCATTATATTAAAATCAAAAAAGGCATATCCTGACCACATTCTCATGAAACTTTGATGGCAGAGCGCCATCTAGTGGAACAGAAATCAACTAAACGTTGATTTTAGCCTGTTCCCTGATATCTGGCCAATCGAATTTCTTATAATAAATCAAGAAAAGTCAACCACGAACGCGTTTCGGGCTGTTGTCACTCGTCAGCGTGGTGCAGGCTATACCTCTACGACCAAAAATATTTTGGTCCCAGATTGCTTCCTGATAAATCAAGAAATGGGTATTTAAGGCCAAACTATTAATAATTATATGTATCAGGTAATTTGTATGGGAATAAGAACACAATGGAATTTTAACTGAAGTTTATTGCAAGTAAAGATATAAAAGTAAATAAAATGAGATTTTTCGCAGTAGAAGATAAAAAGATATAATTTTGGTTTATTTAATATAGGTTCCATTACTAGCTACAACAGTCTCGAGGTGAGTGTAGAAGGAAGCATAGGTCTTGGTGACGATGACCTTGTCCATTTGGGTCAACGCCGTGTGCTTTCTTGACAGACTGGATAGTGTTGTGGGGAGATTTGTTGACATCTCTCTCAACAATACATAGTAGTTGAGGGGGTTACAGTCTGGAGAGTTAGGGGGCCAAATATAAGAACTCCAGGGACTGGGGACGTTAATGTCAGCCACGATTGTGTCTTTTTGCCTTGTGGGCTGGAGCTGAGTCCTATCGAACTTCCTTCCTGCGGCCACCATGTCCATCCAGGCTTCATTACAGTCTCCAGGACATTGATGTAGGTGTCAGTGTTCATTCTAAGGCCCTTCTCAAAGAAATAGAATGGCATGACATCACCTTCACTGCTGATAACACCAAGTATCACCACAGAAGCAGGAAATTTCATGTGCATCACGAAAGGTACCTCTGAGGGGTCTTTACAGATCCATCGATCATTCCTGGAATTTACCTTTTGGTCCACGTCAAAATTATTTTGATCAGAGAAGAATCTCAGCATGCCACAAGATTCATGTTTCAGGTTGTTGAGGAGGGCAGAAGCCTTTCCTTTTCTTTTATCATTCATATTCTCAATCAGCAACTGGTCTTTCCGAAGAGCATAGGACATGAGAACAAGGTCCTCATGGATATTTCTGACAATTGTCATAGAGCCAATGTACATTTCCTTGACTATGGCCCTTATGCTCTTCCCAGGGTTTCCATCAATCTTCTCCTTGACATTTTTGACAAATTATGAGTGTTTTCCTTTCAGCCATTTCCTCTTTGTTACTATCGGCCTCATCAAACTGCTTCTTGACACAAAAAACAGGGGTTTTGGGCAACTTAAGAAAGTCCACTATTTCTTTAGGGCTCCTTCCGGCGCACAGAGCAACGATGATGGCGGCTCGAATTCTTGATTATTTTTTATCACTACTGTTGTAACAGAATATATTTGGACATGCTGCTTATAATCATACTCTTAGTTACAAACCATAATGTTTAACTTCAATCTCACTGTTTGCATTCAATAAATAATCAATACGTATTAAAGAACAACTAATCATTATTTCTCTATCAACTAACAACAGGTGGCGACATGGATAATTTCAAGATTTTATGGTAGCAGTTTCTTTTCTTCAACTAGAAGACTTAGGCTTAATTTTGTTTTTTTCCCTATGGACCTTTGTTATTTTGGCTTGCTGATAACTGCTCTTATATCTAGAAAACCGAAGACGCAAGAGGGTATATGGAAAGTCTTTAAGAGCTGCTGGAATGGTGTTGATCAAAATATTCTAAGACGAAGCCTTATCTCCTGGAAACATCGATGCAGGGCTAAAGGTCAAGAGTGGCTTACACATGGAAAACAATTCTATATACAGTTACGAGCGTCATGCGTCATGTCTTCATCTCTGTCACCGTTTGCTTTTTTTTTTTTTTGAATGGCGCTCTCCTATTGGTTGGCTACGATCACGCCACCACTACGCGAGACACTTTGTTTTTGACTTTGCCCCCCCCCCCCCCCCCCCCCCACTCGCATTTTGGTGTTTGTAACTATTGTGTTGGAGCGGGTTACTCCTTAAATAAATGCATATATTAGTTAATAACTAAATGGAATCCTCTCTTTCTTTTTCCCAGTAAGAGACGCCTACGGAAGCCAATAGTACATAGACAGATAAAGCACATAGGCTATAGTTATTAACTAATATATGCATTTATTTAAGGCGCCAATTTATAATTGTAACAAATAGTATTTGAATAAAAACATTCAATCGGATAAAACACGGGCGTTGCCCGGGCCATTCGGCTAGTATATTATACACAAGAATTTGTGCAAATTATTTTTAATAATGCACTAAAATCGTTATATAAAAAAATGAAACACTCTCTTTAGAAATATTCAAAACATATTTACATATAAAATAAAAATAACATATAGCTGTCTTTTATATCATTGAATCTTCCTTTTGGTTGTTGTATGGGATACCCTACATTTCTGAGCTTGAAGAATCTGTATAAGACTAAAAGGTCTTAATAAAGCTTTTTGTTGCCGTATATGGGTAAGTTGTCTAATGGCCAATTAGTCTAAGAATGTCGAGTATATGGTTAAATATGCATTTTAGAAAACAAATCAAAATGATTATCGATGGAAAGGATGGTAAATATGTAATTATGGATGACCATATATTTTCTGCCCTATAAAGCCTTTTAGGTAGAAATGGTAAATTTCGAACAAACGATTTGAAAGAAACAATGTTTCTGAGTGAATTAACTAGGCTAAAAAAATCTCTAACCTGGCACAAAACTTAACTAATTCTCTAAGCAGGTAGTAAAACGAAATTAGCATTGTTAATTAATTGTCTTGATTAGGTAAACATTTTTTGTAGTTCCTTTTTTTAGAGAGAGGCTTCGTTTTTTTTTTTTTTCAATTGTTCACATTAAAATGTGGGATGGATTTATCTAAAAAGAAATAAATTTTAGGAAATATGCAATTTATGACAATGTATCTATTTGGTTAGTATTGAGGCGAACTGTTTCTTTTACAGTTTTAATTTGATTTTTTTCCCTAGTACACACATGCCATGATAATCATTTATTCATTTTTCAATTTAAATCGCTATGTCCCCCTAGGAACACTGTCATACATGTATGCCTTTACATTTTTCTCTCTATATATATATGTATATTAAAAATAAAAAAGCATATCCTGACCAGGAGCAAATGTGCTTTTCAGAAGGCAGAGCGCCATCTGGTGGAACAGAAATCAACTAATCATTGATTTAGCCTGTTCCTTGATATTTGGCCAACCCAATTTCTTGATAATTCAAGAAAAGCCATTCACGAATTTAGTTTTTTCATATATATATATTATAATAATTTTAGGTCTTAAAGAGAACAGCCATATGATATTAAAAAGGAGAAAGAGAATAAAAAACGAAAACAGAGAACTGTGTACAAAAGAAAGAAATGCCTGGCAATATGTGCAATAAGCATAATATAAATTATCAGTTTCTTAAAAGATATTTGTTGCTATATTTTTTAGAATATATCTACAAAAAAAGGTATTAGATTTAATATACATTTCTTTACTGGAAATAAAAATACTTGGATCTGTTACTATTAAATTATTGTCGATTCTATAGTCTTGAAAAACAGGACAATCCAGTAAAAGATGTATTGAGGTTTTTCTTTGAGGTGGGTAAGAAATTGGCGACTGCTTTTACTATAAGTGTACCATATTTCTACATATGTAGAGAGCGCATTTTGACTTTTGCTCTTACAAACGTCCCAAAGTCTGTTTAGTTACTTGCAGTCATTAACGAGGTTGAAAAATTTTCAAGAATCCGAAGCCCCATTGGAGTAATTTTTTAATTCATAAAAAAGTTCTTCAATACGGGATTCTACCCCGGGTCGAGTCTGTCGGATATCAACGGTTTATTAATATTATTATTATTATTATTAAGTTATACAGAGAAATAAGGAAATGGAAGCCATGGATAGATTGTTGGAACGATGTAGGGATCTGGCATGTGATGACGAGGAAGGTGGAACACCGGACATGGAGCACAGGGATACGACGACCATAGAAGAGATCCAGGAGAACGACCTAGAGCAGATGACAGGAGACCTAACAGACAAGAATGGATCAAGGCCAGGGGACCATCTTATCGAGGAGCCACTAGGAGAGGCCATAGAAAGACTGCTGGAGAGCTGCAGGACATCAGGGGACCATAACGGCAAGGGCCACAGCACTGACCAGGAGTCAAGATAGCAAATGTAAATATCTTTGTGTACTTTTACTGTTGTCATTTATTGAAGTTGTAAATAAAAATATGTAAATAGACTGACCATTCGCTACACTTTTTAGAGAAAAACTTGTAACCTTTTTGAAAAATATATTATAATTATTATTATTATATATTTTTAGAACTGTTTCTGTTTATCAATGTAATTCGACGCAATTTTCCCTATCCGGTATAACGGTTTTGTGCGTTGAAATAAAAAATAAAATACCAATCGTCTACTGACCTTTTTAAAAGCTTTTATTTAACTTGCTTTTCTGTCCGTCCGTCCGTCTGTCTGTCCACAAATCTTGAAATCGATTTTTAATATACTTTTAGTGAACGTAGGAATTTGAAATTTGGTACACCTTTCAGACTACGATGACAATTCAAGTTGACAAATTTTCAGACTTCTGGGTTGTCAGGGTGGCCGGAAATTGACAAATTTCAAAATTGCCTTTCAAATTTTGCAAATTAATTTTATTATACTTCCAGATCACATAGAAGTATGAAACTTTTAACACTCACTCATTCCAATGAACAATGCAAGTGTACAAATATTCAGAATACTGGGTGGTCGGAGTGACCAGATATGAAAATATTTCTATATTTCTTTTTAAGTCTTGTGTTACGCCCCTTACATTAACCAAAACGCCGCGAGCAGACCTCCCTTCTATTTAAGGCCTAACCCCAGTGAACTTTTGATTCCAAGTTTTGTAAATTAATGACTAAAAACTAAATTAATAATTAATAGATAAAAATACATATTTAAAAAAAGCTTTTATTTAAATGCACTAAAAAGGAAAAAATAAAATACTTTATCTTCTGTCATTTTGAGCAATTAGATGTATCTGAGTGGAAATAAAAGCGGCGGGAACGATCATATTTAGAGAAGAGGTAAAAATATAACAAACACTTATAAAAATCGCTAATCATTTGCTACATATCAAATCACATTAAGGTTTGAAATTCAGGATGATCGTCGCCCGCCGCTTTTATTTTCACTCAGATACATCTAATTGCTCAATGACAGAAGATACAATTTTTTTTTCTTTATAGTGAATTTAAATAAAGACTTTTTTTAAATGTATTTTTATCTATTAATTATATAATGTGGGCGGCATGAAATTCTAAGCGGAGTAAAACAACAAACAATGTGATATCAATCTTAATTTATATAATTTTAATAAAGTATATTTTATGATAATTATATATTTATTAGATGAATATTTTAATTTAATATTTGAATTAACCAGTTATTAAACAAATTAAAACTTATAATGTAAATATGAAAAGTTAATATTTGGGAGCCGCTACATTAGGTATGTAGACATGTGGTTTACTTGTAGTACAAGCAGCCACATTCATTTACTCGCCTCTGTGATTTTTAGAGCAAATATTTCACATGTAGACATGTGGTTTACTTGTAGTACAAGCAGCCACATTCATTTACTCGCCTCTGTGATTTTTAGAGCAAATATTTCACATGTAGACATGTGGTTTACTTGTAGTACAAGCAGCCACAAACATTTACTCGCCTCTGTGATTTTTAGAGCAAATATTTCACATGTAGACATGTGGTTTACTTGTAGTACAAGCAGCCACAATCATTTACTTGCCTCTGTGATTTTTAGAGCAAATATTTCACATGTAGACATGTGGTTTACTTGTAGTACAAGCAGCCACAATCATTTACTTGCCTCTGTGATTTTTAGAGCAAATATTTCACATGTAGACATGTGGTTTACTTGTAGTACAAGCAGCCACAATCATTTACTCGCCTCTGTGATTTTTAGAGCAAATATTTCACATGTAGACATGTGGTTTACTTGTAGTACAAGCTGCCACAATCATTTACTCGCCTCTGTGATTTTTAGAGCAAATATTTCACATGTAGACATGTGGTTTACTTGTAGTAAAAGCAGCCACAATCATTTACTCGCCTCTGTGATTTATAGAGCAAATATTTCACATGTAGACATGTGGTTTACTTGTAGTACAAGCAGCCACAATCATTTACTCGCCTCTGTGATTTTTAGAGCAAATATTTCACATGTAGACATGTGGTTTACTTGTAGTACAAGCAGCCACAATCATTTACTCGCCTCTGTGATTTTTAGAGCAAATATTTCACATGTAGACATGTGGTTTACTTGTAGTACAAGCAGCCACAATCATTTACTCGCCTCTGTGATTTTTAGAGCAAATATTTCACATGTAGACATGTGGTTTACTTGTAGTACAAGCAGCCACAATCATTTACTCGCCTCTGTGATTTTTAGAGCAAATATTTCACATGTAGACATGTGGTTTACTTGTAGTACAAGCAGCCACAATCAGTTACTCGCCTCTGTGATTTTTAGAGCAAATATTTCACATGTAGACATGTGGTTTACTTGTAGTACAAGCAGCCACAATCAGTTACTCGCCTCTGTGATTTTTAGAGCAAATATTTCACATGTAGACATGTGGTTTACTTGTAGTACAAGCAGCCACAAACATTTACTCGCCTCTGTGATTTTTAGAGCAAATATTTCACATGTAGACATGTGGTTTACTTGTAGTACAAGCAGCCACAATCATTTACTCGCCTCTGTGATTTTTAGAGCAAATATTTCACATGTAGACATGTGGTTTACTTGTAGTACAAGCAGCCACAAACATTTACTCGCCTCTGTGATTTTTAGAGCAAATATTTCACATGTAGACATGTGGTTTACTTGTAGTACAAGCAGCCACAATCAGTTACTCGCCTCTGTGATTTTTAGAGCAAATATTTCACATGTAGACATGTGGTTTACTTGTAGTACAAGCAGCCACAAACATTTACTCGCCTCTGTGATTTTTAGAGCAAATATTTCACATGTAGACATGTGGTTTACTTGTAGTACAAGCAGCCACAATCATTTACTCGCCTCTGTGATTTTTAGAGCAAATATTTCACATGTAGACATGTGGTTTACTTGTAGTACAAGCAGCCACAATCATTTACTCGCCTCTGTAATTTTTAGAGCAAATATTTCACGTGTAGACATGTGGTTTACTTGTAGTACAAGCAGCCACAATCATTTACTCGCCTCTGTGATTTTTAGAGCAAATATTTCACGTGTAGACATGTGGTTTACTTGTAGTACAAGCAGCCACAATCATTTACTCGCCTCTGTGATTTTTAGAGCAAATATTTCACATGTAGACATGTGGTTTACTTGTAGTACAAGCAGCCACAATCATTTACTCGCCTCTGTGATTTTTAGAGCAAATATTTCACATGTAGACATGTGGTTTACTTGTAGTACAAGCAGCCACAATCATTTACTAGCCTCTGTGATTTTTAGAGCAAATATTTCACATGTAGACATGTGGTTTACTTGTAGTACAAGCAGCCACAATCATTTACTCGCCTCTGTGATTTTTAGAGCAAATATTTCACATGTAGACATGTGGTTTACTTGTAGTAAAAGCAGCCACAATCATTTACTCGCCTCTGTGATTTTTAGAGCAAATATTTCACATGTAGACATGTGGTTTACTTGTAGTACAAGCAGCCACAATCATTTACTCGCCTCTGTAATTTTTAGAGCAAATATTTCACGTGTAGACATGTGGTTTACTTGTAGTAAAAGCAGCCACAATCATTTACTCGCCTCTGTAATTTTTAGAGCAAATATTTCACATGTAGACATGTGGTTTACTTGTAGTACAAGCAGCCACAATCATTTACTCGCCTCTGTGATTTTTAGAGCAAATATTTCACATGGAGACATGTGGTTTACTTGTAGTACAAGCAGCCACAATCATTTACTCGCCTCTGTGATTTTTAGAGCAAATATTTCACATGTAGACATGTGGTTTACTTGTAGTACAAGCAGCCACAATCATTTACTCGCCTCTGTGATTTTTAGAGCAAATATTTCACATGTAGACATGTGGTTTACTTGTAGTACAAGCAGCCACAATCATTTACTCGCCTCTGTGATTTTTAGAGCAAATATTTCACGTGTAGACATGTGGTTTACTTGTAGTACAAATAAATACTCACCATAAGAATCAGGGCATGTATTGTACTCCACATGTTGACATGTAGTATACTCTCAGTACAGCCAATCACAACTTTGTTATTTTCTTTGCGGATTTTTTGTGCCTATTTTTTCCCCTTAGAATGTCTTGTGAAAGGCTAAAATATTAGTAAAAGCCGTGTATATGGTTATTATTGGAAATTTAAAGTGTTGCATCCAGAAAGAGTCGAAGAAAAACATGGAATTTGGCTTAAATTAAGGTCTTGTTGCGTGTAATGAATGATTAAATTTTAAATGCAAAACGTTCTGTTAAGGTTCCCTTGTCCTTAACGGATTAAATTGGCGTTTACCTATAGAGGACTGTATCTTCAACTACCCAGGCGACACCCCAATGATGCCGATAACGACTCAACCAATTACTACACACTCATTCACTTTATTAAAAAAAATACCTCAATTATATAGAAATATAGTCAGGAGTCAATATATACAAAATCACAGAATAATACCATTAAATATTAATAAACAAAATAATAAAACTCAACAACGTCTAAAAACTAGTTAAATTCGGGGTTCGATCCCGGGTGTTAACGGTTTATATCAATCCTTCACCAAAAACTCCTAAAATATTTTTCATAAGATTATAGAATTGTGGCAATGTGCATTGTGGAAACTTTCCACAATTCCATCCCGCATCATTCAATAAATAAATTTGGAAAACAAATCCGTTAAAACATCAAAGTAATCTTGGAGAAATGGAAAAGGATTTTACCGAGACAAGATTTAAGAATCGGTATAGGTGAAGATGCTGGTAGAGAAGGGGGCGACACAACGTTGAATTAGGCAAAAATATGGAAATAGGATAATACAAAGTAGGCTTAGTGGAGGATTTAAGAGCCTGGCTTGGGTAAAAGGAGCTTATACAACCTTCTATCGATTTACTTCTTTTTACAATGGATTAGATCATGGTTCTGATTGGCTGAGGTCGGTTTTGTGGCATATTTACATATACCTACTACACTCATAGACAACAATTAAGTGGGAAGTCATTAACAAGTAATTTTCAAGATAGATTCTCCATTGATCTATCATTGGTTTAAAGTTTTCTGTATGGATCAAGGAAAGTAGCTGATAGAATGGTTTGAATTCAGCTGGTTCTTCTTGGTTTCCTTCCTTTAGAAGCTCTTCTCCCCGACTCTGGTCGATTAAATTTACGGAATATATTAGAATTACCTCCCTGTAATGGAAACCTAATTGCAGAGCCAAAGTGTCCTTTAGGGAGAAGTGTCCTCTTACCGGAGAGTTGCTAAATAGTAAAAATTGTAATTTTGCAAATTAAAACTGTCCTTTGTAGAGAGGTGTCTACTGAAGGAAGGTTTTACTGTATCTGGGGAGGCTCCCCATCGATAAGCAAATACTTATAAAATATTTTCATCTTCAGTTTACTAATTGTATAAATTCATACTTTATATGAGAATAGTGGTAAATTCTTCAATCATCAAGAGGAGACATCCCTGTTACAACACGCACACAACCTATCTAAAATATACACTAATGGACAAAACTTAAGGAAGTTTTAGCATGTATATCGGAATTCAGAAAAAATCTCTAAAAGATATTACAGTGACCTTTATTGAAGACACACGAGATAACCAAATACACTCATAGACAAAACTTAAGTTATACCTTTTAGCATGTATATCGAGATTCAGACAATAACTCTGAAAGATATTACAGTGACCTTTATTGAAGACACACGAGATAACCAAATACACTCATGGACAAAACTTAAGGAAGTTATACCTTTTACCATGTATATCGGGATTCAGACAATAACTCTGAAAGATATTACAGTGACCTTTATTGAAGATACACGAGATAACCAAATACACTCATGGACAAAACTTATGGAGGTTGTACCTTTTAGCATGTATATCGGGATTCAGACAATAACTCTGAAAGATATTACAGTGGCCTTTATTGAAGACACACGAGATAACCAAATACACTCATGGACAAAACTTAAGGAAGTTGTACCTTTTACCATATATATCAGGATTCAGACAATAACTCTGAAAGATATTACAGTGGCCTTTATTGAAGACACACGAGATAACCAAATACACTCATGGACAAAACTTAAGGAAGTTGTACCTTTTACCATGTATATCGGGATTCAGACAATAACTCTGAAAGATATTACAGTGACCTTTATTGAAGACACACGATATAACCAAATACACTCATAGACAAAACTTAAGGAAGTCTTAGCATGTATATCGGGATTTAGAAAATAACACTGAAAGATATTACAGTGACCTTTATTGAATACACACGAGATAACCAAATACACTCATAGACAAAACTCAAAGAAGTTGTACCTTTTGACATGTATATCGGGATTGAGACAATAACTCTGAAAGATATTACAGTGACCTTTATTGAATACACGCGAGATAACCAAATACACTCATGGACAAAACTTAAGGAAGTTGTACCTTTTAGCATGTATATCGGGATTCAGACAATAACTCAGAAAGATATTACAGTGACCTTTATTGAAGACATACGAGATAACCAAATACCCTCATGGACAACACTTAAGGAAGTTGTACCTTTTAGCATGTATATCAGGATTCAGACAATAACTCTGAAAGATATTACAGTGACCTTTATTGAAGACACACGAGATAACCAAATACACTCATGGACAAAACTTAAGGAAGTTGTACCTTTTAGCATGTATATCGGGATTCAGACAATAACTCAGAAAGATATTACAGTGACCTTTATTGAAGACATACGAGATAACCAAATACCCTCATGGACAACACTTAAGGAAGTTGTACCTTTTAGCATGTATATCAGGATTCAGACAATAACTCTGAAAGATATTACAGTGACCTTTATTGAAGACACACGAGATAACCAAATACACTCATGGACAAAACTTAAGGAAGTTGTACCTTTTAGCATGTATATCGGGATTCAGACAACAACTCTGAAAGATATTACAGTGACCTTTATTGAAGACACACGAGATAACCAAATACACTCATGGACAAAACTTAAGGAAGTTGTACCTTTTAGCATGTATATCGGGATTCAGACAATAACTCTGAAAGATATTACAGTGACCTTTGGTGAACACACGCGAGATAACCAAATACAATCATAGACAAAACTTAAGGAAGTTGTACCTTTTAGCATGTATATCGGGATTCAGACAATAACTCTGAAAGATATTACAGTGACCTTTATTGAAGACACACGATATAACCAAATACACTCATAGACAAAACTTAAGGAAGTCTTAGCATGTATATCGGGATTGAGAAAATAACACTGAAAGATATTACAGTGACCTTTATTGAATACACACGAGATAACCAAATACACTCATAGACAAAACTCAAAGAAGTTGTACCTTTTGACATGTATATCGGGATTGAGACAATAACTCTGAAAGATATTACAGTGACCTTTATTGAATACACGCGAGATAACCAAATACACTCATGGACAAAACTTAAGGAAGTTGTACCTTTTAGCATGTATATCGGGATTCAGACAATAACTCAGAAAGATATTACAGTGACCTTTATTGAAGACATACGAGATAACCAAATACCCTCATGGACAACACTTAAGGAAGTTGTACCTTTTAGCATGTATATCAGGATTCAGACAATAACTCTGAAAGATATTACAGTGACCTTTATTGAAGACACACGAGATAACCAAATACACTCATGGACAAAACTTAAGGAAGTTGTACCTTTTAGCATGTATATCGGGATTCAGACAATAACTCAGAAAGATATTACAGTGACCTTTATTGAAGACATACGAGATAACCAAATACCCTCATGGACAACACTTAAGGAAGTTGTACCTTTTAGCATGTATATCAGGATTCAGACAATAACTCTGAAAGATATTACAGTGACCTTTATTGAAGACACACGAGATAACCAAATACACTCATGGACAAAACTTAAGGAAGTTGTACCTTTTAGCATGTATATCGGGATTCAGACAACAACTCTGAAAGATATTACAGTGACCTTTGGTGAACACACGCGAGATAACCAAATACAATCATAGACAAAACTTAAGGAAGTTGTACCTTTTAGCATGTATATCGGAATTCAGACAATAACTCTGAAAGATATTACAGTGACCTTTGGTGAACACACGCGAGATAACCAAATACAATCATAGACAAGACTTAAGGAAGTTGTACCTTTCAGCATGTATATCGGAATTCAGACAATAACTCTGAAAGATATTACAGTGACCTTTGGTGAACACACGCGAGATAACCAAATACAATCATAGACAAAACTTAAGGAAGTTGTACCTTTTAGCATGTATATCGGGATTCAGACAATAACTCTGAAAGATATTACAGTGACCTTTATTGAAGACACACGAGATAACCAAATACACTCATGGACAAAACTTAAGGAAGTTGTACCTTTTAGCATGTATATCAGGATTCAGACAATAACTCTGAAAGATATTACAGTGACCTTTATTGAATACACACGAGATAACCAAATACACTCATAGACAAAACTCAAAGAAGTTGTACCTTTTGACATGTATATCGGGATTGAGACAATAACTCTGAAAGATATTACAGTGACCTTTATTGAATACACGCGAGATAACCAAATACACTCATGGACAAAACTTAAGGAAGTTGTACCTTTTAGCATGTATATCGGGATTCAGACAATAACTCAGAAAGATATTACAGTGACCTTTATTGAAGACATACGAGATAACCAAATACCCTCATGGACAACACTTAAGGAAGTTGTACCTTTTAGCATGTATATCAGGATTCAGACAATAACTCTGAAAGATATTACAGTGACCTTTATTGAAGACACACGAGATAACCAAATACACTCATGGACAAAACTTAAGGAAGTTGTACCTTTTAGCATGTATATCGGGATTCAGACAATAACTCAGAAAGATATTACAGTGACCTTTATTGAAGACATACGAGATAACCAAATACCCTCATGGACAACACTTAAGGAAGTTGTACCTTTTAGCATGTATATCAGGATTCAGACAATAACTCTGAAAGATATTACAGTGACCTTTATTGAAGACACACGAGATAACCAAATACACTCATGGACAAAACTTAAGGAAGTTGTACCTTTTAGCATGTATATCGGGATTCAGACAACAACTCTGAAAGATATTACAGTGACCTTTGGTGAACACACGCGAGATAACCAAATACAATCATAGACAAAACTTAAGGAAGTTGTACCTTTTAGCATGTATATCGGAATTCAGACAATAACTCTGAAAGATATTACAGTGACCTTTGGTGAACACACGCGAGATAACCAAATACAATCATAGACAAGACTTAAGGAAGTTGTACCTTTCAGCATGTATATCGGAATTCAGACAATAACTCTGAAAGATATTACAGTGACCTTTGGTGAACACACGCGAGATAACCAAATACAATCATAGACAAAACTTAAGGAAGTTGTACCTTTTAGCATGTATATCGGGATTCAGACAATAACTCTGAAAGATATTACAGTGACCTTTATTGAAGACACACGAGATAACCAAATACACTCATGGACAAAACTTAAGGAAGTTGTATCTTTTAGCATGTATATCGGGATTCAGACAATAACTCTGAAAGATATTACAGTGACCTTTGGTGAACACACGCGAGATAACCAAATACAATCATAGACAAAACTTAAGGAAGTTGTACCTTTTAGCATGTATATCAGGATTCAGACAATAACTCTGAAAGATATTACAGTGACCTTTATTGAAGACACACGAGATAACCAAATACACTCATGGACAAAACTTAAGGAAGTTTTACCTTTTAGCATGTATATCGGGATTCAGACAATAACTCTGAAAGATATTACAGTGACCTTTGGTGAACACACGCGAGATAACCAAATACAATCATAGACAAAACTTAAGGAAGTTGTACCTTTTAGCATGTATATCGGGATTCAGACAATAACTCTGAAAGATATTACAGTGACCTTTGGTGAACACACGCGAGATAACCAAATACAATCATAGACAAGACTTAAGGAAGTTGTACCTTTCAGCATGTATATCGGAATTCAGACAATAACTCTGAAAGATATTACAGTGACCTTTGGTGAACACACGCGAGATAACCAAATACAATCATAGACAAAACTTAAGGAAGTTGTACCTTTTAGCATGTATATCGGGATTCAGACAATAACTCTGAAAGATATTACAGTGACCTTTATTGAAGACACACGAGATAACCAAATACACTCATGGACAAAACTTAAGGAAGTTTTACCTTTTAGCATGTATATCGGGATTCAGACAATAACTCTGAAAGATATTACAGTGACCTTTGGTGAACACACGCGAGATAACCAAATACAATCATAGACAAAACTTAAGGAAGTTGTACCTTTTAGCATGTATATCGGGATTCAGACAATAACTCTGAAAGATATTACAGTGACCTTTAATGAAGACACACGAGATAACCAAATACACTCATAGACAAAACTTAAGTTATACCTTTTAGCATGTATATCGAGATTCGGACAATAACTCTGAAAGATATTACAGCGACCTTTATTGAAGATACACGAGATAACCAAATACACTCATGGACAAAACTTATGGAGGTTGTACCTTTTAGCATGTATATCGAGATTCAGACAATAACTCTGAAAGATATTACAGTGACCTTTATTGAAGACACACGAGATAACCAAATACACTCATAGACAAAACTTAAAGAAGTTGTACCTTTTGACATGTATATCGGGATTCAGATAATAACTCTGAAAGATATTACAGTGACCTTTATTGAATACACGCGAGATAACCAAATACACTCATGGACAAAACTTAAGGAAGTTGTACCTTTTAGCATGTATATCGGGATTCAGACAATAACTCAGAAAGATATTACAGTGACCTTTATTGAAGACATACGAGATAACCAAATACCCTCATGGACAACACTTAAGGAAGTTGTACCTTTTAGCATGTATATCAGGATTCAGACAATAACTCTGAAAGATATTACAGTGACCTTTATTGAAGACACACGAGATAACCAAATACACTCATGGACAAAACTTAAGGAAGTTGTACCTTTTAGCATGTATAACGGGATTCAGACAATAACTCTGAAAGATATTACAGTGACCTTTGGTGAACACACGCGAGATAACCAAATACTATCATAGACAAAACTTAAGGAAGTTGTACCTTTTAGCATGTATATCGGGATTCAGACAATAACTCTGAAAGATATTACAGTGACCTTTGGTGAACACACGCGAGATAACCAAATACAATCATAGACAAAACTTAAGGAAGTTGTACCTTTTAGCATGTATATCGGGATTCAGACAATAACTCTGAAAGATATTACAGTGACCTTTGGTGAACACACGCGAGATAACCAAATATAATCATAGACAAAACTTAAGGAAGTTGTACCTTTTAGCATGTATATCGGGATTCAGACAATAACTCTGAAAGATATTACAGTGACCTTTGGTGAACACACGCGAGATAACCAAGTGTGAACAACCTCTGCCTCCTTCAAAGAAAGAAAGAAAACAGACGACCGGCGACATTAGAGACTTTCCACTTCCATAAGTTTTGTCCATGAGTGTATATGTTTTTCAAAAAAGGTAACTTCCACACGAAAAAAATCGTTTTTTAAAAAAAAAACACGAAAAAATCTATTTTCATCATATAAAATTCTGGTGAACACAAATGTGTTAAATAACTTAGTTATCAACACAGAATTCCTAGAAGAGTTAGAGAAAGAAAAAAATTAAGCGAAGAAGAAGAAAGGAAAACAGTCGTACTAAGTAGAGAGAGAAAGGCAGGGTTGCCAAACACGAGAGAAAACTAAGTAAAATATATTTCACAGAGTAAGAACGAGCTGGAAGGATGCCCGTGCAAGTAATGGTAGAAGGAAGCTAAGGAGGAACTTGGGAATCTGCCAAGGAAGGAGAGAGGAACTGACACAGAAAACGGTCGATCAAGAAAATCTTAAAGTAATAATCGAGAAAGAGAGGAAAAAAGTGAAAAAAATTTTAAAATTCGGCAGTTAATTTATTCTTGAAAGGATTTATCAACGAGAGGAAGCACGTGATAATCTAATGAATATTCTCCCAGTCTTAAAAAAAAAACATTTTTTCTTCTCAATCATCACACACACTCAACAAACAAACAATGTTTTTCGCACATTTGAAGGGTTCTCAGAAATTGTATCATAAAAACAATAATTAGGCTAAAATATACACACGAAAATAAAATAAATTGAATAAATATTTGGGTAAAATATAGATGAAAAGTATAGAAAATTTATTTTACTATTTTTTAAGTGAGCAATAATTACTCAGAAATGGTCCTTGAGTTTTGTCTATGAGTGTATTTAGTTATCTCGTGTGTCTTCAATAAAGGTCACTGTAATATCTTTCAGAGTTATTATCTGAATCCCAATATACATGCTAAAAATATCAGCTTTCATAAGTTTTGTCCATGAATGTATTTGGTTATCTCGTGTGTCTTCAATAAAGGTCACTGTAATATTTTTCAGAGTTATTATCTGAATCCCGATATACATGCTAGAAGGTACAACTTCCTTAAGTTTTGTCAATCAGTGTATTTGGTTATCTCGTGTGTCTTCAATAAAGGTCACTGTAATATATTTCAGAGTTATTGTCTGAATCCTGATATACATGCTAAAAGGTACAACTTCCTTTTGTCAATGAGTGTATTTGGTTATCTCGTGTGTCTTCAATAAAGGTCACTGTAATATATTTCAGAGTTATTATCTGAATATCGATATATATGCTAAAAGGTACAACTTCCTTAAGTTTTGTCCATGAATATACAATATATTACAGAACAAATATTATTCAAATATATGGCATATAACTCAAAGATAGTGAATCATAGGTATATATATTAAATTATGCAATAATAGATATATTCATTAGAAAAAAGGGGGTATTATACACAGAGTAAATAGAAAATGGATTTTATTTCTCTTTCTCTCTCTCTCTCTCTCTCTAAAATGCAATAACTAGAAAGAATCCATTTCAAACAGAGCACGCTAATATCCCAACAGACAAGCTCCATTAATGGAAATTTCCTTTGTGTGACAGCTTTCTTCTAATGGACTTTGATTAATTACCTTCCTTCATATTTGGCACTTAATTAAATTACCATTTCTAACATCGCTATGTAATTAACTGCAACCAATACTTTGTTGTGTTATTTTAATAAGCTTTCCCATTTCAGTACTGTATTCATTATAGATGGAAATTTTGCCGGAAGAATATTTCGGTCTATATAATGAGAGATCACCTCTCTGGTTCAAAATACACTCATGGACAGAACTTAAGGAATTTGTACCTTTTAGCATGTATATCGGGATTCAGACAATAACTCTGAAAGATATTACAGTGACCTTTATTGAAGACACGTGATAACCAAGTTACTCTGATGGACAAAACTTAAGGAAGTTGTACCTTTTAGCATGTATATCGGGATTCAGACAATAACTCTGAAAGATATTACAGTGACCTTTATTGAAGATACACGAGATAACCAAATACACTCATGGACAAAACTTAAGGAAGTTGTACCTTTTAGCATGTATATCGGGATTCAGACAATATCTCTGAAAGATATTACAGTGACCTTTATTGAAGATACACGAGATAACCAAATACATTTCTGGACAAAACTTAAGGAAGCTGTACCTTTTAGCATGTATATCGGGATTAAGACAATAACTCTGAAAGATATTACAGTGACCTTTATTGAAGATACACGAGATAACCAAATACACTCATGGACAAAACTTAAGGAAGTTGTACCTTTTAGCATGTATATCGGGATTGAGACAATAACTCTGAAAGATATTACAGTGACCTTTATTGAAGACAAACGAGATAACCAAATACACTCATGGGAATAACTTGAGGAAGTTGTACCTTCGAGCATTTATATCGGGATTCAGACAATAACTCTGAAAGATATTACAGTGACCTTTATTGAAGACACGTGATAACCAAGTTACACTGATAGACAAAACTTAAGGAAGTTGTACCTTTTAGCATATATATCGGGATTTAGACAATAACTCTGAAATATATTACAGTTACCTTTATTGAAGATACACGAGATAACCAAATACACTCACGGACAAAACTTGAAGGAAGTTGTACCTTTTAGCATGTATATCGGGATTCAGATAATAACTCTGAAAGATATTACAGTGACCTTTATTGAAGATACACGAGATAACCAAATACACTCATGGACAAAACTTAAGGAAGTTGTACCTTTTAGCATAGGTAATAAAACTCGGAAAGATATTAAAGTGACCTTTATTGAAGTGACCAAAGTGTCTCTTTTTTATATAAAAAAAAAGATTTTAATAGTATTTTATGTGTTAAAGAGTGCTAAACCATTAAAAAACAAGACATTTAAAGACAACCAACTAACAATGCGTAACCCGGAACTTCGGGGCGAACAGCAGCTATAGAAAATACAAAGGAGGAGGAAATTAAGTTGATCTAATGATAAGTGGAGCTAAGAAAAGATAAGAGGACATTAAAGAAAGAGAATAACAATCTACTGAAGTGTAAACACAAGGCTTTCTAATCACCACGTAGATCAAACCTACCGTATACACATGTCTACAAACATGTCAATTTGATACTCTGTCAACTGATACTGTCACCTTACATGGCGCTTTCCCTGAAGATATCAATAAGCTTATGGAGAGAGAAGAATGATAATAAAAAAATAAAATTATCAATTTATTTTTTACTTCACGATATATTAGAAGGTGGTCAATGAAGGAGTCGATTTAACCGTCGATTTTTTACAGCCACGAACCAGGTTTGAATCCTTCATTAGACACTTTTTCTGGAGATGAAAGAATTGCTTCAATTCCCCCATTTTGTATAAGTCCAATTCCACCAATGAGTGCAAGTAATCAGACGGAGCTCTAGCATATTTTGTAGGTGCAAATGTCGAACAGCTTTCTATGTGTATAGACATGAAGTGCACTTATCTACATTAAAGAGGGAAATATTTACAATTTAAATATAAAAAGAATTTGGGTTTTCCAAATATTTCACCACTATCCTTGTTTGGACGTTTAAGATTAATGGTTGTTAGGAATACACTCATGAACAAAACTTAAGGAAGTTGTAATTTTCAGCATGCATATCTGGATTCAGACAATAACTCTGAAATATATTACAGTGACCTTTATTGAAGACATACGAGATAACCAAATACACTCATAGACAAAACTGAAGGAAGTTGTACCTTTTAGAATGTATATCGGGATTCAGACAATAACTCTGAAAGATATTACAGTGACATTTATTGAAGACACACGAGATAACCAAATACACTCATGGACAAAACTTAAGGAAGTTGTAATTTTCAGCATGCATATCTGGATTCGGACAATAACTCTGAAAGATATTACAGTGACCTTTATTGAAGACACACGAGATAAACAAATACACTCATGGACAAAACTTAAGGAAGTTGTACCTTTTAACATGTATATCGGGATTGAGACAATAACTCTGAAAGATATTTGATACACAGTGACTCTTGGATAAATAGATTTGTAATCTTCATATACTTATTTGATCAGTTAGAGTAGACGAAGCGCACAATTTTATCTCTTTATTTTCAAATATATATATTTATTGATCAATATTCACTCGATAAATTTCTACATTTCTACATCACACTATAATCTACATATTTTCCAGTAATTATAGTAATCATTATTGGTAAAAAGTTTAAACTATTCATACTGTTAACCATACCCCTTATTTTAAGATGCATTAGCGCGTCATTATTTACGCCCTCCCATTATTTTTTACATTGCAGTAAGGGCAGTAGAAATTGTTTAATTTTAAAAAGAAAAATACGCGTCTATAATAGTTTTGAATATTGTACCCCCATATATAACTCAGATGTAAAAAAAACCCACAAATATTTAAACAATTCTAAAACCAATTAGTTAAATTAATTAATGACGGTCAAATTATAAAAAATTCCGAAATCCTTTTTTTTTTCTTTAATATTTTTACACACAAACGATACCAAAAGAGAATATAATATAAATCACTTTTTTTAATGTCCTATAATAAATGTATTCATTCAAAATCATTTAAAAACACAGAAAATAAAATATTATTTAAAAATATATTTCTAATTTCCCATGCGCAATCAGAGAATGGAGGTAAAAAAACAACATAGGACCTATTCAGTGATGCAAGGTAATCAGACGATCCCCTTCGATGTCCAAAAAGGCGGGAAAACTAAATGGCGGGAAAACAATTAATTAGTTAGGCCTAACTTGTCTTCCCTTTCAACCACATAGTTAATCTGATTCTTCCCTAAATCTTCATTCATTAGTTTCTCTTTATCTCCTACTCCATCTTTCACACCATTTGTCGATATCTGCGAGTGAATATATTTGTAAAAATCAATAATTTTCATTTGTCTGTAATTTTATCTTAGGCCTAGCTTCTTCAAAGTAAATATAAACTAGTTTATTAATTAAGAATATATCCATAAGAATTCATAAATTCAAAAGAACCAAAAATTCCTAATAAAATATATTCTTCATTTTTCACTTTCTTTTATCCATGATTAAAATTTATTTAAATTCACAAAACACTTTTTGAAAAGAATATTTAAATACGGAAATTATGAAATAAAAAATAATAATATTTGTATAAAGTAAGTAAATATTATGAAAAAAAGGCATCTCCTTATCGTACAACTGAAAGTTGCTGATGGCTTGCGCCATCTATCGGTATAAATATCAACTATTCTATGTTCAAATCAATAAGCTTGAGGGATAAGTATCTTTCAAATACATTTATTTCAAGCTTTCGGGCACAACCGCCCTTCGACCGCGCTATTCTATACATTTCAACACAAATCTATGAGCCAAATTTAAAATACAATGTAGGAAAAAAAGCGAGAAAATTTGCATATGTAATACTTTTATAATAAGACATAAAAAGGGCAGAAAGAGTTTAGGATAAATATTTAAAAACGAATCTTTCAACTAGTTGACATTTTTCTCTGACGGGATCAGCATATTCATGGGATCGCAAATGGGAATACAGGGGTGCCAAGCGTTCTCATTGAATAAACCTATTATCTATGATTTATTTTTATGCTCAACACAGAAAGGGAAAACCTTTAAGAATTTATATATTAAAAAAGAAAATTCTATAATAGAATTTTTATAGCTTTTATTTCATTTGATCATATGTGATTTTAAATAAATATAGATAATATATATATGTCGTAGCTGTCGTGGCCCAATGGAAGGGCGCAGCCGTTATGCATATAAGCTTCGAAAAATAACTTGTTCCACATTCGTGAGCGCTCTCACGCGGCGGCGTGACGTAGCATTCGCCCGCTGGCTCCCACGTTTATTTTGTACAGATTTATAGATGGATTAATTTGTATTTATATTTTAACATTCTAATTATGGCGAAAATAAATTATATCTCTTGGGCATTAGGCAAATTATGACTTATATATGTTATGAATATTTTGTTGTTGTTAGATAAAGGGTTGATAAGACAAAGGATCGATAAGATAAAGGGTTGAAGGTGCAGTTGTGATATAAAAAAGATAATTATTTACCGTCAAGTATATTTTATTTTCAATTCCTTGAGGAAATATTACACATTAGTTATTTTCACATTATATAGAATTTATAAAGTTAATTCTATATTAGTGATTTAAAAGGATAGATATGTAAACTACACATATTTACAACAAAACTGAAAGTCATTCTAAAAACGATGATAACCAAAAGTAAAAATAACAATGAATAAAAATAAAATATATATGTTGTGTTTTAACTTTAAAAGCACACAAAAAATATAATAACTTGAATTTGTTTATTCAAGTATCAAAAACAAAGCTTTACATATAGAACAAATAATAATTAAGAAGAAGAAAGAAACATTTTAGGAAAAAAAAGGCAAAAACAAACAAAAGTACTGGTCAAAAAGAAACATTTAAAATCACAGATTAATATCTTCAACACTTCCCCTTAATCAGATTTCAAATGTTCCTCATACCCAGTAGATATTTGAAGATTCGTTTAACTGCTTCCCAGTCATATATTGTTGGTGCTGCAAGTTTTCGAGAAACTTTATTCAGTGCAAAAGTGATATCGGGTCTTGTTAAGCAGCTCAGATGCATCAGACTACCAATCGCTTCAGGAAAGGGAACATTTTCTAGAATCTCTGCTTCCCCAGGAACAGTAGAATTATCAGTTGGTGTTCCCACTTTATTCGCTTGAGACATATTGAATTTCTCAAGAATTCTTTTTATATATGCCGTTTGATTTATAAAGATTGACCCTTCCGGTTGCCTCTCTATCTCAATACCCAAAAAGTAATTTAATGGTTCACTTGTGATCTTAAATGAAAACATTGGTTCATCAAGAAATTCTTTGATTTCCTGTTCATTTGTACCAGCAATGATTCCATCATCAACATATATGGCAATAATGAGTAGATGATCATTTGTTTTTCTGAAGAATAAACAGGGGTCAGCTGTACTTTCCTTCAGACATCTTTCTTTCATGAAGTTGACTATTTTCTGATTCCAGCATTTTGGTGACTGTTTAAGTCCATAGAGACTTTTCTTCAATTTCCATACAAGATCTGTTCCATTGTTGAATCCTTCAGGTTGTTTGATATAAATTTGATCTTGTAAGTCTCCATAGAGAAAGGCTGTCTTTATGTCAAACTGTACCAATTTTAAGTCTTCATTAGCAGCAATTGCTAAAAGAGTTCTTATGGTGTCATGTCTTGCCACAGGACTAAATGTTTCTTCATAATCTATACCCTTCTTTTGTGCAAACCCTTTTGCCACCAGTCTTGCCTTATATCTTGTAATCTCTCCTTTAGAATTCAATTTGGTCTTTAATACCCATTTACAATCAATTGGTTTTTGCCTAGGTGGTAATGTTGTGCATTCGTATACATCATTTTCCGTTAAAGAATTCATTTCTTCATTCATTGCTTCTTTCCAAAATTGTGCATTTGGAGAATCCATTGCTTCTTTGTATGTCTTGGGTTCAAGACCTTCTGCAATATTTATTTCAGCATCAATATACCTTTGAGGTTTTGATATATTTGATCGATCTCTTAGATTGTATACGTCTGATGTTTGAACATTGTTTTCAATTTTCTCAATATCTTGAGTATCATTTTGTTCATCAATCTGATTACTTGAAAGTTCCTTATTTCTCTTTTCAATATCAAGGCTAAATGTTGGTATAGTTTCCTTGAATATTACATCCCTACTTGTGACAACTTTGTTTGAGTTCGGCATCCAGATTCGATACCCATCCTTGTTACTGCAATAACCAACTAAAATACCTTTTTCGCTTTTGGCATCTAACTTTCTTCTCTTTTCATCAGGCACATGAACAAAACATTCAGTTCCAAATATTCGAAGATGATCAACTGCTGGTTTTTTATCAAACCATAGTTCATAAGGTGTCTTTCCTTCAATTTGTGTTGGTCCTGTTCTATTCAAAACATATGTAGCAGTATTAACTGCCTCTGCCCAAAGCTTTAGGCTCATATTTTTGGCATATATCATTGAACGAGCTGCTTCTATTAAAGTCCTGTTTTCCCTTTCCGCTGAACCATTCTGTTGTGGAGTATATGGCATTGTGATCCTATGATTAATACCATACTTGTTTGTAATTTTTGAGGTTTCTTTATTTACAAACTCCTTTCCTCCATCTGTGAGAATTTCTTTCACTATATGTCCAGTAGTCTTTGTTTCCAAGAGAAATTGTTCTAGCTTTTCAATGACTTGTGACTTTTCTTTTAGGAAATACACTGATCGGTATTTTGTAAAATCATCTTTGAAACACACAAAGTATCTCATCCCTCCTTTCGAAACTTCCTGCATAGGGCCACATACATCTACATGAATTAAGTTTCCAGGTTGAGTAGAAGCATATTGTTCTCTTTATCCAAAACTCAGTCTATGTTGTTTGCCATAAATGCATGCCTCGCAAGGTTCATTGTCCATGACTGCATCTATTCCTTGTTCTTTAAGCCATTTTTGAACATGCCTTTTATTTTGATGTCCAAATCTTTCATGCCATAGTTGTAGCATATTGACATTTTGGGTTTTGGCTAAATTGACTTCTGCAGCATTTTCAGGTTTGATACTTGTTATTAACATACCATACAAGCCTCCTGGTAGTCTTTTCCCTTCTACAATAACTTCTCCAGTTGTTGTCTTAAAAGTTTACAACCTTTTTTATCCATTTTCATTTCAAACCCTTTATCCAATGTGGACTGTAATGACATCACATTACGACTGAAATTGGGAACATACCATACATCAGTTAGGTAGTGAGTTTGCCATTTACCTTTTACACAAGTTTCAATTGTTATAGTTCCACTTCCATAAGCTATCAATTTTTCATTACTTCCAACTTTAACAGTCTGTTGGGTAGGAAAATCCTTATAAGAAGTATAAAAACTTGCATTTCTTGTAATGTGGTTAGTAGCTCCTGAGTCACCAATCCAAATGTCTTCATCTTGTTCATTGAATCTTTCACTGATTAAACTTTCACTTAATTTTGAATTAAGTTTTAATTTAGTTTCATCCTTTTCTTTTTCCTTTAGTTTCTTTTGTTTTGCATACCTACAATCTTTGGCCAAGTGTCCTTTTCTATGACAAAAGTAACATTCTCTTGTTTCTCTTGTTTTCCGAAATTTTTCATTACTTTTGGTAACTTTTCCTTTCATATTTGGCTTATTTTCATATGCATTTGCCATTAGTGCTGTCGAACTTGATGCGCTGCATTCATCTCGCTGTTGAATTCTTATTTCGAGTAACCGAAGCCTTTGTGTGAGATTGTCTACAGAACGTTCTTCTTTAGACACTGATTCCCAAACACTTTTAAAATCAAAATATTCATCAGGCAAGGTGTTTATGATTCTGCACATCAGCATGGATTCTGGCAATTTCAAATTTTCTTGTTTAGAAAGTTCATTTTGCATATCATTCCATAAACTTTCTAGTTTTGAAATGTGCTTTGAAATATCATCTGTAGGATTCTTCTTAAAATTAAAGAATTGATTATAGAGCATGTCTAATCTTTGACCAGAGCTTTGCTCATAGACACTTAACAATTTGTCCCACATATCTTTAGCACTTGAGCAGGGAATGATTAGTTGACTCACATCAGGCATCACGCTTGTTGTAAATAACAATTGGGATATTGCATCTTCACTTTCCCATTTTACATATGCCTCTTTTTCTTCATTTGTTTCTTGTTTTATTGGCTTTCTATATGTTCCATCAACAACGCCTATTACTTTGTTTATTGTTAAAAGCAATTTTATATTTTTCTTATATTCTGGCCAGTTTATTAATCCTTCCAATTTGGGAATATTCATACCCATTTTAATATTATCCATTCCAGCCATTACTAATATAAATTTTAACGTAATAAACAAAATAGAATTCATTTTAGGCTTACCGTTGCTTCGTTTTATTTATATTTCGCAGTGAATGCGTGGTTGGGTCCATAACCTGTTGTGTTTTAACTTTAAAAGCACACAAAAAATATAATAACTTGAATTTGTTTATTCAAGTATCAAAAACAAGGCTTTACATATAGAACAAATAATAATTAAGAAGATGAAAGAAACATTTTAGGAAAAAAAAGGCAAAAACAAACAAAAGTACTGGTCAAAAAGAAACATTTAAAATCACAGATTAATATCTTCAACAATATATATTTAAAATATAGAAATATTTGAATTTTAGATTATATAATATTTATATAGGTCCAGTAGAACTTGGATAATTGTATCGTCTTTAATTCAAATATTTATCTTGGTCCCTTCGAATTTTAAGCTTTTTATTCAAAACATTTTTAATTCCAATTTTTGGATAATTCTAATTTTTTTCGTCCTTTGGATTTCGAATTAAACAAGTTCGACTGTTATCAAAATTCGAAACTATTTTAAAGGCGTAAGATTCTTTTTGAAATTAAACAATTTCTACTGCCCTTACTGCAATGGAAAAATTAAAGGGAGTAATGGCAGTAGAAATTGTTTAATTTCAAAAAGAATCTTACGCCTTTAAAATAGTTTCGAATTTTGATAACAGATGGCGCGCTAGTGCATCATATTATAAAAGTTCGACTGTATATATTTATTAATTTTTTAGAATGTGCATTTGTAATTCTTAAGGTTTTAACATAATGAAAAATAATTTTCTCATATCCGTGTAGATGGGTGTGTCCTCCATAAATTACTGATTATATTTTAATGAAATATAACACACTTTTTGATTATTTTAAATTATACTTACATATATATAATACTCTCTTTATATTCGATTCATTATATATGTTAATTGAAAAAAATAAATTTGCATATCCTTATAGCAGTTGCGTGCACCACGCGTTGTTTGAATATGTTATAGAAGTTATAATTAATATAATTTGGAGAGGTAGAACAATAATATGAGTCAAACATTATATAGATTTTTTATAAATGTAACCCTCGTGTAAATAATTTTTTTTTTCAAGTTTAGAAAGTGAAATATATAAATATATTTATACTAGCCGAATGACCCGGGCAACGCCCGTGTTTTACCCGATTGAATGTTTTGATTCAAATACTATTTGTTACAATTATAAATTGGGGTCATGTGGCCTAGTGGTCATGGCATCTGCCCGGTAAGCGGAAGGTCGTGGGTTCGATTCCCATCCCTTGACACTTTTTTTATTTTATCCATTCTGACCAAAATCTATCCGTGAACTTCACACAGACAGAATAAGGCAATTATATAAGTAGATATTTGTAATATGATACACTAGCGCGCCATCTGTTATCAAAATTCGAAACTATTTTAAACGCGTAAGATTCTTTTTGAAATTAAATAATTTCTACTGCCCTTACTGACAGTAAACTTAAACTGGCGAAACCTCTGGAAGGGTTCACCACTGATGAGCCAGGCCCTCCTATTATTTTTTTTTCCATTGCAGTAAGGGCAGTATAAATTGTTTAAATTCAAAAAGAATCTTACGTGTTTAAAATAGTTTCGAATTTTGATATATATTTGTGAAAAAATAGCACAAATGTTATATTGTACTGGGATAAAGTGCATAAATTATGAAAAAGGGCATCTCCTTACCGTGCAACTGAAAGTTTCTGATGGCTGATCAACGAGAATAGTTTATATTTATTCCGATAGATGGCGCAAACCATCATTAACTTTCAGTTGCACGATAAGGAGATGCCTTTTTCATAATATATATTTTTGTTACCAATTTTCCTTCTTCATAGCGAAATATAAGGATGATTGAAAAGGAGCGTCTTATAAGAACTTTATTCGCAAGCTTTCGGACGCATGCGTTTTTTCTTCAAGCTCATTGTAAAGCCTGTAGAAGGACATCCGAAAGCTTGCGAGTAAATTTTTTTATAAGACATTCCTCTTCAATCATCCTTATATTTTGCTATTTTTATTCGAAGATTTCTATTTGTCGATTTTCCTTCTTCTTCCTTGAATAATTCATTGATGGTGTATTTAGAGAAATGGTAGAGAATTCCATCTTCCATTATTGTGATAGATAAAAAGGGATTCTTGAAAATAAAAAAACATATACAGTCAAACCTGTCTATAGTCCCCACTCTAAATAGCGCCTCCCTCTCTATAGGGCAGTAGAAGTTTGTATTATGTATAAAAGAAACATTCGTGCTTTTAAATCCTTTCATTTTATATGTATAGATGGCGCGCTATTGCTTTGTGTTAATTTATGCCTAACTGGCCTTGTCTTTATTGTTTGCAGAAGAGCATTGCTCGATGCAAATATTTGAATGTAATTCTACTGTCCTATAAGCTTATGTCCATAGTTTTCTTGAAAACCAATTCTGAGATTCCATCCTTCAGTGCTGCGTATATAAGCAGAATCGTCCAACACAGTATTAGAGCTCTGAGAAGCGGTCTGGTGGATTAAATTGGCGAAACCGCTGGGAGGGTTCACCACTAATGAGCCAAGCCCTCCCAATATATTTTTTCATCGCAGTAAGGGCAGTAGAAGTTTGCATTATGTATAAAAGAAACATTCGTGCTTTTAAATTCTTCCATTTTATATATAAATACGTAGTACGACGCGATTTATATTAAAAGTGACCTGTCTATAGCACCACCTATCTATAGTACCCTTTTTCGGTTAGTTATAAGAGGGGGCGGTTAGTTATAAGAGGGTTTAACTATATAGTTTTTTTTTTATTCAGCTTTAATTTAGAAAGCAAGATTGGTTTGAAACATTGTAAATGTGTAGGTTAAGTCATGATAGAATACTATCGTAAAGTTTTTTTTTTTTTTTATCTTTTAAAATTTTGTCTGATATCTTTGCCTCAACATGCTCATCACCCTTACTTATCAACAGAGTCAAATAAGACTTAAAAATAGGGGAAACATCTTTTTTACTGAATAGTTTCAAGATTTGAACAATTAGATCCACTCATGGACAAAACTTAAGGAAGTTGTGCCTTTTAGAATGTATATTGGGATTCAGACAATAACTCTGAAAGATATTACAGTGACCTTTATTGAAGACACACGAGATAACCAAATACACTCATGGACAAAACTTAAGGAAGTTGTACCTTTTAGCATGTATATTGGGATTCAGACAATAACTCTGAAAGATATTACAGTGACCTTTATTGAAGACACACGAGATAACCAAATACACTCATGGACAAAACTTAAGGAAGTTGTACCTTTTAGCATGTATATTGGGATTCAGACAATAACTCTGAAAGATATTACAGTGACCTTTATTGAAGACACACGAGATAACTAAATACACTCATGGACAAAACTTAAGGAAGTTGTACCTTTTAGCATGTATATTGGGATTCAGACAATAACTCTAAAAGATATTACAGTGACCTTTATTGAAGACACACGAGATAACCAAATACAACTCATGGACAAAACTTAAGGAAGTTGTACCTTTTAGCAGGTATATCGGGATTCAGACAATAACTCTGAAAGATATTACAGTGACCTTTATTGAAGACACACGAGATAACTAAATACACTCATGGACAAAACTTAAGGAAGTTGTACCTTTTAGCATGTATATCGGGATTCAGACAATAACTCTGAAAGATATTACAGTGACCTTTATTGAAGACACACGAGATAACTAAATACACTCATGGACAAAACTTAAGGAAGTTGTACCTTTTAGCATGTATATTGGGATTCAGACAATAACTCTGAAAGATATTACAGTGACCTTTATTGAAGACACACGAGATAACTAAATACACTCATGGACAAAACTTAAGGAAGTTGTACCTTTTAGCATGTATATTGGGATTCAGACAATAACTCTGAAAGATATTACAGTGACCTTTATTGAAGACACACAAGATCACCAAATACAACTCATGGACAAAACTTAAGGAAGTTGTACCTTTTAGCAGGTATATCGGGATTCAGACAATAACTCTGAAAGATATTACAGTGACCTTTATTGAAGACACACGAGATAACTAAATACACTCATGGACAAAACTTAAGGAAGTTGTACCTTTTAGCATGTATATTGGGATTCAGACAATAACTCTGAAAGATATTTCAGTGACCTTTATTGAAGAGACGCGAGATAACTAAATACACTCATGGACAAAACTTAAGGAAGTTGTACCTTTTAGCATGTATATCGGGATTCAGACAATAACTCTGAAAGATATTACAGTGACCTTTATTGAAGACACACGAGATAACCAAATACACTCATGGACAAAACTTATGGAAGTTGTACCCTTTATCATGTATATCGGGATTCAGACAATAAATCTGAAAGATATTACAATGACCTTTATTGAAGACAGATGAGATAACCAAATACACTCATGGACAAAACTTAAAGAAGTTGTACCTTTTAGAATGTATATCGGGATTCAGACAATAACTCTGAAAGATATTACAGTGACCTTTATTGAAGACACACGAGATAACCAAATACACTCATGGACAAAACTTAAGGAAGTTGTGCCTTTTAGAATGTATATCGGGATTCAGACAATAACTCTGAAAGATATTACAGTGACCTTTATTGAAGATACACGAGATAACCAAATACATTCATGGACAAAACTTAAGGAAGTTGTACCTTTTAGAATGTATATCGGGATTCAGACAATAAACCTGAAATATATTACAGTGACCTTTATTGAAGACACACGAGATAACCAAATACACTCATGGATAAAACTAAAGGAAGTTGTACCTTTTAGAATGTATATCAGGATTCAGACAATAACTCTGAAAGATATTACAGTGACCTTTATTGAAGACACACGAGATAACCAAATACACCCATGGACAAAACATAAGAAAGTTGTACCTTTTAGCATGTATATCAGGATTCAGACAATAACTCTGAAAGATATTACAGTGACCTTTATTGAAGATACAAGAGATAACCAAATACATTCATGGACAAAACATAAGGAAGTTGTACCTTTTAGCATGTATATCGGGATTCATGCAATAAAACTGAAAGATATTACAGTGACCTTTATTGAAGACACACGAGATAACCAAATATGAACAAAATTAATCTCCTTCAAAAAAATAAAAAAAATAAAAACAGACGACCAGCGACATCAAAGATTTTCCACTTCTTAAGTTTTGTCAATTAGTGTATCTACCTATTATTTATTTGATTACAACAGTGAGTGAAATTAACCAAACGAGGCTCTGGTACATTTCTAAGTGCAATAGACGAACTACGTATATAGACATGTGATATACTTACAGTAAAACAGTCGCTTACTACCCCATCATGATTATCATGACAAAATTGGGAAAAGTGCCCCACAGACACTACTATTGATTATATATAAGATACTGATATATATAGAGATAGAGAAATAAATCAATAATTATTTTAAAAGAAGTGGTCACAAAGTGCTTCAAATTGTATTATCTAACCTAATTGTAATATCGATATAAAATTGCAGTATCACATTGTGGATAAAAGGAATCACAGAGTAAAAGAAAGAAAAAATCGAAGTTTGACTTCTGTCTTCCACTCAGGGATATATGGTAAAGTTTTGGCCCTAGGGGAGAGGATTGATTTCCAAAGTTGGGTTTTCTCCTTTGAAAAGGAGCGCTCAAATGTTCACAGATAAACCATTTATATGAAGAAATCGTTTTCGGGATTCAATATTTAGGAACTTTTTTTTCCTCTTATTTCTTGGTTGGTTCTGAAAAAAAAAAAGTCGATTTTCTTTTCTTTTTTTTTTTTACTTCAGGGGGTAAGTGGAGAAAACTTGAGCGGAAATCCTGATTGCAGAAGATTACTCGCTGATATCCCTGTTACATATTTACGGTATATTTAACTTGAATAAAAGGTAGATACACACCTGTAGATATTCCCTATTCCATTAGTATATCAAATATATTTCACAAAAAAAAATTGAAGTAACAGATAGATCTTATCATGTATCTTAAAATGTAAAGTTAATATTTAGTAATATAGTATTCAATTGAATGAAGCAAACTGATCTTTTTGAATAAAAAATATTTGCATAATATAAATTCATGTCAATAGTGTGTAGTATATTGTGCAATTAAGCAATCCCAATTACATAATAATAATCGGTATTTATTTATATTCCCCCAATCGCCGAATGCCGTGGTCCATTTGGATGAGGAAAGCGAACACTAAAACGCGGCTGATTCCACACTCGCCTTTTCAGTGATACGCTAACCTATGTACGGTGTGGCCATTGGACATGTGTCGGACCTGGAGGCTGTTGTTGGGTTCTGTGCTGTCTGGAGTATAGGAGCTCCATCTATTATTTCTTCCTGTGGTGATTCTGTATAAGACCGCTGGTCTTAATAAAGCTGTATGCGTGTGTGTATTTACATTCCAAATTAATTTTATTATTTATGTCGTCTCTCAGTTTCCTGGTGTCGAGTCACCTTGTCCTGGCAACATGGCGAGTTGGTGGAGTAGAGGTGGCCTCAGATAGTTGTTGGAGCTCCTGTTGTCGGGAATTGATATCTCCTTTATTTTGTACAATATCTTGTAGAGTTGGATTAGTTGGCTTTTTTATTTGAACAGTCCAAATTACAAGAGAGTTTTAGCATTATCTAACATGAGAGATATCATGGTTGATCTCTTCTTCTTCTTTATTATCTCCATTCAATCATATTAAGGTATCAAGTTTGTAAAGCTTGAGACTTTTGATGGTGTCTGCCGGAGAAGAGTAGAGCTCATCAATGGATTAGGGTTGATGGTGATAGAATGATGATAGAATACAGAGTTGTTGATAGAATGATATACAGAGTTCATTTTACAGTTAATTTTAAATTATACTTCATCAATTCGCCATGTGTAAATAGAGAGGACAAAGTGACTTTAAAGTAACATCTGTAAACTGAGATAAATAAACAAATTTGGATTGTAAATAAATGCCGATTATATTATTATATGATTGGGATTGCTGAATTGTACAATATACTACACCAATGACATTAATTTATATATGCAAATATCACGAAGAGGGTAGTTAGCGACTGCTTTTACTGTAAATGCATCCCAATGTATAAAGCAGTTCGACTTTTGCACTTACAATTGTACCAAAGTTTACATTATTGGTTACTTATACACACTGGGATTAGTTCTTTGCAAGAATTGGGAGCTATTAAAGCATATTTTATTTTTTATAAAAAGTTTACAAAGCAGGATTCGATATCGGGTCATGTTTATCAAAAATCGATAGTGTGTAGCAATGCTCCATCAACTTCCTGCTATGTAATTACATATTTCCATCTTTATTTACACATAGCGTGCTAATACTTTCTTCTTTTTTTTATTTAAGTAGAAGATTTGTGACACCATTCGAGACAATTAAGACATGGAATATTAGTGTGTGGTGTACGTATTTTACACTTAAACTTCCCAGCTGATCAGAAATGCATAAGATATTTGAAGGAATACATTCTACAATTATCTACATAACTGCTTTCATTAATCTACATAACTACTTCACATTCACTATTTACATATCTAGATATACAAAACTCCACCTTTGCCGGTCCCAAGCCCGGATGAAAAAGGAGGAGGGGGAGCAGTAACAAGCTCACTAAAATACCTGGGTTCAGCTGGCCCGGCTGATAGTACCTTGTAAGGGCTCCTAATCCAGGGATACAGGATGAGCAGCGTTTGTACTCCATGTTAGGAGCGGCTGCACATGGCGTCTGTTCCTCATGTCAGAGGCGGCCATTTCTTTTGGAGCTAAGTCAGTCTGCCACTGAGTAGTGCTCCCAGTCTTAATTAGACAAAGGCAGACGCAATCTACTTCACCCAGTGTGGAGATAAGAAAGAAGAAGAAGACATATCTACATTTGGAATTCAATCTTCATTGATCGCGGTGATTTTTTTGTAAGACGTGAAAGATCTATAGCTTATTCTATAAATTATTTTTTCTTAACTCTTAAAAACAATCCTTTAATGAATTAATCATTATTTACAATGTTTTTCTCTATAAAAAGAAATGAATAAGAGATATATATAACTGTTTTTTTTTGGGGTTCTGACGAGGATCAAAGATTTTTTATCGAAAAACGTCGAGAGAATAAAAACACATTTACTGGTTGTAGTGTCTCTTAAATCTATTAACAAAATAATTTAACAAAAAAAATAGAAAAGATCAAATATACGAAATAAACTCAGAGAAAAATGACAAAAACTATAACAAGACGCAGAACGAGACACTATGAAGGAATGACAATACATACAGATGGCAAAAGAACCTATAGGACATGTAACAAATGTTCTGGTGTGGAACTAACACCTACCCACATATTCTCGTGTCCAGCAATGGCCGCAGCCTTGCAGAAAATTCACATAGACCCAGAACAGCAGCTTTACACACTAAAGAAAGAGGACATTGCTGTGATAGAGATGTATGGGGACATCTGAGGCTCTTCATTGGACACAACGACAACAGAAAATTGACATGGACCCAGAACAACAGCTTTACACACCCAAGATAGTGGACATTGCTCCTGCTGTGATAGAGATGCATAGAGACATCTGAGGCTCTTCATTGGACACGACAACAACAACAGAGAATTGACATGGACCCAGAACAGCAGCTTTACACACCCAAGATAGAGAACATTGCTGTGATAGAGATGTACGGAGATATCTGAGGCTCTTCATTGGACACGGCAACAACAACAGAGAATTGACATGGACCCAGAACAGCAGCTTTACACACCCAAGATAGAGAACATTGCTGTGATAGAGATGTACGGAGATATCTGAGGCTCTTCATTGGACACGGCAACAACAACAGAAAATTGACATGGATCCAGAACAACAGCTTTACACACATAAGATAGTGGACATTGCGAATGCTGTGATAGAGATGCATAGAGACATCTGAGGCTCTTCATTGGATACGACAACAACAACTAAATAATAGGGAATAAACACCTGAATATAAAATATATTATTACGAATATAAAATAAAAGTTGTAAAAAAAATATAACAAAAATATCGTTAAAACCTTGCGAAATAAAAAAAAACAACAAAGAAAATTTTGTCAAGCAAACTAATAAACGCTAAACATAAAAAAATTTAGTGCTAGCTAAGATAATTAGAAAAGTTAACTTTATAGGATAGTTAGAAAATTTCGAAGCACCTTGGTGGTGCAAAGTTTTTATTAATTTTGTTTTCCTTAAAAAATAATTTGCTACTTATGCTTAAAGGGGAGAGATTGGGGAGAAAAATCGTTAATATATTAGCGAAGACAAGTTTTCCTCTCTGAAATATTGAAAATTTTGACAAAGGCAGAATTTTTTTAACTACAAAAGTGAAAAACTGAAAATATTGTGGCGAAGAAATAATTTATTATTTAATTTAATAATTCAATGGAAATATTCAACAGATTATATAAATATATATTACTCTGTTTATGTAAAATCATCCTAAAAATATATCTTTACTTGCTTACTCAATATTCTCTAGCTGTAGATAGTATGTTGATAATTGTCCACTAGTCGTACTGACGTCATCAATAAATACTTTCACATCCCCAGATGTAAAAAGACTTAATTTTCTACGCTACAATATTATTAAGAATATTATAATTAATGATTAAATTGAGAGATATTGAGAGACTTAACTGATTTATGATAACCTCTAATGAGAGACTTCCTCCAATAAGAGACCACCTTTTTTATCAGAAATGATTTGAATTACATAGAGAGATTACCAAGCCATATCTGCTCCCGTCATGCCACATTTGAATGAGTGAATTACAGAAAGAGAATACCATTATTTATTATCAAATCAGACACGATATTCCCACAAGGAATGCTTACGCCAAGAAACAACATTAATATACTATATTACAACAACAACAACAACAACAATAGCCTTTATTGGGCACACGTGCCATACAGGATTCTCTCTGTAGGACAAAATAAATAAATAAATAACAAATTAGCATCATAGTTATATACAAATATTGGGTATTGACCTCGACCAATTATCGAGTTGGATCCGGTGTCTGTGCTAAATATTTTGATTGAGCTGATTTCCAGTATTTATAAAAAGCGAATGCAAAAGGTCTGGATGATACTATATTACATAAACAATTGAATAATTACAAGGTTTGAGTAGAAGTTTAGGAAAGGACATTAAAATCATTAATAGACTAACCCCTTAATAGAATGTTCAAATTTATAAGCTTCCAAAATTTGCCATATTCTTGATCCGATTCTATATCAAATTCGCTATATACAGGGTGATCCAAAAGTCCCGCACAACTTTAAAAATTAATAACTCCGCGAATATTTGCGCTAGAGCAATGCGGTAAACACCATTGTGTTCAGGATGCAATGGGATTTTTTATGGCAAATAATGAAAAATTCGAAATTGATTTTAGTTACAACTTTATTCGCTAGATGGCGCTCTACCAGAATCGGCGATTCAGCGGCCAAATTGTTTGATAAATTGAAAAATATAACTGAACGACACGTGTTTTTCCTATTTGAATACCAGGAAAGAACCCTAATAATATCAAATGATAAATTAATAAAACACCATTTCGCCAAAAGTTAGAATAAATGGTTAACAATTTTTAAATACAATCTGAGATATGTAAAATAGGTATATGCAAATTAAAACATGTAGCAAAAAAAAAAAAGATATTTTAGATACGGTTTGTTTTCGAGAGAAGATAATAAATTTCTAATATTTTTAATTCAACTCTCTCTCAGTATCGATTATATTTATTTTAATTCATTTGAAAAATATGTATCTATCCCTGATAATTTATTTTACTCTGGAATGCCGTTGTTGTTGTTGTCGTGTCCAATAAAGAGCCTCAGATGTCTCCATGCATCTCCATCACAGCAACAGCAATATCCACTATATTGGGTGTGTAAAGCTGCTGCTCTGGGTCTGTGTCAATTTTCTGCAAGGCTGCGGCCATTTCTGGGTATGAGAATATGTGGGTAGGTGTTAGTTCCACTAAGGACAGTTGTTGCATGTCCTATAGGTTCTTGTGCCATCTGGATGTATTGTTATTCCTTTATAGTGTTTTGTTCTGAGTCTTGTTATAGTTTTTGTCATTTTTCTCTCAGAGTTTATTTCGCATTTTGATCTTTTCTTATTTTTTGTTTAATTATCTTGTATTTTGACAAAGCATCAACGTCAAATAATGACATTTGTTCTTTCCTTTGGCCCAACTTTCTGGCTTCCTTAGCCAATTCAAATGCCATTTCATTACCCCCGATCCCAACATGGGCAGGAATCCTTTGTAGAATGCAGTTCTTCTCCAATGGTTCCAGTTGGGTAAGTAACGAGTGTATTTTCTGTGTGATTTTAGTATTGCCCTTCTGAATTGCTTCTAGAGCGGATATTGAGTCGCTGTATATTAAAATTCCTTCTGCTTGATGCAGGGATGGTTGGTTAAGGCTTACATCAAGGGCTTTCCAGATAGGTGTCAGTTCACAAGTGAAGTTTGACGAAATCTGTCCTGCTCCTTCTTTGATTTTGATGTGTGTTCCATCTTGCAGTATTATGTTAATTCCGGCCCCTCCATTACTCAGGCTAAGGTCTGAAGATCCATATGTATATGCTGTTAAAGGGGGTGACCTAGCATTTTTAATCAAGGATTTGTACTATGAGGACATAGCTGTTAACACATCAGACCTCGAAGCCCAAGCTATCAAAGTCTACCTCAATCAAAACAAAGCCATCAACATATACAATATGTATCACCCTACAAACAATAAACTTATTGATGATGAAAAAATGGCTCAATTTCTTACAGACAACACTATTATTGTAGGTGACCTTAATGCCAAAAATCAACTATGGGGATGTTCCACGCCAAACCCAAGAGGCAAAATACTATCAAACATATTTAACGACAATGCCTTCATGTGCTTAAATGATGGGAATCCTACCCATCATTCCTACAGCTATAATACTGCACAAGCACTTGATATAGGTTTTTACTATCCTGACATTTTCCACAAATGCAAATGGCAAATATTAAAAAGTATTGGAAGTGATCATTTGCCTAATTTGATTGAAATTAGCACCAAGACCAAAACCAGCTCAATTAAAAAAAATTCTGGAACTTCAAAAAGGCTATATGGATATCTTTCAAAAACACCATTATTAAAGCAGCCAAAGTTTCAATACCAAGAGGTAATATTAAGAATTGGATTCCAAATTATACACACTAGGCAAAAAATATTCAAACACTTATAACTAAAAAAAATGAACTACGGAAAAGTGCACCCAAAACCAAACAAATTGTAGAACTGAACTGAACATTGTGAATGCAAAAATAAAAATATTATACGTAAATGTCAAAAGGGAAAAATGAAAACAAACTTGTGAAAACCTGAAACCAAGAAACCCAAATACAAAACTTTGGCATTTGGCAAAACAAATTGAAAGATCCCAGTCACAAATTGAAAAAAAAATGATTAAGAATACAGTTGGACACCAGCAACTAATGACAAAAATGCTGCCAATCTTTTAGGTAATTCATATCAAAAAGGTAGTAAAATCAAATTTGAAATAAAAGTTGAGAAAGTTGAAAAAAAGGCCCGAAAGATTATTCATGACTGTAAAAATGTCACCAGCACATAATATTTTTCCATGAAAAAATTCAATATGAAAGAGCTAGCTTATGCATTAGAAAACACTGACCTAAACAAGACTCCAGGGCCAGATGGAATCCATAGCCAAATGATATCAAACTTGGGCAAAATTGGCAAAGAAAGACTTCTTAATATTTTCAATAACTCCTGGAAAACTGGATAATTGCCTCAAGACTAAAAACTGCAACAATAATTCCCATTAAAAAACTTGACAAATCTGCTGATGACCCAAAAAACTACCGACCTATCTCCCACAAGTATTTGCTGCAAATTAATGGAAAAAATTATACTCAGACGACTCACCTACCACCTCAATACAAGAAATCTCTTACCAGAAGAGCAATATGGAATTAGGAAAGGACATGGGACAATAGACCAACTCTAATTTTTCACACAAAAGGTAAAAAATGCACAAAACAGAAAACCAACTAACCACACCATAGCTTCTTTTTTAGACCTTACACAAGCTTTTGATAAAGTATGGAAAAACAAGTTAATTACAAAATTATACAAACATTTCAAAATTGATGGAAAAGCTATCACTTGGATAAATGATTTCCTTAAAAATAGATACATCAGGGTCAAATATAATGGCACTCTATCTAAAACCTTCAAATTGTTAAAGGATTACCACAAGGATCAGTCCTTAGCCCAAATCTCTTCACCCTATTTATTGCAGGCAAAGAAGAAAAAAATTCACATAAAACCAATATTGGACTTTTCGCTGATGACATTATTCTATGGAGCAGCAGCACTAACTGGAAAAAAGCTGAAAGGGATTCGAACAAGACTCTTCTCCATCCAGAAAAATTTGCTAATTAACATAAATTTGAATTTAACCCCCGATTGGCTCGACACAGGAGAGATAGAGGTTCCTAAAAATAGTACCCCCCCCGTTGAGAGCAGGACAAGCCTTCACAAGGCCTCCCTGCCTCTCGCCACCATCTCCTCCGCCTGGTATTGCCAACCCATCTTGTCATCAATGACTACCCCCAGGATGGTCATCCTATTGACCAACGCTACCCTCCGTTTTCCATCCGGATAGCCGGCTTGTGTTCCCATTTGATCCCTTTCCTTTTAGTTCTTATCTCCCTAGATTTAAAGCTGAGGGCTTTAGTTTTGGAGACATTGAACTTAAGGCCAGAGTCATGGGCCTAGTTCGAGAGGATTTGGAATGAAGTTTCAACACACTTCTCAGCCTTCGCTCTCGAAGCAGCCTCAATGATGAGGAACTGGTTGTCAGCATAGAGAACCAGCCTGGCTCCTTCAGGTAGCTCCTCTTGGAAAACGGTGTTTACCAGGAGATTCCACAGAATAGGTCCGCAGCAAGAGCCCAGGGGGCAACCCTTAACACAGTTTCTTTCCAACTTCAGCCCACCAAAACTGAGGCTAATCCGTCTATCCCTCAGGAAGTCACGAACCAAGCTGCACAAATTATCAGGACAACCCATGTCCATCAAATATCTCATCAGCTTGTTCCAGCTCATGGAGTTGAACGCGCCATCAATGTCCAGGGCCACGAGAATAACCCAAGCACCTTTATTTAAGCCCATCTCAACCCCCTCTAACACCTCGTTTAGAGCTGTGGTTGTGGATTTTCCTTCCCTAAAACCATGTTGGAAAGAGGAAAGGATCTCATTACTCTCTAGCCAGTGCTTCAGTCGCTGAGCTAGTAGGCTATCCAGAACCTTACCTAGACACGCTAGTAAGGAAAGCGGACGATAATCATTAGGAGAATTACCCTTTCTACCAGACTTTTCTAGAAGCACTACTCGGGCAACCTTCCATGCCTCAGGAAAAGTACCAGTGTCCAGGCACCTATTGAATAACCTGGCAAGAAGCGATAGGTGCATCCTCACCAGGGCTTTCACGACCGTGTTATCGATCCCGTCGGGACCAGGAGATTTCCTGTTCCCGAACTTGAAAGCCGCCAGTTTCACCTCATTCTCAGAAAAGAACGGATCCACCAAACCACAAGTGGTCAGAGAGATCTTGTCCTCTGGTTCTCGTTTCCGAAGTTCCGATCCAAGATGAGGTCCAGGGTCTCCTTCAGGTCCTGAGTCTTGAACCCTTCTTCCCCTTCAAGTAGCCTCAAGTTAGCGGATCACCTTATCTTCCCAGAGACAGCCCTGTAAGGGAGACCGCATGGATTAATCTCCAGTACGGTTCTGCACTGCTCCCTCCAGTGTTTCCTCTTCGCCCTTTTGGTGTGTCTCTTGTACCCTGCTAGGACTTTCTGGAAAGCTATTCTTCTCCTAACTCTCTCTTCTCCCGTACTATTCTGGAATAGCTTCCTCATGGCCCTGACTCTCTTCCTCTCGATCTTCAGCTCCTCGGTCCACCAAGGCTGTTTAAACTTTTTAAATGCGGTGACCTTTCCAGATCCAGGCCCCAAGGTTTTGCACATTGGTTATATCCTGGTGGAGCTCATTGACCATGCTATTAATAGAAATTCTGTCAACTGCTCCAGCCAATCTATTCCCAAGTGTGCAAGCAAACCGGCGTCTGAATCTTTCAAGGTTAAGCCCCCTGATGCTGTACCGAAGAACTCTCTCCACTGATGGCGGTTCCACTTCACAACTGGTCTCAAACCTGATGAGTATGTGGTCGCTTACGTCTGTGGGGTCCGTTTCCCACCTCAAACGCCGCATCCTGCTCGTTCTTGCCAGGGAGAAGCCTATGATGTTTTCACCGTTTTCCGTGGCAAACGTCGATTCACCATAGACGTTCGAAATCTCCAGACTCTGACCAATAACAAGATCGACCACGCCTTTCCTTTAGAATTTTCTTTCCTGTCCCCAAACAGCTGGGTGCGCGCGTTAAAATCTCCGCCAATCACGATCTCATGCCCTTCCCTCCTAACCAAAAAATCATTTAGGAAGTCCAGCTTACCACTTGCACACTTGGGAATAGATTGGCTGGAGCAGCTTTCATGGTGGCCTCCTTTAGGCCTGAAATGACCCAATTCGACGTTTGCCACGGAAAACGGTAAAAACATCATAGGCTTCTCCCTGGCGTTTGAGGTGGGAAACGGACCCCACGGACGTAAGCGACCACATACTCATCAGGTTTGAGACCAGTTGTGAAGTGGAACCGCCATCAGTGGAGAGAGTTCTTCGGTACAGCATCAGGGGGCTTAACCTTGAAAGATTCAGACGCCGGTTTGCTTGCACACTTGGGAATAGATTGGCTGGAGCAGCTTTCATGGTGGCCTCCTTTAGGCCTGAAATGACCCAATTCGTTGCGTAGGGCCTTCTTGTACTCTTTGGATAAAATCTCATGTATCCTTCCAAGAAGTCCCCACACCTCGAATTTTGGAGCACCACCATTTCTTTAGCGTCTCCTCTTTGATGTTAGAGTTGACACCCAAGAGAATCAGCTCCCTTCTGGCCCTCTTGAGGCCTCCTAGCCTCAGTGCAGGCTCCCTCTCTATAGCCTCCACGGCCAGTTTCTTGTCATCGGGGGTCTTCAATATGAGAGCCACAGCTCCCCCACCCCGAATCATTTTGAGGTCATAGCAGTGCCTAGGAATGCTACCAGCGATGTTTTTCAGCACCGCGAGCATTAACCCGGACCCCGCATCCTCACTCCACTCAACTACCAGGGTCAGATCCTCCTTCCATCTAGGGGGGGGGGGGGGGGGCTTGACCTTTGGGGGTTCTGGCTTGGTAGTCTTGGCCGCCTTGGGGGATCCTTAACCTCTTTAGCCCTGATCTTCTTCGGGGGAGGAGGTTCTTTCACCTCCTCTGTAGGCGTCGCTCTCGGTGGGTCCTCTTTTGATCCGGCTGTCACCTCAGTCCTACCCTCTTCCTCTTTTGCTGAAGGCTTCTTAACCCTTTTCTTCTTCTTTTTCTTCTTTTCCACCATCTCGCTGTTCCTAGTGTGAAAAGGTTGTTTTGGGGGAGATGGCGGAACATCTTTCTCGTCTCTAGTTGGTATTTGGACCGAGGCTCCCTCTACCTTGCCCTTGTGGGCTCCTCCGTCTTCTCGTTTCGAGGCGTCTCTCGTTTAGGGAGAACTGGGGAAGCGTCATTGGGAGTACATACCTCGAATTCAGCTAGTTTCAGCTACTCTAAAAGAGCCGCTGCCACTCCTCTCTCTATGCCATACTGCAGGGTGGTCGGACTGAGAATCTTTTCCTCCAGGTTCCGCTTCTCCACCCGCAGGAGCTCGAGCTCTTCAAGAGCCGACCTATGTTTCTTGAGAAGCTTATCGAAGCATTGCTCGAGGATGTTCGGGTGAACATTTCCAATCTTCCTCCCTCGACGAATGGTGTCTAGGGAGTCCTGGAACGCCTCGGAAAGCTCCTTAAGCTTCGTGCACCCCTTCTGGGGTGTCAATGCCTTATTTAGAAACTCATTCATTTCATTCGGGTCATTGAGGTACCCTGCCTTGGTGACATCCATCGCAGCCCCCGACTCCTGGACTATTGAGCCGATTCTCGTTTCAGACGAAGGGTCAAACAACAGGAAAGGATTCACAGAGATCTCCATGTTGATGATCCTGTTGAGGCGGATATCAGGGGAGGGGGGGGTGGACGATCCTTCCTATCCTCTCGCTCTGGGTATCCAGAGCTAGCTGTGCGGAAGGCGCCTGAGCTCAAATTCTCAGGCGGCCGCGTCGCTTTTCGAGGACTCAAGTGGGCACCCTGCCTATCCTCTCTCGAGTCGTGTCGACTCTCGCTGTGTGGAGGCTGCCTGCTTCCATAGGGGACTTCCATGGGCCTTTAGTGGGCGCGGCAGGGGAATTATTAGAAATATCCAACGAGGTATTATTGGGCATACGCTCGGAGCCCGAAGGAATTTGAGAGTCCTCGGGCTTACCCTTGTCTTCAGGGTTTTTTCAAGAGGGATGCATGAGAAGTTATTAGACCCAATACGTCGAGCTGGCCTATCAGCTCTGTCTAGGTCGTTCACTCCACGGCAAGAGGGATCTGCCTCCCACCCGTTCTCAGGCACTACCTGAGCCTCATTGGTAATGTCAATCTTTATATTTTGTATTGGCATTATTGGGGGGGGTGTAACCTGTATTATAATGACACCAGAACGCCACCATGTCACGCAAGGCTGAACTGGGCATATCCGTCTTTCCAGACTTGTCAGACGAGCTGTCAGCGTTGGCCACGTTCTTGTTAGAAACGTGCTCAGGACGCACTACGGGAAGGTGCTGATCAGCATATGTAGGTAGCCGTCAAGTCTCCCTACTTTGCGGAATCTGCAACTGGACGTCACTCATGTCACAGACCCCTATTAGCATCGCTAACTCTTCAACTGAGTTCCACAATGGTCTGTCGTGGTCAGTTAGCCCCTACCACCCTCTTTCAGGCAGCCAGGTACAGACCGCTACTACCCGCGAGTCGGGTGCCAAGGGCTGCAGATTCCAGGCACATAGTCCTACCCACTCTCCATGCTCAGAACTAGGGCCCCGGGCCCAGCACAGTTGGTACCTCCCTGGAGCAGTAATGGCTACCCAGACCTCGAAGGTCCACAAGCCGGCTCACAGTTGGTACATCCTAGAAGCAGTGGCCACCCAGACCTTTCGGTTCATAAACCGGCATGCGAAGGCATACCCATTGCTGAAATCCAGATCACACAGCCAAAAGGAATGATGCATTCTCCATGCACCGAGCGACCATGTGTAGGCCCCTCGCGCCCGCCATTATGGTCTGGCTCCATGGGGTTGACCATTCACCCACAGGCGTCTCCGAGAGTTCATTGGCAAGGTTGCTGACCGAGCCCTCTCGTTCGGAATTAGTTAAACCCGTCCTACGCTCCAATAGGACTCCCCCCCCCCCCCCTTTGGCCCTCGAACCTTTGATCACAGTACTCCCTGAATCTGCCGTCGAATCAAGGACCTCTGAGGTTCTGAGGTAAACGCAGGGAACCTCGTGAAGGCGGGAGGGTGGTACTGCTGTGTGCACCCCTTGGTTTTTCAACACCAGGCCTAGCCCTGGTGCAATTTTCGCGCACGGCAAGGACGCTCCCAATGGCGCACACACAGAGCGAAGACCCAAAGAGTTTCAAGACACGTGCGCCCCTCGGCGGATCACGTCAAGGGCGGATCACCAGCTTACAGCTTCACTGAGGGTCCACCAGTGGTACTCCGACGCAAGGCAAACACGCAGAGACGCCTCTCCACTCCACTCCCCTCTAGAGTGAGTGTAGAGGGTGGGAAAACTTCTTCCCCCACTCACAGTTGGTACAGTGGAATGGACCCAGAAGGAGCTCTGAACATCAGAAATAGACAGCATCAAACGACACTTACAAGATTTAGAATAGGCCATCTCAAGCCATTGAAGATAGAAAATAACAACAAAATCTACCCCACTTGCCCAAAATGTAGCTTGGCACCTGCAGCTCCAGAAGACATTGTGGCTTGCATTAGATGCACTAAACAGGACCTTTGGGAGAGGCCGCTGCTTATCATAAAATAGCTCGAGGAGCATGAACTCATGGAATTCGTGTAAACTTTACACAAGGGGATAAGAAACAACAACAAATAATTTCTCTGATCGTTTAAACCAATTGTGCCAAGTCCTTTCTTTTTAAGTATGTTTTTGTTATTTTTTTTTGTGCAGGGTTCATTCAAGTTAAGATTGATGATTACATTTGATGGCACTGGGGTAGGAAATATTGGTTCTTCTTGAATTTGAAAGTCATTGTGCTTCATATTTATGCCCTTTCTAATATTGTTGTCGTACTGAAGTGTTGAAGATCTTTTGAGTCTTTCTTTTTGTGTCCAGTTCAAATAGGTTTTATGGGATATGTGTTAGGTTTCTTTACTTTTTAAGCTATTGGTGAATTTTATTGTTTTTATTTTGTCTTCTGCTTTCGAGCGAGTAGGTCTAGACCACATTCTCTCTGAATTTTCTCATTGTTGTGGATGAAACAGCACCAGTGATTATTTTGGCCGCTTTTGCTTGAACACTGTCTAGTCTTCCTTTTAGTGATGAGCTTGAGGGAGACCAGACGAGTGTTGCATATTCCATTATCGGCCTTATTAAGAGGTGATATATGTTGTTCTGAGAATTCTGGGTTTTACTCCCCAATTTGTTCCACATAGCCATCTCAGAATGTTTAATTTTCTGGTAACTCTATTTGAGGTGCTAATTATGTGTTCTGTAAATAGCAATTCCTCATCAATGACAATTAAAATAATTTTATTGACATCTTGTCAATACATGCAAGGTGCACAGTCTGCACTATTTTAAAAAGATAATATGCATTATATACACTATGTACAATGAATATGGCGCCTCTGCCAGCGCTGCAGAGATTGGTGGAGAATCGCCAGTGGGTCTCCAGCAACACCACGCATTTTTCGATCTACGATGAATACGTAGATCGCGTACTTCCCCGCTGAGGAGATGGTGATGGCGTGGTCCTCGAGACCAACTGGAAAGATCCAGGACTGCAGTATCACACCTAGGTATTTTGGATTTCAAATTTTATCAATTATTTGGTTGTTTATGCTTATTTTGGGGTTATTTTTATGCCTTTTTTCCTGTCAGTGGAGAAGACGCATAGGTTTGGTTTTATTGGGTTTATGGTCATTTGGAGTTCCATTGCCCACTTTTCCAGTCCTCTCATTGATGTGTTCAGTATTTTGTCTGATTTTTCTATACTGCTACTTGTGTGCCATATGGCTATATCATCTGCATAACAGGCAACCTTTGTGTCTTCAGTGAGGTAAGGATGGATGTCGTTAATATATAGTAGATAGAGTAGAGGACTGAGCACAGATCCCTAAGGTACACCAGCCCATGTTCTTCGGTCCTTGGAAAATTCTCCATTGACCCGAACCTTTATCCTTCTTCCCCTTGAGAAGTCTGCAATCCAGATTATGGTTTTTCCTCTTACTCCGATGCTGTGCAGCCTTTCAAATAATTTCTCCCTCTACACTCGATCAAAAGCTGAGGTCATATCCAGGAATACGGCCGTTGTCTTCTTTGGCGGTTTTTCCTGGAAAGAATCTATTATTGATTGGCAGAAGTAGAAAAGTTGATCAGCTGTACAGTGTCTGGATCTATAGTCAGTTTGGTAGAAGTTTATTATATTATTGTTAGTGAGCCAGACTATGAGCCTAGAGTGGATAATTCATTCTGTTATTTTACAAAGTATGCTGATGAGATCAATTGGCCGATAGTTCTTGTATTCCTTGGCATCTTGGTTTGGTTTCAGTATTGGCACTATAATTGATATCTTCCAATTCTTTAGCAGTTTACCAGTTTGCCATGAAATGTTCAATATTCGTAGGAGTTGAATTTTTGCTTTGTCTCCAAAGTGTTTAATCATTTCACCAAAGATTAGATCATCTCCTGGTGACCTCTTGAATCCTGTCTCCGTGTAGTTGAGTCTGTAAGTGCTTGAAAGATATTCAGCAATTATGTCAGCCATCTGTTTGCTCGTTCTCGCTGTTCTATTCATATCGGTTTGAGTATTGGAGGATTGGTGTTGGTTTTGTTTGTTTTCTAACACTCTAATCATATTCCAGTGTTGGCTGTCCTTTCCTGGATCCATTTTTTCGCATAATTCTGCCATTATTTGTTTTAAGAGGTTCACTGATATTGTCTCTCTCTGCAATCATTGCCTCGATATTGTGGCCCTTCCAGTGAAGTATTCACAGGTCTTTACGTCTACCTCTAGGTATCGATACTTTTGCAGCTTTGGATATGTTCGAAGAGAATTTTTCCAAGTTTTTGTCAAGCGTTCTGAAATTCAATTCTTCGTTGCACAGTTCTTCAAGCTTTTCTGTGAATTTTTTCAAGTCGGCTTTCCTAAAGTTCCATGTTATTTTATTCTGTTGGACATTCTCAATTTTGAAGTTTAGGGTTGTTAAAATTGGTCTGTGGTCACTGATTTAACCTCTCAGGTTTTTCCATTGTGTTGTGGGTGCGATGTTGAAATTTATCGCTGTGATGTCTATTGCGGATTCTGTTTCTGTGGACTTGGATAGATAGGTGTTCTTTTCGTTATTTAACAGTGTAAGGTCGAGGTCGGTTAGCATGTCCTCAACCTGCTGACCTTTGTTATCCTGGACAGGTGATCCCCAAGTTGAACTTTTGGCGTTAAAATCGCCAAGTATGTTTGTGATATCCGAATACGCTTCACTTAATGTCTCTATTGTGTGTACCCATACAAAATTCAAAGCTTTCACGAGATGAAAGTTGGCGATTTTGAGATGCGTCAAGAATTCGCTGCATGGGTTTTCCGGCAAATTGATATTGATGAAAACTGGCTGTCAAATGTTCTGTGTACAGATGATGCTCACTTTTCTATAAACGGAGAATTTAACATTCAAAACAGCCGCATTTGGGCAGCAGAAAACCCTAGGAATTTCACAGAAATGCCACTTCATCAGTCCAGAGTTGCAGTTTTGTGTGGGTTCACATCTTTTTTTATTATTGGGCCATTTTCCTTTGAAAAAATCAAAGGAAGAACTTTTAGACCCGTTTTTGTAACTGGGGAACGTTAATTTCAACTTTTAGGAGAAAAAAGTTTTGCATATCGCAGGGCAGACAAGTACTAAACGAAATAACATTCATGAAAGATGGAGGACCTCCTCATATCTCCCGAGGTGCCAAACAATTGCTGAAGAATACGTTCGGTGAAAATCGTGTGATAAGTCGCCACTTTATATACTAGTGGGCTCCAAGATCACCAGACTTGACACCTTGCGTTTTTTGGTTATGGGGATACATTAAGTCGTGTGTTTATCGATGCTGGCCTACCACATTGGCCATGTTGAAGGCTTCTATCAGATGGCACGTTTTATCAATTTCAACAGATATGTTATTTAATGTTGTCCATCTGTCATCTATCGTCTGCAGACGGTGTTTGAGAACGAAGGGCGCCACATTGAGCAAGGAATGTGACCTAATACAAGAGAGAAGGAAAGTTACCTAATGTGTTATATAAGCTGCCATGTATTATATTATCTAACTATATTTTGCAGCTCTTTGTGTTGGGTTATGGGAATAATAAATGCTGTCCTCCAATGCTGTTATAACTTCTCGAATAACACTGGTACACACAATTTTACCCCTTATGTTTAATTTTTCGCTTTTCGCTCATTAGAAGAAATAGCATAAGGAATATTTTCTGTACACCAATAACTTTAGAAATTTTGTGCAAAAAAATAATATAAAATTATTTTACTACCTCGTTTTTAGACGCAAAAGGTCGATTTAAAAATGATTTTTATTTGAGGGGACACATTTTTAAAATTGTGCACAGCATAATAAGCAATGATAACATTTGACAAGCCCATAGGATATTTGGAATAAAGTACGACGAATATATTTTGTCACTCCCCTCTATATTTCATTTGTTGGATCATGACAAATATCCATTTAAATAGTCAAGTGTCGCCAATTAGTCAAGAAACTACACATCCTTATAGCAAGAAATCCTATTAATAGTGCCATCATAATTTTTGGTACTATATAAACATTTCAAAAAATCGTGTATAGATATAAGCAGGGTTTTTCAAACATTCAATCTATTTCACAAAACCCCATATAAAATATAAATATTTTTGCTACATGTTTAAATTTGCATTTACCTATTTTACATATCTCGGATTGAATTTGAAAATTGTCATCCAATTATTCTACTTTTGGCGAAATGGTGTTTTATTAATTTATCATTTGATATTATTAGGGTTCTTTCCTGATATTAAAAAAGTAAAAAATACGTGTCGAACATTTATATTTTTCAATTTATCAAACAATTTGGCCACTGAATCTCTGATTCTGGTAGAGCGCCATCTAGCGAATAAAATTGTAACTAAAATCAATTTCGAATTTTTCATTATTTGCCATAAAAAATCCCATTGCAACCTGAACATAATGGTGTTTACCGCATTGCTCTAGCGCAAATATTCGCGGAGTTATTAATTTTTAAAATAGTGCGGGACTTTTGGATCACCCTGTATATATACACAAATATCAAAATATCAGTTTATTGATTTATTCATATGTATCTGACGCACGAGTAGTCTCACATGTGTTTGTTTCTTATATTTATTTTCTATAGTTTGTTATACATTTGCCTCGCTTAATCTCAGTGTAATATAATTTAATTTACTTTATTTTTAATTTTCCTGTAGAAAAGGGCGTTGCCCGAAAGCTCGAAATAAATTATTTGCAAAAGAAACTCATCCCTCAAGCTTTTAGATTTGAACATTAAAATCATGCTTGGATTTACAACCAACTAATGAAATAAATACAAATATAAATACCTAGTTTGGTAATTACAGTTTTTTTAACCAAGAGAGAAATTCATAGATATAGTTACAGAATTTTTTATATTTAAATAATTAAAATTGACTTTTGATTAATTGAAGATATACCATTTTTTATTACTTTCTAGGTTTATTGTCCTGTGACGTTTCAACGACCCAATGTCGACCTTTTGAAAGATGGAAAGCTTAATAGTGAATAGTGGAGTCGCCGGTTATGTAAATTTCTCTTTTTTTTTGCATATTCATTCCGAAGATTTACATATTTGTAAATATAATTCTGTATATAAGGATGTGTTAGTTTAATAAACGTGTGTCAGTTATAAATCGGGTGTTGGTGAATTATTAGTGTCATCAGGGTTTCTGGTGTTGTGGGCACTTTTAAGGAAGCAAATAGGCTTCGGTTGGAGACCAGAAGAAGTCTGGCAAGAAGATGCAGTCAAGCTCTGCCATAACTATTTAGATAAGACCAGACATATCCAGGATGCGGCAAGCTTTCCGAGCCTTTTAAGTGAGGCAGTGATCGTAACCGAAACAAATAGAAATCGACGGTTTTAGCCATTCTTCTATAAAATTCAGCCATATTGGCTGAGTATAGAATAAATATGTAGATTATTAAACTAGATAGTTGTATTATATCACACACAAAGACTTTAAGACACCAGTCTTATACAGATTCTCTTGGCTCATTGCCGGCTTACAACGATATCCTCACAGTGATCAATCACCATCATGTAGTGAAGGAGATAAATCCAAGTTCCTACTTACTGTAAAAGTTATATAGGGACAGAGCAACCATTCAACTTGATATGGCGATGTTTAACATAAATATATATGCCTTTATTAAGACCTCAGTCTTATACAGATTCTCTCATTGCCGGCTACAACGATATCCTCACAATGATCAATCACCATCATGTAGTGGAGGAGATAAATTCCTACTTACTGTAAAAGTTATACAGGGACAGAGTAACCATTCAACTTGATATGGCGATGTTTAACATAAATATATATGCCTTTATTAAGACCCCAGTCTTGTACAGATTCTCTCATTGCCAGCTACAACGATATCCTCACAATGATCAATCACCATCATGTAGTGGAGGAGTTCCTACTTACTGTAAAAGTTATATAGGGACAGAGTAACCATTCAACTTGATATGGCGATGTTTAACATAAATATATATGCCTTTATTAAGACACCAGTCCTTTACAGATTCTCTCATTGCCGGTTTACAACGATATCCTCACAATGATCAATCACCATCATGTAGTGGAGGAGATAAATTCCTACTTACTGTAAAAGTTATATAGGGACAGATTAACCATTCAACTTGATATGGCGATGTTTAACATAAATATATATGCCTTTATTAAGACCCCAGTCTTATACAGATTCTCTCATTGCCGGCTACAACGATATTTTCACAATGATCAATCACCATCATGTAGTGGAGGAGATAAATTCCTACTTACTGTAAAAGTTATATAGGGACAGAGCAACCATTCAACTTGATATGGCGATGTTTAACATAAATATATATGCCTTTATTAAGACCCCAGTCTTATACAGATTCTCTCATTGCCGGCTACAACGATATTTTCACAATGATCAATCACCATCATGTAGTGGAGGAGATAAATTCCTACTTACTGTAAAAGTTATATAGGGACAGAGCAACCATTCGACTTGATATGGCGTTGGTTAAAATAGTCTGTACTGAGGTAAGTTGGCTGTCGTTTACTTTTGAGAAGAACAGCTCTCTTTTTCGTTAATATACTGACACTCGAAGATGTAATGAGATATATTAGCGCGCCATCTGTTATGAAAATGCAAAACTAATATAGACGCGTATGATTCTTTTAAAGATTAAACAATTTCTACTGTTTTAAAAGAATCATACGCGTCTATAATAGTTTCGAAATTTCATGGGATGAGATATTGTTAGTTTTATTATTATTATTATTATTGTATTTTATTAATTAATTATAATTCATATTCATAGAATTTTATTGTTACTTATCATCATTCTTTTTGTTGTTTTTTTGTGTGTTAATAATAGTCCTTTTTTTTTCTTTTATGTAATAAATACAATTAAATCGCATTAAATCTTATTGTAATTCTTTTTTGTTGTTTGAAATAAATCGAATTGAATCGAAGTGAGTCAGCTCGTTCTTTCTAGAAGAAAGTTCAAAGAAAACGTGCTAACAGATATTATAATTTCAATTTTTTCTTTGAAAATATGGCATTTTGTATCCCCCTTAATAAAGATTTTAGTATGGGTTTTCCTGAGAGAAAAAAGGGAATGGAGTATTCTCTGTTGTGCAATATAGTATTTTACGCCATTTTATGTATTATCAGAAGAAATACTACGCCAACAACACCATCACAGAATATCATCAATCAGATTGGTTTAAACTTCACTCGATGACGGTCTAGAGTCCCAATATACCACAGCTTTCCAATTAGAGAGAAATTCTCAAAAATCAAACCTCTAATTAAATTTTACAATTAATTACCTATCTTTAATTAGTCCTCATCTCTATATTGATTAGTAGAGAGAGAACTAGAAATGTGTCATCTTCTAATAAACAGATTTTTATCTTTTTTTTCTCATTTTATTAGATATTTTAGAATGAAAGATATTCTGTGATTTTTTTTCTCTTGGAGCCGTTTCTCTCTCTATTCACAGAATAATTAAATTACGCTTTTATATATATCTTTACTTTTTAAAGCTGATTTACAGGTACTGTAGCGATATAATTTGATGTTATGATTGTTATCTATATAAGTATATATATATTCGTATTTTGAAATAGAAGATGATCTGTGATAAAAATATTTGAAGTCGTTTCTCTCCCTATTCACAGAATAATTAAATTGAGCATTTATATATATATCTTCATATTGTTTAGCTTATTCACAGCTACTATAGCGATAATTAATGTTATAAATGTTATCTATATAAAATAAATACCTATTTATAAATAGATGATGTTCTGTGATACAAATATTTGAAGCCGTTTCTCTCTCTTTTCACAGAATAACTATATCACTCTTTTATATGTATATATTTTTTGTTATATTTTAATTTGAAGCTACTATAGTAAATTTTGATATTATAAATGTTATCTATATAAATTTTCTATGCGTATTTTGAAGTATTCTGTGAATTTTTTGGAAGCCGTTTCTCTCTTCTCACAGAATAACTATATAACCTTTATTTTAATAAGTTGATTTGTAGCAGCTTCAGCGATGATTTGTTAATATAACGGTTATATATATCCAAATATAATCCAATATTTACCTGAATTATCCAAAGCCTAACGAAAATATGTTGAAAATTGATATAATCCGCTGAAAAAATAATAAATATTCTAATTACATGATACACTCATGAACAATACTTAAGGAAGTTGTACATTTTAGCATGTATATAGGGATTCAGACAATGACTCTGAAAGATATTACAATGACCTTTATTGAAGACACACGAGATAACCAAATACACTCATGAACAATACTTAAGGAAGTTGTACATTTTAGCATGTATATAGGGATTCAGACAATGACTCTGAAAGATATTACAGTGACCTTTATTGAAGACACACGAGATAACCAAATACACTCATGGACAAACTTAAGGAAGTTGTACCTTTTAGCATGTATACCGGGATTCAGACAATAACTCTGAAAGATATTACAGTGACCTTTATTGAAGATACACGAGATAACCAAATACACTCATGGACAAAACTTAAGGAAGTTGTACCTTTTAGCATGTATATCGGGATTCACACAATAACTCTGAAAGATATTACAGTGACCTTTATTGAAGACACACGAGATAACCAAATACACTCATGGACAAAACTTAAGGAAGTTGTACCTTTTAGCATGTATATCGGGATTCAGACAATAACTCTGAAACAATTCTATAAAGGTGACAGATCTGTAGAGATTGAGAATTTTGACTTAAAAGCCAAACTAAAGTCTGGAAATCAAGGATAGCTCTTCTCTTGGGAGGACAAAATGATGCGGATAATGTATATAATAATAATAATACAGTAGAACCTTCAAGAGAGGACACTCCCATTAGAGGACACCTCTCTACAAAGAACAGTTTTCATAATCAAAATTTTACTATTAGTTTTTATCAATCAGAAACTCTCCATTAAGAAGACATCTCTATCTATAAAGGACACTTTGATTCTGTAACTAGGTGTTGTTCTTTAGAGAGTAGTTTTAGTGTACATATCAATTACTATATCATTAGGACTACTATGATGTCAAATAATCTACGTTTAAAAAATTATTTTTCTTTTAAAATCGTATATAGTTTATTTAAAGTATTTTACCTTATAAACATACCTTATTAAAGCATTTTTATACGAATGACAAAGATAACATGGTCACTAGACAAAAGAAAAAGCCACAGTAAGTGGTCAAAAATAATTAAAAAATCATAGATATATTCTAACAGTTCGTTTGATAAAGATCAACTCGGATAAAATTCCGTCGAACCCTGCTGTGTCATTTACTATTTTTTACTATTTTAAAATGATCTCTAAGAAACGGTCAAAATAAAACTTAAAATGTTAATAAAAGAGGCCGTTGATTTCCGAAGGCCTTTCCATTCAACTATCAAGCAAAAGAAAAAAGAATAAAAAAGAAGAGGTTGTTTGAAAAGACGGCTGTTGAATATTTTAAAACAAGAAGTTAGTTTGGGAGACAAGATTTTTGCTTTTAAATTCGCCACTTTTCCCCCTGAAACTCGATTCTTCAACTTGTTTCAGCACATGCCACCTAGCGGTGGTCTAACGTACTACTTATTCTACCAGACGAAAGTTTTATTTTTGGCGGGAAAATGCTAAAAAGCTCGGAATACATTTGTACAGAAATTCTTTTTACGTTTTTTCTTCTACTTCCTTATCTTTCATTCTTCAAGCATCCTTTATATATATAAATATATATATAAGAAAAATTTTAAATGTTTTATATATAATACAATTTTTTTTTTTCAAAATACAAGTGAATGGTTTGAAAAAATATTTTTATGCGAATATATACAGTAAAAAAAAAAAACTTTTTTTTTTCAAATATTTTCAAAATTTAAAATGACGTTTTATAGAATTTATTAAGTATAATTTTACTTTAATTTATTAACTGTACTATATTTTGTTATATGGATGAGAAGAATTACCCGGCTTCGCCCAGGTTCTGTTCAAGTGAAAGCATCCCATTATATAATAAATGTTTATTTTCGTGTGATAACATCCTTACAAGGAGATAAGACATTTTATCTATATACATTACACAATGGATATTCGAAATGGAATTTCTATTTGCATATTTACACAATAGCATATGCTTCTTTTCTACTCCCTGGACACTATTCAAATATATTGGTTTTCAAAATGATGGAATTTCAAGTTTTTACAGATTAGGTTATGCAATCTATGATAGTCATATTTCGGGGTAGGTATTTATTCTTTTGGTTTGCTACCGTTGAACGAGGTTAAAAATACTGAATCCTTACAATAGTTTGAAATAAAGAATTACTGTTGTTTACTCTTAGATAGATGTATCATATTTGCATTTCTCTTCTATATTAAAAAATATCAGTGTCAATTTTTGTATTCTTTATATTGCCATCATGATTGGTGCTAGTAATGATGAAATAATTTCATTAATATTTCATCTCATTATCGATATCCTCTACTTCCAAATATGCACATTATTTTATCAGACGTATTTGCATATTTACGATAGGTAACTCTTTTTCGCGTATGACAGTTTCGTCTGGATAGATATAATGATTATAGAAACGGCGTAGAAAAACACAAACAAATAATCAATATATATTATATTTGTATATTGTAACGTAGAAAATTAGTCTCTCTCATTGGTTATTTAAGAATATATAAAGTTTTTAAAAATAAAGAAGGCATATCCTGACCAAGAGCACATTGTGCTTTTTAGATGGCAGAGCGCCATCTAGTGGAACAGAAATCAACTAAGCGTTGATTTATCCTGTTCCCTGATATTTGGCCAACCCATTTTCTTAATAAATCAAGAAAAGCCATCAACGAACGCGTTTCGGGCTGTTGGCCCTCGTCAGCGTGGAGCAGGCTGTAACACTGCGACCAAAAATGTTATGGTCCCAGAGGCTTCTTGAGAAACCAAGAAATTTAAGGCCAAACTTGCGTAAATACGCTTAACACGTGAAAAATAAAATAGATAATTAAAAATAATATCAACACCTGACCTTTTTATTTTTATATAAAGGTTTTATTAACCTTTCACCTCACGACTTCGTTCTTTTTTATTATATAAATATTATATTAGATAATAAAAAGGTATATATTGAGTGGAAGGCTGGTTAGACCCTTTGGTTTTCGACCGCTACGACCCGGGTTCGATTCCCGCATTGGACACTTTTTTTCTGTTTTAAAAAAGAAAATGCTCCAATGGCCCCCGATTCTTGCAAAAGTCCAACCTCACCAGCGAGTGCAATTAACCAAACGGGGCTCTGGCACATTTTTAAGTACAAAGTCGAACTCCTTTTCACATGTGTAGACATGTGGTGCAGTTACAGTAAAAGCAGTCGCCTACTTATACCCACCATGATTATCATGGCCTGTACCACGTGTACTAGGGATAAGCAAAAAATATTGGTTATTTAAAAAGAATATATAAAGGTTTTTATTAACCTTTCACCTCACTATTTCGTTATTTTTATTATATATATTATATTGTGTCTGGTGTAAAGCAATAGGTTAATTATTGTAATGTGTACAGTTGGCCCAGCTTCTACCTCTGGAGGAGAGTTTCCTGCTGCTGTTCAGGTTTGACAACCCCCTGGAGTCCAGCGTGGAGTTTATGAAGGTATGTTCCTTCTATCTCGTCATTTCTTATTACGGTCTCAATAATCGCACACACACAAAACCAAAGTCTTATACAGATTCCCCGTTTAAGATCTAAAATCAATAACTCAGCAAACAAGTAGTTAATTCTATATATACACACAGTTTTATTAAGACCACCGGTCTTATACAGATTCACCACAGGAAGGAAGCATAGATGGAGCTCCTATACTCCAGGCAGCACAGAACCCAAAAACAGTCTCCAGGTCCGACATATGTCCAGTGGCCACACCTTGCATAGGTTAACGAATCACTGAAAAGATGAGTGTGGAATCAGCAGTGTTCTAGTCTTCACTTTCCTTATCCAAAAGGACCACGATATTCGGCGATTCTATTAATCTCCTCGGAACGGTGACTGCGGTCTTGTAGAATATATATAAACCAAAAAAGAAGACCTTATTTAATTCTATTTACAATTTTAAACTATAAATTTAGAGATTTTAATATTAGGAAGGGAATAAAATACATTCTATAATGGAGAATATAAACATTTTTTCTAGCACTTCGCCTTCATAGACAATTAAAATAATTTTATTGACATCTTATCAATACATACAAAGTGCACAGTCCGCACTATTAAAAAAAGATAATATGGATTATATACACTATGTACAATGAATATGGCGCCTCTGCCAGCGCTGCAGAGTTTGGTAGAGAATCGCCAGTGGGACTCCAGCGACACCACGCATTTCGCCTTCATAGAGAAGATGAAATTGTATCCAGTTCACCATCAACTTAACATAAAGTACCAGAAAAGGAAGAACGAGGTGTACTCATTAATTTAGACATGGATATCAAAAATTCAATTAAGCGTATTTTGGAAAAGGTTGACGAATTGTGTACAGAAAACAAATTAAAACTAAGTCTTAATAAAACTAGTATTTTACATTTGCACAACAAATTTATACAAAGCCATAACGCGCCATCTATATATAACACATGAAAACATTAAGACTTGAATGTTTCTTTACACAAATAAATCAAACTTCTACTGTCCTTACTGCGATGAAAAAATATTAGGAGGGCTTGGTTCATCAGTGGTGAACCCTCCCAGCGGTTTCGCCAATTTTTAATCTACCAGACCGCTTCTTTAGAGCGCTAATACTGTATTGGATCATTCTGCTTTTATATGCTACAATGAAGGGTGGAATCTTATACCAGGTCTATTAGTATGAAACGCGAAAATGGGCGCCAGAGGCCGCTGTGCAACTTTATTTGAGCCGACGGTGGCGCTGTTGTAGGCGTTTTGTTCTTTGACTCACGTGGCATCAGCATGCGTGCAGTTTTAGAAAAATTCAAATCGTGAAAAATTTCTGGAGCCCGTGGAAAATGGCGATTTCCGAGCCAAAAAGTGCCCATTTTCGGGAAGTTTTGTTGTTCGCCTTCAACTGGAAGAAAAGTGCCACTGAAGCCCACCGAATGCTCGAGGAAGTTTACAGCGACCACGCTCTGAGCAAATCGCAGTGTTACAGGTGGTTTAAAAAATTCCAAAGTGGCGATTTTGAACTTGATAATGAACCACATGGAAAACCGCCCCAAAAGTTCGAGGACGCTGAACTGCAAGCTTTGTTGGATGAGGACAGTACCCAAATGCAGGAGAAACTCGCAAAACAGCTCCAGGTGTCTCAAGGTGCTGTTTCTCTACGTTTAAACAGCCTCGGAATGACCCAAAAGCTTTCCAGATGGGTTCCCCACGAGTTGAGCGAAAGGCAGCAATAACGGCGTCTGGTAACCTGCGAAGGGCTGCTCGCCAGGCATGAAAAGAAGTCATTTTTGCACCGAATCGTAACTTCTGATGAGAAATGGATCCACTTCAGCAATCCTACGCGCCAAAAGTCGTAGGACCTGCCCGGCCAATTTCCAAAACAGACGCCTAGGCCCAATCGCTTCGAAAAAAAAGGCAATGCTTTGCATATGGTGGGACCAGACCGGCGTAGTATATTTCGAGCTCCTGAAACCTGGCAAAATGGTCAATACTAGTCGCTACGAACAACAAATGCACAGTTTGAGAGAGGCGTTGAATGAAAAAAGACCGGAATGGCGTGAAAAGCACAACAACCTGATACTGCAGCATGACAACGCTCCAGCCCACAACGCTACGGTGGTCAAAAACACCATAAAAGACTTGGGCTGGGAACTCTTACCCCACCCGCCGTACTCACCAGACTTAGCGCTGTCGAACAACCACCTTTTCACATCTTTAGGACACGCCCTAAAAAACCAGGAATTTTCGAACTCAGACATACTCCGAAAATGACTTGTTAACTGGTTCGACTCAAAAGGAATAGAAATTTTCAGACAAGGAATTCGAAAATTGCCTGAAAAGTGGTCCGAGTGTATAGCTAATCAGGGCAGTTACTTTGAATAAAAAATATTTTGTTGTATGGAATTGGTGAACTTTTGAATTCACTGAAAATTTTCGCGTTTCATACTAATAGACCTGGTAAATGGTATTGAAGCAAACTATAGACATAAGCTTTTAGGACAGTAGAATTACATTTAAGTAGTAAGGACAGTAGAAGTTTGATTTATTTGTGAAAAGAGGCATTCGCGTCTTAATGTTTTCATATGCCATAAAGATAAATTTGCAAATAAATTTTAGAAAATAATATTATTGCGCCTGTTTAAGAGATACAATTATGGGAATTACCTTTACAAATTATAGACACAATTGAAGAAAAATACTATCCAAATATTTAATAGTTTCTTTCCCACTAATATTCCGAAATATTTTCAGGAAAATTTCCACAACTCTCAATTTATTACAAATCACGAAAATTTTAGAAGCTTTTTAAAATTCATCAAAGCAGTGCAAGATTCAAGATGCTTCTGTGGATGTGAGGAACAGACTTCTATTCATCTGCTGCTAAATTTCCCCGTCTTCCAAGAGTATAGAATAAACAATGGACTAAATGTATCAAACCCGTTTGATCTAATTTCAACAAAAGACAAATATATAAAATTCAACTCATTTTGCAGATTTATTTTGAATTGTATATGAAACTACAAAATTCTATTGGAACGCTTTTATTTAGAAATTAATTCTTTTTAGTATTGTTTTAATTAAATAATTCTCTAATATCTTGCATATTTTCATTATAAAATATTCCTTAAAACTTTCTTCAATCTGTAAATTGCTTTTCTCGAATACACACAATACTTTACAATTGATTTCATTCAACTAAATTTGCATACCAACCCTTTGTACATATATCAAATGTGTTGATATTTTCTCTCTTTTTCATCTAACTAACTTGCATACTAATTCTGTACATATTTCTAATATCTTTCTTTCTATGTTTAGTTTACCTTTAAAGTACAAGTGTCCCTAGTGGGACATAGCGTTCTAAGTCAAAATAGATATATATTAAAGCAGAACACATATAAGTAAATAATATAAGGAACAATATAAAGGATATTAAAAATTTCTGTAAACGCCAATTATTTTATTGTAAATTAACGCAAAACAGAGAAATCTTAATAATGGGAAGATAAGAACAAGATAATAACATTCAATGAAAGGATTTAAAAGCACGAATGTTTCTTTTATACATAATACAAACTTCTACTGTCCTTACTGCGATGAAAAAATATATTGGGATATATATTTGCTCGATGCAAATATTTGAATGTAATTCTACTGTCCTATAAGCTTATGTCCATAGTTTTCTTGAAAACCATTTCTGAGATTCCATCCTTCAGTGCTGCGTATATAAGCAGAATCGTCCAATACAGTATTAGAGCTCTGAGAAGCGGTCTGGTGGATTAAATTGGCGAAACCGCTGGGAGGGTTCACCACTGATGAGCCAAGCCCTCCCAATATATTTTTTCATCGCAGTAAGGACAGTAGAAGTTTGTATGGTGTATAAAAGAAACATTCGCGCTTTTAAATCCTTTCATTTTATATGTATAGATGGCGCGTTATTGCTTTGTGTTAATAATAACATTCGCCATGTTATACATTTCTTAGCTTAATTTTCTCCTTTTTAATGCATTTCAATTAAGCTTTAAAACTTTTTAATTAATTAATTCTCTTTCTTTACATTTATTTATCTTATACATTCAACCAGCACGTATCATCCACCACGCACGTATATTTTCAAATTTTTGTTTTACAAACAGAGATAATGTAATATATTTTTGTCTCAATATATATAATAAATATATAAAATAAAAGGATTTAAAAGCGCGAATGTTTCTTTTATACATAAAACGAACTTCTACTGTCCTTACTGCGATGAAAAAATATATTGGGAGGGCTTGGCTCATCAGTGGTGAACCCTCCCAGCGGTTTCGCCAATTTAATCCACCAGACCGCTTCTCCGAGCTCTAATACTGCATTGGATCATTCTGCTTTTATATGCTACACTGAAGGATGGAATCTTAGAAATGGTTTTCAAGTAAACTATGGACATAAGCTTATAAGACAGTAGAATTACATTCAAATATTTGCTTCGAGCAATGCTCTTCAGCAAACTATAAAGACAAGGCCAACTAGGAATAAATTAACACAAAGCAATAACGCGCCATCTATGCATATAAAATAAAAGGATTTAAAAGCACGAATGTTTCTTTTATACATAAAACGAACTTCTACTGTCCTTACTGCGATGAAAAAATATATTGGGAGGGCTTGGCTCATCAGTGGTGAACCCTCCCAGCGGTTTCGCCAATTTAATCCACCAGACCGCTTCTCAGAGCTCTAATACTGCATTGGATCATTCTGCCTTTATATGCTACACTGAAGGATGGAATCTTAGAAATGGTTTTCAAGTAAACTATGGACATAAGCTTATTCATTCGCGCTTTTAAATCCTTTTATTTTATATGTATATGTTTTAATGTCCATCTATACAGAGAGCCAAACAACAACTGACTCACCCGTGCAGCCGAGGTCACGCTCCGCTGCGTCACGTGGGGAAACATAGGTAGATGTTTTCTTACATCTTCTCAGCACATCCCCCTTTTTAAGACTTGAAATATATATATACATTACAAACTTTAAATGCATAATATAATTAATAATGAAGGCGATCCACAGGTTTAACAATTCGTCCACTCCGGGTTCTTATCTGGCCGTCTTCTGAGTCGTTAGAGGGATAATCCACAACTGGGGTCTTTTCATTTTCAACCAGTTCCTCCCCCGAAAAGGTCGGCGTCGATGGGTCGGCTGGATATTGCACTGTAACTCCTTTTCGTAGATGGAACCTGTTTCGACGTAAAGTCCCAACTGGAGTATCAACCATATACGACCTTGGTGTCGATGCTTTCTTCTTTACAATCCCCCAGGTTCGCATATCTGTAATCCAAACCGTGTCACCTTCGGATAGCTCCTCCATGTCCGTAGCTCCGCAGCGTCGATCATATCTGGATTTCATATCCTTTCTCCTTCTCCCCTCCTTTCTTTTCAGGGTCTGAGAGTCCACCAACTTTGGATTAAGATTCCCTGGTGCAATTGGCAAGGTCGTTCGGCGTTTACGTCCCAGATGGTTCACCACGCCAAGAAATCTTCTTACGCCATGAACATCTGTCGGAGCAGGCATCCTCGCCACCGCTTCGATTTTCGCTGGATCTGGTCGAATACCGTCTTCATCCAGTATGTGCCCAAGAAAATTAATTCTTGGCACGCCGAAGACACACTTGGCCTTGTTTAGTGTAACTTTCGCCTCTTTCAGTTTTCGGAGCACTAAACGAAGAATTCGATCGTGAGTCTTGGAGTCGGAGGCAAATATCAGGATATCGTCCAGGTAACACATTACACCGTCCATGCCTTGCAAGATTATTGACATAACTTTCTGAAAATACTCTGGGGCGAGTGAGATTCCAAATGGCATTCTGCAGTATTTATATCTCCCAAAAGGAGTGATGAAGGTCGTTAAATGCTGGCAGTCCGGGCTCAACGGAATCTGGTGAAAGCCACTGTTCGCGTCCAGTTTCGAAAAGAATCTTGCTTCCCCCAGTTGCCCCAGCATGTGCTCCACCACTGGCATGGGATGCACTTCGCGCTGTACATGTTCGTTCAGCCTTGAGAGATCTACACAGAGTCGTATGTCGCCATTCGGTTTACCAGCAATCACAGTCGGTGCACACCATTCAGTCGCAACGTTAACTTGTGCTATGATTCCCGCCTTCTCGAGCTCTTCCAATCTTGTTTTGAGCTTTTTCATCAAAGGTATTGGTACCCGTCGAGGAGTATGCACAGCATATGGTTTTGCTCCAGGTTTCAATTTGATTTCGTAAGGGTTTCCGATCTGTCCCAGTCCTTCAAATACTTCAGGGAATTCCTTGATCGGGTTAATTCTCGTCGCAACCACTTCAATTCGCCTCGCCAGGTTCAAGAGCTCACATGCCCGGCGACTCAGAAGAGGTTCACTCAAACGACGAATGACATAAATCTTCTCCTTGATTTCATAATTGCCATTTCGCAGCGTTGATATAAACATACCCACAGTCTGAAGTTCGGAGAATTCAGCAGCTCTAAGGTTGATATCACTTTCCACTAGTCGTTGTTGTCCCATTATCTTCTTGAAGAGACACAGAGGAACACATGTAACATCCGCCTGGGAGTCGAGCTTGAACTTCACCTTTTTCCCGTTCACTTGGATTTCTGCTGTCCATCGCCTCCTGCACTCGCCTTCATCATCATCGAGATTAGATGAATCCTCCACAGCTGAGACCTCCAGGAGAAAACCAATTTCTTCATCAAGTTCAGAAACAGCTTTGACTTCCGCAGTCTTCGCCTGCTTATCTGGGCAGCAATTTGCAAAATGGCCTGTTTTTGAACATAGGTTACATCTTTGTCCTTCAGCACGGCAAGCCTGTCCTTCCCTGTGGGTGAAACCTCCGCACTTTGGACATCGTGATCTTGTTTTGGCTGACTTCTCCTTCTTCCTCGAAGGCTGCTGTTGTTGTTTCGGTGAAAAATTCTTCGAGTTGAACTTCACCTGATTGACCTTTTGGCTTGTTGAGGGACGCTGCAGGTCGACTTGCTGCTGTCGAACGGCTTCCTGCTGTCGAACCATTTTCACCGCCTTTTCCAAAGTCAGTTCGCTGTCCAACTGCATTCTTTCAGATAAAGCTTTGTCCCTCACTCCAACCACAATTCGGTCACGGATCAACTGCTCATGAAGACCCTCAAATTCGCAACTATCAGCCAATTTGTACAATGACGTGATGAATTCGTCCACTGGCTCCCGATCCTCTTGGATTCTTGAATTAAATTTCGCACGTTCGTAGATAATATTCTTTCTGACACAGAAGTGGCTGTCGAACGCCTTGAGGACGGAATCAATTTTCGTTGCCTCTTCCTCCTTTTCGAACTTGAAGGTCCTGAATATATCATCCGCGCGGTCACCCATCAAGTACATGAACAAATCGATCTTGTCCGCCTCCTCTTTCTTCTTCATTCCACTGACCACGAGGTATCGTTCGAATCTCTTCCTCCATTTGGGCCATTCGTTGGGAGTCGAGAAGTCGAAAGTTTCTGGAGGTTGAATCTGAGCCATGTTGAATTATCTTCCAAGGTACGCAAAAATCGATATTTTGCAATATACGGGTTCGTATTTTATCCAGTTAGCGCTGCCACCATGTTTTAATGTCCATCTATACAGAGAGCCAAACAACAACTGACTCACCCGTGCAGCCGAGGTCACGCTCCGCTGCGTCACGTGGGGAAACATAGGTAGATGTTTTCTTACATCTTCTCAGCACAGTATAGATGGCGCGTTATTGCTTTGTGTTAATATAAAATATGTATATAATAATGTGTATAATAATATGATGCACTAGCGCGCCATCTGTTATCAAAATTCGAAACTATTTTAAAGGCGTAAGATTCTTTTTGAAATTAAACAATCTCTATTGTTTTTCCATTGCAGTAAGGGCAGTAGAAATTGTTTAATTTCAAAAATAATCTTACGCCTTTAAAATAGTTTCGAATTTTAATAATGTGTATATTAAAAGTGTATTTATTATTAAGTTGTTAACGTGATACTCCTGTTGAAGGACTGACAAGTCCGAAAGCTTGAAAATAAAAAGTTGCACAAGAAACTTAACCCTGGAATCTTCATTTATTTAAAATTTTATTTATCTATATTTATCCTTATTTAATCTTGTATATTTATATTTATTCATTTATATTAGTAAATTAAATTTAATTGCCATCTATCGTCAAAACTTCACCCAAATAAATTTACTGGCAATGCGTTTCTTTTAAATATCATCAAATATTATCTCTACAGACCTTACTGCAATGATATGAGTTATTGAATGAGAGGGCTTGGCTCATCAGTAGTGAACCCTCACAGCGGTTTCGCCAAATTAATCTCTAGACCGCTCTACTATTGTATTGGATTGGTAACTCCTATCATTGCAGTAAGGTCAGTAGAGATAATATTTGATGATACAGTGGTACCTCGACATACGAGTTTAATTCGTTCCGCAACATTGCTCGTATCTTGAATTACTCGTATCTCGAAGCAAATTTTCCCATACAAAATTCCCATTTAAAATCACAGATTAATATCTTCAACACTACCGAACCGAACTCGTATCTCGAATTTCGCTCGTAACTCAAAGCAAAAAATCACTTGCTCGTCGGCTCGTATCTCTAAAAACTCGTATGTTGGGGCGCTCGTATGTCGAGGTACCACTGTATTTAAAAGAAACGCATTTCCAGTAAATTTATTTGTGTAAATTCATTTATATATATTTTAACCTTATATAATCTTATATGAACATTGTAATAAAGAATTTTCAATCTCAATCTCTCTCTCTTGAACTTCGGTACGCATCGATGTGAGACGAAATGTTTTTATGATTTTGTTGTTTAAAAACCATCTCATAGAAGAAAAATAATAATCATAATTATTCTAATATTCATTCAAAATTTCAAATATTCTCTTTTTTAAATATCACTACAATCCATATTTCATTCAAAATACCATTTCAAAGAGGTCAGCATAAGTATCAGTTATATTACGATGCACTAGCGCGCCATCTGTTATCAAATTACAAAACTATTTTAGACGCGTAATATTCTTTTTAAAATAAAACAATTTCTACTGCCCTTACTACAATGGAAAAAATTAAACTGGCGAAACCGCTGGGAGGGTTCACCACCAATGAACCAGGCCCTCCCTTTAATTTTTCCATTGTAGTAAGGGCAGTAGAAATTGTTTTATTTTAAAAAGAATATTTCGCGTCTAAAATAGTTTTGTAATTTGATAAGTATCAGTATAAAAGGAAAAACCTAAAAATACAATATAACAGCAGTATGATAGATTAAACTGGCGAAACCGCTGGTAGGGTTTACCACTGATGAGTCAGTCCCTCCAATTAATTTTTCCATTACAGTAAGGGCAGTAGAAATTGTTTAATTTTCTAAAATAATCATACGCGTCTATAATAGTTTCTAATTCTCAATCCCTATCTTAAATCAATAACACAATTTTTATTGATTATTTATTTGTGATAAATCAAACAACACAGTTCTGTGATTGGTTAAAAATTTTACGACTATGTACTAAGTACAGCTCCGTCTGGTGTCCAATCCGGGAACTTTTATCTCCTAACGTTGCCAGGTTTACTAACGGTTTAAAAAAGCGTTGTAAAAAGAGATAGGGAGGAAAGTTGATTCCGTTCCACTACTTTATGATCCTAACGTTCAACATGATGACACGCTCTATAAAAAATGAGGATTTTTTACCTCCTAAAAACATCTAAAACTAGATGTCGGCTATTTTTTTTAAAGATTGAAAGATATAGTGAAATTTAAACTTTTTTTAACACGTATATTTATTTATATATTTTTTCATTATCCCATTGTATAATTATACAAGGTCATGGAGACTGAATTCATGGATTAAATTTATAAACTTATTTTTCCGTTTATCATTACTCTTCACAATTCATCCTTTCATACTTCATCCCTAAGGTTAGAAAAAAAATCTTTATTTCACCTTAAAATAAATTTCGATTTTTCGTTCAAACGAAACACATGCGGGATATTTTTCAAATGTCGTTTTACAATCATAAGCCGTATTATATTGTATTATAAACTTGGTAGAGTTGGAATATAGGTTCTGTCTTGAGGCTTCCATACATTCCAAGAGGTGGTCTGGTGAGGTCTCTTTGGTCCTGTAGATGGTGTATTGTGTTTTTACACCATCCTGGAAGAGGAGCGGTTTTGTATGACCAGTATGTTTCTTTATAAATTGAAACAATTGTCTACTTCCTTTAATGCAATGATAAAATAACCCCTGCATTCTGACCCCTGCATGTGGTCAGAAAGTTATGTGTGTTCAACGGAAATGGGACGGAATATTAGATGGAGGTTGACAGAATCAGGATTGAAGAAGTCATGAGTAGATGAGTAGAGAGGAACGAGATCGTCTGAAAGCTATCACATAATAATAGAATAATTGGATGAGGCATATAGTAAGAGAGGAAATAGATTAATGAAAGTAATTTTGTAAATAAAACTGGATAAAAGGAGAAAACTGAGGGAAAAGGAATAACTTGAGGGACTGATGAACTGAATGGGAAAATATGAAGAAATAAAGAGAATAACTCAAGATAGAGAAGTAAGGGGTCACTGGAGACCTGGATCTACTTAATAACAGAGAAACGGAAAAAGAAAATTTGAACTGATGGACTGGATGGAAAACTTTGAAGAACTAAAGAGAAAAACTCAAGATATGTAAATATGGCGTCACTGGAGTCTAGAACCTGTTTATGAACAGAGAAATTGAAAAATTGGACTGATGGACTGAATGGGAAGCTAGTAAGTAATAAAGATAATAACTCAAGATAGATAAGTATGGTGTCACTTAAGACCAGGATCTGTTTAATAACAGAGAAACAGAAAAATTGTACAGCTAGACTGGATGGGAAATTATAAAGAACTAAAGAGAAGAACTCAAGATATGTAAATATGTCGCAACTGGATACCAGTACCTGGTCAAGAGCAAAAAAAAACAATTATTGCTATTTTTAAAAATAATAACTCACATTCTCCTTAAGAAGTTTCTTTAATCATTGACCGAATTCTTCAATCTTTAGATTTAGATAACTTTTTTTCACGTGTTTTTCATTATATTTTTTAATAGTTTTTTCTGAAAGAATGGTTTCCCTACACGAAGTAATGTTATCGATTTTAAGTTCAAATAGTCAAAATATAACACACCAATTATTCTTTCAATATTCAAAAAGTATAACTAATTATTAAAATGAAGAACGCAAATATAAATCTCCCATTAGTGTTCTTGAAATAACACAAAAATAAGCCCAAAAATAAACGGAATTAAAATAATATCGAACAGTTCCTTCCTCTTCACCAAATTAAAAAAAATAAAACGTTATTTTCTTAACACAAACTATCTACCTACAATAACAGCAATATTAACCACCAAACGAAAATAAGGACAAAACTAAACACAGAAAAAAATAAATTTCTATCAAATTAATCAGGGGTATAAACAACCCCGTAACAACGACAAAAATAGCCTGAAGCCTAGAATACAAAAAAAAAAGAAAACTTTTTAAAAGATTCGAATGTATAATCACCTGAGAGAAATTTGATCGCTTTTTAAAGAATTTCTTAGAAAAAATATTTTTACAGATAATTATATTTTGAAGTTTAGTTGGTGTGTATGAGGTTCATCCAATATGGAGGTTGTTTTTATTTTCTATCTGCAGGTGGAGGGGAGAATATTTGTCAAAAGAAAAATATAAAAATGGCGGGAAAATCCATATCGTTTCTACTTTTTTAAAGAAAACGATTTTTTTTTTGCAAATTTTATTCCTTTAGAATATAAAAATTATTCTGTATATATGCTGAGTTTATTCTTCTCATTATTCGTTACACTAAATTCATGTTAAATTAAATTATGATATTGAAATTAGAATATTTCATAAATAAATCTTTTGATAATAAAAATGACATATATTCGGATTTTTTCAATCCAATTGAATTACCATTTGATTTACCAATATTTCAGTTGGCTGAACGTCAACCTTTTTTAGGTTATAATAACGTTTATTTATAACCTTTTGTATATATATATTTAAATTATATAGCAACAAATATCTTTTAAGAAACTGATAATTTATATTATGTTGATTGTACATATTGCCAGACATTTCTTTCTTTTGTACACATTTCTTTTTTCTCTTTCTCATTGTTAACATCATATGACTATTCTATTCACGGCCTAAAATATTTGTATGTATATATGTAATGTGGGGAAGTTCTGGTAGTTCTTGTAGAATCCTGTCGACTAACTGTAATGATGTGGTCTGGTAGCCTCTTGTAGAATCCTGTCGACTAACTGTAATGATGTGGTCTGGTAGCCTCTTGTAGAATACTGTCGACTAAAACTGTGATAAGGTTTCCAGTCGGCTTAAACTATGGTGTGCGTTCCTGTCAACCTTCGCTATACTGTGTTGACCAAGAGGAACAGTCAGGATGGGGAGTTTTCCAGTACCTCTCTGCACCTTGGAAGACCTTTAAAAGTTCTCATAAAGTACAGGCAGTCGTGGTCGAGGCAGAGTGGAAAGCTTGGGTATGTCCACACAAAAAAAACGAAGACACAGTTGCACTAAGAAAGTTCCGTGAACAGATAAAAGTTGAGCTAGGAGCGAAAGATGGAGATAGAAGATTTCTTACTGGTCTACATGATGGATGAGATGGACCTGGGGTACAACCGACGAGAGCTCGCGCTGATGGTGAACTAACTGTATTTTTAGCTAGGACGGGGGCTTTATATACCTTTTCTGATAAAGGGGGTTTTGCATTTCACTAGATGTGAAGAGTGTGGGTCGTCTGGTGACATTCTAAACTGGCGCCGTCCTGACAGCTTCCAATCTATCTTTAGATGTTGTTTGTGACTTCCATCTATCTCGAATTTAAACGTTTTTGACCTTTTGCGTTAGCTCAACTCTTAATCTATTACAGAGTTTTATTTATTCATCTTCAGTTTGTACAAATTACATTACATATGATGATGTAATGACACATGTCAATCATGCGTATAATTATTTACAGATGTGTTTCTATTATACAACATGAAAATCTTATTATAAGTTATATACAATATGGGGTTGTTGGTTTAAATTACCATATATATGTTTAGACAAATGTATACATGTATGACAGCGTCCCTAGGGGGGCATAGCGCTTTAAATTGAAATAAAATAAAAAATAACGTTTATTTAATTTGAACATCAATATTTTTCATTAGTGTGTATATACAAATATATATACGCTATATATATTGTTGCACTGGGCTGCGGTTTGGCAGATTCTTCAGTCTTGAGTCTCTCCTCAGACGTGTCTTGCATCTTTCCAGAGCGTGTTTCAACCATCCTACAAATTTATATAAGGGAATAATGAGATAAGTCTACTTTAAGTAGCCTCCAGAATAATTTATTTATTTTTCTCATATCAAAGAGAGCAGTGAAGTCACACGTGTACCTAAATACAAATGATGATAATCTAAATAATCTGTTTTAAATAAATATCATAGAATATAAAAATAAATAAATATATAATTTAAATTTCAAATATATTAAAAATAATACGAGGGGCATCCAATAAATAAGTTTCCCTATTTTTTTTTCGGCGAACGAAACGTTGTAAAAATTAGTTAGTAGGTAAGAAATGGTCACTAGGATGCGTTGGAAGCTGGTGACCTTTCAAAATCACTCTACTCGTACGCGCAAGTCCGTAGCGCTTCAGTTTCCATGGAGCTACCACTGGTGAACGTGTCCACTTGCGAACTCCGTTCTGTAATTCGTTTTTTCACAGCGAAAAATGAAACTGCGGTCAATATTAATCGCAATTTAGTGTCAGTGTATGGTGAAGGATGTATGAGCATCCAAATGGTTCGCCGATGGCGTTCATGGTTCTAGGAAGGACGGCAAAACGTGCATGATGACGAGCGAAGCGACAGGCCCGTTACTGCTACGGACAATGCAGCCGTGGCTGCTGTTCGGAATGTGGTGGAAGCAAATCGCCGCGTCACCATTGACGAAATAATGATTCGACTGCCTCCTGGAATCGAAATTGGATGCTCTTCGATTGGAACAATCATGTCAGATGTTTTGAATTTGAATTGAAAACTGGCGGAGGCGAACCACTGACTACGAAGACTGGGCACGGCTTGGTACAACAGTGGTATCAAAAAATTGCTACAACGGTACCAAAAATGTTCGGACAGAAATGGTGATTATGTAGAGAAGTAGTCTATGAGTTGTATAAGGAAAATAAAATAACTGCATAATTGTAAATAATGTTGTTTATTTGTTACAAAATAGGGAAACTTATTTATTGGATGCCCCTCGTATAAGAAATACGCCATTAATCATGATGTAACACTTCCCCCTCTCCAGAGGTCGTCACGTCCTCGTGATTGACCTCATCAATTCTTTCAAAATAGGGTTTGAATCTTGAGACATGGACAATCAATGGGTCTTGGCCAGGATTATCTTTTAGTTCAATTAAGTAATTTACGTTGGACAGCTTCTTTAATATTCTATATGGGCCAAAATATTTTCTCAATAGTTTTTCACATTTTCCGATTTTCCTAACTGGTGTCCAAACTGCCACTAAATGTCCTGGTTCATAGGTTCTCTCGTTGTGTTTTTTGTCATAGTTTCTTTTCATTCTTTCCTGAGTCTTCTCTGTGTTGTTAATGACTTCCTGTCTCGTCCTTGCTATTTTATCTAAGTAGTTTTCTATATATTCGTCGTAATCGTCCATGTTACTGTCCGTTGGGATATTCTCGTCGTCTAAGAGGGACATGGGTTCCCTCCCAAACAACAGGAAAAATGGAGAGTAGCCTGTTGTTTCTTGAATCGTGGTATTATACGCGTGGGTGATAAAAGGAAGGATTTCGTCCCAGTTCTTCTGATCCGTATTCACATACATGCTGATCATATTGATTAAAGTTCTATTTAGCCGTTCCGTTAGCCCGTTAGTCTGGGGGTGGTAGCTCGTTGTGAAGCAATGTTTAACTTTGCACATTTTCATAACCTCCTTCATCAAATTGCTAGTGAATTGTGAACCTCTGTCGCTGATAAGAAATCTTGGAGCCCCGTGACGTAAAAATATATGTTCGATTAAAAATGTAGAGACTTCTTTCACTGTCGCTTCTGGTACTGCCTTTGTTTCAGCATACTTGGTATAATAATCCGTCAACACAATTATCCATTTCCTTCTTCTTTTCGTTGATGGCAAGGGGCCAACAAAGTCAATTCCGATTCTTTCAAAAGGGTAGTTAGCTGGGGGAATAGGTTGTAGAAGTCCAGATGGCAACTGATTTGAACCTTTCCGACTTTGGCAAAGATGGCACGTCTTTACAAATTCGGAAACATCTTTCAGCATGGAAGGCCAATAGTATTTATTCTTCAATCGGTATGTGGTTCTGGCGACGCCCAGTGGCCATTCAGCATATGGTTGTGGTATTCACTCATGATTTCTTTCCTTCTCTTCTTTGGCACTACCAGCAACCATTCTCTACCTTCAGGATTTGGATTTTTCTTGTAGAGACACCCATTTTCTTCTTTAAAGTTCTGTGTAATTGAACGCTTGTTTCCACTAAGGTTCTCCTTAATATTATCAATAAAATCATCCTTTTCGTCTATTATTTGATTCAAAAATAGTCTTTCATAATACTCGTCCCATTCGTTTTCTGGTAAGGGTCCTCTAGATAGACCATCAGCGTCCAGATGTTTTTTTCCCGATTTGTGTATAATTTGGAAATTATATTCCTGAATCTTCAGTGCCCATCGTGCTAATCGGCCGGTCGGATCTTTTAAATTCTTAAGCCAGCATAGTGCGTGATGATCAGTGACGATTTTAAAGTTCCTTCCATATAAATAGGGCCGTAATTTTGATATCGACCACACTACAGCTAAACATTCCTTTTCGGTGGTTGAATAATTTTGCTCAGGTTTACTTAGGGTTCGGCTCAAATATGATATTACCTTCTCTTCGCCACCGATATTTTGAATTAGTGTTGCGCCTAAGCCGATGTTAGAGGCATCTGTGTGAATGCAGGTGGCTGCATTTGGATCAAAGTGACCTAAAATTGGCGGATTCATAAGAGCTTTTTTAAGGTTTTGGAACGCTTCTTCCTGTTTTCCTGTCCAGATAAATTGAACATTTTTTCTGATGAGACTGGTCAATGGGTCAGCGATTAATGAGAAATCTTTAATAAATTTTCTATAATATGAGCACATTCCTAGGAATGATTGCACTTCTTTGGCCTTCTTGGGCTGAGGAAAATCTCTAACGGCTTTGATATTATATTCGGCAGGTTTTATACCCTCTTGGTTGGTTATATGTACAAGGATCTCAAGTTCCTCGAAAGCAAATCTGCATTTCTTGGCGTTCAGTTTTAAATTAGATTCGCTGAAGCATCTGAGGACAGCTTCAAGTCTTTTAATGTGGGTTGGAAAGTCCGAGCTGTATATAATCACATCGTCCAGGTAGCAAAGGCAAATCTGCCATCTCAGATTTCCGAGGACATTGTCCATGTTCCTCTCAAAAGTAGCAGGGGCGTTGCATAGACCGAAGGGCATTACGTTGAATTCATATAACCCATGTGCAGTAGTGAAAGCCGTCTTCTCTTTGTCTCTCTCTTCAATTTCGACTTGCCAATATCCCGATTTGAGATCTATTGCTGAGAAGTACTTGGATCCTTGGAGAGTATCCATTACATCATCAATTCTTGGGATTGGATAAACATCCTTCACTGTTACTTCATTTAATTTCCTGTAGTCCACACAAAATCTGTATTTGCCATCTCTTTTTTTGACCAATATAACGGGAAAGGACCAGGGACTTGAAGATTGTCTAATTATTCCTTCTTCGAGCATCTCGTCTATTTGATCCTTTATGATGGTTCGTTCCTTAGCGCTTACCCGGTAAGGCTTGTGCTTTATCGGTTTTGCGTCTTCTGTATGAATCTGATGTTTTGCCAAATTGGTCCTACCTAACCTCGATGAGAACAAATCAGTATACTTGGCCAAAATTTGTTTTAACCTCTCTTGTTCTTTAAATGATAAATTTTTGTTTATTTGAAATTGTATTTCGTCATTTTCATTCTGCTTCTCTTTATTCTCTATAAAATTTACCCCTGCAGGAAGACTTCCATAAGCCAATGTTTGGTCTTTCATGATTTTTAAAGGTCGAGGATAAGGGTTCGTTATCCAGATATGGGTTTTCTTATCCGTGACAGTAAGCAAACTTCTTGCCAATCGAAGACCATTTGTTTGAGTCATTCTGTTGTTCTCTTCGATGACATATTCGCCATCCTCTGCTTCTATTGAGGCCCTAATTAATTTAATAGATAGTTTAGGTATAACGGTATCTGTAGTGCTCTTTATTTTTTTTAGATCATAATTGCTTACGTCATGATTACTCATCAAATTATATTTTATTGTTTCTCGTTTACAATCAATTTTAGCATTCATTTTTTTAAGGAAATCTCGTCCAAGAATAAGAGTTCGTAGATGCGCGTCCATTACTACAAATTCGTGGGATAATTCAGTGTCATCAATTTTTAAATCTAAAATAATGCTACCTACCATATCTAATTTTTTCCCATCGGGTCCTGAACACGTTTTAGTGAGACTATTTATTTCACGGCCAGCAAAAAGTGCTGTTCTTAGGTCGACCACTGAAAGATCGGCGCCTGTATCAATCAAAGCTTCGCATAACCCTATCTTGTCCACATTAATATTAATTTTGTACCTAGGGTCCAAATCATGATGTAACAATATATAGGGCTTTATTTCATAGGAAGATGGATAAATTATTGTGTGTGTTTGAAATAGTTAAGTATTAAAAATATATTTTAAAAATTTAACCCAGGTTTCTGAAGTGTACAAATATTAAAGAATCGAACATGAAAAAAATATTGAGAAAAAAAAGGCATCTCCTTACCGTGCAACTGAAAGTTGCTGATGGCTTGCGCCATCTATCGGAATAAATATCAACTATTCTCGTTGATTTTTAATTATTCCAGAATTGGCCAAATACCGTTTCATGATTAATCAATAAAAGCTAACCACGTATAACTAGACTAATTAAAAATCAACAATTGTGAAAATTCGAAACTATTATAGACGTGTATGATTCTTTTGAAAATTAAACAATTTCTAACGCCCTTACTGCAATGGAAAAATTAATGGGAGGGCCTGGCTCATCAGTGATGAACCAGGCCCTCCCATTAATTTTTCCATTGCAGTAAGGGCGTTAGAAATTGTTTTATTTTCAAAAGAATCATACGCGTCTATAATAGTTTCGAATTTTCATAACAGATGGCGCGCTAATGCATCATAATCAACAAATAGTTGATATTTATTCCGATAGATGGCGCAAGCCATCAGCAATATATATATATATATATATATATATATATATTTTAATATTAATTCATCCATATGATCCAAGTACAGTTTCACTTTTTTTACTATTTTTCACATGGAAAAATATGTAAAGTAAAAAATCAAAAAGAATATAAGTCGGTGGATGAGAGGGTAGCACGCTCGATTCCCGACAGTCATGAACCGGGATTGAATCCCACGTTAACATTTTGTTTAATATGTGAATAACCTTCACATATTAATCACTGTTTCAATTATCATAAACTAGGTTGCTCTTATTGAGCGGTACCTAATAAAGTGATTTTGAACCGAAAAAATCAAAAGAAGTCGGTGGACAAGTGGGTAAAACCCTCGATTCCCGACAGCCATGAACCGGGATTGAATCCCGCATTGTACACTTTTTTTCTGTGAATAATCTGTTCATATTGTACATTGTAAATAACATAAGCTAGGATATGCTCTTTTTGAATGGTACCTAATAAAGTAATTTTGGAACAGGAAGAGAAAAAAATCACATGATGATGTAATTGGAGTGGAAAAAAAGGAGGCAACGCCTTTTCCTCCAGTAGCATTTCTTTGAAATATTACCAATTGATTCTTTGAAGCTCTCTGTTATATTCGTCTGAAAGTATTCATTAAAAAATTCTGTCATAAAATTTGTATGAAACCAATTAAAAAAAGACATTTTAATAATGAATATAAATTGTAGATTCATAATTTACCTTTTAAATAATATATAATTTCATGCTTCAATTGTTTCTCCTATTAAATACTAAAATAATTCTTTTTAAAATTAAAGATATATCGGCCAGTAAATCTTTTTATTATCTCAACGTTTTGACAAAAAATCTTTTGTACTCGACAGGAGAAAACAAAAATTAAAACATTTGGCAAGGCGTTAAAAATTATTCTAAGGCTGCAAGGGCGTTCTCATGTGATATATTTCAAAATTTTACATTTTTAACGCTTTGCCAAATGTTTTAATTTTGTTTGCTCCTGACGAGGACAAAAGATTTTTGTCGAAACGTCGAGATAATAAAAAGATTTACTGGTCGAAATATCTTTAATTTTAAGAAATATAGAACGAAGTTTGACAATTATACCGCAAATGTTTCTTTTGAACGAAAAATCGAAATTTATTTTAAGGATAAATAACGATTATTTCTATCCTTAGGGATGAAGTATGAAAGGATGAATTGTGAAGAGTAATGATAAATGGAAAAATAAAGTGTCCAGGGATGGGACACTGGGTTGGACACAGGGTCCCTGGACACTTTTATTTATCATTACTCTTCAAAATTCATCCTTTCATACTTCATCCCTAAGGTTAGAAATAATCGTTATTTCTCCTTAAAATAAATTTCGATTTTTCGTTCAAAAGAAACATTTGCGGTATAATGTTGTGCATATTTTTCCCTTTTATATTATATCTCTCTTGTAAATCAATAAATATAATGTTTAATTAATAATTATTGGAATCAGTTTCATTAATAATTCTAAGCAAAGTCAACATATAATTGTCAAACTTCGTTCTACAATCATAAACCGCATTATTTTGTATTTAATAACTATGAATTCCGGCCAGGCAGCCTCTATCTTTACTAAAATAATTATTATTTCAACATATCTAATAATGGAGATTAATCTAGCGAAACCGCTGAGAGGGTTTACCACTGATGAGCTAAGCCCTCTCATTCAAATAACTTTAATTATTTCAGTAAGGTCTGTAGAGATAATATTTGATGATATTATTGAAAAGAAACACATTTCCAGTAAATTAAATAGTTACAAATTTTATCGATAGATGACATTTGAATTTATAAATCTCTTTAATTAACTTTATTAATGAAACGCGATATCCCAAACTCAGGGATATTTGCGTCAATACCTTTCACTGCATTACAGCAATCCGGCTATATACAATCCTGTTCAATTCATTATTTCACATAAATTTACATAAATCTCTAATAATTAAAATAAAAAATCAGAAAAAAAACTATATTTCATTAATAACTATCAAAAATAAAAAAAATATAATGCATAAATTTAATTATTATCATAAAAGGGAAATTTGGTCCATCATATTATCGTTTGGTTCTTATTTCTAATGTAGCCGAGTTGCATTTATTTGATTTGGGATATCACTGATTAATTCTATTTTCACAGAGAGGATAATGTTACGTATTTAATAAAGAAATGGAGAAATTTAATATTTTAGTAGGATTTAATATTGGTAATAGAAATATCTAATATATTTTTATTTATAATATATAATCTATTTAAGAGATTAAAATTGATTTTTAACCAGTTTAATTTTCCTGGAATATGCAAATAGGTCCGATGACAGGATAAAATAATTTGCATATTCTGTAGTCTGAAAATTGTAAGATTGACAAAATTCAATAAGGAATCTAGGGCTAGGTTTCTTTTTACAATTTATTTCTCGAGCTTGCTCTTTAACAGGAAAAGTAAAAGTACAACTTCCACCTAACTATAAACTTCTTTTTTTGTATAGTTGGCTGGAAGTTATAGTTCTCCTGTTGAAGGGCGTGTTAAGAGCCTGAAAGCTAGGGGAATAAAAATAGAAGAATAAACTTAACCCAGATTTTCTTGTTGATTTTATTAAAATATAAAATACTAAAATATGTAAATTAGAAAAAAGGAAATCGGTGTAATATGGTAAATATTTACATATTGTACTAAGGGTTATTGTGTTAATATTGTTTAACAGAAGCCCCCTAGGATGCGTGTAGTGGAGAGGTGTTTAGTTGGCTGGAAGTTATACTTCTCCTGTTGAAGGGCATTTATCCTGAAAGTTGGAGAAATAAAAATTCTATATACAGTTACGAGCGTCATCAATTCTTTTTCATCTCTGTCACAGTTTGCTTTTTTTTTTTGGAATGGCGCACTCCTATTGGTTGGCTACGATCACGCCACCTTTGCCCCCCCATCATGCCCCCCCCCCCCACTCGCTTTGTTGTTTTTGTAACTCTTGTGTTGGAGCGGGTCGCTCCTTAAATAAATGCATATATTAGTTAATAACTAAATGGAATCTTCTCTTTCTTTTACCCAGTAAGAGACGCCTACGGAAGCCAACAGTACATAGACAGATAAAGCACATAGGCTATAGGTATTAACTAATATATGCATTTATTTAAGGCGCCAATTTATAATTTAACAAATAGTATTTGAATAAAAACATTCAATCGGGTAAAACACGGGCGTTGCCCGGGTCATTCAGCTAGTAAAAATAGAAGAATAAGCGTAATCATCTTGATTCCCGTAATTCTTGTTGATTTTATTAAAATATAAAATACACACATATTGTACTAAGAATATTGTGTGCAAGAGTATTGTGTGAATATTGTTTAACAGAAGCTCTGCCCGCCAGGGTGCTTGTAGTGAAGAAATGTATAGTTAGCTGGAAGTTATAGTTCTTCTGTTAAAGAGCATCTTATCCCCCGAAAGCTAGATGAAATAAAAATGGTAAAAGAAACCCTGGATTGCTTGTTGATATTATAAAAATATGAAATAGATACATATGTAAATTTAAAAAAAAGGAAATTGATGTAATATGGTAACATATTTCCATATTGTACTAAGAGTATCGTGTGCATGGATATTGTGTGAATATTGTTTAACAGAAGCTCTGCCCTCCCAGGGTGCGTGTAGGATTGTGTCGGTCGATAGTGTTTAATAATCTTCTGCGGGCGTCGTCTGCGTGTGTGTCTCTCGTCGTCTGCTTCCTTTTTTTTATTGTTATTTTTTTTATTTGTCCCCATTCTGGAAGGGTTCGCGCATGTCCAATTAAAAGACAGCATCGCAATTAAGGTCCTTCATAAATATTTTTGGTATTTGAATTCGTGTGGTCAGATAGCTTTATTCATTCACCATAATTACATATATGATTCTTTTTTTTATATTTAATTTGCTATTTAGAGTGGCAAGTATGTGTTAATAAAATAAAATTATATATAACTGAATATTTATATTTTTGTAAATATGTAATTATGGTTAATATATTTTAGATATCTACAAGGTATTTAAAATGCTTTAGTCTAAATACTTTAGTATTAAATACTTTTGAATATTGGATTTTAACTTCAAAACAAGCAATATTAACCCTAATATGTAATTACATAGTCATAACTTATACAAAGTTGCATAAACAAAGCCATACTAATGATACATTAGCACGCCATCTGTTATATGAAATTTAAACTATTTAAGACGCGATGATTCTTTTTAAAATCAAACAAATTTTCTACTATCCTTACTGCAATGATGAATTAATAGAAGGGCCTGGCTCATCAGTGGTGAACCAGGCTCTACTATTAATTTATCATTACAGTAATGTCAGTAGAAAATAGTTTAAATAATGTTGTATATCTTTTCAATTTGTAAATAGCAGAGAGAATTATCATAGATTTAACTATCTTTGTAAATATATTTGTGATTATCTTTCAAACCTGAAAGGTTCAGGTTCCTAATATATGTAATATTACGATACTTCTTGGTGATGGTTGATTGAGTTGTTTGATTGATTGATTGATGATTGTTGTGGGCGCAGTCGTGTTTGCTGAAATAGTAAGGTATTCACACAGAGGAAAATAACGAGGACACAGGATTGGATTGAAATAGGCCAGCGATCAAGAGAGAAAGGGGTTTAGACTATTGGCGTTTCTTGACTAATGTGGTTAGGCGATTCACATATTGAACATTGGACTTATCTGAGTGCGCTGAGAAGAATGGTGGCGAGGTCCTGACTCTGGCAGGTTCAGCTGCTAACTGCTCTCGATGTTGTCCAGGTCCCAACTTGTTGCGATGGTGCCGAGTTCCTAACTAACTAAACTCAGTCCGAGATTTAACTCGTTAACTTCTCAGGGCTCTCATTGGATGACTGTCGACTCGTGGCCGTTTCTCATTGGTTCTTAGCTAATCCTGTTGAACTCTGATTGGATCTTTGCTAATCCTTTGTCTTTGTCTTGTTTTAACATGCTCCCGGAAGGGAAGGTTCTTGAACTCAGTTTTTATGAGTTCCTGGATAATAAAACCTGCTAATGACCGTTTCCTCTCTGATGGCCTTTCTCCCAGATTCGCTAAGCCTTGTTTTTATTAAAATCTTTAGATCATACATTGCATACATATTGTGGTGGGGTTACATCCAGTTATGTACAAATTATGACAGATGCGCCCCCTACATGTGAAGAATTCAAGAAGGGGTAGCCGCCGTGAGACCTAGCACTGAGCGGCCTGTCCGAAAATATCCACTGTAACCTAACTAACTGTCAACATCCGGACCAAGGCCCCTTCTTTGTCCCTCTCTGGATCTCCCGGGTGTCCAGTGGCAAGCTGGTGTCACTTTGAGACGACTAGAAAAGACGTCATACTTTATTACTTACATATCACATTGTTTAAATTAAGATATATATCTATATTAATAAAATGCAAATTTCATAAGAGGACATCACTAAAAACTTTCGTTACAATGCATCAATTTCAACCAAATTTTCAACATTTATGTAAAACGAGATGGAGCAGGTTTTGCTTAACATCAAAATATTTTTCCCTAACATTAACATGCGTAACTTAGCTGTTATCGATTAAATACAAAAAAAATCAACAGAGTTAATTTTATTTATATATAAATACAAAAAAAAAATTCAGCAATTCATTCAACTCAATCTAAAAAAATATTCAAAACAAGCAATTTTAAGATAACACCATATGTAAAACAGTCGGCCAAGAAAACAACAACGATATTACATCTTTCTCACATATTCACACACAATCTTGATTAATAATTAAAACTTATCTTTAACATTGTTTATTATACTTCATAATATATAATATTCGTTAGGCAAACTTTCACTCGGATAAATGTAATATAAAAAGCCAACAATGAAGAATGAATGTAAGATAAAAAGCCAACAATGAAGAGTGAATGTAATATAAAAAGCCAACAATGAAGAATGAATGTAAGATAAAAAGCCAACAATGAAGAGTGAATGTAAGATAAAAAGCCAACAATGAATAGTAAATGTAATATAAAAAGCCAACAATGAAGAATGAATGTAAGATAAAAAGCCAACAATGAAGAATGAATGTAAGATAAAAAGCCAACAATGAAGAGTGAATGTAATATAAAAAGCCAACAATGAAGAATGAAGGTAAGATAAAAAGCCAACAATGAAGAGTGAATGTAAGATAAAAAGCCAACAATGAATAGTAAATGTAATATAAAAAGCCAACAATGAAGAATGAATGTAAGATAAAAAGCCAACAATGAATAGTAAATATAATATAAAAAGCCAACAATGAAGAATGAATGTAAGATAAAAAGCCAACAATGAATAGTAAATGTAATATAAAAAGCAAACAATGAAGAATGAATGTAAGATAAAAAGCCAACAATGAATAGTAAATATAATATAAAAAGCCAACAATGAAGAATGAATGTAAGATGAAAAGCCAACAATGAAGAGTAAATATAATATAAAAAGCCAACAATGAAGAGTGAATGTAAGATAAAAAGCCAACAATGAAGAGTAAATGTAATATAAAAAGCCAAAAGAGTGAATGTAAGATAAAAAGCCAACAATGAAGAGTGAATGTAATATAAAAAGCCAACAATGAAGAATGAATGTAAGATAAAAAGCCAACAATGAAGAGTGAATGTAATATAAAACGCCAACAATGAAGAATGAATGTAAGATAAAAATCCAACAATGAAGAGTGAATCTATCTATATATATAAAATTAAATGTCTGTCTGTCTGTTTGTCTGCACTCTATAGATTCAAAAACCATACATCCAATCGCCGTGAAATTTTGGGATATTATTAGGTATATCACCGGGAAGGTTTTTGAAAAATAATTTCCTGAATATCTTGAATATCCTTAGAGTTATTTGCAGATTTGTAGATTTAACTCGCAAGCAGCGCCCCCATTGTGACGATGATAACAATATATCGAGAGATTCAAATTTACGAGTTTCAAATTATCAAAATATATCTTTTTTTTTAAATAAGTTTTTAGAGAATTGTTTTACGAGTTTCAAATTATCAAAATATATCTTTTTTTTTAAATAAGTTTTTAGAGAATTGTTTTAACAAATGTTCGCTAGACAAACCTTTACTCGGGTAAAACCCCGGGCGAAGCCGAGTACGTTTTATAAGTTTATAGAGAATTGTTTTAACAAATGTTCGTTAGACAAACATTCACTCGGGTAAAATATGTTATAAATTAATTTGTTGTTGTTAGATAATGGGTTGATAAGACAAAGGATCGATAAGATAAAGGGTTAAAGGTGCAGTCGTGATAAGAAAAATATAATTATTTACCATCAAGTAGCTTTTATTTTCAATTACTTGGGTAAATATTATACATTAGTTATTTTCACATTATATAGAATTTATAAAGTTAATTCTATATTAGTGATTCAAAAAGATAGATATGTTAACTACGCATGTTTACAACAAAACTCAAAGTCATTCTAAAAACGATGATAACCAAAAGTAAAAATATCAATGAATAAAAATAAAATATATATTTTTTAAAATATAGAAGAAATATTTGAGTTTTTAGATTATATAATATATGTAATGTGGTGAGGGCTGGAAGCCTCTTGTAGAATCTTGTCGACTAAAACTGTGGTGAGGTGTCCAGTCGACTTAATCTATGGTGTGAGTCCCTGTAACTCTTGCTATACTGTGTTGACCGAGAGGAATAGTCAGGATAAGGAGTTTTCCAGTACCTCTCTGCACCTTGGAAGACCTTTTACAGTTCTCACAAAGTACAGGCAGTCGTGGTCGAGGCAGAGTGGAAAGCTTGGGGATGTCCATACACAAAAAACGAAGACACAGTTGCACTAAGAAAGTTCCGTGAACAGATAAAAGTTGAGCTAGGAGCGAAAGATGGAGAGATAGAAGATTTCTTACTGGTCTACATGATGGATGAGATGGACCTGAGGTACAACTGACGAGGGCTCGCGCAGATGGTAAACTAACTGTATTTTTAGCTAGGATGGGGGCTTTATATACCGTTTCTGAGAAAGGGGGTTTTGCATGTCAACAGATGTGAAGAGTGTGGGTCGTCTGGTGACATTCTACTGGCGCCGTCCTGACAGCTTCCAATCTATCTTTAGATGTTGCTTTGTGGCTTCCATCTATCTCGAATTTAGACGTGTTTGACTTCTATCTCTCTAGCTCAAATCTTATCTATTACAGAGTTTTATTTATTTATCCTCAAGTGTACAAAGTACATTACATATGATGATGTAATGATACATGCCAATCATGCGTATAATCATTTACAAATGTGTTTCTATTATACAACAATGAAAATCTTGTTATAAGTTATATACAATATGGGGTTGTTGGCTTAAATTACCATATATATATATTGGATAAATAAATATGAAGCATGTTATAAATACAAGGGATTATAATATTTGAAAGAGTGTATAGGTAAGGACATTGTTAAACCCACCAAATAACAGTTTTAATCGGAAACTGTACTTCAGGGCTTCAACAACTAATACTGAATACTGAAACTTTGTTTTTCGATTTAAGCAAGGATTTTAACAAAGTCAGAGACATAAGATGATTGTTCACAAATTGGTTAAACATAGATTTTCAATGAATATTTTTCCGACAGATCGGAGTCTATCTTGAAAGGGGATAGTACATAACCCGGTTAAAACTTCATTCGGTAAATCAGGAATTTTTATACAATAATTTTGCCGACTACAATTGTAGAACGACATTTTTATTTTTCCGTTCATCATTACTCTTCACAATTCATCCTTTCATACTTCATCCCTAAGGTTAGAAATAATCGTTATTTCTCTTTAAAATAAATTTCGATTTTTCGTTCAAAAGAAACACATGCGGGATATTTTCAAATGTCGTTCTACAAATCAGGAATTAATTAAATTGAAATTATATTCGTTTTTGCTTTGAAAAAAAAAACTTTTAGAAGAATTTTAAGATGAAAAAAATCAGGCTTCCAGAGATATACACGTTTCTTTTAAAATTTTTAAATTTCAAAACACAGTTAAAAACACACGATATATAATTTTATTATTTCAAATAAATCGTAATGTTTTAACGTATTTTCGATTTTAATTGTTATTGTAGAAAAAATCAAATTCAAAAATCTCACACACTATATATTATTTATATTGTTTTTAACTGTGTTTTGAAATTTAAAAATTTTAAAAGAAACGTGTATATCTCTGGAAGCCTGATTTTTTCATCTTAAAATTCTTCTAAAAGTTTTTTTTTTCAAAGCAAAAACGAATATTATTTTATAAAAATAAATATTGAATGATTAATTTTTATTATATCAGACAAATTTCAAATTAGATAAATTTTAAAATTTGATAAATTATTAAAAAGAAAAAAAAAATTCAGATAATGGTCAAAATTAATTAAAATTGCGGAGTATTCTCTGAAGGTCTTCCAATAAAAGCAGACGAACATTAACAAAAGAGAAAATGGCGGGAAGAGGAAATTGAACGGAAGGAAACATTTAATTGAAGTCCAAATAAATATATAAAAAAAAGTTTTTTTCTCAAAAGATACATTTAGGATTTTTTTTTTCAGGATGGAATTTTCTATTTCTCTATTTTCTTTTGTTTTGTGGGAACGAGTAAATTTACTCTGTGTGTGTATGTCCAGATTTGGCGGGAATATGACATGGATGGAAGCGGCTACATTGAAACGGAAGAATTAAAGGTAATGGTCAACTGGTCCAATATAAATATTTGTTTTTCTATGAATTAAAAATGAAGCGATTTTCTTGTATTACAAGAAACCAATATATTTTAAACGTGTACCTTAAACAACTTTTTATTTTTAAGGATAAATAGTCAGAGATTTATTTTCACAGCGTACAAAGAGAAAACATCTAGTTTAGGGAATATATTTTACAATTTAAAATTGTAGTTATAAATCCTTTTTACAATCTTTTTCTCGCTCATAAAAGCCTAGTTATTTATATATACACTTGGTATAACATATATACACAATTTATATCATAAAAAAGTACAAAAAATAGAGAAGCTAAGAGTTTCTTGTTTTTTATATATTTAGCAGAGCTTCGAACATTTCTGTCTTGTAATTTCTGTCTGATAGTACCCTGTAAGGGCTCCTAATCCAGGGATACAGGATGAGCAGCGTCTGTACTCCATTTTAGGAGCAGCTGCACACGGCGTCTGTTCCTCATGTCAGAGGCCGCCATTTCTTTTGAATCTAAGTCGGCCTGCTACTGAGTAGTTCTCCCAGTCTTAATAACAAAGGCAGACGCATTCTACTTCCCTCAGTCATGATGGTTGTCAAAGCTTGATACCCTAATATGATTGAATGGAGATAAGAAAGAAGAAGGGAATAAATGCTCGAAGCTCGGCTAAATAAAAAACCTAACAAGAAATTCTCTTTGTCTCACGTTTTTTAGTACCTTTTTACAATATTGTCACGTTCGAGAAGACAAGTATATTAAAAAGTTAAATAAAAAGAATAAATAAATCTATAAAAATGCAAAATGTGATAATAGAATTTTACAAGTGATAATCTACAAGCATGGTAATGACGTAGCTAAATATTTATGATGATAAACTGACCACAGAGTATTTACAATAATTATTCTGTGACAATATACTAATCCAGGCAAGTATCCAAAACTTATGATGTACAAGTATATTGTTCTGAAAATAGGGCAATCAATACTTAAATCATTAGATAATAAAAATGCATATATTGGATTGAATAAAATATTTATTTGCCAATATTTCGGTTGGCTGAACGCCAACCGTTATCAAGGCATTACAATTTTGTATAAATAAACTCAGCGCCGCATAGTGTTATAATATCACAGTTGAAATAATTTTTATAACACTATACGGCGCTGAGTTTGTGTATACAAAAATGTAATGCCTTGATAAAGGTTGGCGTTCAGCCAACCGAAATATTGGCAAATAAATATTTTATTCAATCCAATATATGCCTTTTTGATTATATAACATGATATATATTGACAAAGTGTTTATATTATAAACCCTCAATATCTACGATTGTTTTCAACCAATATGGAGCATATTTTGACTTATCTCCAAACCTATCTCCTTTTGCTCTGAGGTTAAAACACGAGGCACAAACTTGCATGTAGTTCTTTTTTGAAACTCAGATCTTTGTGAATGATGGCATAGTCCAAATGATATGTTGGTCGTTTCTGAAATCTCTCTGATTGTTATCTGACGATTTTTCATAATCAAAACCTTTATCTTTTCATGATTTTCAGCAGTGTGGACAATTGTGGTCTCCCACATCTTGGCTCATCAAATACTGACGTCACAAATAAGTTAGTATATGTTGATATTTTACCTGGAGGATGTCTCTTTTATCCTCATCAATTTGCATATACACAGAACTACAATTTATTGTAGAGATGAAAAAGAAAGCCAGCCAAATTGTCAAAGACATCATCAATATGTGACAGCGGGTATTCATCCGTTTGTGATGTGTTATTATATTGACAGTTATCAACGAAGAATCTCCACCTTCCATTTTTCAGACCATTATAGCTGGAAATAATCAAAGACTTTCTGAGAGAGAGACTCACGGTGTAATTCTTAATCAACAACAACAAAAAGGCTTTTATTAGGGCCCATTGCCCTGTATGGATTCGCCATACAACAACAAAACAATACAGTAATTTTTCCCTCCCTTTCCCCATGTGCACGTGACCTTTGTTTGAAAAGGAATTTATTTACACATCTGTGTGTGTGTGTGTGTGTGTGTTCTAAAACTTTCCTCACTACTTCTTTGGTGTATAAATCTATTTACAATTGATCTGTAGAAATTATAGAGTTCTATTGCTATATTTTTCTTTTCTGAAATAGTTCTCAGCGTCTTCAGTGGGTTGCTAAATCTCCAGAAGGTAATTCTTAATCCTTTCTCCTCTCTAAACACAACCATCCTCTTCACTAATAAAATATTTTCAGTAGCCATATAATGCTGCAAGTATTACAACAGTTCCTTATTTCTTACAAACGATGGACAAACAGAAGCAGCTAATAATAAGATGTCTAACATAATTTTTTTTGCTTATCCCTAGTACACGTGGTACAGGCCATGATAATCATGGTGGGTAGTTAGCGACTGCTTTTACTGTAAGCGCATTACATGTCTACACATGTGAAAAGCAGTTCGACTTTGCACTTACAAATGTGCCAGAGCCCCGTTTGGTTACTTGCACTCGCTGGTGGGGTTGGACATTTGCAAGAATCGGGGGCCATTGGAGCATTTTTTTTTTAAACATAAAAAAGTGTCCAATGCGGGAATCGAACCCGGATCGTAGTGGTCGAAAACCAAACGGTTTAACCAGCCTTCCACTGACCCCCTAACATAATGTTAAAGAGAAATAGAAATACAGAATTGTAACAAAGTATTTATGATTTAATTAACAAACTATTAATTTTGATGTTTATATATTTGATCACTTTGCGTTAACTTCCCTCATTGCTTCTCTTGTATTTTTATCAATTTTAATTTGGTGCTTGCTTCAAATAAATTGCCGTGTCATCCTGACGTTTGTCTTTTCTAATTTTCCATGTCACAGTATTACTAGTATTAATAGTAACTTATTTATAAAAAGAAAGATCGCCTCTTCCGTCAAAATAGACGCTAAATTAGCAGCCATCTATTCACTTTCTTCATTCAAACCAACAGCCTAGGGCACTTTTTTCTGATAAAAAAAATGTTCCAATGGCCCCGATTCTTCAAAATCCACCAGCGAGTGCAAGTAACCAAACGGGGCTCTGAAACATTTGTAAGTGCAAAGTCGAACTGCTTTTCATATGTGTAGACATGTGGTGCACTTACAGTAAAAGCAGTCGCTAACTACCCACCATGATTATCATGGCCTGTACCACGTGTACTAGGGATAAGCAAAAAAAAACTTTCTTCAGCAAACGAGCTGCCTAGGTTCGGTAAAAAAGCCAACATCAGTTTTGGTAAAACCTGAACTCTATGGTTTCGGGCTAATGGTATTCTTCAGTCCAGGGCCGGTCTTAATTCCATGAAGTACACGAGGGATTCATGAATTCTTCAAAATTTGCCAAAGAGTTGTTAATCTGTGTATAGGCCAATTTCTATGGCTATAGCTGGTGTTGTGGCTTTTTCACTGATCTCAGTTCGGTAGTTTGTAGAGACGGCCATTAGATGGCGCTTAGATTTAGCTTCTATTTTGACGGGAGAGGCGACCTTTCTTTTTCTAAATAAGTTACTATTAATATGAAAATTCAAAACTATTATAGACGCGTATGATTCTTCAAAAATTAAAATAATTTCTACTTCCCTTACCGCAATGGAAAAATTAATAGGAGGGCCTGGCTCATCAGTGGTGAACCTTCCCAGCGGTTTCGCCAGTTTTATCTATTATTACTATTAATATACTAGTAATATTGCTCATGAATATTTCCATTCCTAACATTGTGTTAAACATCTTCTTACTAGCTGTTTCTGTGTTTGTCCATCGTTTGTAAGAATTAAGGAACTGTGTAGTAATACTTGCAGCAATATATGGCTATTGGAAATTTCTATCAGTAAAGGAAGATTGTATTCAGAGAAGTGTCGAGTATTTGTTCTACAAGATATTGTAGTTCCAGGAATGGTTTAATGTTTCGTTACACCTATATGCAAATATTGATGTATTAGCGCGCCATCTTTTATGAAAATTAGAAACTATTATAGACAAAAAAAAATAAGGAGATGTCTTTTTTTCATAATTATACGTGGTTAGCTTTTCTTGATTAATCAATAATGGGTATTTGGTCAATTCTGGAATAATTAAAAATCAAATAAAAAGATGCCTTTTTTTTCATAATTATGCACCTTATCCCAGTACAATATCACATTTGTACTATTTTTTCACATATTATAGACACGTATGAATCTTTTAATTGTTTTATTTTTTAAAAGAATCATATGCGTCTATATGCAAATAAGTTTAAATATAACCAATGAAAACATTAAGACGCGAGTGTTTATTTTCACAAATAATTCAAACTTCTATACTGTCCTTACTGCGATTAAAAGAAACATTCGCATCATAATGTTTTCATTGGTTATATATAGATAGCGCATTATTGATTTGTATTAAGTTTATAATACACCAATACCTCGCTTTGCGTCGTTTCGTTTTGCGTTTTTTTCGAAGTTACGTCGCTGCTTAATTTTTGCTGATTTTCACTATGCGTCGTTAGATTTTCGAAGTTGCGTTGTTTTGGATTCGAGTCTTTAATTTTTTTTTTCTTTCCTAAAATATGGCAACACCTTTGTTTTAAATTGCGCCTTCACATATTTTCACTTTGCGTCGTTTCAATTTGCGTCGTGTTTTTTTGGAACGTAACCCCGACGCAAAGCGAGGTATGGGTATATGCAATCTTACAATTTGCACATCGACTAAAGAAATAATATCGTAGAGTTTACTGAAGATTTGACATTGTATGGTAGAATAAGAGGAGAGAAATAGAGTGATGAAGAAACATCTGTAAGGTAAAATAAATGGAAAGTAATATGGTACGAAGAATTGGACTGGAAGGGAAGCTATGACAGAAAAATTCTCAAGAAGTATGACGTCATTGGATATCAGAACTTGCTCAATAATAAATAAATTGAGGAACCTTTCTTAAACAACAGTAACAACGAAAATACACCCATACCTCGCTTTGCGTCGGGGTTACGTTCCAAAAAAACACGACGCAAATTGAAACGACGCAAAGTGAAAATAAAATTTCGATGGCATGGCGCAATCAAAAACAAAGGTGTTGCCATATTTTAGGAAATAAATTCAAAAAAAAAAAAATTAAAGAGTCGAATCCAAAACAACGCAACTTCGAAAATCTAACGACGCACAGTGAAAATCAGTAAAAATTAAGCAGCGACGCAATTTAAAAAAAAACGCAAAACGAAACGACGCAAAGCGAAGTATTGGTGTATTATAAAAATGTCGAAACCGTATCCTTCACTATTAGGTTTTGGTTTCGTTTTCCAATTATTCGGCCAAATAAATGGAATTGTAGGGTTATTGAAACGGCCGTTTCTAATCATATCGTTTTTAACAACCATCCATCAATATCTCTTATCAATTTTAAAAAGGTATGTGATAAAAAAAACAGATTGTAGAATATAATTTTACACTTTATATCTTATGAAAATTCGAAACTATTTTAGACGCGTATGATTCTTTTTGAAATTAAATGCCGTACATTACACTTTACATATAACAATTTCAGGAGGAGGGTATCCAAAGAGACATCTCTCTCAATTTTCTTTAAACAAAGCATTTGTTCATCTACATACACTGATGTAGGATTTGTTTAGTGAATTAATTAATAATATTATGAAATCATGGTTGTTACTCTCTCGATAAAAATAGAAGAAAAATTTAAGAATAATCTCGGATAAGTAGCGATTTAGGAAGTTGCTTGCCCCAATGTACTTGTAGGTTGTTCTGTAAAGTTTTTTGAATTCAATTCTTATTCCTGATAGTACAGTATAACATATTCCATGAGAGGACACTCGCGCTAGAGGACACCTCTCTACAGTAGAACATACTCCATGAGAGGACACTCACGCTAGAAGACACCTCTCTACAGTAGAACATACTCCATGAGAGGACACTCGCGCTAGAGGACACCTCTCTACAGTAGAACATACTCCATGAGAGGACACTCCCGCGAGAGGACACCTCTCTACAGTAGAACATACTCCATGAGAGGACACTCGCGCTAGAGGACACCTCTCTACAGTAGAACATACTCCATGAGAGGACACTCGCGCTAGAGGACACCTCTCTACAGTAGAACATACTCCATGAGAGGACACTCGCGCTAGAGGACACCTCTCTACAGTAGAACATACTCCATGAGAGGACACTCGCGCTAGAGGACACCTCTCTACAGTAGAACATACTCCATGAGAGGACACTCGCGCTAGAGGACACCTCTCTACAGTAGAACATACTCCATGAGAGGACACTCGCGCTAGAGGACACCTCTCTACAGTAGAACATACTCCATGAGAGGACACCTCTCTACAGTAGAACATACTGCATGAGAGGACACCTCTCTACAGTAGAACATACTCCATGAGAGGACACTCGCGCTAGAGGACACCTCTCTACAGTAGAACATACTCCATGAGAGGACACTCGCGCTAGAGGACACCTCTCTACAGTAGAACATACTCCATGAGAGGACACTCGCGCTAGAGGACACCTCTCTACAGTAGAACATACTCCATGAGAAGACACTCGCGCTAGAGGACACCTCTCTACAGTAGAACATATTCCATGAGAGGACACTCACGCTAGAGGACACCTCTCTATAGTAGAACATATTCCATGAGAGGACACTCACGCTAGAGGACACCTCTCTACAGTAGAACATATTCCATGAGAGGACACTCACGCTAGAGGACACCTCTCTACAGTAGAACATATTCCATGAGAGGACACTCGCGCTAGAGGACACCTCTCTACAGTAGAACATATTCCATGAGAGGACACTCACGCTAGAGGACACCTCTCTACAGTAGAACATATTCCATGAGAGGACACTCACGCTAGAAGACACCTCTCTACAGTAGAACTTACTCCATGAGAGGACACTCGCGCTAGAGGACACCTCTCTACAGTAGAACATATTCCATGAGAGGACACTCACGCTAGAGGACACCTCTCTACAGTAGAACATACTCCATGAGAGGACACTCACGCTAGAATACACCTTTCTATAAAGGTCAGTTTTCATCTTTAAAATGACTACCTTTACTATTTAACCACTTTCAGGTAAAAGGAAACCTCTACCTAAAGGACACTTTGACTCTGCAATTAGATGCTGTCCTTTACAGGGAGGTAGTTCTACTGTATAATATCATACAGAAGGGTCTTTAAAAAAAAAACAAGCATCGTATAATTGTACAAAATCTTCTTGGTTGTAGAAGATCAGAAAAGCTAACTTAAAAAATATTTTGAAAGCAGGTATACTATTTGTCAACACGTTTTAATATCGTAGAAAATCAGATAAAATAAAAATGTGTGTTGAGGGGGGGGGGGAGGGGGTATTTAGGGTCGTTTATTTTCAGCGCAACAATATAATAGATTAATATAAAGCAATAACGCGCAATCTACATATAGAAATTAAAAGCATTTAAGCACGAATGTTTCTTTTACACAAGACAAACTTCTACTGTCCTTACTGCGATGAAAAAAAATATTGGGAGGGTTTGGCTCATTAGTAGTAAACCCTCCCAGCAGTTTCGCCAATTTAATCTACCAGACCGCTTCTTAGGAGCTCTAATACTGTATTGGATCATTCTGATTATATATGCTACACTGAAGGGTGGAATCTTAGAAATGGTATTAAAGAAAACTATGGAAATAAGCTTTTAGGACAGTAGAACTATATAGAAATATTGACATCTACCAGTGCTCTTCCGCAAACAATACAGCATTAGAGCTGTCTAAGGAGCGATATGGTAGATTAAATTGGCGCTACCGTTGGGAGGTTTCACCAGTGATGAGCCAACCCTTTTTTTGTCAACCCAGTAAGGATAGTAAACGTTTGTTGTGTATAAAAGAAACATTCGTGTTTGAATTCTTTTGTTTTCTATCTGTAGATACTAGATTGTAGAAAATCATACGATAGAAAAAGAAAAAAAAAACAAAGAATATATATTTTTCCACTAAAACGTTTATTATTATTTAAAGAAGAGAAAATTAGAGATAAAAATATATATTGGCCTGTCTTTTTTCACAACACGTCTACCCAGTGTAGAAAATCAGGTATAGAGAAAATAAAGAGACATTCCTATTCAACCAATACTTTCTGATACGTTTCTATTAATTGTTAAATATTAATGGTGAAAATTATTTTGTAAGAAATCGCACTATATATATATATAAAGATAAATAAAAGATACACTATTTTTAAGCTACTATAATTATTTTATTCTATTTACAATTCTTACACTCGTGCACATTCTATTGCACGTATCTTGTTGTTTACAAGATGATGATAAATAATACAGAGTAGAGTAATAATATATCACAGATCATTCCTCCTTCCTTATATTGTTCATAGTTGGAGAAAACCGGCAAGGAGGGCATCGAGGTCGGGTAGATCTCCTAGGCGGAGGTGATGTGGAAATTTGAGGGTCTTGTTCCAGTCGGTGAGGTCCTGCTCCAGCGTTGTCCAAGGTCCAATCAGAATCTTCAGCATATTTGGTATCTGAACCTGTCCTCATCTGATTGACATGCACTTTAAATGTGCCTTTTAGGTTCTTTACTAGATAAACATTGTAACCTAGTCGTCGTATCACCTGGGCCTTGAACCATTTGCGCCTATTTTGTATTACTCTTGTAAACAGCACTTTATCTCCAACTTGAAAATGTCGCCTTCCACACTCATTTCTCCCAAAAGTCTTCTGGATAAATTCAGAGTTCAAGCAATTTACAAATGTTCTAGGCACATAACTTAGGAGACGTTCTACAGGAGGCTTATCTAAAGAGGTAGGCGTATTTCTATAATTAAACAGAACATTTTGTAAAATACAGTCCATATTTGAGTTTGGAGATTCTTCTAACGACTTTTCCAGAGATTTTTTTATTATTCTTACCGAAACTTCAGCAATTCCGTTAGACGAGGGATTATATGCTGGCGATGTTAAGTGGTATACATTATTTTTCCGTAAGAACTCCTTAAATTCAATCGAATTGAAGGGGGGGCCATTGTCAGACACTAAGCATTGCGGTAATCCATACCTGGCGAAACACTCCCGTAGAAGCTTAATATTTTCTTGCGAAGTAGTACCTCTAACTGGGAATACTTCAATCCAATTTGAATTTGCATCTACTACTAATAAATAACAATCACCTCTGAAATAGAAATGGTCAACATGAACTCGCTGCCACGGTTGGTTAGTCCTGGGCCAAGGTGTGTTCTCAGCAGGAGGAGCTGTCTGATGATGCATACAGGGAGAACATTCCTTCACAAACTCTTCAATTTGACTATCCATTTTTGGCCACCAAACCGAAGATCTGGCTAGAGATTTCATGCGATTGATTCCTATATGACTTTGATGAAGTAACTTCAACATTTGATCTTGACAGGTTCTTGGAATCACTGCCCTAGAATCAACAAAAATGCATCCCTGCAGTACAGAAAAATTTTCCAATTTTGAAAGGAATGGTTTCATTGTTTCATCCTTTTTTGCTAACTGAGGGTCTTCTAATAGATATTCCTTGAGCTTATTTAAAACCGGATCTTTATTGGTTTCTTCTTCAATAATGAGGTGGTCCAATGGAGTTACATTTAAAAATGATATATCATGTGTCACCAAATCAATGTTGTCTTCCCTTGAATTTATTTCCTCAAGTGGAAGTCTTGAAAATGCATCCGCACAGAGCATGGTATCTTTATTTGTATATCTAATATCGAAATCGAAATTTGACAACTCTAAAGCCCACCTATGCAAGCGATTTGCAATTAAAGGCGGAAGAAGTCTTTTGTTTCCAAAAACAGTCGTTAAAGCTTTATGATCACTCTTTAACACAAATTTTCTCCCAAACAAGTATTGTCTCAGTTTGGAAGTTGCAAACACAATAGCAAGTGCTTCTTTCTCAGTCTGAGAGTATTTGACTTCTGCACTTGACAATGTTCTGGAAACAAAGGTGATTGGCTTCTCTTCCCCTTCCACAATATGACACAAGACCCCACTTATGCCATAGGCAGATGCATCGCAGGTTAAAGTTAATGGAAGCTTCATTGAATAGTGAATAAGCGCCTGGGAATTTAATAGAGTTAACTTCAAATTCAGAAATGCCTTTTCGCATTGGCTAGACCATTTCCAACGATTGTCCTTCTTTAGGAGTTGATAAAGAGGACCAGCCAAGGTTGACATATTAGGTATGTATTTTGAATAGAAGCTCAACATCCCTAGAAAACTCTTCAATGATGTTTTGTCGAAAGGCTTTTTACACCTTTCTAATGCTTCCAATTTCTTTGAATCTGGTCTAACACCATCTTCATTTATAATATGACCTAGAAAACAAATGTCTTTTTTTAAAAATAAGCATTTTTCTTTATTAAGGGTGAAATTTAGCTCTTTCAATTTATCGAAGATCATTTTTAGAATTCTGTAATGTTCTTGTTCATCTTTAGAACCAATGAAAATATCATCTAAGTATATCACCGTGTTGGGAACATCATGAAAAAGGCTATCCATACACCTCTGGAAAATGGCTGAAGCTGGACTGATGCCAAAAGGCAATCTATTATATCGGTAAAGTCCTCTATGGGTAGATACCACTAGCAGATTTTTTGATGCTTCATCCATTTCAATTTGATGATATGCGGAGGAGAGATCCAATTTGGTAAAAATCTTGTTTCCTCCTAGATTTCCCAACATAGTTTCTATAGTAGGTAATGGATATTTCTCATCTTCAATGCAATTATTCAAAGTATTTTTAAAATCACCACACAAACGTAGTTCTCCATTTGACTTTATTACCGTTACTAAAGGCGTAGACCAATCACACACACTAGCATTAACTTTTTCAATTATTTGACTTTTTTCAAGTCTGTCTAGTTCTTTGTCTATCTTCTCTTTAATGGAAAAGGGTACTGGTCTAAATTTAAAAAATTTGGGCTTTGCATTTGGCCTCAATGATATTGAACCTTTAATGCCCTGAATTGGTAAATCTTTATTTTCAAATACTCTCTTATATACTTCTAAAAACAGTTCTAAATTTGAAATTACATTTATATTATTACAGATATCAAAAACGCAATTGGGCCAATCAGCTTTTAAAATTCTTATCCAATTTCTGCCCAGTAACGGCGTTTGGTTATTAAACTGGCCTGTCACAATTAGGGGTAGTTTTTCCTGATAGTTTTTGTAACTAACATTTACCAAGCATTTTCCAAAAACTGGAATCAAATTTCCTGAAAAACTTTTCAAATGTCCACTGTATTTCTCTAGAGTGACATTTTTGAGATTTGTAAGAAAAAATTTCTTTGAAACTACAGACACGTCTGCACCAGTGTCAACCTCCATTATAGTGTCTGCATCTTCAATTTTAACGTTTACCATTATTTTTGGTGCGTTTTCTAATGTGTTGCACTGAATAGTATTCAATTTATTCTGATTGGGTTTATTCATTCCAGAATTTTGGGCCGATTTTTTATTCCAACATACTGGAGCAATGTGCCCTTTCTTATTGCAAATATAACATTGAGCATTTTTAAATTTGCATAACTTCGTATCGTGGTTAGACTTTCCACAAATTTTGCAAGGATTATTGTATTTACATGGGAATTTAAAATTTTTAGATCTGGCTTTCAACTTATCAATATCATGACCAGGATTTTTCATCAAATTTACTTGTGACTTCGCTGCCTCTACAGAATTTGCAATATTTATTGCACTATCAAACGTTAAAAAAGGTTCACTTAGCAGCCTTTTAAGCGTAGCTTCATCAAAGCAACCACTTACAAATTGATCACACAAATTTTCATTTATGTCAGTAAATTTGCACTTGTCTGCCTGAGATTTAAGCCTCAAAACAAATTTTCCCACAGGCTCATTTTCTTTTTGTACAATCTTGTGAAATAAATATCTTTCATAGTGCTTATTTTTTATTGGATATAAATGGTTGGTTAAAACCTCTACTAAATCTTTATATTTAAGGTCACTTGGCCTTCTGGGTACCAACAAATCGCGCAAAGTCTTATAAACATTAACATCAATAGACGTTAATAACACAGATACTTTGTCTGCTTCTAATGTTTTGTTCAATTTAAAACATTCTTCTAATTGTTCCAAATAACAATTTAGATCTTCACCTTCACGAAACCTTGGATAATTTAAATTAGTGGTGGCCATACTTACGTTAATTCTTCGTCGCCATTTGATACGTTTCTATTAATTGTTAAATATTAATGGTGAAAATTATTTTGTAAGAAATCGCACTATATATATATATAAAGATAAATAAAAGATACACTATTTTTAAGCTACTATAATTATTTTATTCTATTTACAATTCTTACACTCGTGCACATTCTATTGCACGTATCTTGTTGTTTACAAGATGATGATAAATAATACAGAGTAGAGTAATAATATATCACAGATCACTTTCAAATGGTGGAAAAAAAATAGCCAAAAGATTTCTGGGGAATCTTATTTTCATCAAAACGATTCCTATTTTGAGATAAGATGACCCCGCTATTGTCACATGTAGATATAATGGTAAAAGAAATAGTTTAATTTAAAAGACGAACCAATTAATGCAATAAACATATAGCGTTTGAAGACTGCCGAAGAGTTAACCCCCTATATAGATACAGTTCTCCAAACTTCATCTTCGACCACCATAAAATAGAATTACGACGAAGTACCATATATACATATAAGTATATATATATGACGTATCAGGATCTGTGAATTAAAAAAATATTTTTCATTTCGAGAGTTATCTCTTTCTTTATCAATTCATTGCACACACACAACAAAAAAAAAAACAACTTACATTTACAAATTCTTTGTAGATAGCATGGAAAGAACTTTGGATATCATTGTTTCCATGTGATTTACAAGAATTTGTAAATTAATTTCAAGCTTTTTTTGTGCAATATAAATTGATAGATAGGTATCAATCCTTCGAATAATTTGAAAAGTTTGTTTTTTTCATTTAAAGATATACATTACAATTTGATCTTAGTCAAAAGGTTGATAAGCGATACGGTCTTTTCTCATAATGGATTAACGAAAGGCTAATATATTGTATGGTGTTATTGTTATTAAAGTAAGTAAGAAGGTTGAATCCGTAACCAATTTAACTTTGCATATTATTTATTATTAATAGTAATTATATGAAACAAATATAGGTGTATTTTACGTGAAAACAACAAAATTTAAATTATTATATACATACAAGTTCCTTTTCAAACACGAGCTCATCTATGGCCATTGTTACTCTGTGTTCCAACAGTTATAACCAGAAGCCAAAAACTGTAATTTACAAATTATTTATGGATCAAAAGTCGAAAGAACATTGAATAAGATTGTTTCCATGTAATTTACAAGATTTTTAAATTAATTTCAAGTTTTTTTGCAATATATAAATTGATAATGAGGAAAAAATCTCTCGATAATTGAGGTTTTTCTTTCCCAGTTATACATTACATTTTGATCTTAGCCAAAAGGTTGATAAACGATATAGGCATGTCTTTCTCATAATGGATTAAAAAGGCTAATACACCTATCCCTCGATTTACACGGTACTTGTTTTACACGTTTTCGCTTTTACACGGTTTTCCAAATAGTTTTTTTTTGTTTTTATCGCACTATACTAAAATGCGATATTCTACTCTATACTACCTATGTTGAAAAGAATATTGGGAGGCTCTGATTCATGAGGGGGCGAACACCTATTCAGATTTGACAGTTTAATATACACCTATCCCTCTATTTACACGTTTTTCTCAGGAACGTATCTACCGTGTAAATCGGGGGATAGGTGTATATTGTATGGTGTTATAACCAGAAGCTGTTTTGGCTTTAAATTTCGTCTGTTTTATCGGAACAAAGAAATGAAACGTCATGTGTTTGGTTATCGTGTTTTAAATAATACCAAGTATTTATGCAATGTATTGTTGCGTTGGTGATCTGATGTACATGGAGAAAACATTCTAAGCCTTTTGGCCTATACGTTTGTTCAAAACTGATTGTTTGAAAAAAAATAACTTTTTAAATAAAGATTATTGTGTCTTAAATAATCGATAAAAGAACAAACGTATGCATTTTTGACGATAATACAAAAGTATGCAAAAATAAATTTTAAAAATCAAAATGATGTAAAATATAACGATATATGAAAAGTTTATAAAGATGTGTAAGGCGTTGTCCCAAAAGTTCGTGTTTTTCTTAAAACGTTGTTTTTCTTATTTCTTGGGGAATAATATTATTACGGTGAAAATATAATAATACAATTACTTTATACATAATACAAAGACATTATACATAACAGCGAATAATATTGGTATTTCAATTTTTTTGCAAGTGTTTACGAACTTTTGAGACAACCTTGTAAACAGTTAACACCTGTGACAAAATATGTTGACAGCACCAGTTGAAATGTCAAAAATAGACTCCATCAGTGTATCTCTCCCAATACATAGCTAGTGACGTAGGTTGAGATGGTACTTACATATGGCTGTGTGGACAGAACTTCCTTCGGGACTTTAGCCGTGAGGCCCGGAGCGAGCCCTTGGATGATGACAAGCTGGAGGAGTACACTCAGTCCCTGGTAACACATCATTTATCTCATCTACTATAACATCACCAAATTAGCGCCATCTATAATTGAAAATTAGAATTAATCTGGTACCTTGAAATTAAAGATACTTCGACCAGTAAATCTTTTTTATTACCTCGACGTTTCGACAACAATATTTTGTCCTCGTCAAGAACAAATAAAAATTAAAACATTTGGTAAGGCGTAAAAAATTATTTTGAACCATTTCAATAAAAATAAAATCGTATATTGACTCTGATAAATTTATTCTCATGAAGGTATACCATATGGATTTCTTCATCTTTTCCAAAAAAAAGATAGCCTTTTTATTTATACACCTATCCCCCGATTTACACGGTACTTGTTTCACGCGTTTTCGCTTTTACACGGTTTTCCAAATAAGTTTTTTTTTGGTTTTTATCGCACTATACTAAAATGCGATATTCTACTCTATACTACCTATGTTGAAAAGAATATTGGGAGGCTCTGATTCATGAGGGGGCGAACACCTATTCAGATTTGACAGTTTAATATACACCTATCCCTCGATTTACACGTTTTTCTCAGGAACGTATCTACCGTGTATATCGGGGGATAGGTGTATTTTATAACGCTTGTGTCAAATGAATGGCATTTTAAAAATGTATACAAAGAAAGACTATAACAAAATATATTGAATAATTTTCAACGCCTTACCAAATGTTTTAATTTTTGTTCGCTCCTGACGAGTACAAAATATTTTTGTCGAAACGTCAAGGTAATAAAAAAGATTTACTGGCCGAAGTATTTTTAATTTGAAGACCTATGAATGCCGGCCAGGCAGCCTCTATCTTTACGATAATTTTGTACCGTTGTGTTAGAGTATTTCTTTGTATACATTTTAAAATGTAATCTATTTGAACAGCGTACTAGAATATAAAGAAAAATAACGTATCTTTTTTTTTTTCGGAAAATATGAATAAATCTATATACCTTTATGTGAATAAGTTTATCAGAGTCAATATACAGATTTTTTATTCTTCATCTTCTTTCTTATCTCCACTCAATCATATTAGGGTATCAAGTTGTGACCCTTGATGGTGTCTGTTTGACAACCATCATGACTGGGTGAAGTAGAATGTGTCTGCCTTTGTCATTAAGACAGGAAGCACTACTCAGTGGCAGGCTGACTTAGCTCCAAAAGAAATGGCCGCCTCTGACATGAGGAACAGACGCCATGTGCAGCCGCTCCTAACATGGAGTACAGACGCTGCTCATCCTGTATCCTTGGATCCCTTATAGGGTACTATCAGCCAGGCCAGCTGAGCCCAGGTTTTTTAGTGAGCTTGTTACTGCTCCCCCTCCTCCTTTTTCATCCGGGCTTGGGACGGGCAAAGGTGGAGTTTGAGATTTTTTTATTGAAATGGTTCAATATTTTGACGAGGATAAATGTCTGTTTTCTTCGATGGGGAATTCTTATGAAAGAAAAAACACCTTCAATCCACTTGTCTTATCCACAGTGGATAGAAAAGGCTTAAAAGACAGTGGTTCTAGAATGAGATGTCAGTTTTAATCTAAAAATATCAAGAGATTCCAATAAACAATCAAATATCATCGCAAAAAATGGTACTACCTTTTTACGAAACATTTTTTACTACATATATAATTTAAAACGATTTCTACAATTTTTTTTTATGCGGCAATGAATAAAATATTGAGAAGGGGGGGGGGGGGGGGTGGTGGGGGAGGGGTTTGACTCATCATTGGTGAAAACTTCTTGCGGTTTCGCCATTTAATTTCCAGACTATTGTTCTGTTAAAACAACCATTTCTCCTAATTTATAACAAATTAAGAGAAGGTAATAAAAATCAGTGTGATACAATATTATAGAGGTTTTGATATTAAACTGGCGAAACTGCTGGGAAGGGTTTACCACTGATGAGCCATCCCTTTCCCACAATTTTGTAATCATTGCAGTATAAGGCCTGTAGGAATAGTTTATAAATTATATATGTATTCTCAAAATGGTAGCGAGTTGAATTAGTTACAATTTTTCAACTAATATTATATTTCTGTGGAAAATAGACAGTTCGGCCAGTTAGACCTTTTTATATTTCTTAACGTTTCGACAAAATTCTTTTGTCTTCGTCAGGATAATCTTCAGGATAATATTATCCATGCTCTTCCAATTTAATGTGTATTCATGGACAAAATTTAAAGAAGTGGAAAGTCTTTGATGTCGCCGGTTGTCAGTTTTTTTTTAAGGAGACAGAGGTTGTTCACACTTGTTATCACGTGTGTCTTCAATAAAGGTCACTGTAATATCTTTCAGAGTTATTGTCTGAATCCCGATATACATGCTAAAAGGTACAACTTCCTTAAGTTTAGTCCATGAGTGTATTTAGTTATCTTGTGTGTCTTCAATAAAGGTCACTGTAATATCTTTCAGAGTTATTGTCTGAATCTCGATATACATGCTAAAAGGTACAACTTCCTTAAGTTTTGTCCATGATTGTATTTGGTTATCTTGTGTGTCTTCAATAAAGGTCACTGTAATATATTTCAGAGTTATTGTCTCAATCCCGATATACATGCTAAAAGGTACAACTTCCTTAAGTTTTGTCCAGGAGTGTATTTGGTTATCTCGTGTGTCTTCAATAAAGGTCACTGTAATATATTTCAGAGTTATTGTCTCAATCCCGATATACATGCTAAAAGGTACAACTTCCTTAAGTTTTGTCCATGAGTGTATTTGGTTATCTCGTGTGTCTTCAATAAAGGTCACTGTAATATATTTCAGAGCTATTGTCTCAATCCCGATATACATGCTAAAAGGTACAACTTCCTTAAGTTTTGTCCAGGAGTGTATTTGGTTATCTCGTGTGTCTTCAATAAAGGTCACTGTAATATATTTCAGAGTTATTGTCTCAATCCCGATATACATGCTAAAAGGTACAACTTCCTTAAGTTTTGTCCAGGAGTGTATTTGGTTATCTCGTGTGTCTTCAATAAAGGTCACTGTAATATATTTCAGAGTTATTGTCTCAATCCCGATATACATGCTAAAAGGTACAACTTCCTTAAGTTTTGTCCATGAGTGTATTTGGTTATCTCGTGTGTCTTCAATAAAGGTCACTGTAATATATTTCAGAGCTATTGTCTCAATCCCGATATACATGCTAAAAGGTACAACTTCCTTAAGTTTTGTCCAGGAGTGTATTTGGTTATCTCGTGTGTCTTCAATAAAGGTCACTGTAATATATTTCAGAGTTATTGTCTCAATCCCGATATACATGCTAAAAGGTACAACTTCCTTAAGTTTTGTCCAGGAGTGTATTTGGTTATCTCGTGTGTCTTCAATAAAGGTCACTGTAATATATTTCAGAGTTATTGTCTGAATCCCGATATACATGGTAAAAGGTACAATGTACTTAAGTTTTGTCCATGAGTGTATTTGGTTATCTCGTGTGTCTTCAATAAAGGTCACTGTAATATCTTTCAGAGTTATTGTCTGAATCCCGATATACATGGTAAAAGGTACAACTTCCTTAAGTTTTGTCCATGAGTGTATTTGGTTATCTCGTGTGTCTTCAATAAAGGTCACTGTAATATCTTTCAGAGTTATTGTCTAAATCCCGATATACATGCTGAAAGGTACAACTTCCTTAAGTTTTGTCCATGAGTATATTTGGTTATCTCGTGTGTCTTCAATAAAGGTCACTGTAATATCTTTCAGAGTTATTGTCTAAATCCCGATATACATGCTGAAAGGTACAACTTCCTTAAGTTTTGTCCATGAGTGTATTTGGTTATCTCGTGTGTCTTCAATAAAGGTCACTGTAATATCTTTCAGAGTTATTGTCTAAATCCCGATATACATGCTGAAAGGTACAAATTCCTTAAGTTTTGTCCATGAGTGTATTTGGTTATCTCGTGTGTCTTCAATTAAGGTCACTGTAATATATTTCAGAGTTATTGTCAGAATCCCGATATACATGCTAAAAGGTACAACTTCCTTAAGTTTTGTCCATGAGTGTATTTGGTTATCTCGTTTGTCTTCAATAAAGGTCACTGTAATATCTTTCAGAGTTATTGTCTCAATCCCGATATACATGGTAAAAGGTACAACTTCCTTAAGTTTTGTCCATGAGTGTATTTGGTTATCTCGTGTGTCTTCAATAAAGGTCACTGTAATATATTTCAGAGTTATTGTCTCAATCCCGATATACATGGTAAAAGGTACAACTTCCTTAAGTTTTGTCCATGAGTGTATTTGGTTATCTCGTGTGTCTTCAATAAAGGTCACTGTAATATATTTCAGAGTTATTGTCTCAATCCCGATATACATGGTAAAAGGTACAACTTCCTTAAGTTTTGTCCATGAGTGTATATTGTTACATCGGTGCTCTGTGTACAGAATGGTCCAATAGACTTGCGGGATTGATAAAGGAATCTATCTGTGTATACATCTACTAATTCTGATGCATTTTTTCTAACAAAACACCAACAAAATAAGCCGCGAGAATGACCAATCTCTCTGATTGGTTAGCTTTCTCCGGCGCTCGCCAACTTGCGCACTACGTTCTTGGCGACTTTTCTAGATTCTCTTTATCGTGCAACTGAGAGTTGCTGACGGCTTGCGCCATTTATCGGAATAAATATCAACTATTCGTTGATTTTATAATTATTACAGAATTGGCCAAATACCTATTCTTGATTAAGCAAAGAAAAGTTAACCATGTACGCGTTTCGGGCTGTTGGCCCTCATCAGCGTGGTGCAAGCTTTACCTCAACGGCCAAAATAAACTGGTCATTCAAGCATCCTGAAAAATCTTTAAGTGCCTTCACAAAATATATAACAAATTTGTAGAATTATAAAGTAATTTTAATTCAGACAATAACAATGAAAGATATTACAGTGACCTTTATTGAAGACACACGAGATATTCAAATACACTCATAGACAAAGCTTAAGGAAGTTATACCTTTTAGCATTTTGTAGAGTTTTTAGAATATAAATCACCTATAATCATAACCCCAGTTTACCTAATTTATAAATCAGCAAGATAAACACAAGGGATAAAAATCCGTCTTATCAAATTAGCGTCTAAAAATACCTCTGTGCAAATATATTCTAGGAATATTTATTGGGAATATTCTATATAAATCACCGTAATATGATATATCGGGGGAATACCTATATATTGAAAAAAGTCATAGGTGGTCAACGGTCAATACTCAACTTGTCTGCTGCCAGTTATATTGGTTAGCTGTCAGATGAGATCTTGTGATCAATTTCGGGTTAGCTCCACGCCAGGATGATTTTTATTGACTTGTTATTCGCTGATAATAGATAGCTGAATGGGAATATTGATTATAAATTATTTGTATAATATCTCTTCTGGGATATATTCGTCAAGATAAATTGACTCATGCATAAAATTTATAAATATTTCTGTGGTATTTTTATCATAGAGAATTTATCATCGTAGGCGTATTATGAAAAGCAAAAGATTTATTAGAATATATGAATTCTTTGTAGTATATTTACTTTTTTTAGTTTTCTTGTCATGTTTTCTAATAGTATTTCTGAAATATTATATGTGAATTGTGTAATAATATAGTACTATCTACACTCACAGAGTAATCTTTAACACCAGAATGATTTTTATTGACTTATTTTTCAGATTGAAAAAAAAAAAAAAAAACATCGATCAAAATTTGTATTTCCAATGATATTTTTCTGATATTTTCCTATAGAAAAGTTACAGATTTTAAAGGCTATTTTAAAAAATATTTTCATAAAAAAAAAACAAATATTTATGGTTTCTACCATAATTCAATGTAAAATTTAGAAAATATATTCTAAAAGGGGTAAAATAATTTATGTTTTAACATCTCATTTTAAAAAGTAACATTCGTTTATATAATCGTTTAATATTTAAAAGTATAAAAATGATTTTAATTGATATATTTATATTTTGACCCATAGAGAATTTCTTTTATTTTTAACTGAAGTTAAATTGTATTTAAAGTTTTCGAAACTACTATAACACCCTACCTGTTTTAAAACACCATCTTCTAGAACATTGCCGAAAATTTTAGAACTTTCTAGAAAAGTTGAGTGCTAGATGTAAGAGAAGGAAGATGTTTAAAAAGTTCTAGATGTCACCGTTTCTTTTTATGTGAACATTGCTATACTTAATTAAAATATATTCCCTATATATTTATATTATTAATCTTATAATTTCTTCGAGAAAACCTATATATATATAAATCAATGTTTGTATGTTTGTTTGTTTGTATGTCCGGTATACAAATTCGCAGTAGTTCACTAATTCAAACCAAAATTTCCATAGATAGGTAAAAAAATACGGGGAAGACGATAGGCTATTTTAAAAATATATATATAAATCAATTATTAAAACTACTAGACGAATGGCCCGGGCAACGCCCGGGGTTTACCCGAGTGCGAATATATTTTAAAAACGTTGACTTGGGTGGTCGCTATTAACAGGGTGGTCTGTATAGACAGGTGGATGTATCACACAGCTGATAACAGGGTTGTCTAGAGTGGTCGCTATAGACAGGGTGGTCTGTATAGACAGGTGGATGTATCACACTGCTGATAACAGGGTTGCCTAAGGTGACCGCTATAGACAGGGTGGTCTGTATAGACAGGCAGCTGATAACAGGGTTGTCTAGAGTGGTCGCTATAGTCAGGGTGGTCTGTATAGACAGGTTTATGAGAGAGGCAAACTTACAGGTTGTTGACGCCGCAATCCCCAGAGAGAGTGTTTTTTGTTGCATCATGCTGTGACTCACACGATGACCCAAGGTCAACAGGGGTGGAGCAGCAAGCTTAAGCCTATCACCGTCTGGCGGCGCTGCTTGCGAGTTATATCTACAATTCTGCAAATAACTCTAAGGATATTCAAGATATTCAAGAAATTATTTTTCGAAAACCTTTCCGGGGATATACCTAATAATATCCCAGAATTTCATGGCGATTGGATGTATGGTTTTTGAATAACAGGGTTGTCTAGAGGGGGGCAGGGAGGACACGTGTTCCCTGGCAGCCAATGAGCGCGCATTCTATCCGTGAGCTTCAGACAAACAGACAGAATAAGGCAAATATATAAGTAGATATTTTCAAATTATTCTACTTAGCTCACAAACAGCGCCCTCTATCAAAGATTAGATTAAATTGCTGATGCAAACAAATAGATAATGCTAATAACAAACAATTATTAAAAAAATCTTACCTAAATATATATCACTCGGGTAGATATGCACACGGGTCAATCCCGGGTCACCCGTCTAGTTATAAATAAAAAAGACAATTCGCTAAGGGAGAGTATCTTTTTTTTTTTTCTATCACAAAAAAAAAGACGCTTTCGGGCGTAAAAGCCTTCGACAAGTATAATTACAATATTAAGGCATTAAACAAATCCATATATTTACATACAAAGAAATAGAAAATATGAAAGATGTAGATATGCAAATACGGGTTAACATAATACAGTTAAATAATAAAACTATAGATTATTAGTTAATGCTAATTTACTATTTTCGCTAAACAAATTTTGACTTTTATTTATATATTCGTTAATTTTTAAATATATGTATATATATTATATATTCTATATATCTATATATATAAAAAATCAATGTTTGTATGTCCGGTATACAAATTCGTAGTAGTTCACTAATTCAAACCAAAATTTCCATACATAGGTAATAAAATACGGGGAAGACGATAGGCTATTTTTAAAAATATATAAATCAATTATTAAAACTATATATTCAAATTATTCTACTTAGCTCACGAACAGCGCCCTCTATCAAAAATTAGATTAAATTATGCTGATGCAAACAAATAGATAATGCTAATAACAAACAATTATAAAAAAAATATTATCTAAATATATATCACTCGGGTAGATATGCACACGGCTCAATCCCGGGGCGAAGCCCGGGTCACCCGTCTAGTTATAAATAAAAAAGACAATTCGCTAAGGGAGAGCATCTTTTTTTTCTATCACAAAAAAAAAAAGACGCTTTCGGGCGTAAAGGCCTTTCGACAAGTATAATTACAATATTAAGGCATTAAACGAATCCATATATTTACATACAAAGAAATAGCAAATATGAAAGATGTAGATATGCAAATATTGACTTTTATTTATATATTCGTTAATTTTTGAATATATGTATATATATATATGTTATATTAAAATATTATTCTATTTAAAAAAATATATATTTCATAGATCCAAATACTCTGTTAAATCGACCGCCAGAGGTCATGCTTCCCCTATAAAAACTCGTTGTTGTTCTTTCCCGATGGCTCGGGAATGGATGGATCGGGGCTCAAAAATCATTCATTTTGGTTAGCAGCCCCGTAAATAAAGATATTTTCTCTTTCCCGATGGCCGGCTCAAATCTTTTGTACATTATGTAAATAATCTTTTGTTTTCCTTATTCTACTCGCCTTAAGCCAGGCAGCACTTTTATCTAATTATGTATTTTTTATATATCCCTTTAACTCAATTAAATTACTGATCAAAACTATTTTCATTATCATACTTTAAAGATTTCAACCACGACTGCATTACCATACCATAATCTTCAACATGATCTAAATTCAAGCAGAAAATCTCTTTTCTATTTATAATATATATAATTTGAAAATTATCTCACACCTATAATATTGAATAACAAATAATGAAAAAATAATATTTACATTAAAATTCCCCAAGGCTTTTTTAAAGTTTTCTATCTTCACTCTAGGGTAATTGTATATAATCATTTTAAAAAGATTTTAAAAGGAAAATTTTCATATATGTAATTTTTTTTAAATAAAAAAGATATTAAAATAACATTCTACATTTCAAATATTGAACCAATATATATTTTATAGAAATTGAGTAAGAATTTTACATTTATGAATTAATAGTTATTATCAAACGAAAATATTTTGTAATTTAAGGATATGTAAATATATGCGAGTTATCTTATTTTTGCATATATTAGGTAGTAAGCTTTTAATAGAAATTTAACAAATTATTTTATTAATTAATTATATATATATTTATTTATTTATATATAAAATAATTTATTAAAACTTACTTGTATTTTTTCAGCTGCAAATTTTCGACGCTAACCGCGATGGTAAACTACAACTCAGCGAGATGGCCAAGTAAGTAATGATTTTTATTGATTTTTATATTGATAATTATTTTTCCATATAACATTTTTATTCAAATGTATGTGGATAAATATTTTTCAAATTATATACATAATTTTTTTAAATTTTAAAACAGACAATATTTTACACTTTAATGTGTAACAACATTTTATATTCATATTCAAGTAAATTTGGGAAATACGTTTAAAAACTAAGCTTTTTTTGTGAGAAGCTTTGAAGTTTTAAATTAACATTTTATACATTAATGACATTTTATTTTAATAACAAGACTTTACACTTTAATATCTTTTTTTTTATGAGAAGTCTTTGAAGTCTTAAATTAACATTTTATACTTTTTGAAAATAGAGCAATCCATAAATAAATCTTTAAATAAAAAGGCATATATTGGATCAAAATATCATTTATTTTACCAATATTTCAGTTGGCTGAACGCCAACCTTTATCAAAGTATTATGTCAACAACAAACTCAGCGCCACATAACGTCAATAGAATTAAGTTTTAAAAATATTTTTGTTTATATTCAATGGGTAGAAAAAAATTGATATTTGGTAAAATAAATTATATTTTATTCGAACATATGCCATTTTAATTTTAAAATTTTATACTTTAAGGACATTTTATTTTAATAACAAGATTTTACACTTTAATAACAACAATTTTTTTTATCTTAAGAGATATTTTAAATTTTATTTGAAATTTTAACAGCAATATTTTTTTCTTTTTCAAATGTTCAAATTTTTCAAACGAAACATGTTTTTTAATGAGTTTATTTTACTAGTTTTTTTTTGTTATTATGATCATTTTTGATTTTAAAAAGCACATTTTCGATTCTAATGAGAATATATTTTATTTTCTGTGCGTAAAGGTTTTGCACTCTTGAGAAACGCATTTAAAATTTTAATAACGACATTTTATGGGATATAAATATAATATATCAACATTTTATAGTTTAGTAGTGAATATATATTTAAGATATTAAGACAAAATTTAGAAGTTTAACATCGACATATCAATGTTTAAATGTGTGTTTCTAAACTGAATTCAATTCAAAATACCAATATTTTAGCCTTTAAAATAATTTAGTAATTATATACCAACGATTTGAGTTAAATAACACAAACTTTCAATTTGTATTCAAATTTTATATTTAAACCTTCCCAAATTTTACCACAACTGTTTTCATATCTATATTATCTATATTAAAAATGGCATATCCTGACCAGGAGCACATGTGCATATTGTTATTTTGCTATTTAAATAATTTTCTAGAAATTTATATCAAACAAAAGATGTCTGCACTTATAAAAGAAAAAAAAAGTTTATTTCTTTAGTTTCAGCATAAGACTTCATTTTCAACACATTACAATCTACCGATTCTATTGTGGTAGCAATATTTACTGCCATATTAAAAGTGAGCTCAGGCTCTTGCAGTAATCTTTTCAAAATAACTTGATTAGAAACTCCTGCAATGAATTTATCCCTTAGGTGTTCTTCAATATTTAAGCCAAAATTACATTTATTAGCTTGTTTTTTTAATTTAAGGACATATTCTTCTATTTTTTCGCCATGTTCCTGAATCAATTGGCTGAACTCATATCTTTCAAAAATGATATTTAGCTTAGGTGTAAAATGAGTAAGTAAAACACTAACAATTTCTTCGAATTCTAATGCACAAACATCTCTAGGTGAGATCAATTCTTTCAGAATACCATAAGTATTTGGTCCAATAGACATAATAAAAAAAGGAACAATCTTCTTACCTTCAATTTCATTCACAAAAATGTACTGTTTGAATCGTTGAATATAATTTTCAAAAGGTTCTTCTTTCATTACATAAGGTTCGAACGAAAGTCTCGTCGCCATTGTTATTTTGCTATTTAAATAATTTTCTAGAAATTTATATCAAACAAAAGATGTCTGCACTTAACATCCTCGATAAATGGATTTAAGGTTCTCTTAAAGTCCGCACAAATTCTAATTTTGCCGTTTTTCTTAGGGACGCATACCAGCGGTGAAGCTATTGGGCTATCCACTACATTTTCAATAATATCATTATTTAATAAAAATAATAGTTCTTCTTCAATTAAAGTCCTAATAGCAAAGGGAGCAGGTCTAAATTTATAAAATTTTGGCGCAAAATTATTTTTTACATTAATGTGTACGGAAATATCTTTTATTGGCAAGACTATGTCTTCGAAAAGTTTATAATATTTATTAAAAATAAAATTAGTATCAAAATTATTATTTTGTTGGACATTAATCTGTACCATATCAAAATATTTTAAAAATAGATCTTTTGACATAGTTGTTAAAGCCGCACCAGTGTCAATTTCTGCTAAGAATTTTATGTCGAAGACATACAAAATACTCTCAAATTTATTAGTCAGATATTCTATATTATTGATGGACTCACCATTCTTTCCCGAATCCCATCCTCGTCGCCATTGTTATTTTTATATCTTACTTTTACTTTACATTCTCCAATAGAGGAAATGCCCTTTCCTTGATAATCGGTTAAATAACATTTAGACGGAAATAATTTAACATGTTCAAAATATTTTAAAAATAGATCTTTTGACATAGTTGTTAAAGCCGCACCAGTGTCAATTTCTGCTAAGAATTTTATGTCGAAGACATACAAAATACTCTCAAATTTATTAGTCAGATATTCTATATTATTGATGGACTCACCGAACATCGATAATGTTTTACATTCATTTTTTGGTAAAAGTATATTTAGTAAAATTGATCTTTCAAGCGCATATCATCAGATACTTCTAGACGAGGAATCTCAAAAATTAACAGTTATTTCTACCCATAAAGGCCTTTTTAAATATAAAAGGCTGCCCTTCGGTATCAAGTCCGGAGCGACTATTTTCCAAAGAACTATGGACAATATTTTTTCCGGTCTTAAAAATGTAATAATATATTTAGACGATATTCTTATAGCATCGTCTGATGTAAATGAGCATATTTCAGATATTGAGACAGTCATGAATAAATTATCTGATTTTAATTTTTCAATTAATAAAGAAAAATCTTTGTTTTTTGTTGATGAAATCAATTATTTGGGACATAGAATAAATAAAAATGGAATCTATCCCCTTGAGGATAAATTGGACAGTATAAAAAAATGTCCTAAACCGAGTAACATTTCAGAATTGAAATCTTTCTTGGGCATGTTGTCATTCTACAGTAAATTCGTTAAAAATTTATCCATACATGCAAATCCTTTATTCTCTCTATTGAAAAAAAGTTATAATTGGAATTGGAAAAAAAAAATAAAATAGGCCATTTAAACTTAATAATAAACAAATTACATTCTAAATGCAAGCATTGTGGAAAGATGAATCATCATTCGGACAGATGTTTTTTAGAAATTCTTTCTGCTATTCTTGTAAACAATTGGGACATATATCGACTGTTTGTCATTCAAAATCTAAGAATGGATATTTTCAACCAAGAAAGAGAGGAGTGTCTAGTGAAGCGTCTGCCCACGGAGAATCATTTTCGGGAAAGAATGGTGAGTCCATCAATAATATAGAATATCTGACTAATAAATTTGAGAGTATTTTGTATGTCTTCGACATAAAATTCTTAGCAGAAATTGACACTGGTGCGGCTTTAACAACTATGTCAAAAGATCTATTTTTAAAATATTTTGAACATGTTAAATTATTTCCGTCTAAATGTTATTTAACCGATTATCAAGGAAAGGGCATTTCCTCTATTGGAGAATGTAAAGTAAAAGTAAGATATAAAAATAACACATATGTGGATAGGCCATTTTTAATATTGATTTCAACACCTGATCTTTTTATCTTTTATTTTTTTTCTTACGTTTTTTAATATTATTTTTATATTTTTACTATTTCATATTTATACTCCACAAATGATTGACTTAATATGACGTCAAATTCCTGCTAAAAAGACGCTACCGTTAAGAAGAATAGAATGCTTTCCTTAGAATTCCATTTGGAATTAAAACAGCCCTTGAGATTTTCCGTAATACCATATCCAAGATTGTAAAGGACATATATGGATAACATTCAAACTGAAGACATCCAAACATTGAGAGAAAGGAATAAAATATAGTCATGACTACTGTTGTACATATACAGTGATACTTCGACATACGAGCGCCCCAACATACGAGTTTTTCGACATACGAGCCGACGAGCAAGTGATTTTTTGCTTTGAGTTACGAGCGAAATTCGAGATACGAGTTCGGTTCGGTAGTGTTAAAGATATTAATCTGTGATTTTAAATGGGAATTTTGTATGGGGAAATTTGCTTCGAGATACGAGTAATTCAAGATACGAGCAAGGTTGAGGAACGAATTAAACTCGTATGTCGAGGTACCACTGTATTAATTAATTGTTCCACAGAGTGTGTGTAAGCTCACAGGTAAATAGGCGCTAACCGAAACAGAAAAAGGTTCCTTTGTTCAATATTAGTTTCCCTTTTATATTTTATTCTCTCTCTTGTAAATCAATAAATATAATGTTTAATTAATAATTATTGGAATCAGTTTCATTTAAAATATTCTAAGCAAAGTCAACAACTACATTTCAGGATGCGGGAGCAAGACTCTACAAGGACAAGTGGGAATTTGAAAACACATTCTTGGGACATACATTTACCAGTGATGGAATACAAATAGATGAAGAAAAGGCCATAACCATTGACAATATAAAGGCACCATCGAACAAAAAGGAACTTCAAAGACTTTTAGGAATGGTTCAATACTTACATAAATTCATCCCAAATCTCTCAGAGATAACATACAGAATGAGATTGCTTCTGAAGAAAAATTCAGAATAGCAAAGAGAAATCCTGAGGAGAAGGATTTGGAAAAAATAAAAGGATTATTGAAACAAGCACCAACCCTAAGATATTAATTATCCTAACAAAGATGTAGTATTTTCTGTCGACACAAGCCATAATGCTATTGGAGCAGTCCTACTCCAAGCCAATAGACCAATTGCCTATACTTCTTCAGCGTCAAGGGAAGCTCCAAGACATTACCCTCAAATAGAAAAGGAAGCACTGGTAATTATACTTGGATGTAACAAATTACATACCTATATATATGGTAAAACTATTTTAATTGAAACAGATAATCCACCGTTAGAATCTATTTATAAGAAACTAAAGGATAAAATGCCACCAAAGTTTCAAAATTTGTTCATGGAGACTAATCAATATATAAAATTAAAGGATTTAAAAGCACGAATGTTTTTTTAAACACAATACAAACTTCTAATGTCCTTACTGCGATGAAAAAATATATTGGGAGGGCTTGGCTCATCAATGGTGAACCCTCCCAGCGGTTTCGCCAATTTAATCCACCAGACCGCCTCTCAGAGCTCTAATACTGTATTGGACGATTCTGCTTATATACGCGGCACTTAAGGATGGAATCTCAGAAATGGTTTTCAAGAAAATTATGGACATAAGCTTATAGGACAGTAGAATTACATTCAAATATTTGCATCGAGCAATGCTCTTCAGCAAACTATAAAGACAAGGCCAGTTAGGCATAAATTAATACTAAGCAATAACGCGCCATCTATACGCATGGCTGCGGCCATTGCTGGGCATGAGAATATGCGAGTAGGTGGCAATTATACTTGGATGTAACAAATTCCATACCTACATATATGGTAGGACTCTTTCAATTGAAGCAGATCATCGACCATTAGAATTCACATTTACAAAATACCAATGGATAAAATGCCACCAAAGCCTCAAAATTTGTTCATGGAGACCAATCAATATGGCCCAACCATTAAATACAAGAGTGGACAAGAACTCTTGATTGCAGAGTTACTTAGTCGAGACTGCAAATCATATTAGATTGTACTTATAGAAGAAAATCCAATAGAAATCTGTTTAGTCATCCCATTTGGCAACAAGTCAGCAACAACTATCATGATAAATACAAATATATTATGATGTATTAGGGCGCCATCTGTTATCAAAATTGGAAACTATTATAGACAAGTATGATTCTTTTTTTAGTACTCTATAGTTGTTTCCAATTTTGATAAATACAAAGGAAGATGCAGAAATATAAAGGTTTAAAGAAACAATAATTCAGGGATTGTTATATCAAAAGGCATTAGTTCTATGTCGTGCAGAAGCTACTGGAATATAAAAGTTGAACTCTTCATTCACGAAGATTTAATTTTGAGGGAAGTTAGAAGGAGAATACTGAAATCTATCAGAAAAAAGTCCTTAAACGGATACATGAAGGTCATTTCAAATATTTAAAGATCGCCTTTTCCATCAAATACAAATAATGCTTGTTTACTTTAAATAATACATCACTCGAATCGTGCATTTCTTTCGCGAGCTACAGTTGTAAAATCGTTCTTTAAAAAAATGGAACACGCTCTGTAATATTCATATTGTTATCACTTTTAACTTTAAAAACATTTTAATTTAATTTAAAATAAAATAATATTCTTAAATTAAATATTATAATAAAAATTTAAACGTCAAAGGTAAAATTTAAAGAAACATTGTTAAACTTCAAATTTTTTTTATCAATCTTAAATATTTGTTTTCAAACTTTAAAATGTTTATCTTTTGACATAAAATGTGATAATTAAAATTTAAAATGTATTTAAAGTATAAAAGCTTAAAATATACATAAAAATCAAAAATGTCCTTTTTTTAAATCATAAAATGTCATCAATTAATTCAAGCATGTTTTAATAAAAAATTAAAAATATATTTTCAATAAAATTTTTTAAAAAGTATTTTTATTTTCAAATTTGGTATATTGAATAATCTATATATATTTATATTATATTCTATATATAATATTAAAGTGCTTAAGAGATGTATCAAGAAATTTTTAAAATATTTTAAATAATAATAAAAGCGAAAAATTGCAGAGCATTTTGTACACCTAATAAAATATTTACAAAATATAATTGATATAAAAATAAAAATTCACATTTTTTTTTAAACTTTATGTAATTTAAAAAGAATGTTAGAATGTTGAAATTTACTTTTTGCTTACTTTAAAGTGTATATGAATATTTTATATTTATATTTCGTAAAATATATTTATAATATTAAGTATTTTGTAATACGTACAATTATATTTTATTGCATGTATGAAACAATTTCTTATAATTTTAGGTTATTTTAGTTGGATTTAAAATCACATGGTTATTTTTTACAAAGAATAAAACAATGTCACGAATCGAAATTTCTAGAAATAGGTTTACTTTATTTCTTTGAACTCAAAAGATTTTTTTCTCTGTCAAAATGGAAAACAGAATCGATTATTTTAATCGATAGTGGGTCCAATATTTCTCTGTGTAGTTTATACTTTGAATATTTTCTCTGACAATCATATAGACTTTATATTTCTTCAACTCTTTGGGGATTAACCTTTTTTTTCAATTTCAATATATTTAAAATTTGAGAATTGGGCAAAGCGATTATATTTGGAGCATAAACCTAAAATAAAGTAAGTAATAATTAATCTATATATATATTTATATTATATTCTATATATAATATTATCATATAGGATTTATATTTCTTGAACTCTTTGGGTATTAACCTTTTTTTTCAATTTCAATATATATAAAATTTCATAATAGCGCAATGCGATTATATTTGGATCATAAACTTAAAAATATTTAAAGGAAATAATAATTAATAAAGTCGTCTGTATATTTTATTTTATTAATATTTATTTAAAGAAAATGCTCTGGAAAATAATCTTTAGTTATGTTCTGATAATATTACCGAAAGCATCTTATGAAAGCTAAATAGAGAATTGATGTGATTTCATATTATTTTTAATATAATTATTTTATATAAGTATAATCAATATAAAATATATGTAAAATGAGATTGGTCGAAAATTCTAGAGTAAAAAATCAAGATGATTTCAAATCCTAGGTATGAATATAAAATATATTAATGAAAGAACATGTTATAGAAAATTTTTGAGTAGAATTTTTCTTTTCATATTAAGGAAATAGCTATCAGAACTCAAAGATTAAAATAATTTTATTCTCACATTGCAGTAAATCTTGAGGTTTGAGCTCCCAAAAATAATTACATGGTAAAACGTCCAAGAACAACAAGGGAAAAGGATCTTATATCAATAAATCACAAGTTTTCAAACCACTTTGTAGAGGTGTACATAAACACGTAACAGGGAGTAACAAACCTGTAAAAGAACCGGTGGTTAATCTATATGAGCTAAAAAAAACACTGACCACTTATTTGATAATGAATTAAAGAATCATTGGCTGATTAAGATCACCTGACGGTAAATAACCAATCAGAGCCAAGCATCTCCCTCACGTGACCGTAATCAGCCAATTACTGCGAATAAAACGGATATCACATTAAGGCCTTTTCTTGATATTTTAATAAAATAATTATTTTTTAAATTTATTTAGGCCATTTTTTGATGTTTTAATAAAAGAGTTTTAATAGTTCCCATATGTTCAAATAAATATAATATTGCTAAAGTAGTATGTACTATCAGGCGATTCAAGTAAAAAAAAAACATATTTTGATAAATAAATATGTAATTCAAAAGCAAACTCTTGATTCAACAATGATTTATATAACAGGTCTATCAAATAGCAGTAGTGCCAATTTGATATAGAATTATTCACTGAATTTTCATTATTTTTAAATTAAATATACACTGACAATATATTTTATGGTTTCAGACTACTTCCAGTGAAGGGGAATTTCCTCTTCAAGAACATCTTAAGGGTATGTAACACACACACTGTATTTACACACATGGTCAGAACTTAAGGAAGTGGAAAGTCTTTGATGTCGCCGGTCGTCTGTTTTTTTTTTTTTTTTAAGGAGACAGAGACAATTTTGTTCACACTTAGTTATCTTGTGTGTTTTCAATAAAGGTCACTGTAATATCTTTCAGAGTTATTGTCTGAATCCCGATATACATGTTAAAAAGTACAACTTCCTTAAGTCCATGAATGTAATATTTCTTTATTTGAAATTTGGAGAACTCTAATGGAAAGAACTCATGGTATATTGGCATATAGTTAGTTTACAGTATATAATGTCGAACTGCTTTTCACATGTGTAGACATGCGATGCACTTACAGTATAAAGCAGTCTCCTAATTCTACACACCATGATTATCATGGCCTGTACCACGTGTACTAGGGATAAGCAAAAATGGACTTACAGTATAAAGCAGTCGCCTACTTCTACCCACCATGATTATCATGGCCTGTACCACGTGTACTAGGGATAAGCAAAAATGCACTTACAGTATAAAGCAGTCGCCTACTTCTACCCACCATGATTATCATGGCCTGAACCACGTGTACTAGGGATAAGCAAAAATGCACTTACAGTATAAAGCAGTCGCCTACTTCTACCCACCATGATTATCATGGCCTGGATCACGTGTACTAGGGATAAGCAAAAAAAAAACAGAATATAATGATGATGTTGTGTCTCAGGATGGGGCCAGCAAACTTACTAAGGATGACATTGAACGTGTCTTTGCTATATACGACAAGGTAGGTTTTTTTTTTTAATTTATATTCCTTATTTGATACGATAAAATTTTGTAAATGTATAACCTAAATTAGAGGCCTTGCTCATCAGTGAAGAACCCTTCCAGCAGTTTCGCCAGTTTAATCATCCAGACTGTCCTAATATTATATTGGACTGTATCGCTGTTAAAGCAATTATCAAAAAAAAAAAAATTATATATGAAAACGTTGTTTATATTAGAATATAAAAAGTACAAAGGAATATAATTTATGAAAAAGGCATCTCCTTATCGTGCAACTGAAAGTTGCTTATGGCTTGCGCCATCTATCGGAATAAATATCAACTATTCTCGTGGATTTTTAATTATTCCAGAATTGGCCAAATACCCATTCTTGATTAATCAAGAAAATCTAACCACAGACGCGTTTCAGGCTGTTGGCCCTCATCAGCATGGCCAATTCTGAAATAATTATAATTCAACGAGAATAGTTTATATTTATTACGATAGATAGCGCAAGCCATCAGCAACTTTCAGTTGCAGGAAAAGGAGATGCCTTTTCCATTATTTATGCACCTTATCCCAGTACAATATCACATTTGTACTAGTTTTTCACATAGAAATATAAGTATAATAATATGGACAAAAGATACGTTCGGATATCAGGATAAAATGAGACGCTTCTGATATAGTGCTTTATCAATTTCACCATATTGTGTTTCAGGACAAGAATGGAACAATAGAAAACGAGGAATTGAATGGATTTCTTAAAGACCTTCTGGATCTGGTTAAAAAGGTAAGCCACGCCTATTTTCATTCCCAATAGCAATACTGTTTTAAAATAGCAGATGATCTATAAAATTTAAAACTCAATAAAAAACATCGAATTGTCTTATTTTCCAGGAATACAGCGCCCAAGACCTGGCAGAGTTTAAGGAGGCCATTATGCAAGCTTGCGATGTCAACCGTGACGGCAAAGTCAACCGCAAGGAGCTCACTATGGTACTCTTGGCCGTATCCCAGCAACAACAGCGTACACAGTGACGCCAAGCGGCCATTTCCCCCCGTATATAATATTATTATACAATATTATATATACATATATACATACATAATATATATATATATATAAACTTGGTGATCATCCTCTTTCCTTCAGCATTTTTCCATGATCTCTACTCTATATCTATATATCTCTTTATATATATTTTTAAAATACCTGGCCACTCTTAGTTTTGGTTTCGCTTTTAGATAGACTTAGTTTCGGTTTAGTAGTTTCGTTTTTATTGTTTATGTTTTGTTTTCTCTCTATATATCTTTTCTTATATATAAAATTCAACTGCTATTATACCTATAGAAATGCATAGAATGAAAATAACCTTTAAATTAAAAACTAAATATATTTGTTTTTGTTTTACACATATATATATGAAGTTGAATGTATTTAACTAATTTTTCCCCCTATATAGCGCCTAAAATATCTAATATCTTTGATAAATATATAGAAAAAAAATATTATATATATATTCTATCCACACACACACATAAAGAAAAATAATTATATATTATATATATAATGTTAAGATTATATTTGTTATGTTTTTATTTTTGTGTCGCATTCTATTCTATATGGTTATAGCCATGAGCAATTGAGCCAGTTAGACAAACTGACACATATCTTTGATATTTCCCTAGAATTTTTATTTTATTTTTTCCTTTTTCTGTAGATCTTCTTTATGAAACTTTAAAAGAAAAAAAAAAGAAGAGGAGGAAGCATCGTTTTGTTGTTGTTTCAGTAGAAAAAAATGTCTAACGAACTAGTAAGCTTTTCTCAAAGTAAGATTTTGAATACATATCCATAGTGTAATAGTAGATATTTCTATTGTTTTTGTGATACCATATAACTATCACGTTGACAAATTTCTACACTTTTGACCCTATTTACCATTTCCCCCTTCCTCTTCCCAGCCACTCCTCTCTATACCATATTCCTCTGAGTGAAAGAATATTTTTTAAAATTTTCATTATATTTTACCAATATATGTACATTTTTCCCTTTTGTTTTTAAGTTGTTATGTAGGTCAACGGTCAAAATCGTTAAATATATAATCACAGATGGTGCCACACCTATATATCGTCTGAATTAAATTAACTTTCCGCCATTTTTATTATTTTTCTTAATATATTTTTAAAATATATATCGTTTGACAATAATCTATGCAATATAATTATAATTTTCAAGGTATATTTGAAATATGTTTGTGAACAAATATTTTATTTTAATTATCATTTTAAAGTTTGTAAATTATTTAATGTAAAATATGATTTCACATTTTACCAATGTAACATTTAATTTATAAATTATATATTTTAACAGATGCGCGTTTATTTAAACTTGTTTATTTATAATTTGTGTCTAGAAAAATTTAATATACATTTCCATATTTAATATAATTTGAAAACTATAATACCAAATAACTTAAATAAAAGACATATCTAGAAAATATTTTTATGGTTTTGAGTCATTTAAAATATTTTTATCAACGTTGCTGTAGTTATAATAGTTAGTTACTAGTTAAAATGGTTGTGAATTTTGTTTTTTCGTTGTGGAATGAAATAACGTAGGCACTTGTGTGTATTATTTCAGAATGCACATTTTGAAAAATGCAATACAAAGCTGTAAACTTCTATTAAATACATTATAACATTTAAATAATATGTTTAATATTTCCCCAACTATCTCTCTTTTTATATTTTTTTATCATTTTAAAAATTAATTTAAATTTTATTTATATTTCTTATTTTTCAAAAATATCTGTTTATATTCAAATAGTTGTATTTTGCATTTTAGTATATGGTCAAAAATGTTTAAAATACTTTACGGGTGATTTTTTATATAGTAAAAGAGAGTCATAATACAAACATATATTTATGTTATATATGTTGCTTATATTGATATAGTAGTTTTTAATGGAATTTTTAAAAACTATTATATACGCATGTTTATTTGTGAGAGCTTTTTAAAAATACACGCATTATATATATAATTTTATATATCTTTGTATATATATATATTATTTCTGAATATAATAATATAATTGAATAAACAACGACCTCGGTATTTTATTTTTACGCAGAATATTTTTAAAAGTTTTTAATTCTGAACACAAATGCATTAGGGATTGCTATATTTCTCTTCTGTGAAATTTAAAAATAAATGTCTTCACTCAGGTATATTTAATTATTTATAAGAATATATTTTCACTTTTAAAATTTATTTTAAAATATATTTGTATTAATTCCCCAAAAGAATTTTGCAGCTTTGGATTGCATTGTGATTTGTCAAGTTAATCAGTGATTAAAAAAATTGATTTTGACCTCTGACCACGTGCCTTCCTTCCTCTTAGAAATCATGTGCCGTGCGAGATGATTAAGGAATAAAAAGAAAAGTTGGAAAACGTCTCTGATTGGCTCTTTTTTTCATATATTTCCATTCACACATGGTTTACTATAGTATTACTACAGAATTTTATAGACACAGTTGTATAGTGAGCTGTCTAGTTTACTAAGAGCTGTATGCCAAAGTACTATATATATTATATTATCAATGACGTAGTACTACTAAACGTGTAGTGGTGTCTTGTGTGTGTCCAAAAGTTGCTCCATGAAAAGGTAGGTGCCTGCCCCGTTAGTCAGCCACATTTCATAGTTCCCTGCTCACGGTTACTGTAGTGGCTCGGGGCTCATGACACCGTACTACAGGGCAGTCCCTTACTTGTGCTGCTTCTCCCGCCTGCCACGTAGAGGAGGACTTCTGGGAAGGCTGTGTAGAGACTGGGCAACGTGTATTAAATTGATGGTAATTACAGTATAAGTAGTCTTACCAAGTAGTCTTGGTAAATCTATATCCATTATGATTATATCCTGACCTTGTACTATTTGTGTATAAACATTTGGTGTAATTCCGGTACAAAGAGTCATTCTACCCACTAAAGCATAGTACTACATTTATAGACATGTGATTTACTTAGGGTACAAGCTGTCACAACCCGCTACCTACCACTTTCTAATACTACATGGGTTGACATGAGGTGTACTTACAACCTTATAAACATCACAGCTTACTACTACATGGGTATAGACAATTGCCAATTAAAATAATTTTATTGACATCTTGTCAATACATTCAAAGTGCACAGTCTGCACTATTTAAAAAGAGATAATATGCATTATATACACTATGTACAATGAATATGGCGCCTCTGCCAGCGCTGCAGAGTTTTGTAGAGAATCACCAGTGGGTCTCCAGAGATACCACGTATTTCGCGATCTACGATGGGTATAGATATGTAGTGTACTTACCCTCTATCCACCATGAGTATCATGTGACCTGATTATACTACACTCAGTGCTATATATGTGTACATATTCAAATAAATAATATATATTTACAAGTACAGTCGACTCTCGGCAATATGAAACTCAAGGGACCAGAGAAAAATTTCAATTTATCAAGATTTCAAATTAACGGGAGTTTAAACAACCAAAATGGAGAGGGAGGGAAAAAAATCTAGTAAACCAGTGTTTGATCTCAAATTTCGTGATTTATTATTTTAAACATTTGTACAGTTATTCATAAATGTTCATTTGTGATAAGATACTATTCCTTCAACTTCAAATTACCGAGTGGACCAATTAATATTGATTTTTATTCAACTTATCGAGTATTTTTCAAGGGACCGGGAAAATATTTAAAATTATTGAGAGATTCAAATTACCGAGTTTCAAATTATCGAAAGCCGACAGTATACATATATAGTGCTATATGTAATTACGTATATATTGAATGAAAAATAGAATAAGGGAGCAAAGAAAGATGATGGGAAAAGTAGATAAGATCTATATTTTAAAGTTTTAAAAATATTTCATATTATTTTCAGTAACAAATTAAGGCTATAACAAGTTCACGCTGAAGCTTCGGCAGTTACGCCTCATATAAGTGGAACATAAGAAAAAAGGAAGAATTAAAGATAGCAAGCGTAGAAAAATTAAAAGACAAAACCAAGATAACATTTGATCAAATTCGTAAAAGGTAAAGAGAAAAAGAAGTTAATTTTTTAATTATTTTAATTTTTTTTTCAATTTTTTAAAATTTTATCAAGTATTTTCTATAAATTAAAGTTCCTAAATACATTTTTAGAGTTATTTTGTCTTTGTTTTGATCTTAAGGAAATCCTAATGGTTCAACCGGAATGGAAAAAGATTGTTACCAGGCTGGGTGTTGTCAAAAATGAACATGTCAATAGGTTCGATCTTGTTATTCTACAACCATAAAAATCTCTTCAATATTGCATCAGACAAATTTAAATATAAAAAGAAGAAAAATGGGTAAATTTAGGATTCGATGTGTGTGATTCTAATTATGCTGTCCATCATAGGTGTGATGGTAAGTATGTATACCATGTTGTTGTTGTTGTCGTGTCCAAAGAAGAGTCTCAGATGTCTCCATGCATCTCTATCACAGCAGCAGCAATATCCACTATCTTGGGTGTGTAAAGTTGCTGCTCTGGGTCCATGTCAATTTTCTGCAAGGCTGCGGCCATTGCTGGACATGAGAATATGTGAGTAGGTGTTAGTTCCACACCAGGACAGTTGTTTCGAACCAAGGTTGTGGAAATACGAAGCCGCACACCTAACCATTAAGCTATGCTTGGCATCAAGACAGTTGTTACATGTCCTATAGGTTCTTGTACCATCTGGATGTATTGCCATTCCTTTATAGTGTTTTGTTCTAAGTATTGTTATATAGTTTTTGTCATTTTTCTCTCAGAGTTTATTTCACATATTTGATCTTTTTTTATTGTTTGTTTGATGTAATACCATGGTTTCAGGCTTTGGCTCTCATCAGTACAGGGGGGACTTCGATTCCATAACCTCCAACGAGAAAAGTTATAAAATCTGTCAAATTTACCAAACAGGTGTTTAAACTGGTGAAGTGACAAGGGCCACAAGCAAGAATACAACAAAAATTTGACGAGGATAATATTCATGTATCCAAAATGGCACTACTTTCTTTAAAAATGCAAAATGGAAGTTAAAACAATTTAGGATAAATATATGAAAATATTAAATAAAATTTGGGAACTAAATGTGTTTAATGTATTGCATGTAATATGTTTAATGTACTTTTAGGTCAATCCAAACGATGTTAACCAGTGCCCAAACAAGTAGACTAGTTGCTCAGGCCCTATATAATTTTTACAAGGCAGTAAGTGTAAAGAGGGAGAAAAGAGAACTTGGAAGCTATTGTTCTTACACCTCAGAATGATGACGAAACATCGAGGGGCCATCGTGTTGGTCGACGATGAGATTGCGGAGCAGGTGATATGGATGGCTGTGCTGGAGTAGACCTTCTTTTTGTGTCTGGATGCTATATTTATGGCGAAATAAATAACTTAGTCCCTATTTCTGCTCCGCGCTTATGAAATTGAAGACTTGGGGCGATGGCGTCGACCTTTCATATTAAATCTTACTTTTCCTTATTACTAATAATTGTATATAGTTGCGGAACTAATGGTTTCCTGTGCTGCTATTTTCCTGTTATTGCACCTTGTACGGAGAATCTGTATAAGACTAACGTCTTAAAAAGGCTTTGTGTGTGTGTGTGTGACAATTTTGACAATTAAAAAATATTTATTGTCATCTTAGACAATCGGTAAACTCCAAAGAGTTAAGTAGGAAGAGTTATTTACAGTTCAAAGGCGGTGTCCTCACCGAGGGTCGACTGGACTCAAGCAGGCAATAACTTCCTGAGTTCGGACATACTCTCAAGCATAGAGGGATCGGCATCCCGAGCGCGCCAGATGGCGGTGCTGATGAATCCACCGAGGATGTACCTATCCCGAGTGGGTAGGCGCTTGATGAAGGGCTCCCTATCCCCGGGGTACAGGACTGCTCTCACGATGTCATCTATGTCGACTTGCGATTGGAACGTGTGCTCCAAGTCGATTTCACGACTCAATCCGTGAATTAAGTCTCCTGCCATCTTCCAGCGCCTGTCCATAGACAGTGGAGGCGGAGGTGTCGTCATGGCCGGTGTCGTCGTGTCCCCATGGGGGACGGGTGGTATTGGCCCAGCGAGCCGAGGCGCAGGCGGTGGTGTCATCAAAGGAGGTGTCAGTTCCTCCCTGTAGGTAGTGGGCAGCATAGGCTCAGCGGGCCGAGGCGCAGGCAGTGGGAGTGTTGAAATCACTGCGGCTGGTGAGGATGCAGAGGTTTCCTCAGTGGAGGTCATGTCGACATCCGGTGTATGGGTTGCAGGCCCGAGGGTCCCCTGCGCAGGCAGAGGGCCACACGGGGTAGTGAAGTCCGGCCGGGCGGGAGGCGTCGGCTCAGTCGCCGCCGAGCGAGGGCTCGCGGGGTGCTCGGGTGCAGGGGCCTTAGGTGGAGGGGCAGGAGGCGCCATCTCCATAGGTACGGCCGAGGCCACTGGTGTAGATGGCCGAGGTGCTGCAGATGGGGTCACAGCTCGGGCTGCAGGAGAAGCGCCGGGAATCTCCATGGCTGAATTGGAGGGCGCCGGGGCAGGAGGCTGGGTCGCTGACCGCTGAGGCGGTGCAGGGGTGGTCGGTGGTAGGACGCCAGCAGGGGAGGTTGGTGGGGCCGATCTGGTGTTGTTGGCTAGCCCTGCAAGCCGGGGGCAGATGGCCCTCCGATGCCCTTGTCCGTGGCACCTGGAACACCTGATGCCCGAGGACAGGTATGCAGGCCAGGCTTCACCTTTGATGTTGATGTCGAGGCGGGTTGGAAGCCTCTCGATGGTGATCCCCTCATGTAGGGTGATGAAGACGTCACGCCGGCCATCGACGTAGACGTAGGGGCCCGCCTTCATCTGCTTAGGGGCGATAGACGTAACCCGCCCATATGGAGAGAGGGCGTTGATGATAGCAGAGTCTTCTACAAAGAAGGGGAGGTTGCTTACTGTAATCCTTTCCGCTCTTTTGCGGAAAGGAAATGCTCTGAGGAGTGTTCCGTCAACCTCGAGGCCCTCGCTTATGAGGCGCTCGGCCAGGCCTCTGTTGGTCAGTCCCAGTAGCTGGTGGCCGTTCACCTTGGTGATCTGGATGACTCCGGCGGTTCCTCCGAGCATCCTGTCCAATGCCCTAAGGTAGTGGAAGGGCTCCAGTTCGGGGCTGTGTTCGATGTAGACACAGTGTTCCTCGGAGGAGGACGCCTGCCGCGCCCTGGCTTCCGCGATGTGAGCCCTGGTGGCCCTGATTTCTTGGGCCCGCGGCACCGATCCCGCCGATGATTGAGGTCGGCGAATGGTCCTGGAACCTCCGGCATTGGAGGTAGGTGCAGCGGCGGTGGGTGAACCCGCCGATTCGCGGCGCCTCTTTCTGCTCTTGACGACGGTGAAGCTGTCGTCTGATCCAGGGCGTAGATCTTCAGCGCAGTCCGCCCAGTTTCCCGGGGCACGGGCAGCGCTGTTGTACGATAAACTGGCCGCCAAGCTGGGCGTGACGTCGTCACGCGCGGCGGCCGGGCTTGCATGCGTCTCGCGCGCCGGCGGATCCGCGTTCCTTTGGAATTCCATGGAAAATTCTTTGGAAGAATTCTTTTCAATTCGTTCTTTCGGTGATATCTTGTCACCTGGTTGAGATTGAACGCTGGGCCTTTCAGGCACTTGTACAGCGGATTGAGGGCTTTCAGCCAGTATGAATTTTAAATTTTTTCGCGATGTTCTTCCGCTCGCCGGAGGCGAAAACGGCGGAGCTAAAACTAGCGTGGCCGCACGGTCGGCGTGTGTGTGTGTGTGTTTAATGTACTTTTGCGTTTTGAAGCGATAAAGGTAAAAATAATTAAACAAGTGGTGTGTATAATTTACAGGTTCATGGAATTCGTGTAATCCTTACACGAGGGGATAAAAAACAACAACAACATAATTTACAGATTATTACTAATGTGTGAAAATAGAATTTAAGAAATTGTGGGTATAACAACAATATTTAAAAATTCATTAAACCAAAAAAAAATTAAATAAAGCAATGTCATTTAATTTAAAAAAAACGGCACCTCTCCCTTTAAAATAGAATATAATAATATTTATTCTTTATTTCGACTTAAAGCGCTATGTCCCCCTAGGTACACTTGCACTTTAAAGATAGACAAAAATTTTGAAAGAAAATAAAGATATTTGAAATATGTACAGAATTAGTATGCAAGTTAGTTAAATGGAAAGATAAAAAAAAAATATCAACACAATTTATATATGTAAAAAGGGTTGGTATGCAAATTTAGTAAAATGAAATCAAATTGTAAAGTATTGTGTATTATATACGATTTTAAAGGGATTGTATAACAAATCTCTATCCTTGTAACGTGAAGAAGTAACTTAAAAGACCAGGAGTGGAAAACCCGTAGTTTTTAAAAGTATAGGTTGAGAGGGGGAATGTAGGAGCCACGTGATAGGTACTGGATACCTGACACCAGGATCTATTTGTGGACCTTGTACAGCTGTAGCCGTGTAACTGAGGTAATAATTTATCTCTTCTAACTATTGACTAATCATTATAATCACACTAACTATTACTTAAATAATAGTTGAGGATATTTAAAAGAAACGCATTGCCAGTAAATTTATTTGTGTAAAATTTTGACGATAGATGGCAATAAATTTAATTTACTAATATATATTGGTTATGAAAACATATTTTGCGGAAGAGTTTTGCTCGATGCAATACCTTGAAATTATATGTATGTACCTCTACAGACCTATGAGCTTATGTCCCTAGTTCACTAAACACCCCTAAGCTGCCTTCCATAGAAAATACAGGGTATATTCCAAACCAATCCAATACAATAGTAGAGCGGTCTAGAGATTAATTTGGCGAAACCGCTGAGAGGGTTCACTACTGATGAGCCAAGCCCTCTCATTCAATAATTCATATCATTGCAGTAAGGTCTATAGAGATAATATTTGATGATATTTAAAAGAAACGCATTGCCAGTAAATTTATTTGTGTAAAATATACATATATATATGCAAATATACTTAAACTATTATTTACCACGATATAACATTCACCTTATCATTTATTATTATTATTATTATTATTTTGCTTATCCCTAGTACACTAGGAACAGGCCATGATAATCATGGTGGGTAGATGTTTGCGAACTGCTTTTACTGTAAGTGCACCACATGTCTACACTTTTATTATTAATATATCTTATACGGTAAAATCAGTCGCAGACTTCTACCCACCATGATTATCATGGCCTGTGCCACGTGTACTGGGTTTTATTATTATTATCCCTAGTAAACGTGGTACAGGCCATGATAATCATGGTGGGGAGAAGTAGGCGACTGCTTTTACTGTATAAACTTCTACCCACCATGATTATCATGGCCTGTACCACGTGTATTAGGCTTTATTATTATTATACCTAGTACACGTGGTACAGGCCATGATAATCATGGTAGAGGTTTGCGACTGTTTTCTACTATAAGTACACCACATGTCTACACATGTGAAAAGCAGTTCGACTTTTCACTTACAAATGTGCCAGAGACACGTTTGGTTACTTGCATTCGCTGATGGGGTTGGACTTTTGCAAGAATTGGGGGCCATTGGAGCATTTTTTTGTTACTTTATCTGTAATTTCATTAAATACACACACACTTGTATGGAATTAGAAAACACATTACATCTTGGTGGATGAGTAGTATAAACTGTACAATTTCAACTGCTACGACCCGGGCTCGAATCCCAGATTGGAGCCTTGTTTTATGAAAAAGGAATTGCGTCAATGAGTATAAGTAACCGAACGGGGCTCTGACACATTATTTTTTTCATTGCAGTAAGGGCAGTAGAAATTGTTTAATTTCAAAAAGAATCTTACGCGTCTAAAATAGTTTCGAATTTTGATAACAGATGGCGCGCTAGTGCATCACATTTATCAGTACAAAATTCAAACTGCTTTCCACATATGTAGACATGTGATGCACTTACAGTATAAAACAATCGCCAACTTCTACTCACCATGATTACCATGGACTGTACCACGTGTACTTTGGATAATAAGAATGAAAAATAAATTATGATAAGGCACAATTTGATTATAGATTAAAAACACAAAGTAATAAGACCAAATCCAAATAAATAGTATGTGACGTTTCAGTAACAGCGTAGTTACCTGTTGTTGTCACTGAAACATCACACACTATTCATTTGGATTTGGTGTTATTACCTTGTGTTTAAAAAAGAAATTTAAATACTCGCACGTCTTATTTTCTATAATACAGAGTTGTTTTTTACTAGAATTAACACAATTGTGTATTATAATATATAATTGTGGCGACCACACTTTGCTTCAGCGAGCACGAACTGGGACAAAGCTTCACTACACATACGGGCAGTAGTGTGGCGACCTGACTACGCATGCGCGAACATCCAGACTCTGGCCACTCGCGGGGTAAACAAGAAGGCTTGATCCCAACGGTCGTTACATCTTTTCTCTTTATATATTTCTGGCTTTAAATAAATTGAATATAATTTTATCAGCGGCCTTTCCACAAGCCACACCAACACATCAATCATCACCACAAAATTTATAAAAAGAACAACATATGAAACATGATATATTCTAACACGTAGATTTCCTTAAAAATATCTAGACTTGATGAATTAGCGCGCCATCTGTTATTGGGAATTCGAACTATTCCTGATACGTATTATAAACACTTGCTACGTTTTAATCAAATTTCCATCTTTTTCTTATCTCTAGTACACGTGGTAGAGACCATGAAAATCATGATGGATAGTATTGGCGACTGCTTTTACTGTACAACTCATGGAAAAAAACTTGAGGAAGTGAAAGGTCCTTGATGTCGCCGATCATCTTTTTTTCTTTTTTAAAGAGACAGAGGGCATTTTGTTCACACTTGGTTATCTCGTGTGTCTTCAATAAAGGTCACTGTAATATCTTTCAGAGTTATTGTCTGAATCCCGAAATACATGCTAAAAGGTACAACTTCCTTAAGTTTTGTCCATGAGTGTAAGTGCACCAGAAAACAGTTCGACTTTTTGACCTTACAAGTGTGTCAGAGCCCTGTTTGGTTATTTGGACTCGCTGATGGAGTTGGACATTTTCAATAATCGGAAGCAATTGAGATATTTTTAAATCAGTAAAAAAAAAAAAAGGCTAAAGCGGTATTCGAACCCAGGTCGTGGAGGTTCAAATTCGAGGATCTATACCATTCATTACCGACCCCAAATCTTACAACTAAATTCACTAATGTGAATAAATAGTACAAATGTGATATTGTACTGGGATAAGGTTCATAAATTATGAAAAAGGCATCTCCTTATCGTGCAACTGAAAGTTACTGATGGCTTGCGCCATCTATCGGAATAAATATCAACTATTCTCGTTAAATAACGAGACTCAACGAGAATAGTTGATATTTATTCCGATAGATGGCGCAAGCCATCAGAAACTTTTAGTTGCACGATAAGGAGATGCCTTTTTTTTTTCATAAACACACTAAGTTAAAAGACCTCGAGTCATAGAAATTTTTTCAATGGGACGTTCTTTTTATATAAGGGTCACCAATATTAATCAGGAGAAACTTCCATTAATGAACATTCTGTCTAGTTATGAGAATTCGAAACTATTATAGACGCATATTATTCTTTTTTTGAAATAAAAAAAAATTCTACTGTCCTTACTGCAATGAAAAATTAAAAGGAGGGCCTGGCTCATCAGTGGTGAACCCTTCAGTAAGGGCAGTATAACATTGTTTAATTTTTAATGGTAGATTAAACTGGCGAAACCGCTGAGAGGGTTCTCCATCGATGAGCTAGGCCCTCCTATTAATATTTCATTGCAATAAGGTCAGTAGAAAGTTGTATAATTTTAAATGGTAGATTAAACTGGCGAAACTGTAGGGAGTGTTCACCACTGATGAGCAAGGCCGTCACATTAATTTCTTCATTGCAATAAGGTCAGTAGAAAGTTGTATAATTTTAAATGGTAGATTAAACTGGCGAAACTGTAGGGAGTGTTCACCACTGATGAGCAAGGCCGTCACATTAATTTTCATTGCAATAAGGTCAGTAGAAAGTTGTATAATTTTAAATGGTAGATTAAACTGGCGAAACTGTAGGGAGTGTTCACCACTGATGAGCAAGGCCGTCACATTAATTTCTTCATTGCAATAAGGTCAGTAGAAAGTTGTATAATTTTAAATGGTAGATTAAACTGGCGAAACTGTAGGGAGTGTTCACCATTGATGAGCAAGGCCGTCACATTAATATTTCATTGCAATAAGGTCAGTAGAAAGTTGTATAATTTTAAATGGTAGATTAAACTGGCGAAACTGTAGGGAGTGTTCACCACTGATGAGCAAGGCCGTCTCATTAATTTTCATTGCAATAAGGTCAGTAGAAAGTTGTATAATTTTAAATGGTAGATTAAACTGGCGAAACTGTAGGGAGTGTTCACCACTGATGAGCAAGGCCGTCACATTAATTTCTTCATTGCAATAAGGTCAGTAGAAAGTTGTATAATTTTAAATGGTAGATTAAACTGGCGAAACTGTAGGGAGTGTTCACCACTGATGAGCAAGGCCGTCACATTAATTTTCATTGCAATAAGGTCAGTAGAAAGTTGTATAATTTTAAATGGTAGATTAAACTGACGAAACTGTAGGGAGTGTTCACCACTGATGAGCAAGGCCGTCACATTAATTTTCATTGCAATGAGGTCAGTAGAAAGTTGTATAATTTTAAATGGTAGATTAAACTGGCGAAACTGTAGGGAGTGTTCACCACTGATGAGCAAGGCCGTCACATTAATTTTCATTGCAATAAGGTCAGTAGAAAGTTGTATAATTTTAAATGGTAGATTAAACTGGCGAAACTGTAGGGAGTGTTCACCACTGATGAGCAAGGCCGTCACATTAATATTTCATTGCAATAAGGTCAGTAGAAAGTTGTATAATTTTAAATGGTAGATTAAACTGGCGAAACTGTAGGGAGTGTTCACCACTGATGAGCAAGGCCGTCACATTAATTTTCATTGAAATAAGGTCAGTAGAAAGTTGTATAATTTCAAATGGTAGATTAAACTGGCGAAACTGTAGGGAGTGTTCACCACTGATGAGCAAGGCCGTCACATTAATTTTCATTGCAATAAGGTCAGTAGAAAGTTGTATAATTTTAAATGGTAGATTAAACTGGCGAAACTGTAGGGAGTGTTCACCACTGATGAGCAAGGCCGTCACATTAATTTTCATTGCAATAAGGTCAGTAGAAAGTTGTATAATTTTAAATGGTAGATTAAACTGGCGAAACTGTAGGGAGTGTTCACCACTGATGAGCAAGGCCGTCACATTAATTTTCATTGCAATAAGGTCAGTAGAAAGTTGTATAATTTTAAATGGTAGATTAAACTGGCGAAACTGTAGGGAGTGTTCACCACTGATGAGCAAGGCCGTCACATTAATTTTCATTGCAATAAGGTCAGTAGAAAGTCGTATAATTTTAAATGGTAGATTAAACTGGCGAAACTGTAGGGAGTGTTCACCACTGATGAGCAAGGCCGTCACATTAATTTTCATTGCAATAAGGTCAGTAGAAAGTTGTATAATTTTAAATGGTAGATTAAACTGGCGAAACTGTAGGGAGTGTTCACCACTGATGAGCAAGGCCGTCACATTAATTTTCATTGCAATAAGGTCAGTAGAAAGTTGTATAATTTTAAATGGTAGATTAAACTGGCGAAACTGTAGGGAGTGTTCACCACTGATGAGCAAGGCCGTCACATTAATTTCTTCATTGCAATAAGGTCAGTAGAAAGTTGTATAATTTTAAATGGTAGATTAAACTGGCGAAACTGTAGGGAGTGTTCACCACTGATGAGCAAGGCCGTCACATTAATATTTCATTGCAATAAGGTCAGTAGAAAGTTGTATAATTTTAAATGGTAGATTAAACTGGCGAAACTGTAGGGAGTGTTCACCACTGATGAGCAAGGCCGTCACATTAATTTCTTCATTGCAATAAGGTCAGTAGAAAGTTGTATAATTTTAAATGGTAGATTAAACTGGCGAAACTGTAGGGAGTGTTCACCACTGATGAGCAAGGCCGTCACATTAATTTTCATTGCAATAAGGTCAGTAGGAAGTTGTATAATTTTAAATGGTAGATTAAACTGACGAAACTGTAGGGAGTGTTCACCACTGATGAGCAAGGCCGTCTCATTAATTTTCATTGCAATAAGGTCAGTAGAAAGTTGTATAATTTTAAATGGTAGATTAAACTGGCGAAACTGTAGGGAGTGTTCACCACTGATGAGCAAGGCCGTCACATTAATTTCTTCATTGCAATAAGGTCAGTAGAAAGTTGTATAATTTTAAATGGTAGATTAAACTGGCGAAACTGTAGGGAGTGTTCACCACTGATGAGCAAGGCCGTCACATTAATTTTCATTGCAATAAGGTCAGTAGAAAGTTGTATAATTTTAAATGGTAGATTAAACTGACGAAACTGTAGGGAGTGTTCACCACTGATGAGCAAGGCCGTCACATTAATTTTCATTGCAATAAGGTCAGTAGAAAGTTGTATAATTTTAAATGGTAGATTAAACTGGCGAAACTGTAGGGAGTGTTCACCACTGATGAGCAAGGCCGTCACATTAATATTTCATTGCAATAAGGTCAGTAGAAAGTTGTATAATTTTAAATGGTAGATTAAACTGGCGAAACTGTAGGGAGTGTTCACCACTGATGAGCAAGGCCGTCACATTAATATTTCATTGCAATAAGGTCAGTAGAAAGTTGTATAATTTTAAATGGTAGATTAAACTGGCGAAACTGTAGGGAGTGTTCACCACTGATGAGCAAGGCCGTCTCATTAATTTTCATTGCAATAAGGTCAGTAGAAAGTTGTATAATTTTAAATGGTAGATTAAACTGGCGAAACTGTAGGGAGTGTTCACCACTGATGAGCAAGGCCGTCACATTAATTTTCAGTGCAATAAGGTCAGTAGAAATTTGTATAATTTTAAATGGTAGATTAAACTGGCGAAACTGTAGGGAGTGTTCACCACTGATGAGTAAGGCCGTCACATTAATTTTCATTGCAATAAGGTCAGTAGAAAGTTGTATAATTTTAAATGGTAGATTAAACTGGCGAAACTGTAGGGAGCGTTCACCACTGATGAGCAAGGCCGTCACATTAATTTTAATTGCAATAAGGTCAGTAGAAAGTTGTATAATTTTAAATGGTAGATTAAACTGGCGAAACTGTAGGGAGTGTTCACCACTGATGAGCAAGGCCGTCACATTAATTTTCATTGCAATAGGTCAGTAGAAGTTGTATAATTTTAAATGGTAGATTAAACTGCGAAACTGTAGGGAGTGTTCACCACTGATGAGCAAGGCCGTCACATTAATTTTCATTGCAATAAGGTCAGTAGAAAGTTGTATAATTTTAAATGGTAGATTAAACTGGCGAAACTGTAGGGAGTGTTCACCACTGATGAGCAAGGCCGTCACATTAATTTTCATTGCAATAAGGTCAGTAGAAAGTTGTATAATTTTAAATGGTAGATTAAACTGGCGAAACTGTAGGGAGTGTTCACCACTGATGAGCAAGGCCGTCACATTAATTTCTTCATTGCAATAAGGTCAGTAGAAGTTGTATAATTTTAAATGATAGATTAAACTGGCGAAACTGTAGGGAGTGTTCACCACTGATGAGCAAGGCCGTCACATTAATTTTCATTGCAATAATTTCAGTAGAAAGTTGTATAATTTTAAATGGTAGATTAAACTGGCGAAACTGTAGGGAGTGTTCACCACTGATGAGCAAGGCCGTCACATTAATTTTCATTGCAATAAGGTCAGTAGAAAGTTGTATAATTTTAAATGGTAGATTAAACTGGCGAAACTGTAGGGAGTGTTCACCACTGATGAGCAAGGACGTCACATTAATTTTCATTGCAATAAGGTCAGTAGAAGTTGTATAATTTTAAATGGTAGATTAAACTGGCGAAACTGTAGGGAGTGTTCACCACTGATGAGCAAGGCCGTCACATTAATTTCTTCATTGCAATAAGGTCAGTAGAAGTTGTATAATTTTAAATGGTAGATTAAACTGGCGAAACTGTAGGGAGTTTTCACCACTGATGAGCAAGGCCGTCACATTAATTTTCATTGCAATAAGGTCAGTAGAAAGTTGTATAATTTTAAATGGTAGATTAAACTGGCGAAACTGTAGGGAGTGTTCACCACTGATGAGCAAGGCCGTCACATTAATTTTCATTGCAATAAGGTCAGTAGAAAGTTGTATAATTTTAAATGGTAGATTAAACTGGCGAAACTGTAGGGAGTGTTCACCACTGATGAGCAAGGCCGTCACATTAATTTCTTCATTGCAATAAGGTCAGTAGAAGTTGTATAATTTTAAATGGTAGATTAAACTGGCGAAACTGTAGGGAGTTTTCACCACTGATGAGCAAGGCCGTCACATTAATTTTCATTGCAATAAGGTCAGTAGAAAGTTGTATAATTTTAAATGGTAGATTAAACTGGCGAAACTGTAGGGAGTGTTCACCACTGATGAGCAAGGCCGTCACATTAATTTCTTCATTGCAATAAGGTCAGTAGAAAGTTGTATAATTTTAAATGGTAGATTAAACTGGCGAAACTGTAGGGAGTGTTCACCACTGATGAGCAAGGCCGTCACATTAATATTTCATTGCAATAAGGTCAGTAGAAGTTGTATAATTTTAAATGGTAGATTAAACTGGCGAAACTGTAGGGAGTGTTCACCACTGATGAGCAAGGCCGTCACATTAATTTTCATTGCAATAAGGTCAGTTAAGTTGTATAATTTTAAATGGTAGATTAAACTGGCGAAACTGTAGGAGTGTTCACCACTGATGAGCAAGGCCGTCACATTAATATTTCATTGCAATAAGGTCAGTAGAAAGTTGTATAATTTTAAATGGTAGATTAAACTGGCGAAACTGTAGGGAGTGTTCACCACTGATGAGCAAGGCCGTCACATTAATATTTCATTGCAATAAGGTCAATAGAAAGTTGTATAATTTTAAATGGTAGATTAAACTGGCGAAACTGTAGGGAGTGTTCACCACTGATGAGCAAGGCCGTCACATTAATTTTCATTGCAATAAGGTCAGTAGAAGTTGTATAATTTTAAATGGTAGATTAAACTGGCGAAACTGTAGGGAGTGTTCACCACTGATGAGCAAGGCCGTCTCATTAATTTTCATTGCAATAAGGTCAGTAGAAAGTTGTATAATTTAAATGGTAGATTAAACTGGCGAAACTGTAGGGAGTGTTCACCACTGATGAGCAAGGCCGTCACATTAATTTTCAGTGCAATAAGGTCAGTAGAAATTTGTATAATTTTAAATGGTAGATTAAACTGGCGAAACTGTAGGGAGTGTTCACCACTGATGAGTAAGGCCGTCACATTAATTTTCATTGCAATAAGGTCAGTAGAAAGTTGTATAATTTTAAATGGTAGATTAAACTGGCGAAACTGTAGGGAGCGTTCACCACTGATGAGCAAGGCCGTCACATTAATTTTCATTGCAATAAGGTCAGTAGAAAGTTGTATAATTTTAAATGGTAGATTAAACTGGCGAAACTGTAGGGAGTGTTCACCACTGATGAGCAAGGCCGTCACATTAATTTTCATTGCAATAAGGTCAGTAGAAGTTGTATAATTTTAAATGGTAGATTAAACTGGCGAAACTGTAGGGAGTGTTCACCACTGATGAGCAAGGCCGTCACATTAATTTTCATTGCAATAAGGTCAGTAGAAGTTGTATAATTTTAAATGGTAGATTAAACTGGCGAAACTGTAGGGAGTGTTCACCACTGATGAGCAAGGCCGTCACATTAATTTTCATTGCAATAAGGTCAGTAGAAAGTTGTATAATTTTAAATGGTAGATTAAACTGGCGAAACTGTAGGGAGTGTTCACCACTGATGAGCAAGGCCGTCACATTAATTCTTCATTGCAATAAGGTCAGTAGAAGTTGTATAATTTTAAATGGTAGATTAAACTGGCGAAACTGTAGGGAGTGTTCACCACTGATGAGCAAGGCCGTCACATTAATTTTCATTGCAATAATTTCAGTAGAAAGTTGTATAATTTTAAATGGTAGATTAAACTGGCGAAACTGTAGGGAGTGTTCACCACTGATGAGCAAGGCCGTAACATTAATTTTCATTGCAATAAGGTCAGTAGAAAGTTGTATAATTTTAAATGGTAGATTAAACTGGCGAAACTGTAGGGAGTGTTCACCACTGATGAGCAAGGCCGTCACATTAATATTTCATTGCAATAAGGTCAGTAGAAAGTTGTATAATTTTAAATGGTAGATTAAACTGGCGAAACTGTAGGGAGTGTTCACCACTGATGAGCAAGGCCGTCACATTAATATTTCATTGCAATAAGGTCAGTAGAAGTTGTATAATTTTAAATGGTAGATTAAACTGGCGAAACTGTAGGGAGTGTTCACCACTGATGAGCAAGGCCGTCACATTAATTTTCAGTGCAATAAGGTCAGTAGAAATTTGTATAATTTTAAATGGTAGATTAAACTGGCGAAACTGTAGGGAGTGTTCACCACTGATGAGTAAGGCCGTCACATTAATTTTCATTGCAATAAGGTCAGTAGAAAGTTGTATAATTTTAAATGGTAGATAAACTGGCGAAACTGTAGGGAGTGTTCACCACTGATGAGCAAGGCCGTCACATTAATTTTCATTGCAATAAGGTCAGTAGAAAGTTGTATAATTTTAAATGGTAGATTAAACTGGCGAAACTGTAGGGAGTGTTCACCACTGATGAGCAAGGCCGTCACATTAATTTTCATTGCAATAAGGTCAGTAGAAGTTGTATAATTTTAAATGGTAGATTAAACTGGCGAAACTGTAGGGAGTGTTCACCCACTGATGAGCAAGGCCGTCACATTAATTTTCATTGCAATAAGGTCAGTAGAAAGTTGTATAATTTTAAATGGTAGATTAAACTGGCGAAACTGTAGGGAGTGTTCACCACTGATGAGCAAGGCCGTCACATTAATTTTCATTGCAATAAGGTCAGTAGAAAGTTGTATAATTTAATGGTAGATTAAACTGGCGAAACTGTAGGGAGTGTTCACCACTGATGAGCAAGGCCGTCACATTAATTTTCAGTGCAATAAGGTCAGTAGAAATTTGTATAATTTTAAATGGTAGATTAAACTGGCGAAACTGTAGGGAGTGTTCACCACTGATGAGTAAGGCCGTCACATTAATTTTCATTGCAATAAGGTCAGTAGAAAGTTGTATAATTTTAAATGGTATATAAACTGGCGAAACTGTAGGGAGCGTTCCCACTGATGAGCAAGGCCGTCACATTAATTTTCATTGCAATAAGGTCAGTAGAAAGTTGTATAATTTTAAATGATATATTAAACTGGCGAAACTGTAGGAGTGTTCACCACTGATGAGCAAGGCCGTCACATTAATTTTCATTGCAATAAGGTCAGTAGAAGTTGTATAATTTTAAATGGTAGATTAAACTGGCGAAACTGTAGGGAGTGTCACCACTGATGAGCAAGGCCGTCACATTAATTTTCATTGCAATAAGGTCAGTAGAAAGTTGTATAATTTTAAATGGTAGATTAAACTGGCGAAACTGTAGGGAGTGTTCACCACTGATGAGCAAGGCCGTCACATTAATTTCTTCATTGCAATAAGGTCAGTAGAAAGTTGTATAATTTTAAATGGTAGATTAAACTGGCGAAACTGTAGGGAGTGTTCACCACTGATGAGCAAGGCGTCACATTAATTTCTTCATTGCAATAAGGTCAGTAGAAGTTGTATAATTTTAAATGGTAGATTAAACTGGCGAAACTGTAGGGAGTGTTCACCACTGATGAGCAAGGCCGTCACATTAATTTCATTGCAATAATTTCAGTAAAAGTTGTATAATTTTAATGGTAGATTAAACTGGCGAAACTGTAGGGAGTGTTCACCACTGATGCAAGGCCGTCACATTAATTTCATTGCAAAATAGGTCAGTAGAAAGTTGTATAATTTTAAATGGTAGATTAAACTGGCGAAACTGTA